>OX326959.1:19219241-20419241 GCA_946800325.1 Luzula sylvatica | reverse complement strand
AGCAAACCATAGAAGTAATAAAAAATTAAACAAAATTCCACTGAGATCAAGGTGTTAGAAATTAAGCACTGATTTAACTGTGCATGCTTCGAAGAAGTTTAACTGTGCGAGGTTTAACTGTACCACTTCTTTATCAAACTGAGCGAAGAGAGAGAGAGAGAGAGAGAGAGAGAGTCTCCAAACGAAATTTCTTTTTCAGAAAGAAAAGGAAAGTGAGTGTGAAGGAAAAAATCATGGGTTTGTTGACGTGGCGAACCAATGCCACATTAGCAATTAGGAAAAACATTCGTGAAAATAGTTATGGTCTCTATCATTACTCAAGAATATATGCAACTAGGATAAAAAGTAAGAGGCCGAACACCTATCAATTTAAGGAAAATTTTACTGTATAGACCAAATAAGTTTGATATTACAAAAAATAGACCAAGTAGTTTGGAAATTTGAGAAATAACACTCTCGACCTTTCAAAAGTCGAGAGATTGGTAAAATGCTCGACCTTTCAAAAGTCGAGCGATTTTATAGCTTAAACATCCACTTTTGACCTTATAAACCAATTATCTGGTTAACCCTCATATCGTTCGACTTTTCAAAAGTCGGCCAATTTGGCACGACATTTCAAAGGTCGAGGGGAATCAAACATGGAAATTTTCATCTAACCCCCTAAATTTTCTTGAATTTGCAAAAATTCCCTAACTAAAAAAGACCCCCTAACTTTTCTTGAATTTGCAATTAAACCCCTCTAGGGGTATTTCATGGAATTGCTATTTTTTTGGGACCAAAATACCCCTCTATTTTTAATATAATTTTTTTATTTAATTTTAGTTATTATGATAAAATATATAATAAATAAAGAATTAAAATTATGTATGTAACATATACTTTTTTATAATTAGTATATTTTAAAAAATATTTATAGTGATTTTAAATTAATAAAATAATACAAAAATATGTTTATTAAATTTAAAGATGAAAAATAGAGGGTTATTTTGGTCCCAAAAAATAGCAATTCCATGAAATATCCTTAGAGGGGCTTAATTGCAATTCTCAAAAGTTAGAAGGTTTTTTGTAAATTCAAGAAAAGTTAGGGGGTTATTTGAAAATTTCCCTATCAAAAATCGGTGGATTTCTCAACCTTTCAAAAGTCGAAGGATTTGAAAGATTTTTTGTCCCCCCCTACATTTCAAAAGTCGATCAATTTATCTATTTAAACACCCCCGAAGCCTCATTCACTTCTTCATCTCAGATCAATATACAAGGTGGATCTCCATCACTTCTTCCTCTATTCTCAAAGTAATTTTTTAATTAATATTATTGTTTTTTTAATAATTTTGTATTTATAGTTTGTATTGATTTTTATTTTTTATACGATGTAGCAATATGCAAAACTTAGTTGTTTATTGGAACGGGACCGTTAATTTGAATGGTCCAATTCCCCGTTACGAATGTGGTAATCGAAAAATGACAAACGTACCCGTATATATTACATATAACGATCTAAAATATTCAATTTCTCAAACTATTGAAATAAATCCGGAAATTTATGATTTATCAATAAAATGTAATTGGCCTTTTGGTGATGGAACCGGTGATATTATCGATATCACTGATGATCATAGTCTTTCTATGATGATGAGCAATCTTCAAAATAGAACGATTAAATTGTTTGTGAAACTCGATGTCCCTCAGTAAATGCAGAGGGGAGACCGTTAACCAAATCGTCATCATACGGATCCCAATCCACCTAAATAGAAATAAACAAATTGTAACAAAAATATAAAAAATAAATACAAATAAATGCAGATGTATTAAAGAAATTGTACCTGTGTCTTTTCGAGATCGTCGAAACATCCCGCAACATAACTAATTTGTGTGGCAAGATTGTTCTTTTTGTACGAGATGTTCGCTCCAGTCCATTTCCACATAAGAGGCATCGCTTCCTCAACACTTATTTTATACGAAATAATCCGAGGTCTCCCCGGTAATAAATGATACCAAGACCACACCTATAACATTGTTTATTAACAAAAATTAATTTACTTTTTAATTGAAAAAAATATATAATTTACAAATACCTGAAGAAGAGAGAACCATCCATATGTATGATCATAATCAATCTGAGCGGCAAATGAAATCGCTGAGTATAAATGAGCCAATGCAGCTGCTCCCCATGCGTACTCTCTACATCTATCAAAATCCTCTAAAAGCAAAATATATCTCGCGGGAATCGAAGCTGTGCTCGAGTCGTGAAACAAGACGGAACCCAAAAAATACAATATAAAAGCCCGGGTTCGTTGGTCACAATATTCTTCATCTCTGCCTTGACTCGATTGCTCGAAATTATTGAGCAACCAACTCAATTTTATCCGGGATTTTTCTTTCGACCATTCATTCGGACATTGTCCTAATAATCTAACTACTTCTTGTTTTAAATTAGAGGAAGAAATATATGGAGTGATAACGGGATTACCGTCGACGCATAATCCACTAAGAAGCGCCACGTCTCGAAGGATAACGGTCATTTCACCGCATCTCATGTGAAATGTATTGGTCTCGGGACGCCATCTTTCGACTAAAGCCGTGAGTAATGATTGATTTAACTCGTTAACAGCACATTGTATTATCGGATAAAACCCCGATCGTTTTAACCGATTCACCATTCTTTGGTCCGTAATTTTCCATTTTTTCCAAGAAGTAGATTTTTGCTCGAAACGTATGGCGGTTCTATCATGTCGAATTCTTTCGGAACGATAATTTTGTTGCGAAAATAATACGTCCGTTTCGATCGGACCCGATAATACTCCATCATCAAATGACATAATTAAATATTATTTAATTAATAGAGAGAGTGGTGGGACCAAAGAGAGAGAGAGAGAGAGAGAGAGAGAGAGAGAGTGAGTGGTGGGACCAAAGAGAGAGAGAGAGAGAGTGTGGGGACGAGGGAAAGAGGGGGGAAGGATTTGGACAGAATTTTAGGAGAGAGGGAGTGAGTGAGTGAGTAGCGAGAGTGGGGGAGATGGGGACCGGGGGAGGGTTTAAATAACCAAAACGATCGACCTTTGAAAGGTCGAAGGGCTTTAAATGCAATTTGTTAGTTGTTGGCTGTTGGGAGGTAATTAAATGAGTTCGACTTTTGAAAAGTCGGTCAGTTCAGTTCCCGAGAAAGTCAAATCAAATTGCTCGACGTTTGAAAAGTCGGAGAGTTTTAAGAGTTTACCAGGTGATTAGGGAGATAAACCGTATGACAAAGCGTTCGACTTTTCAAAAGTCGGTCGATTTTCAAAATACTCGTCGGTAGTGTTATTTCCCACATTTCCAAACTACGATGTCTATTTTGGTTAATACGAAATCTATTTTGTCTATACAGTAAAATTTCCCTCAATTTAATCCCCATAAAGCATGATTTCCTCTCAAAACTTGCTCTCAAAACTATAGTCCTGTTATACGTTGGTTTTTACAAAAGTTCACACAATCAACAAACAAGACAATAACACCAAGTTAACGAAATAAATGTGAAAACGTTTTATAAATAAAAAAAAGGCCATATACAGTACCCTCTGATTTCCCCATACCTTCTCTAGATGATTTATTAATGATTAATTATTGGAGTACTTAACAAAAGTACATCCGATTAACAGTTAATTAATATATAATTAAAATACACATACATTAATAATTCTTAATTAATATCAATTAACTATTAATCGGATGTATTTTTTTGTTAATGATCATGTTAATTAATCATCAATGAAACACTACATTAAATTATAATTAATAGGTGATATAAAGGACGTGGTGGAAAAATGAAGGGTACGGTATAATTACCCATAAAAAAATTATAATTAAATTAGTCAAGGCAAAAACACTACATTAAATCAAATATTATTACAAAATAATATAATATCATACTAAATATAATGTAATTAAAATAATATAATACAACATGATATAATCTATTCTATACGGATATTTAAAAAAATCAAGTCGGATCATATCTGATACATTATCGGACAGGTCACTCGTTGGATACGTATTGATACTTCATGTGGCGTATTCCTATATTTAAATTAAAAATAATATCAGATATTTTGGGGTAACTTGTCGGATACTTATATCGCATCAATAATTGTACATAAAAAATCAAAAACAAAATTTTAAATCAAAATAAATGAGTAATAAATATAAATAAATAACTTAATATAATAAACATTTCTTTCATAGAAAATTATTTTTGTAATATTTTTTAATATATTTTATGTAAAAATTATAATATATATAAAAAATAAAAAATAAAAAATAAAAATTAGAATTAATAAATAAATTAATATTATTATATAAATATTGTATTTTTTTTTTAAATTGTCGCAATATCATCTGTAACCCCCGTATCCGTGCAATATAGAATATAGGGAAATTATCAAAAAAAATCCTATTTTTTTTATATTCCAAAAAACCCTCCATCTTTTTGGAAACTCTAAAAAACTCCGTCTACCAAACTTTTATTTTCGAATAACCTCCTATGTGGTTAAAACTAACCATAGATGATGTTAACTTTTTTTATGACCAAAATACCTTTTTTTACATATGTAGTAATTACAAGAATATTTTTGTTAATTTTTATTAATTTTCAAAAAGTCCTAAATTTGTTTTAGCTCATAATAATTTTATAAAAATAATTATCATATGTTATGTTTATATAATTTTAATATTTCGTACATTATATATATTTAACTTTTATATTATTTTTTTTCTGAAAAACTAACATGAAATAATCATACGAACAAAAATATTAAAAAACACCTTACAAATATTTAAAAATTAAATACCTTGAAACTATTAAAAAAAATACATAAAAGAAGAATGAAACAAAAAAAATTAGATGTTTAAAGAAATATATTTATATCAATATATTTTCAATGTGTTTATTTTATTATTATCCGATGTTAGTATTTCATGAATGATAAATGAAATATTAAAATTATACAAATCCAACATTTAATAATTTTATTTTTATGAATCATTAGTTCATTACATGTTAAGAAATATTTATCAATTTTCTTAAAATTAATAAAATTAATCAAAAGATAACAAAAATATTTTTTTAATTGATACGTATGAAAATAAAAAGATATTTTGATCAAATTTTTTTTTAACACCGTCTATGATTAAATTTACCTTCTGTATGGGTATTTGAATTAAAAAGTTTGGCAGAGAATGATTTTTAGAGTTTCCAAAATGATATGATTTTGTTTTAAATATAAAAAAAAAATAGGAGATTTTAAAAAATTTCTCTTAAATATATTAAAATATTTTTCTCACTAGATTAAAAAGACTTAATTATCACTGCAAATATTCAAGCGAGTGGACCCTAAGATTTGGTCATTGGAGTGAATCGGGCTCGAGATTTTTTTTGACATGTGCATTACCCAGAAGCAATCGGCAGCACTGTTCCATTATTACCCCCGTGACTTGTCCTCTCATGTGCCTGAGCTCCCACAGTGTGTGATGTGATAGTCATGCACGTGCCTACGTATTGGTCTATTTTTGTCACCTGTATACGAAATGAAAGGTGGAGAATTATTTAAGAACATTTATGCACGTGACTCAATTTGGATTAGAATTTAGAAAAATAACCTCGATTTAAAAAAGAAATTTAAAAATAATCCCCAAACTTTTCATGAATTTACCAAAAAAACTCTAATATTCGAGAAACTCCAAAAATATCATAATTTTTGAGAAACTCCAAAAAATACCTTCCATACAAAATTTTCTTTTCAATTACCCTCTTATAGGATATTTCATGGTATTAAAAAAAAATTGCATCAAAATACCCCTTTATTTTTCATATTTAAATTAAATAAACATATTTTTATATTATTTAACATATACTAATTTAAAAAAACAATATGTCATAAACATAATTTTAATCTTTTATTTATTATATATTTTATCATAGAAAATTAAAATTAAATAAAAATATGATATAAAAAATATTCATGAAACTATCTTGACAAATTAATATTATTCTAGTATTTAATTTTAATGTTAAATAATTATTAATAAAAATAGTTACCGAATAATTTTTCTTGCCAAATTACAAATGAATAAATGAAAATTAAGACTAGAATTAAAATAATATTGACGCTAATTTTAATTTCAACAACTATTTTAATTTCATCAGCTCGTCTTGTAGTAACTATTTTTATTTCAGTTGTTAGTTTTTGCTAACTATTTTTATTAACAACTATTGATTTCTTCATCTATTTTGCTAATAGTTAATAAAAATAATTATTACAAAATAAAATGCTGAAAAAAAATAGTTTTCGAAATTAGAACTAACGACATTATTATTTTAATGCTAGTTTTTGTGTTGACTCATGCATTGCTAATTTGGTAAAAAATAATATTTAATAACTATTTTTATTAACAACTATTTAACATTAAAATTAAATACAAGAATAATATTAATTTATCAAGATATTTCCAGGAATATTTTTTATATGTTATTTTTATTTAATTTTAGTTATTATGATAAAACATATAATAAATAAAAGATTAAAATTCGTATATGACATATAGTTTTTTTTAAATTAGTATATGTTAAAAAATATTTATAATGATTTTAAATTAATAAAATAATAAAAAAATATGTTTATTAGATTTAAAGATGGAAAAAGTAGAGGGGTATTTTGGTCCAAAAAAATTATAATATCATGAAATATCCCTATAGGGGGTAATTGAAAAGAAAATCTTTTATGTAGGGTTTTTTTTGGAGTTTCCCAAAACCAAGGGGTCTTTTTGTAAATTCGAGAAAAGTTACGGGGTTATTTGTAAATTTCCCATTTTAAAAATACAATACTGAAAAATATAATATTTAAGTACAAATAGTTACTACAAAATTAACTGTTGAAATTAAAATAGTTGTTGAAATGAAACTTAACGACAATATAATCGTAATCCTAATTTTAATTTTCATTAATTCATTATTAATTTGGGAAGAAAAACTATTCAGTAACTATTTTTTATTAATAACCATTTATTATTACAATTAAATACTGGAATAATATTAATTTATCAAGATATTTCCTAGAATATTTTTTATGTCATATTTTTATTTAATTTTAATTTTCTATGATAAAGTATATAATAAATAAAAGGTTAAAATTATGTCTATGACGTATAGTTTTTTTAAATTAGTATATGTTAAAAAATATTTATTGTGATTTTAAATTATTAAATTAATAAAATAATACAAAAATATGTTTATTAAATTTAAAGATGAAAAATAGAAGGATATTTTGTTCCAAACAAATTACAATACTATGAATTATTTTTATAGGAAGTAATTGAAAAGAAAATTTTGTATGTCAGGAATTTTTTTTGTAGTTTCTAAAAAATTAGGTAGTTTTTTATAAGTTCAAGACAAATTCGGGAGTTATTTGTAAATTTCCCAAATATGATTATGTTAAAATAATAATTTTATATTTATGTTTGTTTGTATGTGTGATTTTCTAAAAATTATTGTATATTTTTATTTGTATTTGTCTTGTTCGTATCTTATAGTGGATTGGCAGCACCGTGCATTATTGCCTGATGTAGCAAGAGCGTACTGGTCATGCAGGGTGATGGGTCATGGCTATGCCCATGCGTCCGTGTTTTATTTCTATGAAACAAGTACATTTTTATTTAATATTTGGAAAAATATATTCTTCCCCAAGATTCCAACACAACATCCTCAATTTTATAATCAACAATTTAATTAAGCATGATAATTGAACAATATTAATTAAGAATTGTTAATTGGAATAAATGTTAATTATATATCAGTTAAAAATATAATAAAATGTCCAATATCTATATGATTATTACACACACAATGTCGTTAAACAGTAATTTATATCATAGTTATCGTTTTTGATAATAAATAAAGAAGATATTTTTATCAATTTTCATGAGAAGAGTGCAAGTAAGGTCGTCATTATATGTCGTTATATGCGTTCGTTGAATCAATTGTTTCTTTTTTGTAACTAAAATTAATATAATTTTGTCAATTGACACATAACACAGTTGGCCAAATGCGAGATGATTGTAAAAGATTGTGGGTTCAAGTTTCAGTGAAATTAATGAACGAAGGATTATCGAGATTTTTTCATTTACTTATTTTTTCTTAATATGATTTTATTTTATTATACAAATAACATTGTAAAAATTAAAAATAATATAATATTATAAAACATGGATATGTGCATAAAACTATGAGTTCTCACATACATAAATATAAGGAGTGAATGAAATTATGATTTGAATACATGCTTTTCTACTTAATATTATCATGTCTCGTTATAAATATCTAGGGGGGCAACGGTTCGGATAAGGTTCGGATAGTGATCATACCAGATTCATATCCTTATTTTTTTCGGATACGGATCCGGATAAGATATTACCCGGATACGGATAAGCTTCGGATATTGTCGGATACGGATATGGATACGGATCATATTCGAATATTAAAACGGATACTATGATATAATAATATAATAATATTTTTAAAATTCAAGTCTTGATTATTTTGTAATTTTAAAACAATATATATATATATATATATATATATATATATATAGTAATTATTGATTATTAAGTATTACTATGAATTAAAATATAGTTATTGTCTATTAAACATTACTATGATTTTAATCATGATTTCAACAAAACGATTATTCGTTTACAAATTTTATTCGTATCCGGATAGTATCCGATCCATATCCGGGTCCATCAAAAAATTAACTCCTAAATCCGGATCCATATCCGTAAAAACGGATACGGTTCCATCCGGATCCAGATATTTATTTTAAGATCCGGATATTTCTTCGGATACGGTTCGGGTCGGTTCGGACAATATCCGCCCCATTGACATCCCTATATAAACATGCATACATGAAAAAACTAATTATATTTTATTTGAGTTTGTTCGTATTTGTATTTTTTTTTCACTGTTTGTGTTTTATATCTTCTATCCGCAGCTAGATGATGATGATGATGATGGTGATGATTAACATGTCCTTATTTATGAAATATATTGAATTGTTCGTATTTGTACTTGTATTTCTATTTGTATTTCATATTTGTATTTCGTATTCATATTCGCATTCGTGTCCGTATATTTGTATTCGTTTGTTATTCTTATTCACGGATTCGTATTAGTTTTAGTATCTAGTTTAAATTTTCGTGCTTATGTTTTTCTTCATATTCGCACACATATTCGTATTTCATTTTCGTATTTCGTACTTGTATTGGTATTTTATATTTGTATTCCGTAATTGTATTTGGTATTCATAATTGTATTTGTATTCTTTTTTTCGTTGTTCGTGTTTTGTTTCCGTATTTTTATGATAATGATGACGATGACGATGACGACGTTAATGAATACGACGATATGACGATGATGATATGATAAAAAGAAGATATGATGATGATGCGATGACGATAATGATGTGTATTTCGTATTTGTATCATGTATTTGTATTTTATATTCGCATTTATATTTCAATTTCGTTTCTCTATTTGTATTTTCATTTTGTATTTTTATTTCGTATTTCATAGTTTTCATAGGTATTAGTAACGGTATTGGTATTTGTTCATATTTGTATATGCACTCGCATTTCGTATTTCGTACTTGCCTATCATTGGTATTGGTATTTGTTCATATTTGTATACGCATTTCGCATTTCGTATTTCGTATTTCATAGTTTTCGTATTCACACTCGTATTCAGCATTGCTTGATTTGCTATTTTCTTAACCCAATCACAACATTAAGGTTGGCTTTATATGATCAATTTGTAAAATATTTATATTACAAGACCAGATAGAGGCACGACACCGCCTACTCGAAATCGTAGACGGGACGAAAGAGACGCGTGACATCCACTCCTAAAATATGTAAAAGGGACCAGAGAAAGGCACGACTCAGCTTGCTCGAAATCGCAAACGGCGCCAGAGAGAGGCACGAAATGTAAGTGCCAATTGAGATACAAATCCCACCACACATACTGAGATCTTGCTCTCGCTCCCCTATTTGAAATAATAATAAAAAATCAACTCTCACAACAATTTCCAATGTAATTAATTTGAAAAATAAATTTACCATGATAAATAGCTGAAGCCAAAGGTAAGAAAACATCGTAAGTGACAATTCGAGAACAATCGAAAAATCACATCATAACTATACCTTTACCAACAAAAGCTAGGAAAGAGAGTATGGAAGATGAATTCAGCATCGTCCCAATCTACCATGCCAAATTCTGTGTAGAAAATGCGCATGCCAGATTGATACAGACTCGGCAATCGCATGAATTGACCTCGAGAAAGAAAGCCAAAATGACGCCTAAACCCCAAAGACTTCACTAATTGGTGATATTATCTGGAAAAAATTAATTCACCATTTGATTATTCAAAATATAATATAATATAAATCAGTGAGCCAATAATGAATTAACAAAATTATTGCTGAAAAGATCGAAAAGAACATCATACCAGTTGGTTGTACTCGCAGAATTGATCCGAGACGATGAATTCAGTCATATTTCAAACGAATCAGACTAAAATCAACCAATCAACACAGTTTGATTCAGTGCAGTTCGTATTTCGCGTAATTAATCTAAAATCAGCAAACACACGAAGTAAGAGTAAGAAATCAGCAGAAGACAACAGATTTGTATAAAAAAAACGAAGCAAAGAAACAAACCTGTAAACGAACTTGAACTCCAGGTTTGTTGTTGTCTAAGCCATGAAAAAGAGATGAGGCCACCAAACCCTCGTAAATGAGAAGAAACGTTACTGGACAGCCGAAAACGACGCACTTTCCTCTTCTTTCTCTCGCCGTCGAAGCCAACAAACCGAAGCACTGACGAAAACCTAAATCGATTTGCCTTGCTTTCGAAGAAAAGCTACCAAAGCAGGAAGGAAACCCTAGAAATCGCTCCATTTTCGTCTCCGCGAGATTTCATCGAGCAAAAAGGAGAGAGAGAGAGAGAGAGAGAGAGAGAGAGAGAGAGAGCTTTAATACGGGGCGGCCCGAAGTCACCGTCCATCGTGGACCATTGATGTGAACAACTACGGTGTACGAACACCGGGTGTATTTAATAACGAACGGCCACGATTAAGAGGTGAATTTTACCACATGATCAGACGGTCCACATTAATTAGGTGACGTGGCCTGATATGGTAAAAGTAATTTTGTTAAAATTATACATAAGATTAAATATTCATTATAATTAAAAAAATAATAAATTCAAAATGTCCTTTTTTAAATATAGCCCAAATAAGGTCCCGATTTCCATTTTCCGAAAGTACAGAATTGTACATATGTAGCATCATACAATTAGCTTGCTTTGAATTGAACGAATTGCAACTTATAATTAAAATAAACATAAATTTATTAACATTGTGCTATTGTGAAACAATAGGGATTTTTTCGAAAAGAGACAGCTGAAAATGGTGGTATCGTAACAATCTTTGCAGACATCCTTGTAAGGAAAAATATCTGGTTTTCAATGTTCATCATTTCATCAGATAGCTTGCGTGCTTGCTCGACTTATATAGAATAATGAGAAAAGGAGTGTAAAATAACCGTACCATAATTTAGCTTGCGTGCTTGTCCACACCTCGAACATTATCACTCTGAGTCTCTGACCGAGGGCGAAACAGTCATTGGTCCGTTCGCGCACTCTCTCATATTAGTACAGAAGAATAGCACCAGCTTGTCTTTAACAAAATCTTGATGGAAATTCTAAAATTATTACACCAATAAATGAATTAATTACTTACTTTGATACCGATTTCGATAAAACATGTGCAACATAAAAAAAACACCTTACTGTTTTTAACCGCTAATTTACAAAAATTGGAAAGTTAAAAAGAAAAATATATTGAACCTTTTGTTTCGGTACGCTGCAAACTGTCAGAAACAATTCTTGACTCTCAGATCCACACTATTTTCTGGTTCGGTGCTAGCTCGCTTTGTCGCCTCCTTCGTTTCTCTTCTCGGAAGTAACATACTCTGGTGCTTCCTTCGTTTCCCTTCTAGAAAGGAACTGCCTCCTGGTAAACTAATGTCTGGTCGATTAAGAGCCACGACCGTCTAGATTAATTCTCCACGACCTCTAAATCCTTCTTTGACTCCGTTCAAACTCAGCACAACTCTCAAAGCTCTCGCATCGCGCGGCTGATCAAAATATTTTATTAATATGTTAATATCGACTTTTGAGGGGCGTATATGTAGTTATACGGTTGAATTAACCAAAATAAATGAGATTCGAGACGTAAATAACAAAATTGAACCCTAACCTTGTTCAAAATAGTTATTAGACTAAATTCACCCGCCACGGTTCGATCCACATTCGTGTTGTTGATCTCGGCACCAAGTCTTTGTCCACGTCATTGCATAGGTATTCTTTGATTTACACACCGAATCCGAGTTTGCCAGGCCCGATATTCGAGGCGCTATGAATAAAAGATTGATCCGCATGCTGCAAATTCGACGGGCCGCGATAACCTGCCCAACTCAATTAAGTTTATCAAATGACAAAACAAAAAGTCGAGAATATTAAATCCTGAGAAAGCGTTTATTGAACCTGTCGATGATAGCAAATTATTGAAGCCTTGCAATTGGGTCCATAATTTCTCTTCGGTACTTCTGGAAATCTCTGCCCTAAAATTAGAATGTCATAAATTAATTAAATAAGATGCATACTATGTACAAATTACGTAAAACCCCCTGGAAATATATATAATTAATTAATTTGATTTTTAAGCCGTACCTCTTGCACAGGCTCTGACAATGTTGAGATCAAGAGAAGTAACCTAAAATAATCAAAATAAAAATGCAATATTTGAAGAACATAGTTACGCAAGAATTTTGTACATAAATGTGTGTAGCGGCAAATCCGGCTCTGACGGGTGGCGAATGCAATTCTCCTTGGTGATGCCCTTGCAAAAATCTTCACCGAATTTCTGAAATTATTAATCAATAAACGAATAAATAGATTAATGATTTAATACCTAGTTTGACAAAATAAGGAAAATACAACAACAAAAAAATACCTTCATATTACCAACAGTAACATTAGTCGATCCTTGATAGCTTCACCGAATTTCTGAAATTATTCTTCTCTCCAATTTTCTTCTCCCATTGATCTTTCTTCAGTAATTTCTTGAACTTGTAACATGGCCTACTATTTGATTAGATCTGTGCCCCAGAATGTAATAAATTAATTAAATAAGCTTAATTTATGGAAATTAATTAAGCCAACATACCTAATTTCAATCATTGTTGTTCCAATTTTTAATGATTATGCCCAAATCAGCGACAAAATAAGTAGAAATAGAAGCAAACGCAGCACCTCCAAAACACCAACAACCCTTGTTCGAATCGAATGAGAAGCAAAACTACGTAAAAATGATAAAAAAAAAACCAAAACCAGATCAACAATCGGCAGAAATCGAAACAAAATTGCCACCCAAAAACATGAACAACACTCATTCCAATCGAATCAGAAGCAAACACTACGGAAAAACGAAAAAAGAAACCTGCGCTGCCATGGAGTTCGGCATCCTCGGCGCCCCTCCCGAGAAAGAAGCACGACGTCCTCCATGTAAGCCGGCATCCTCTTAGGTCGTCGTTGCCGCCCTATCTTGACGTTTTCGCCGTTAGGTTTTCACCGCTAGGGTGCTAGGGTTTTCCGACGGTATTTTTTTTTCTCTCTTCTTTTCTGTGTCTGGTCGTGGAAATGAGAACAAAGAGAGATGTGTGGAGAATTTATTTAGCTACGCAAACAGTAAACAAACAGTAAAAAACGACGTGGCCAAATGAGAGAAAAGAAAATGTTTAACTTTAGATCTATTTTATGTGATATCTAAAGATTTGACACCAACTTAACGCTCAAGGGCAATATCTTCGAATCGAATTTCAAACTTGCTAATCTATCGATTAAAGCTTTCTCAAAAAAAAAAAAAAAAAAAAAAATCTATCAATTAAAGCCATATTTTTCTCCAGATGAGAATCTAAAACAATGTCAAATGGGTTTCTTTCACATGAGTTTATGTTTATTGTGAAAAATAAAATAAAATAAGAATATGGATACAAAGTGATAATGTGATATAAACAAATTGCATAAATTTGGGTGCAAAATAAGAATATGGATAAATTAAAATGAAAATAGTTGGACGGGGCTTGCCCGGACATAACGGATAGGCTAGGACTCTCACATATCCACCTAAAACTCTTGCTTGCAAACTAACATAATGATTCCCATACAGTGATGATTAGAACATATATTTTCACAAAAAAAAAAGAGTAGATAATTAGAACTAATATTATTACAAAACATGACAAAACCAAAATATTGCATAACCATATATGATCAAAATATCCACAACACAAAATGTGAAATTAAGTATTTTTACTCAGCAATTAACATACTAACGAAAATCAGGGGAAATGATATGGTGATTAGTAGGAGAGCAATGGCTAAAAGTCCTGCCTCAATTTGGAGCAAGTAGTTGACGCGCGCGATAACGTCCGAGAATATAATCCACATATCCTTTTATCATGTCATCCGTTTCGTTCATAAAACATCCTCTCACCCAATCAATTTCCAAAATAGACAACATATCATAATAATCACCCATAAACGTGGACGCATCGGGATTCAAAACAGCCTTCAATTTGTCCATTACTTCTTTTTGTACATTGCCGTATTTGGGGTCTTTGTGCACACAATCTGCAATCTTCTCGAGTAACTCGTTTCTTGTTTGTTGTTGGCTGAGGAATGTTTGAGCAATCTCAAATTTACTAGTTTTACGTGCCGATTCTGTACCGATAGATCCTGGACTCGTGGGACTATTTGCTTGCTGAAACTCATAGAAGAAACCGCCATCAATGTCACGTGACCCGTCATTCTGATTGTTCTCCGAGTTATCTGAATCAAAATTACGGGTCACCGAAATCGATCGAGGAATTTGAACTAAATTGCATTTTGCCGGTGAATATATTGCACAATTGTATCACCCTCTCTGCACAAAAGTAGTGAAGAAAATAACACGACTATTTCACATTAATAAAGCCGAGGCTTAATGAAAAATTTGTAAAAAAAATGTTCTATTCATGCAATTCAGTCCTATATGAAACTATAAGAGTTGCAATTTGCATATTTTTTGATGTTCAATTTATGCAAACAGTGGAGAAATGGAGTGAATATTTAATTAAACAAATTGAAAAATACTTAATTGACTTAATTAAACAGTGAAGAAATGGAGTAGCCAAAACAATGGAGACAAACAGCGAAGACACCATCCACACAGTGAAGAGAAACATTGAAAAAAACTAAGGAAATACTGGAAAATAACTATATGAATGACTAATAGTTGATTTACTCTAACAAGATTTACAATAGAATTTCATAATTGTCAGTAAAATTGCTAGAAGAGAAAAAAGGAGATCTAGGGTTTTCTCGTATGAAGGCTTGGTGAATCACTTTAGAGAGACAAAAATAATAAAGTTGTATAAGTACCTCTGGAGCTTCGACCACCGGATCGCCGGAGATAGTGGCCGAGAAGATGAAGTTATCTTCTTTCTTGTTTAGGGTTTCTTGTTTAGGGTTTTAAGATAGTGGCCGAGAGATAGGGGCAAAAAGAAAAGAGGATGGCTAAGATATCAAAATTGATTTGGTACTTTACCAAGTCCAGCTTGGCGATTTTTTTGTTCGTTTGTTTCCTTTTGGAACTTTATACTAAAAAAACTCTGTTAAATTAGTTATACTTGATGTTAAGAATAAGAAAGATGATTAATCATATTTCTTGATTACATTAACATATTTATAGTACAAAATAGAATATTTATAGTACAAAATAGATGAACCCAAGACATCCATTTAATAACTATGTTGCGCGAACACTTCAAAAATCAAGACGTATCGTATCGGATATCGTATCGGATACCGATAATCGTCAGGATACGTATCAGATATTCCACATGGCGTATTCAAATATTTTATTTCAAAATAATAGTGGATATTTTTCGAAAACTTACGGATACTTGTCAGATACTTCTAGCGTAAATATAATGAATATTTACTTAATAAAAATTTATCTGTGTAAAAACAAATTTTTAATATATTTTACGTAAAAAATACTCCACGTTCATACCGCGATACGCTATTTGTAACATCGGTCTTAAATAACTATTATTATTTTAACTTTTAGTTAATTGATGTGATATTAATCTCACCTTTTCAATTTCATTTCAAGATTACAATTTTTTTAACATTTAAATTTACAAAAATGCTATATCTACCGAAACAAACTACAAATTTAATCCCGATAGCACTCCTGAGGAAATAATATTGTGGACCCCATATTGAATTATTTCAATTAATATTACTTCGATACCAATTATGTGATTTACTTCTGTACATGTATCATTTTGTGTTTAAATTTATGGTGTCCTCGTGGAAACTAACATATGAATCTAGTGTCATCCTAATATACATTCGTGCGCACTCCTGCGTCATATGATAGTATTCACGGACTCTTTCTAATTCACGAATATGTTCTTCTTCATGTTGACGAAGCAATTTTCTAGTTCACGGGCATATTGTTCTTTTTTTTTGTCTTCAGGGTTTTTTTTTTCACGGATTCTCAAAAATTCAGACAAATTCATGGCCATTACGACAAAAAGTAAAATATTGTTTTATAATCATTCAGTATATACTATTGTTTTTACAAAAACTTCCTTGTGAGAGTCTTCATTCTAGCCTTCTAGGGAATTGGTTTAATCTTCATAACGTACGATTGGTTAAGAGATAAAACCTATTTTGTTTCAAAAATTGTGGTATTTGTACCGACAATTTCCACCTTTTATAGTGACACAACTATTAATTTTATAGATGTACGAGTTTTTTTAGTTTTTTATGAAATTATTTTTACATTCAAAAGATATTTTTCAGTAAAAAAAACACATTTTTTGTGTTGAAAAAATTGCAATAAAAAATCATATGGCAGCCTATGTTTGTACGCGCGCATGTGTGTGTGTATGTTTTCCAATTATGCACAGGTTCCAAATATGCAGAAAGGTCCCTAAAGCATTTGCATTTACAATAAGCATTTTGTCTCATGACAATATTATTAATCTGGACAAAAATATATTACCCCAAAAACAACAAAAACATATTCAATACGTCCTCGCCTTAAATCCCTTACTCTTTGCAAACAGAAGAAATGCATCAAATTACAAGCAAAACTTCATATTTGCAGAGAAACCCCTGAATAACTACCAATTTGCAGAGAAACCCCTGAATAATCTCATTGATGCCAATCTCAAATGGAATGAATTCAATCCCCAAACTTCTCGCCTTTTCTTTCGAAACATGATATTTCTCCACAAATGGCTTATCATCTTCGCACCTACCAATTAATTGACTTATTGTTAAATCAAACAACATAATTAATGATCTAATAATGAAAAATGATTGGGTCAATCTTCGCACCTACTTTATAGGGAGATGCATAGAAGGATAAAGTTTACGAATTATCTCGATTACATATGAAAAATGATTGGGTCAATCTCTCTACAGTGGGTATAATCATAGAGAATTTGCTTGTCCATATACTTTTTCAGTGGGCATTCTTAAAGTCTCTATACAGAATTTTGTACCAGTCAAAACTTGACGATCAAGTACAGAGAGAAAAAAAATACCTTTTTGTCATCATTAAGGTCAATCTCTCTAAGCCTTTCATATCAATCACTAATCTCAGCACTTGAATATCTAAAAGGTAAAATAAAAATTTATATAAATAAACATAATATTATCAAAATGATAAAACTCATATTAAAAAATCACGAAAATAATTCAATTAATGTCACATAGATAAAAACAATTATTTAAATATTGAATACTATAAATCAAATTTCAAAATCAAGAAATAAAAAACAATTATTTGTATAAATAAAAATTTATATAAAGAAACATAATATTATCAAAATGATAAAACTCAATATTATTAAATGTAGTAGTGCAATATACCTAAATTTGGACATACAACTTGAATTTTATGGGTTTTGTCATTTATGGGTTTTTATAAAAACAACTTGAATTTGGACATACAACTTGAGAATTGGAGTCAATAGAACTAGATAAATGGCGAAGGAGGGAAGATAAAGAGAGATCAATAGAGGAAAGGCGCGATAAGAGAGTGGAAGGTCCAGACGAGGTAGAGAGAAGTGAATGAAGGTCGGAGAGGAGGGAGTCGGAAAGCGGGGTAGGTTCACTGGAGGAGGCAGTGCCACCTGAAATGGAGACGACGGCTTGGAGCTCGGTAAGCACGTTGGAGAAGAGGTCGTTGCCATCTAGGTCTTCCATGGTGACGTCCATGGCGAGCGAACGAGGGAGAGAGAGAGGTAGAAGCGAGATTCGAATTTGGAAGTTCCCGCCGCTCTGAAATTCGTTTCTCTTCTCACTTTTCGATAATGGAGTTTCCCCTTCCGGGAAATGAATTCCTGTTTTGAATTATCCCGGAACTGAAAATTCGGAAAAGCACTCGTCTTCTCTCTCTTAGTCTTGATTTAAATATATATCAGAAATATAAGAAGGTTTTGAAGATATAAATTCTTTCAACTTAAATTTATACTGGTTTAACAAATGCAATCGAAATAAAATATTATTGGTGATATCCTAATTTTAATAATTTTTAAGTATCCAAATAACTTGAAATGGGACAAGAGAATTAGTACTTGAGTTTTGTACTATCAATCTAGGCCCGGCACTTCGCCTGCTGATGTGGCGAAGGCTACCGCGACGCCCGATTCGTTGTCGAGTCGCGATGTTGAGAAACTCGGCAAAAATAGCAAGACTAATGGTGCAAAATAATGGTGGCAAATATATATATATTTTTTTAATGTTTTCGAGGTAGATCCCTCCTTTTTATTTCTTGTGGCACTCTTCATAATTTTATGAAGATTTAATGTTTTCTAGAATCTTTTTCTAAAATTAAATTTCAGGCTCAACTATCCACACCTAAGTTGCTGAGAAAACAAAAAAAAATATTAACATAAATGAAATAAAAAAATGTGATTAGTTGCATCATTGAAGATAAACTCAAAAAGGCCTAATACCGACTTATATTTGGAAAGTTATATCTAGACAATAAGTTAGATCTTAACTGAAATTTTCATTTGTTGGGTAAATTCAAATTACAAAATTGTATTTCATATCTTAACTTTCATATTTTCTAATGTATTTCACTAAACAAAATACATTTCATAGAAAAATAAACATATCAACAAAAATATGGTACAAAATAGAAAATACTAAAATATTATACATGCAATTACAAAATTGTTTAAATGAGAAAACCCAAATCATGCATCATGAATGACATGATCATACGGAAGTAATTTTATATATTTCTGAGGATTTTGCCACCATTTATTTTCAATCATATTTTCGGCGATTTTGACGATTTTTCTAAGAAATATCTAATCGCCACACAAGTTCAAAGCACATTTTGGAAATATTATTTGCCAAAATTATAATTTCAATATTTTAAAAATTCCTTCCCTTCGAAACAAATTTATGATTAGCCCCCTGAAAAAACAGAAAATTATTTCCCGTCTTTCCCCAATGATCCTTATTCCTCTCTAAAACCCCCCTAAACAATTTTTCAAGTCTCGGATCTACCTCGAACCCTTCATTTCTCATCTCGCCATAAAACTCTATAGCTTTTGGTATCCATCCATATTTCACCAAGCCTCGTACCAACACAATATAATGTAACTGGTACGGTTCCACCTCGTATTTTCTCATCTCGTACCAGATTCGCAATGCATTCCCAGCCTGATTTGATCCTAAGAAATTTTCTAAAAGTAAAACAAAAGTGTTCACGCAAGGCCCACATCCAATTTCCTTCATTTTCATTAAAATATTTAAACTTTCTTCATCCCTCTCCCTTCAAAAAAGCGTGAAAAGTTTCCAAATTAGGGTTTATTCCCTTACCCCTCATTTCGTCGAACACCTCACGTGCATCCTCTAATTTACCACCATCACACAATGCGATTATCATGTTGTTGTAAGTTTCCACGTTAGGATTTAAACCTGCTTCGTGAATTTTAGCAAAAATATTTGTCGCGTCTTTCAAACAATTTTCTTTTGTTAAGAATCTTAAGATATAAATAAGAGAATTATATACTTCGAGAGGCGGGTCCCACCCTCTCTTTTTCATTTCATCGTAAAGTCTCAGAGAATCGAATAAATTACCGAGCTTTGAAAAACAAGTAATCATGTGCGAATATGAATATAAGTCGGGGGTAATACAGTAATTTGCCATTTCTCTCCAAATTCTTTTTGCTTCGGTTATATCAGGCATTATATTGCACCATGCGTTTAGAATAACGTTGAAATTTCGTGAATTAAGAGGGAAAAACTTTCTGTTTGTGAGAAGCAATTCTTCGGCCTCTTCTATGTTTTTGTTTTCGCACAAGGTTTCGAGGAGGGATGCAAATATTTCCGAATCGGGGGTTATTTTGAACTTTTCCATGTTGTGGAATTTTTTTTTGCTTTACCAGGCTGATTTGCAGCTGCATACCTGAAAAATCGGTATACAGTTTCGTATTTATCATATTTGCTGGTACAGTAATAAAATCTGGTACAGTAAACCTTAAAAAAGGAAAAAATGAATCAATGGAGGTACCTATCCATCACGATGAACATTGCTCGTGGTGTGAGAACTCCATTTTTGTACATTTTGCGTACCAAATACCAACCCATATCAAACCTTTCGTTCTTGACCACAACCCATATGATGAAATGCCAAGCCCAAGGACAGTTCAAAACGCACTCTTCTCCCCATCTGAAAGCAAGAAGAGCTGATTCCCAATCGCCTTTCAGCTCCCACAAAACCTTGCATACCAACTCCTTACTCGGTTTTATTGACGAGGAACTGTTTAGCATAGATAAAGCTTCTTTCTTTGAAGAAGAGAGAGATTTCGCATTAGCTAGGAGCTGGAGAAAGGACTGGAATTCCGAATTGGAGAGGAACTTGCTGTCCTCGTCTGGGTCGGGCTCGAAATCGCTTGGGTAAGGCGACGGGGAGTAATAGGAACTGTAGAAGGAGACTTGAGCAGGCAAGCGAAACGACGTGACTGGAGGACGGGAGACGAAATGGAGAGCTGGCGAGTGATCGGAAAGGAGAAGAAAATATCGAGAGGCACGTCGGAGAAGAACGGAGGCGAAGGCCATTCGAATGACAGTGAAGGATAGGGCTGCAAACGAGCCGAGCTCGAGCGAGCTGCGCCAAGCTCAAGCTCGGCTCGGAACTAATTCGAGCTGGCTCGGCTCGTTTAGAATTATGGTTCGAGCTGAAAAATCAAGCTCAAGCTCGGCTCGTTCTAATTCGAGCTAGCTTGGCTCGGCTCAACAGTAGCTCAATTAAAAAAATAACTTGAAATTTTAATTAAAAAAATTGTAATAATCTCGAATAAACATAAAATATTTTAAATACTAAAATATCTTAAAACATAACAATAATAAATCAAACATACACAACACAAAACATAAAAAAATAGGATTTGAATTTGGTATTTATTAATTTGTCTCCCCTAGTTAATATTCTTTTTTAGGACCTAAGTTGTAACCCGAATTGGAATTATTATGGAGATAAAAAAATTCTTTATAAAATTTTATATTTATAATTATAATAATATATAATGTAAATTAATTATAATAAAAGTATTTAATTTTTTAAATCGAGCTCAAAAAAATTTCGAGCTTAATACGAGCGAGCTGAGTCTGGCTCAAGCTCGGCTCAATAAGCGTTCGAGCTAGCTCGGCTCGGCTCGTTTAATTTCGAGTTAATATCGAGCGAGCTATTATCGAACTATTATCGAGTCGAGCTCGAGCGAGCCACGAGCCACGAGCTAAAGTTGCAGCCCTAGTGAAGGAGACCACCGAGCAGAAAAATATATATATAATTGGTAGTCAAAACCGGAATTCCAATTCTGGGTAATATTATAAGCAACATAAAATCCGGTTTAAAGGAATCCGGAATTTAAATTAAGCAAAACCTAAAATCCGGTTATTGTTAAACCCGGGAATTCCGTTTCGATGTCATTATCGACCTAGAATCTGGTTGTTATCAAACCAGGAAACCAAAAGGCAAATCCGGTTAATTTACAAGATACTCCAAAATGAACTTTTTATCAATTTATCTTCTGAACTATTGATAATGAATTGAGTACTGTTTTTTTTTTTTTTTGACACAAAAAACATGAAGTATTCAACACTGAATACATAAATATGGAGGATTGCTGGTGCACTCCGAAGAAAATGAAGTCTAGAACGTTGCATTGAACCACAATATGTCACGTGATAAAACGCAATGTTAAAAAATGGACGCTAAAAAATAGACGAGCGACCATTTTTTATGGGCAAGGCCTAATTAATATTCAGACAATTTTCATATCTTCACCGGATCGAACCGTATCCCAAAAAAAATCGGATCCGAACGGTCGGAGTAAGAACAGTATCCGTTTTTACGAGTATGAATATGAATCTAGAAGTTAAATTTCTGATGGATCCGGATACTATTTGAATCCGAATAAAATTTGTAAATGGATCCTCGTTTCGTTGAAATCATGATCTCGTTCATTACAATACCAAATAAACAATAACTTTGTTTTAAAATTTATAATAATACTTAGTTGTCGGTAACATAATTTCACTCAATAGACAATTTACAAAAATAAAAAATCAAGCTGTAATAATTAATTCATACATTTTACTTTTTAGTGTACATAAATATGACATTAAAACAATTGATCTACTTGTTTATATTAATTAAAAATAACAATTAGTTATTATAAAGTAATATTATAGTTTCAAAATTTTATTAATATTATTCACAATAAATGATACATCAATATTTTCAATTTCTGAAGGTATACATGATACTTTTGAATTGCAACTCGAACATTTTCGATCAAATAAAGCATATTTATGAAAGAGAATAACAGTGGATAATGCATTAAAAAAAAAATATCTTGCGCAATTGCGTGGGGGTTCGCTTGTTGCTCATGATATCTAATTTCTTCCATGACGATGACACATATGAGCAAACATGATCAATTTTGTATATAGTAATATAATAGTATAATATAAAATCGTAATGCAATCAAATCCGAGATTGTATTTTCGTATTTTGAAGGACCTACCCAGTAATTGAGTTCTAATAAAACATGAAATGCCATAGAGTCAATGATCTAATATATATAATGTTATATAATATGGTAGTATTCATCCAGCATTAATCCATATATTAAATGAATCAAAATATTATGGCATGACATGACTCTTTTAGAAAAAAAAATTCAAAGCCAACATGATTCATATATTCAGCATGCGTTTATTTTTTGAAATTTTAAATATTTATGTAAATCCATTATCCAAGCAAACCATGTCAAACTTGTTTGATTATCGTATGATTTTAAGCATTGTTATCTATCCATTAGCCGAGAGAAAAGTAAAACAATAGAGTAGTTGAGAGAGTTTTGTACTATGAAATCACATGATTTGTCGACATATATTCTCCCATTTTTAAATGATTTACCATAGTCATTTATTAGAAATTAAAAATATAATATTTGGAAATAAGTGCAATAATTTCATTATTTTCTAAAAGTAATATTTTCAATCTCCCAATGATTTTGATGACAACAGTTTAATATGACCCATCATTAGGATATACAGTTAAACAAATGAAAAACACATATGACAATTTATTTTACTCATTTTTACCAAATCAATCAATTGAACAACATAATATTTTATTGACCCAATAAAATAAACTTTATCAAGAGCCTAAAACGTAAAAATAATTTCTCAAACTTTTCCTATAGGAGGTGTTTGGAGGTAAGAATTTCAAATGGAATTAAGATCTTAAGAATCCACAAATTGAAATTTTTTGTTTGGACATCTTTTAAATATGGAATTAGCAAATGAGGATATATATTTTTCTTTACAAAACCCACAAATTGTAATTCTCCAAATATCTAGAGTGCCAAAATGATGGAAAATTTTAAATTTAATAAAATGCATGCTAATTAAGTTTGGAGTTCATCTTAATAATAATAATAATAATAATAATAATAATAATAATAATAATAATAATAATAATAATAACAACAACAATTATTATTATTATTATTATTATTATTATTATTATTATTATTATTATACTATAATAATTTTTATACAATTATAAGATCCATATAATAAATATAGTATATAATAAATTTATATATTATTGCAATAATATAATAATAATAATAATATAATAATATTATTATATTATAATATTACTAATATATTAAAGTTGGGTAGAATACAGAATAATTATATAATAGTTATTAACTATATTAAATCTATTAATATAATATTATATATCATTATAAAAATATATAATAATTACTATACATAATAATAAAATTATGTATATATAATTAAATAATATAATAATATAATTAATTATTAATCAATATAATTAATATTATAATAAAATAATTATTTTTATTATATTATATATGAATAGATAAAATATAATATTATAATAACATAGAAGTACATTTAATATTTTTATAATATTATTATATAATTGCTAATATTATTATAAAATAATAAACTAATTATATGAAGTAATATATATATATATATATATATATATATATATATATATATATATATATATATATATATATATATATATATATATATATATATATATATATATATCAATGTTTTAAATTGCGATATTGTGGTCCATTGCGGTCGGGCCTTTTTTTGCAGCGGATTGCGTTTGCGGGCGCAATTGCGACGCAATGACTTTATTGCGGACAGTCGTTGCGATATTAAATTACGTAAAAATAATAGTTTGTTTAAATATATTTTTCACAATATTTTTTTTCACCATTAATATAGTAAAATTTTATTCATAATTTTCTTCTAAAAATAATAAAAAGTTGATTGTCCAAGAACCTTTTCAGTGTAAATAAAAGTTGATCATAAAATTTTCATTAAAATGGCAATTATACGGGATCTTTGGAATTGTATTTTGTTGAAGAACTTTTTGTCGACATCCTAAAAATATCAAAACATTATAACTTAAATTTTAAATTGAAACATCAATGAAATACAATGAAAATTACTAAATTCGTACATTTATAGATGAAAATGACACATTTTAGAAGTTATATATGTTATGAGCATATTTTATCAAATATTTTGATAATAAAACATGAAAACTAAGTATTAAATAATCACAAAATTTATGTTATAATATTTATATTAAATAATTCTCGATAAAATTACTTTAATGTGTATTTTGTGTTTAATTCAGGGTAAAATACAAAAATTCACAAATTCAAGCCCATCATTGCATTCCTCTCGTCGAGACGAGTGATTTCGATATAAATTTCATGTAATTTGGTGGAAGGATGAGAAAATTACAACGATTTGAATATTATCCGCAATATTTGACCCGATATGGCCGCAATATTACCGATATTGCGCCACAATCTCGCCGCAATATCCGCAATTTCTCCAAAAACGATATTTTCGCAATACTTCATTGCAATATAGCGATTCTAAATTTCATTCCGCAATATCCGCAATATCGTCGCAATATCGCCGCAATTTAAAACACTGATATATATATATATATATATATATATATATATATATATGGGACAGGTTCAATGGCCAACACTCATATTTGGCTAACATGGCCAACAATTTACTGACCATTGGATCTTCAAATCGTAGGGCCGTTGTCAAATCCAGCACTTGATTAAAATGACCTGGTTTTCAGTCTTAGTCTACCGGTTTTTATCTGTTTTTTCATAAAAAACCGGATTTTGTATTCACCGGTTTTTTCTTTTCTTTCTTTTCAAGCGGTCTCCAATCTTTTTATTTTTTAACCCTAGCAAACCATGTTACAGCCGCCTTGCCCTCTCTCCCAAGCACATCGTGCTCCTTCTCTCCCAAGCACATCGTGCTCCTTCTCTCCAGCCAAAGAAAAGTGATGTTGTGGTCGTGCTTCTTCTCTCCAGCCAAAGAAAAGATGTGGTGTTGCCGTGCTACTTCTCTCGAGCCGAAGAAATGAGGTGGTCGAAGGCTAGGTTGTAGTGCTTCGTTCATTCAACACGAGAAAGGTCGCTTTAGGTATATCTCGCTCCCGTTTCTTTGCTTATTTCATTCTTTTGTGAAATTTCACATCTTTTGAAATTATTCGACTAGAAACTCAGCAAATTTCAGATTTTGTTTAGAAAATGTCGGTAGGTATACGATCGATTTTGATTTAATTTCAACAATTTTGACCTGAACGGAAACTCTATCAGATTCGTAATTTTAATTTTTGTGTCCAAGTGGTAAATTGAGTCTAAATAGGGTAAAATTGTTGATAAATAAAATACTCATACACACACATGAAACTTATAAGTTTGTTTCGAGTTGGAATTAAGGCTCAATTGTGGAAATTGTCGAACTTGGCTGTAAAAAAAGTTTAGGGTTTAATGTAGGATATCACAGCACAAGTCTTGTACCTTGTGATGGTTTATATTGTATTCATTTTTCAATTAGAGTTCAATCACATCCATTAGGGATTAATTTGCATTATTTATGAAATTTTCAGATTTATTATGAAGAACCGGGTAGATGGATTACAAATTCAATAGCTAGAGAACAAAATATCTCCGAGGACTCTTCAAAATTGAGATTTATATTTACCTGATGAAGAAATAATATCTTGTATACAATTCTAAAAGAAGGCTTTGATGAAAGGCTTGACTCAAATAATTTACAAATGGAGGGTGTCAATGCAAATATTAGTGAATTTGTCAAAACAAGACCTTGTTCTCTCGAGCCAAGATATTAAAATGTTGAATTCGAAAGAGATAATTTCGACGAGGATGCTTTAGTATAGTATTGGCACCGAATTGAATTGAAACGGATAAGAATTGTATATGAGAGTATAATATGGTCGTATTATGTTTTTTTCATTGTTGATTATAATATGAATGGCATGATATTGTATTTTTAGAGAATCCGTGGGAAATAGTTGTATATTTTTTGTGATTTGTATACAAATAGAAATTCTTTTCGTGGCATCTTAATTTGAATCTTGGTACCATGTTGTTGGTACTGTTATTGCACCATCAAATAGAAGCATACACTGACTAGAAAATATTGGTACTGCTTTTCCAAATCAGAGAAGTTCATTCTTGGTACTAAATTTTTTATGATTAGTATGGGTTTTGCTTTTTTTTTTTTTTTTTGTTCTTCCAGAAGATACTTTGTTATCTTATAGATGATTGTTCCTTTTATGATTTAAATTTCAGTTGTTACTCAAAATAAACGGCACAGTTGGTACGCGAGATTATTATTTATGCAAACACAAGGAAGCAGAAAGAACACAATTATTAATTATGCAAACTCAATAAATTAGAAAAAACAAATCAAATATACGATTACACAATTTGTTTACCCCAAACCCCCTTACAATTGTATTGCCCTAGTTCGATAAACTCAAAATACTATTCCCTTGACATATGAAGCCTTAATTTCAAATCGGTTGAACAAAAGGGAGCGAGCTTGTGCTGGACACTTTGCATCTATGATTGCTTTTTGTGTAATATTTGATCCAAGTCCAGTCCACATTGCATGCAATCCTTAAATATTTTCATCAAATTCAGCGACTAATGAGCAAAATGGAAAGTATATAAACACTTGCATTCCATAGGAAGGGTTTTCACAAATAACAAGTTGAACACCTTTAATGGCTAGTCAGCGAGCAAGTCACCATTGCTGTCTTGGTATCAAGTGGCTCCTTTTGACGGGTCACCAGAAGCAAACACATATATTGACTGATTCGTGAAGCAGAATCACAAGTGCAAAGCATGAGATATTAAAAAGAAATTAAATTTGGAAATTTGAACTAATAAATTTGAATTTGTAATGTAAAGAGCACAATCCACATCACAGTTGAAAAAATAGTTCGCTATGAATGCCGTAGGTACACTGCATCCTATAATAAGAAAAAAAAATGTTAATTTATAACATAATTAGGTCAAAGATCATTACTTTACTACCTATTTTATCGGCAAAAAGAAATACAATCTAGCTATTTCCTATCGAAAATCATCTTAGCATTAGAAATAATTAACCCTTATTGAGCCTTAATTCCAACTCGAAACCAACTTCAAACTTTCATTTGTGTGTATCAGTACTTTATTTATCAACAATTTTGTCCTATTTACACTCAATTTATCACTTGGACACAAAAATTATACAAATCTGATACAAAGTTTCCATTCAGGTCAAAATTATTGAAATTAAATCAAAATCAACCGTATGCCTACCAACATTTTCTAAACAAAATCTGAAATTTGCTGAGTTTCTACTTTCTAGTCGAATAATTTCAAAAGATGTGAAATTTCACAAAAGAATGAAATAAGCAAAGAAACGGGAGCGAGATATACCTAAAGCGACCTTTCTCGTGTTGAATGAACGAAGCACTACAACCTAGCCTTCGACCACCTCATTTCTTCGGCTCGAGAGAAGTAGCACGGCAACACCACATCTTTTCTTTGGCTGGAGAGAAGAAGCACGACCACAACATCACTTTTCTTTGGCTGGAGAGAAGGAGCACGATGTGCTTGGGAGAGAAGGAGCACGATGTGCTTGGGAGAGAGGGCAAGGCGGCTGTAACATGGTTTGCTAGGGTTAAAAAATAAAAAGATTGGAGACCGCTTGAAAAGAAAGAAAAGAAAAAACCGGTGAATACAAAATCCGGTTTTTTATGAAAAAACAGATAAAAATCGGTAGACTAAGACTGAAAACCAGGTCAATTTAATCAAGTGCGGGATTTGACAACAGCCCTACGATTTGAAGATCCAATGGTCAGTAAATTATTGGTCATGTTGGCCAAATATGAGTGTTGGTCATTAAACTTGCTCCTATATATATATATATATATATATATATATATATATATATATATATATATATATATATTAGATAAAATATAATATTATAATAATATAAAAGTATGTTTAATATTTTTGTAGTATCATTATAATATATTGTATGCACATAATATAAGATTATTTTATATAATAATACTATTGTTACTTCATATCAAAGAATTAGAATGCCGAGATCCAATAAAAGTGATATGCATAAATTATTATATAATAATTCCATTATTACTTTATAAACATATACTTAATACAAATAATTTATAAAAATTATTTTATAATAAAAAATATATTATAATTATTATATTCATATAATAAATATAATAAATATAATATATTAAATTATTATTTATATATTATTACATGGTTAAAATAAAAATTATAATAATAATATAATGTACATTTACTATATATATTATTTGATGATTTAAAAAATACTTATTATTCTTTTATCAAATTTAATTAAACATTATTTTTATATTTTAAATAACAAAATTCCAAAAAAAATTTAACAACCAAACAAAAAATTATACTTTCCAGCATCTTCTAATTTGGACATCCAAACAAACTGTGAAATTGTTAATTCCATAACTTTTTACTCCTCCACCTTATAATCCAATTCCATTCTACTAATTCCGCTTGCCAAACGGCCCCTTATTCGTTAGTTCAAGACATAACAAGCAAAGCATTCCCTTCCTCTTTCATGCTCAGTACCGGGACCCGTCTTCATCCACGTACTCAGTACCGAAGTCTTCTATTCCTTCATCTTGCTCAAGGAACTCAAGAATTGCCCCCAAACAGGCCCGGCCCTGGGCTTTGGCCCAGTTGGTCCGGGTCACATGCCTCCATTTCCCCATAGGCCTCCCTTTTTTACCTATAAATCAATTATACCTATTACTAATCCGACCCGTTAAGTCTTATTTGCACCGGACCCGGATCCATTACTCTTTAGAAGGCATCATGCACGCGCAAACGAAACCCTACACGCTGAAGCGACCGGATCCATTACTCTCTGTACCGCTCTACGACTGAAGCGACTGAAGTGACGCCGACGCGACGCGACTGAAGAGTGAAGCGAGGCCACCATGACAGGAGCCCAGGACCAGGAGACTACTCCCCTCTTCGAGCGACGAGTTCACACGCTTCAGCCCAGGACCGGATCCATTACTCTTCGTAATTTTTTTCGCGGCGGCAGTGATTTTCATCGGGTTTTTCGTCAATTTCGTGAAATTTCGTCAATCTTCGCAGCGTGCGGCACTCTCCTCTTCAAATTGCTCTTCAATTTTGTGTAATTTCTCTTTAATTTATGTTTGGTTGAATCAATTTTTGTTGCAATTTCTTTAAATCATGCAATTTCGAGCCAATTTCTGCAATTGCTCTCCTGACTCCTCTTCAAGAGAATTTTCGAGCCAATTTTTCAATCTCAGAATTTGCTGTCATTTATGTTGCAGCAGCCTGCGACGATGACAGGGGCCAGGGAGAGTGCTTCTCCTCTTCGAATTCACACGCTTCAGCTCCTCTTCGCCATTGTGTTCGCTTCGACAATCCATTTCATAGATTTTTTCGCTGCGACGATGACAGGGGCCAGGATTTATCGAGGTAATTCAGTTACTTGGTAATGTAATTTGAACCAATATGATATCTTTTTCCTTGTTTACTAACCTCAAAAATGGAAATTTTGTTGGTAATTTCAGCTTTTATCGGGACGACTGAAAATGTGAGGATTTTTTGTCAATGCAATACTGATCTTTCGAGTGGTATAATTTTTTTTTGGATCTTGGGGAATAAATATTGGAGGTATTTAGTTCTGATTTATTATAGCAAATCTAATCAACTATTCAATTAAGCCCTAACTTGGCCAAAATCAAGTTGTTTTCTTAATTAAGTTTCTATTTGATATGATTAGTTATGATTAGGGTTTAAAATGTAAAATAAACCAATTTGTAAATCATGCAAATGGATGAATTTTTTAATTTTGATAATTCAGAAAATTATATCATCATGCCTGACCTAATTCGAGGTAATATATACATAATATTTCTTGCACATTCTGTAATTCAGTCCTAAATTTTTTTATGAGACAATATAATTTCTTATTTTTGAAATATCATGATATTATGTCACATGCCTCCGATTGTGCAGGACCGGGCCTGGCCCCAAATTGTGTTTTCTTTATGGATTTTTCTCCAATCTTGAAAATATGGCAGATTTTGTAGTTGAGCAAGCATTTTTTATATACCGGTGAGCAAACACTTCTACATACAATTTTTATCCTATTCATCTTCTTGAACAATTTTTCACAAAACCCTCCACAATTTCAGAATTTATTTTTAATTTTTAATTCTTTTACTTTTCTTGCTGCCACATATTTACATATATACCCAGTATATATCTACATGTTGTAAATTTGCACACATACCCACAAAATTCTCAACAAAAAAAAAAAATACATATATTTTGTAAATTTGCATATATAAAGATAATTCCCAAAATCTCAAAAAACTTATTTCTTCAAAATTTTCTTTAAAACCTAATAACCTCTTCATTAGTCACTTTTTCATTTATACCCAAACTTTTTCAAATAACCCAAAACACCATTTTTATTCATTGATGGAAAAATAATTTTAAAAACATTATAGATACAAATAAGTTGGTCATAAATAAATAGGGTAATATGCATGTACCATATAATGTCAAATAACATTTTTTCTATCATGGCGAGGATCTGAAAATCAGTTCAAATCATAAGAAGAAAATAATAATACGAACAATTTATACAATTAAGATTTTAATTAATATGAACCAAAGCTATATAACATTCAATCCCGGCAAAGCCAAAATTAAATATTAATCCAATAGATGGATACAAATAAGAAATAAACATACCAAGTTGCTGACTGAAAATGGGGTCGACCGATGGGATAGGGTTCATCTGTGAGAGATTTGGGACTTGTAAAAACGAAAAAAAATCAGAAAAAGGCCCTTTCACTCGTTTTGGCCATCAAACCGCCTGCAATAGCACCATAAAACTCAGAAAAACTCGAAATCCGCAAAGAAAATTGAATCTCACGTACTCGCCTTGAAATTGGCTGCAATCGGCTTGAAATCGATTTCAATAGCCTTCGAATCTGCACGATGTGTCTCGGTCGTCGTGCGAGATGAGAGAAGACGAGGCGGCCCTTTTATTTTTTTGTGCGAGCGAGAGAAGAAGAGAGAAAAGCGTGCAATGTGTATGGTAAGAAGAAATGTGAAGAAAAAAAAAAGGAAAGAAGAAGAATTGTGAAGACATGCGAATGGTAATGAAATAGATAAAGGCGCCATAAGGAAGCAAATAAAGCAAATAAAGTTTTCAAGAAGAGACACAAAGTTAATCAAGAAGTGTAATCACGGGACATAGAAAATTAAATTTTAGTTGGCATTTTTTTGAAATTACAAAAATAATTCAATTAATGTCAGATAGAGAAAAACAATTATTTAAATATTGGAGGGAGGCTAACATACTTAATTAAGTACTAAGTATTTTGTACTTAATGTTTTTTAACCATTGGATTTGCTTTGAGATTTGTGTTTTTTCATGATGATTATGAAATTTTGTGCACATCATTAAATGCACAAATCTCAATGCAAATATAATGGCTAAAAAGTATTAAGTACCAAATCATTGGTACTTAATTAAGTATGTTAGCCTTCCTCTAAATATTGAATACTATAAATCAAATTTCAAAATCAAGAAATAAAATCCAATACAAACTGAAACTGGTACAGCGTGCCGGCATGAAACCAAACAAATTAGATTTGGTATAATATAATCAAATTCAGGCTAAAATTTCAACAAATAATTAATTTTCTTTTAAATTCAAGGTAGTAACTGTAAAATATAGAGAGAAAAAGAGTAAATATGCAATACCTAAATATGAAGTTGAAGATTATTTGCAATAATAACCTCGGAATTTTTATAATTCATGCCTCCTCACCTGACAACCTCATTCCGAGACATTCCATCAGAGAAAGTGAAAGCAACAGAAGAATCCGACAAAAACATGCTCTCTCTCAAAGCATCGAAATACCTCCTCTTCACGTATTTTCTTATGTTATATTCCCTGAAACATAGAAAAAGAAAGGCTTAGAGAAATATTACACTTAAACTGAAGTAAATATAGGAGCAATCAAGTAGAAATAAAGCAACAAAATTTTCTTATGTTATACTCCATACGAGCAATGATAGGGACCACACTTTTTTCCCTGAATTTTCCCGCGAATCTGACGTGGCAGAGAGCGGCGTGCCAAGGAGAATGCACCACACCTATCTAGAAAATTGTCTAAAAAAAGAGAGAGAAAGAGAGCACTAACGCAAGAGGAAACACAAAAAACAGATCTATGGAGAGAGAAAGAAAAGAGAGCGAAGGAGAGAGAAATCCCCACGAAACCCGTCGCCACCAGACCGCCGTCGCCATCAGACCGCCGTCGCCACCAGACCGGACCAAACCTAACGAAACCCATACAAATCTAAGATGCAAATCCATGTAATTACATTTTTTCACTGAAATTTGTGTTTGTTTTAACTGAAATTTGTGTTTTTAAGTTGATTAAGGATTTTGAACTGGTTATTTGTTTGTTTTTGTTCAATCTTCAATGTCCAACACTGCAGATTTTTTTACTGCTAATTAGGTATTCTTGTCCATTTCTAATTGCAAATTTCATATTTATTTGAGTATGAAAGCTTGATGCTTGTATAAATTGTAATATTTTTTATTTATTTCAATAATTTATAATCTAATTATTTTATAGATTACTATGTTACAAGAAATTTGAAGTAGAAAATCCAAAAAAATCATTTCTAATTTTTTTATGTGATTTTTGTCACCTAGGAGCTGGCACCACATAAACGCCTAGATGCTCACCTAGGAGCTGGAAAGTGGAATCGGGGTTTTTGCCGATTTGATGCTGACCTGGCTCACCTATGGATGCACGGTTAGATGCTCACCTATGGATTAATTTGAGCACAAACCGATTTGGAGGACATTGTAATAACGTGTAGTTTAATTTGAGCGCAAACTGATTTGGGCATTGTAATATATATAAACAGATATATATTAGATTTTCTGTTATAGTTTACATGAATAATAATTTTGATCTTATGTTATAGTTTTGTTGTTTGTTACAATTTATCGAGTAATGTTTGTAAACCACGACAATTATACTACAAATTGGTACATGTAAAATTTATTATCTTTTTGCTATATTTTTGGATCCACTTTTAATGTTAGATTTTCTTTTTAATTACTTTGATGTGATTTTGTAAAGTTTTCCAATCACATTTTTATTAAATTCATAACAAACAAATTTTACTTCGATTAAGATCATACAAATGCAAATGTTATAATATTTTCGAAACTATTGATTAAGCTGATCTTAATCTATGTCCTATGAGCATAGCTACATATTGTAGCTCGAATTGTAGAGCTCGCGACTGCATGTAAAAAGAAAAGACAAGTGTGAATAGAGAACACATAATTGTCAAATTAGGAAACTTAAGGGACTAAAATGTAAAAATATGTTCAAACTATGAACAACCAGTAGCTTCAAACGAACACCCTGATCCCTGGTACATTTTAATGAATGGCTAAATGGCATACACAAATATCAACATCGAACTCAAATAAACCTAATTTGCTAATTCAACCCAAAGAAATTGACGTGATCATATATACCTGACCTAATTGAGGTTCAAATTGACAACAATTTAAGTTCAGTTAGTCATTACACAAATCAAAATTCAATTAGGTTAACTATCTCAAAATCGATGGTTAACCTAACCTAAGGAAGTTTGAAGTGAGGGAGGCGGCGATAATGTAATAGAGCTCCAGAGAGAGATCACTGAAATTTGTTGCAAATTTCTCAATTTGGAGAGAGAGAGGGACCACTGAAATGTTTGTACATAAATGAAGAGCTCGGGAGTGAGGAAACCTCGAGAGAGGGCATTCAGCTAGCTGGCACGCTCGAAACCTTGAGAAAAAGAGAGCGAAAGAGAGGGCAAAACCTAGATCTGGATTGAGCTCGAAGGGAAAAAGAGGAAAGAGAGAGGGGGAGGGATAGAGAGAGAGAGAGAGAGAGAGATATTTTTGCAATTAAAAAAAAGCACATTGCACAAATTCGAGAGCATGAGATTGTTGATGTGGCAGACCACTGCCACGTCAGCAATTCGTGAAAAAATTCAGGGAAACGGGTATGGTCCGTATCATTACTCAAACCATACAAATCGATATCAAATAAAAAAAAAAAAGAAACACAGATTGGTACCCATAAAGTAGTTTACTGTATTAATCTTGGAAAACCAACCTTTTGAGGGATTTTCAAATAAAGAAAAAAATCTTGTAATTCAACCGATAAGAGTGCTTAGGTCACAACTTTCTACAGAAAAAATCCCGACTTTCGCAAAATACATGAAAATTAAGTTTCAAAGAAGCCAATTTTTCGGATTCGTTATTCGACATCCCAAAATTCACTACGAAAGTGGGTAAACTGAATCAAAAACAAGAGAATCCACACAAATATAAACAAAACGGGCAATAATAACGCTTCAAATGCTGAAAATTTGAAGAAAATACGTACCTTTAAGAAACGTACCTTGAAAATTGGGGTTCGTCTGAAAGGAGAAAAAAAGAGTGCCAATTACGTTATTTTGCTAAGGAGGAGGATTGTGTCTTTTTGTGATTTACTGAGAAAGAAAGGAGAAAAATGCACCTATTGGGAAGAAAAGGAGAGGAGGCGTATGTTGAGCAATGTTGTAAAATACGGAAAACGGTACGGAACGGTCGGGGACCGTAAAACGGGATTACCGTAAAACGATGAAAAAACGGTTGAAAAACGGTGAAAAAACGGTCACCGAAATCGATAGTAATTTAATTAAAATTTATAATTGAAACCAAAAAAATATATAATAATGTAATTTTTTAATAGTAAAAAAATAACATAAACAACATCCAACATAAAACATAACATCAAAACGAATGTCTAACATAAACGTAACATCAAAACGAATGTCCAACAAAACGTAACATCAAAATATAAACTCAAATCCAAACATAAACTAAATAGTAAAATCATTAACATCATTCGGGACAACCGTAAGTAAAAAAGATGATAATTTTATTGGGTTGGAAAAAAAAATGGGCCAAAAAACGGTTAATAATCAAAATTTCAATTTTTTGTTGTGAAAAACGGCCGTTTTTCGAACCGAAAAACGTTTTTTCCCAAAAAAAAACGGTCAAACACGGTAAAAAAAACGTTTGACCATTTTTTCAAACCATCTTGTAAAAAACGGAACGTTTTTCCACCGTTTTTCACCGTTTTTAACCGTTTTTTACAACAGTGATGGTGAGATAGGAGTAGATTTAACTAGAGTTTATCGTGTCTTTGAAATCCGAATTTTGAAATTTCGCATGACTGCATAAATGACGTGGCATCATTAGATTCGAGAAAATAGTTTGTAAAATATTATAATATGATTAATTATTTTAAAAATCACAAGTGATTTCAATGATGTAAAGAAACATTACTCCATTCAAACAAAATTATCGTGATGAATTAATTTCCTTACTAACCTGGACAGAAAATAAATAAATATAGGATGCAGAATCTAATTTAATTTAAATAAATATAGGATGCAGAAAATAAATAAATAAATACATTTTATTTATGTGATCTTGAATAACGGAAATAAAAGCAAAACAAACAATAACACAGGATGCATAATCTGATTTAATAATCATATCTATATCTCGTCACTTGTAACATAAAACCAATGTTACATATATCGCATATCGCTTACAGATCGGTTAGTCACCGATAAGAGATATGACCGACATAGCGGATTCAAAACGAAAAATATCAGTAGTATAGCGATGTTTTACTTTTTAATATTAATATATTAAATTGATTATTATAACATTAATTTATATTGAATTTCTTAAACTAATTTAAATTTTACATGATTAATATTCAAAATTCAACAATACACATAAATTTCAAGTTAAACAAAAGATACATTTAAAATTATAACATACAATTTACAAATAATACAATAAACTAAACCACAAAATCGTGTTCATTAACCATCGGTGTAGCTGCGGGTGCTCCCAATGAAAATCTAACTTCGTCCGGGTCAAAATCGATTTTAAGAAAAAAAAAGATAGAAATAATTGGGCCAAAAATATTGTTAAAAGATGGGCCAACCCAAAATAATATTCAAAATAAATTATGTTTTAAATACAAATCGGTTCAAATCGGTCCAAATATCGGCCCATATCGGTCCATATCGGTATGTGTATCGATCGACCGATTTACTCAACCGATACGGGGCATATCGTAACGGAGGGGCACTGATAAGAGATATGAAACCGACATACCGGTCCATATCAGTGATATTTAGAACAGTGCATACAACTCATTCAGCGGGTGTGCAAAGATAAACAAATAAGCAGACTTTTTTATTTATATGCTGAGACAAATTATATACAACACTAATCATGTTATATTAATAATTAAATACAAAAATTTGGATAGAAAATAATTAAAAGAAAAATGTATGGAAAAATGACAAATATTTATAACCCCTTTCACACATAAATCCTTAATCCCAATGGGCCTAACCCCTTTCACACATAAATCATTGTCACGAATATAATTTTTTTTTTTTTATTCTAGCTCCTTCTATTTTGTCCCATAATCCCATTATTTTCGTGGCTATAAAGAGAAGTTAAAGAAGAAGAAAAGGCAAAAATAGAAAATTGGAGAAGAGGAAGGGAACAAGTGATTAAAGAAGAGAAAAGAAGAAATGGAGTTCGCTTTGGAGGTTATCTTCATCGAGGCAGTCACATATAGGTGGTGGGGGGATTGTCTAGACCTAGGAGCTTGAAGTTTTGAGGTAGTAAATATATTTTCTAATCTAATTCGCAGAATCCTTCGTATTTATTGTCATGAAAATCGATTGGAAGATTGTTTTGAGTTTTCCTTGTGAAAATCCTAAATTTTTTGGGTGGAAGTAATTCTGGATTTTGGTGTTTCATAGATGATTTTGGGGTACAAGGATGGTTCCCTAGTGGTTCGGCCGCTCGAATAATGGCGGTTTGATCATTTATTGGGCTTCCATCGAGAAAGGATAAAAAAAATTAGGGTTTCGATTTTTGAGAAGAAAAGAAGAGATACAATTGAGTTGTTTGTTCTTAATGGGTCGGGTTCATGTTTGGTTTTGTGTCAAAATCCTTTAACCCGGTATTCGCTAGCCTCGTTCAAATTCTGGAATATCAGGGATAATTTGGAAATTGTGGAGGACATGATTTTCAGGGGCACAATTATGCAATTGAGAAAAGATTTGATCGCTTGATAACGTCCAACTAGATAATGGTTGGATTGGTGACCTTTTTAGCCAATATTAAACATATGGCTGAGTTTTCTCGTGTCATTCGTTCCTCTCGTATTCCGTTTAGGGTTTCATCTCGTAGGCATTAGTTATTCCGGTATGTCAGATAAGTAGAGGTATTGTAGTTGATCGGGTCTTTGATGGGTCTACCAGACCAGATTTCGTATGTCACGTCTTCGTAATGTGATCGTAACTTTTTCATTCGGTCTCCGTTTCGCGTGTTCTTGGTTCCATTGGAAAGCTTATTCTGAGGCAGATTAGATGGCAGTAATTATGAAGTATTTATTTTTACTGGATCTAACGATTTATTTATTTAGTTATCATACTATCATAGAATAGGTCTAGGTTCTTTGTAGCATGCATGTTACCTATTTGTGTAGATTAATGTCGTAGTGAGGATGAGCGCTAGATAAGGAAACTCATGTTTGGACATTGTAGTGATGTCTGGCCAGGGGTGCATTTTCGGGTCGCTACCGAACTAATAAGCTGTTAGACGCAGCAGTACGGTCTCCTCAGGTAGTTTAGCGGTTGTGATTTTCGAGGGGGCGTGTCTTCAATTGTGGCATGGTTGAAGACACCACTCTTGCAATAGAGTGCAGCGAACTCTTACCTCAAGTTGGTCGAGGTATTTTTCTATGAGGGTCATGTGTGGTGCCGACCTTATCGAAGTGGTTAGTGTAGTGATTGACTTGTACCTCAAGTTGATTCGAGGTACTAGTCTATGAGTGTCCCGTGTTGTTATCGTTTTGGTTTCACAATGAGAATTCTGTAGTGGTTATTGTCGTATTTTGCATAATTTGTGTTAGTTGTGGTAGTCGGTCATCGTGGTCGTTGTCGATAGTAAATAATAATTAAATATTATTTTACTTATCTAACTCTCAGCCAACATTTTCAGGTAGCACTTGAGGTGGCAGTGACATTCGTTTTGATTGCAAGCGTAGCGGAGTGTGCGAGTACAAGTTACCATATTTTGTTTTAGTTGTGTTTTGTTTGTACCCATCTCGTGTATATTGGATAGTTGTAGATTATACTTTATGGCAACTTGTTTTGTATTGTGTGTTTTTGACTCTGTTATTGCTCATATGTTCATAGGTTAAGTGTGTTGTTCACATTATCTTATATCGGATCGTGGCAACCTTTTTGGGATCAGAGCAATGATCCTCGTGACCTGCTGATGTCATAACATCATACCGTAGATACCTTACTAATCACGTCTTTTGATCGTCATTAGGTAGTGAGAATGCCACCAAAATCGAAAAAGGTGAGTAATCTGATGTTGGCACCGAAAGTTCAAGGCAACCTGGAAAGGGGAAATGCCGACCATTGGTGAAACATGAAACGAAAATCGTTTGGTGATCATGTTAGTTGGAAGGAGTTTGTAGATGTCTTTAATGAGCAATATTATCCATATTCATTGCAAGAGAAAAAAGCGCAAGAGTTTACAAATCTTATGCAAGAAGGTAAGACAGTATTGGAGTACGAGAGGAAATTTACTGAATTGTCCCAATTCTCACCGCATGATGTAAGCAATGAGGCTCAAAAAGTGTCGAAGTTTGTTCGGGGTTTACGCCCGGATATAAAGCAATTATGAGATGAAAATAGAGAGTGGAAAGAGCCAAATGAGGCAATCTCGTGAGTACATCAAGCCTCTTAGTAGCAATTTTAAGAAGCAGAGGCCTCCCTACTTTCGGAGAGAGAATACGGGTGGATCGCAACCAATTTAAGCTCCATGTTACAAATGTGGTACACCATTTCCGTATTCGGTTGAAAATATTGATGGTGTTCTTCAAATGACTTAGTTTCAAATAGTCTAATCTGAATTAGATTCGGGATTAACATATTATAGGAGAGAGAAACATCTTATATATACTACATAGGATAAAGATGGGCCAAAAGATATGTATTAACTATTATACACCTTTTCAATCATAAAACTGCATACACCATTTCCGTATTCGGTTGAAAATAAATTATTAAATCGTTCACTTCAAACCTTCACTAAAGTTGTGAAGGAAATACAGTTTCAGGATCAACCGTAAAAGTGTACACAAGGATAAACGAATGTAATCATACATTCGTGGTCATATCTTTCAGTAGGAAAATCCAATTGGAATGGTTCAAATTGGGTTAGATAGATAATAAGATTATCTACAACCTTCATATAGAAATATATTTCATATGAACGAAGTATCAGTGTCGTTTCAATGAAATACCGAAAGGGTGCAACAGTATGACATACAGTTAGTAAAACAGTCATAACTTTTGCATACGAACTCCAATTGGGCCGGGCCAAATTGGGTAGTGTAGATAATAAGATTATCTACAATTTTCGTGTTGGGTGATTTTCTGTCAGAGGAATTTACCAATTTCGTATGGACAGAATACTAGACAGATTCATGCAACTTTCTGTGTGAAAGAGTGTATATTGGATATACATGTCTTTTGGCCAATCCTATTCCTATGTGATATAAATAGGAAATTTCTCTCTCATCAGTTAATTAATTTTCAGTCCAATTTCATTCAGAATTATCCAGAAATTGTGAGACAAATTTCTAGAGAGTGAAAGGGTGTGAAAGAGAGAAACCGTGAAAATGTGTTTTCCGGTGTAGAGAATCAAACAATCAAGCAAGTTCGCCGGTGCATCGTCTAGGCAGTTGCACCCGTGACCGACGTCTTACGAGTCAAGGTGGATACACGTAGAGGAGTCACGATTGGGGCTCTTTCAGTTGTGATCGATTCGGACGAGTAATTTATGTCGGAGACGAAATCGAGTGAATCGGCGACGTTAACGAACGGTGAAAGACGCGTGGTGTGGGACACGCGGATTGTCACCAACGTGACACGGAAAAGAAGAATAGCAATCAACCCTTCGTGTGCAATCAATTTTGCACTGGTATGAATCTAATCTTCTTATTTGCATCGTACCCTTCGAAGTCATGGCGTGATCTCGGGAATTGGGGAACCGGACCGGGCCTACATATCCGCTGCGCGGGCCCGGGGCCAGGTAGAATCCCCTACAGTGGTATCAGAGCGATCGCCATCGATTCGAGGGTCGAATCATAGTCGTATATTCGATATACGCACGGGTTATCAAAGTTCGTACCCGTTTGCATGATGTTACATATAGAGAAAGTCAAATTCCGTTAAAATCACAAGTGGAATTCGCTAGAGATCGATCAAAAGTTGATTGAGAGTATCTAGGAATGATCGTGAAAAAGTTTCATGATTTATCGTTTTGGAAACGAGCGAAAACAGAAAAAACTGCAGAAAACTGCGGAAAAACTGCATAAAACTGCAGAAAACTGCAGAAAAAATGCAGAAAACTGTACAAAACTGTGAAAATCGCATAGTCCGGTGCAACGGACTTGAGGTCCGGTGCAACGGACTTGAGGTCCGGTGCAAAGGACTTGTGGTCCGGTGCAACGGACTTGAGTTCCGGTGCAACGGACCTTGTATGTGATACGAGGATGCGGGGATGCCTATGGTGTCTTATGAAGTCCGGTGCAACGGGCATAGGTCCGGTGCAACGGACTTGAGTTCCGGTGCAACGGACATGTTTCTGGAAATTTTGGCCAGACTCCGCAGTAAATAGCAGTGCAACGGACATAGGTCTGGTGCAACGGACTTGAGTTCCGGTGCAACGGACTAGTTTCTGTTTGCTGATTTTGTTTTCGTGATAACTTTGGCTACACAACTCAGAATTTTGAGTTTTTTATATCGATATGATCGGAATCAATCATTCTAGCATATTAGATAATTAATTATTTAGAATAATTAGTCTCCCTAAATAAATCATATGCATTTAGAAATCTTGTGATAAGTGATATAATATGATTATGTCACGAATTTAAACATGCATTGGCATGATCCCTCATAATATTTAAGTCATGGAAATGCCTTCCATGTCCACAACCACCGAGTTTGGTGTTACGTTTCACGTGGGTTCAGGCTAAAGTCGGGCACGTGATATTGTAATTATCGAAAGGGTGGCAAGCGTTAAATCAGGACTTGTGAGGCCCAGGCTAAAGTCGACTCACTAGTAGCTTATTTGAACGATACGTTGGATATGGTCGTGACTTAACCGTCCAGGCCAATCGGATTGGAGTTCGGGGCATAGATAGGATGCACACACGGAAATGAGATTGTATATGATACGATCTATCACCGAAATCCTATAAAGGTTCAAAAGTCGCATATGATGCGATTGGATATAATCCTACCTAAATAACGGGATCCCACCCGATAGGCTAAAGTCACTTGTGGGAGGAACGGAAATATGGGTCTTGAGTGTTATGGACTAGGAGTCCCGCATCGATATGAGGGTTATCGATTCGATAAAAATAACACATTCATATAATCATCATGTAAGCCTATCGGAAAAGTACGCAACGTTAGTAATCAATCTTTTATTTCATTTGTAGAATATGTCTTCTAGTAACACCAACACCATGTCGATTAGATCGACGTTAGAAAAGGATAAGCTAGTGGGTCGGAACTACTTGGACTGGCACCGAAACCTGAGAATAGTTCTTAGGCAAGAGGGCAAAAGTCACGTATTGGATACAGAACTAGTGGAACCGGGCCCCGAAGCTACGGCTGAAGAAAAGGCCGCATTTGAGAAACTTAAGAAGGACTCGAATGATGTTACGTGCCTCATGTTGGCATGTATGGACGCTAGTCTTCAAAAACAGTTTGAGGACTCGGATGCGCACATAATAAACGTTGTGCTCAAGGAAGTGTTCCAAGAGCAGGAGCGTATTGAACGGTTCAGTACACTCAAAGAGTTGGTAAACTGTAAGATGCCTTATGGGTCTTCGGTAAGCGCTCACGTTTTGAAAGTGCAAGCTCTCATAGACCGTCTAGAGAAGCTAGGAGAGAAGTTGTCGAAGATTATGCAACAAGATTTGATCTTGTGTGCACTTCCTTCGACGTTTTCTCCGTTTGTGACTAACTATCACATGCATTCGATGAATAAAACGATCCCTGAGCTTCACGGAATGCTCAAGAATTATGAGTCGGAGATGTTGAAGACATCCGGTGAGAACAAGGCAAAGGTTGCCGGGAATGTTCTCACGATTCAGAAAAAGGATCGTAAGAGATCGATGTCCAAGGGCAGTTCGGCTAAGAAACGTTCGAAGCCGAATAAAAAGGGAAAGGAGAAATCCAAGGATGTGACGTGCTACCTTTGTCACAAGGCTGGACATTGGAAGCGCAATTGCAAGGCTTACCTCGACGAGGTGAAGAAGGGCAATACGGCTTCGGAAGCCGATCCATAAGGTATTAACGTTATCGAAGTTAATCTTTCAACTATGAATAATTGGGTATTAGATACCGGATGTGGAACTCATATTTGTCGCAATATGCAGTGTCTAAGTAATAGTAGAAGATTGGCGCAAGGCGAGGTGGATTTACGCGTCGGAAATGGAGCAAAGGTTGCTGCTTTGGCCGTTGGCGTTTATAATCTTACTTTGCCAAGTGGACTTATATTAGTACTAAATAATTGTTATTTTGTACCGTCGTTATGTAAGAACATAATAAGTGTGTCGAAATTGGCCAAGGATGGCTATGAATTTGTTATTAGGAATAATGAATTTACTATATGTAAGGATAATATTATCTATGGAAATGTTCTATTAGAAAATAGTCTTTATGTATTGGATTTTGATCACGGAAATAATGAGTCTATCTATAATGTTAATGCGAAAAGGATTAAACCTAAAGTTGATAATCGGACTTTCTTTTGGCATTGTCGTCTCGGTCATGTGAATGAGAAACGCATTGCTAGACTCCATAAAGATGGAATGCTAGACTCATTTGAATTTGATTCATTTGAAAATTGCGAATCTTGTTTGCTTGGTAAGATGACAAAGGCGCCATTCTCCAAGGTCGGAGAGCGGTCCAACGACTTGTTGAAACTCATACATTCAGATGTGTGTGGACCGATGAGCATCGAGGCAAGAGGAGGCTATCGATACTTTGTTACGTTTACGGACGATTATAGTAGATATGGATATATTTACTTAATGCGTGCTAAAGCGGAGACCTTTGAAAAGTTTAAAGAGTTTCAAAACGAAGTTGAAAATCAGCTAGGCAAGAAAATTAAAGCCATTCGATCGGATCGAGGAGGCGAATATTTGAGCTATGAGTTTGAAGATCATCTAAAAGATTGTGGAATAGTTCCACAATGGACTCCGGCCGGAACGCCACAATGGAATGGCGTGTCTGAGAGGAGGAATCGGACCTTGTTGGACATGGTTCGATCCATGATGAGTCAAACTTCCCTTCCAAAATCGTTTTGGGGATTTGCCCTAGAGACTGCGGCTTTCTTATTGAACCGCATACTTTCTAAATCGGTATCTAAGACGCCATATGAGATATGGACCGGAAAAGTTCCGAAGTTGTCTTTTATTCGGGTTTGGGGATGTGATGTTTACGTTCGAAAATTATCGGACAAACTCCATCCCAAATCTGAAAAATGTTTATTTGTAGGATATCCTAAAGAAACAATGGGATATTATTTCTATAATCCTATCGAAAACAAGGTTTTCGTAGCTCGAAGAGGTGTCTTCCTTGAGGAGGATTTTATCTCTAGGCGAGTTATTGGGAATGAAATAGATCTCGAAGAAATTCGAGACCCGCAAATGAATATTGAACCGATGAATGTTGATCCGGTTTCGTCAAATGTTGATGATCCGGAGTCAAGTACACAAGGCGCGATTCGTAGATCAGGTAGGATTCGTCAAGAGCCTATACGATATGATTTTATCGTGGCAAATGACGATGAAGTCGAATTCATAAATGATGAACCGACATCTTATCGCGAGGCTATGAAAAGCGAGGATTCCATTAAGTGGCAAACTGCCATAAAATCCGAGATTCAATCCATGTACGATAATCAAGTTTGGAACTTGATTGATCCACCTCCCGGGGTTAAACCAGTGGGATGTAAGTGGGTCTTCAAGAAGAAGACCGACATGGACGGAAATGTAAACACTTATAAGGCACGGCTTGTGGCGAAAGGTTTCAAACAAATTCATGGTGTAGACTATGAAGAAACGTTTTCTCCCGTAGCAATGCTTAAATCCATACGGATCTTACTTGCTATTTCTGCGTATTATGACTACGAGATTTGGCAAATGGATGTCAAAACCGTATTCCTTAACGGGAATTTAGAAGAGGATGTGTACATGACACAGCCCGAGGGTTTTGTCGATTCAAAGAGTCCGGATAAAGTGTGCAAGTTGCAACGATACATTTATGGATTGAAGCAAGCTTCTCGGAGTTGGAACATACGTTTCGATGAAGTTATAAGCGAATTTAACTTCGTGAAAAACGTAGAGGAACCTTGTGTATATAAGAAGGTTAGTGGGAGCCGCGTTGTATTTCTTGTACTATATGTGGACGACATCTTGATCATAGGAAACGACATTCCGATGCTTACGGATGTTAAGAAGTATTTAAATACTCGTTTCGCTATAAAAGATTTGGGCGAGGCCGCTTATATATTAGGCGTGAGGATTTATAGAGATAGATCCAAGAAGTTACTCGGCTTGAGTCAAAGCACGTACATCGACAAAGTGTTGAAACGGTTTTCAATGCAAGATTCGAAGAAAGGACTTCTTCCAATGTCGAGTGGCATATCGTATTCTAAAGCTCAATGTCCGACATCGAGTAAGGATAAGAATGCGATGAGTATTGTTCCATACGCTTCGGCGGTTGGATCAATTATGTATGCCATGATTTGTACGCGCCCCGATGTGTCGTATGCATTGAGCGTCATTTCGCGTTACCAATCTAATCCAGGGGATATGCATTGAATCGCGGTTAAAAACATCCTTAAGTACATACGAAGAACTAAGGATCAATTTCTAATTTATGGTGGAAAGACATCAGGGTTGGTTATTAATGGTTATACCGACGCCAGTTTCCAAACATGTGTCGACGACTTTCGATCACAAAGTGGATACGTGTTTTGTCTAAATGGTGGAGCGGTAGTGTGGAAGAGTTCCAAACAACCCACGATAGCAGACTCTACAACTGAATCGGAGTATATTGCGGCTTCGGAAGCAGCAAAGGAGGCGGTATGGATAAAGAAGTTCGTGTCCGAACTTGGAGTAGTCCCGAGTATCTCGGATCCTGTGGTCGTGTATTGCGACAATACAGGAGCGATAGCACAGTCCAAGGAACCGATGGCACATCATCGCTCCAAACACATACTCAGAAAATTTCACTTGATTCGTGAGATTTTGAATCGAAAGGATGTGATCATTGAAAAGATTGATACTGACAGGAATGTTGCGGACCCGTTTACTAAGCCACTCTCGCAAGCTAAGCACGATTACCATGCGAAAGCTATAGGTTTGAGATACCTAGAGGAGGAAGAGAGTAGTTAGTTATCTAAAACGATAGTTTCGTAGGACGAGATTAGTCTAATAGATTAGTAAACGTTGTATCACCCCAAACTTATCCTATATTAATGCAATTTCGAGATTTTAAAATTTTTCATTTGCATTTATCTTATATGAAAACTGTGTGAGGGTTGTGTAATTTGATTACATGAACCTTGATTTGAACTTGTGTGGACGTCGACATGGTTGAGGACTATGTGCAGCAAAACCGTCACACTTAAAGTTTCATTTCTAAATATCCCTAGTCATGATTCAGTTTGCTTAAGAGTGAAGCATTTACATTATCAGATAATTGACTGAACTTGTACACTAGTACGTTAGCCGAGAAGATGATTATGTTTTGCTAATCATAGGACAAAGGTGTTTGTCGAATCGGGAACGTATATATATGCTAGGTGACATATATTGGATATGACCGAAACCGCGAGACCATGACATGGTTTAGTCATAATGGATGGACTTGCGACGAGTAGGGTATTATGTTCTTCATACTTGAGGGGACCATCGATTGCGTTGCGTGCGTAACACAATGCTTTGATATGATCTTACACTCACCGTAACAGGGAGTTAAAACGGTCATCATTGGGTATTGTCCGAAACACGGAATTCAATGTGAGTCTCCAAGATAGGAATTGTTTATTCCGAAAGGAAGAGATATCTCTTAGGCCACTCGATGAATTGATTAACGAAAACCAAGGCCTTGGTCAATGATATTAACGGTTAATATCGATTGAATTTGTTAAATCAGTTCGGAAACGAGGAAAAAGTATAGTTAATCAAAATATAAGGATGACTACCACCATGCCTTTTGATTAACGGATATCGCTAACAAGAGAACTAATGACCGCTATTCGAGATAGGCACAATGATCACAATCATTCTTCGTGTTAACATGGGTAGCCATGATAGAGTGACTAGATCCCGCTCATGGGCTTGTAGTGCTATGAAAACAGCCTACTGCCATCGTTAACCGAACCTACATGGTCACACAACGAGTCGTACTAAGTCGGGCTTGATTATAAAATTGGCACATAAGATGTGCGTAGCTTGGTATTTGATACGCGAGCTATATTCTCTAAAATCGTGCATATTGGATATGCATGAGTACCTTTTAGGTAGATCTGAAATTGAGTGGGAGACTGAAGGAAATACAGTTTCAGGATCAACCGTAAAAGTGTACACAAGGATAAACGAATGTAATCGTACATTCGTGGTCATATCTTTCAGTAAGAAAATCCAATTTGAATGGTTTAAATTGGGTTAGATAGATCATAAGATTATCTACAACCTTCATATAGAAATATATTTCATATGAACGACGTATCAGTGTCGTTTCAATGAAATACCGAAAGGGCACAACAGTATGACATACAGTTAGTAAAACAGTCATAACATTTGCATACGAACTCCAATTGGGCCGGAACAAATTGGGTAGTGTAGATAATAAGATTATCTACAACTTTAGTGTTGGGTGATTTTCTGTCAGAGGAATTTACCAATTTCGTATGGACAGAATACTGGACAGATTAATGCAACTTTATGTGTGAAAGAGTGTATATTGGATATACATGTCTTTTGGCCAATCATATTCCTATGTGATATAAATAAGAAATTTCTCTCTCATCAGTTAATTAATTTTCAGTCCAATTTCATTCAGAATTATCCAGAAATTGTGAGACAAATTTCTAGAGAGTGAAAGGGTGTGAAAGAGAGAAACCGTGAAAAGGTGTTTTCCGGTGTAGAAAATCAAACAATCAAGCAAGTTCGCTGGTGCATCGTCTAGGCAGTTGCACCCGTGACCGACGTCTTACGAGTCAAGGTGGATACACGTAGAGGAGTCATGATTGGGGCTCTTTCAGTTGTGATCGATTCGGACGAGTAATTTATGTCGGAGACGAAATCGAGTGAATCGGCGACGTTAACGAACAGTGAAAGACGCGTGGTGTGGGACGCGCGGATTGTCACCAACGTAACACGGAAAAGAAGAATAGCAATCAATTTTGCACTGGTATGAATCTAATCTTCTTATTTGCATCGTACCCTTCGAAGTCATGGCGTGATCTCGGGAATCGGGGAACCGGACCGGGCCTACATATCCGCTGCGCGGGTCCGGGGCCAGGTAAAATCCCCTACAGTGGTATCAGAGCGATCGCCATCGATTCGAGGGTCGAATCATAGTCGTATATTCGATATACGCACGGGTTATCAAAGTTCGTACCCGTTTGCATGATGTTACATATAGAGAAAGTCAAATTCCGTTAAAATCACAAGTGGAATTCGCTAGAGATCGATCAAAAGTTGATTGAGAGTATCTAGGAATGATCGTGAAAAAGTTTCATGATTTATCGTTTTGGAAACGAGCGAAAACAGAAAAAACTGCAGAAAACTACGGAAAAACTGCATAAAACTGCAGAAAAAATGCAGAAAACTGTACAAAACTGTGAAAATCGCATAGTCCGGTGCAACGGACTTGAGGTCCGGTGCAACGGACTTGTGGTCCGGTGCAACGGACTTGAGTTCCGGTGCAACTCATGGCGTGCGTCATGACGCACCAGACTGTGCGTCATGATGCACAACACGTTCTTTGCCAGTAATTCTTGATTCCAAGTCCGTTTTTCGTCGTTTCAAAAGTGATCGATCATGAAACTCTTTCACGATCATTTTTATATACTCTCAATCATCCCAGGTATGATCTCTAGTGAATTCACTTGTGATTTTAATTGAAATTCCATTTCAATCACCAATTTTCATGCAAACGGATGCAACTTTTGCAAACCCATGCGTAGTGTAGCGTATTTGATACGCGGGCTATATTCTCTACTATACTGTATATATGATATACATGAGTACATTTTAGTTAGATCTGAAACAGAGTGGGAGACTGAAGAAAATATATTTTTGGATCAACGGCAACAAGGACACACGAACGTACGCGTTCGAGAAGATGGATGAATGCACAATAGGATTGTGTAGAATTGGGCTTCAGTACACAGTCTGTCATGATGGACCATATAGTGCGTCACGATGGACCTAGTGTATGCAGTCCACAATGGTTGTGGACATAGCCCTGAAGTGAATATAAACAAGGGCATGACCGCCTAAGAAGTAATATAAAGTCCAAACAGATAGAAATTATCACCTTTCAGATATAACCCTGAAAATTATTTTATACAAAACCCTCAAAATATCTTTTAAACTAATTTGATCATTTAACTAATAAAATCCTTTTAAATACTTATTTAAATGCTTCGTAAAATATTATGATTAAACTTAATGAAAAGTAGAAAAAGTATATTATGTTTTTCAGCTCTGAAATAATTAAATATTAAACAACAACAAAATATTTTTATAAGGAATCACGACAAATGTCAAAACCCTATTTTTGATATTTATTACACAAGCCATGATCTGGTCTTGCTCGGTGTTCATCAGATGATATTCAGGTCCGAAAATGGCATTTTTAGGGTTAATTGATCAATTAGGAGTACATGGTAATGCGTGTTGGCCTTGTATAGAACTTGGTGTAATGATGTTAATCACTGGGTCTTGTCGATCAGACCACGGGCCCTTCTCCAGAATCCTCCTTACGTCATCCTCATCTTGTAGCTCAACCAAGAAGGAGTTAGCGTCCACATCAATGAAAGTGGAGGAGAGATCTATGTTTCATGCACGGATCATGGAAGCACAAAAAGTAGACTCAAAGATTGGTCTATCCGTGATGGTTTTCACTAGAATCGTAAACTCCCATTTGCGGGTCGCCTCTCCGTCACCAGAGATGTGAACTACCTTCGGTGTTTTCTGTTGAGGCATATGGATACTCGCAAGTCTCAGAATCAACTCATCATCAACATTGAGACCTATCGGAGCTTTATCTAACGAGAGAGAAAGAGTGAGGAAGTATGAGTGGCTTCTTTGAGCTGGGGGTATGAGACCTATCAGAGATTATTGGAAGAAAACATTGGAAGTATGAGTGGCTTCTTTGAGCAGGGGGTAACGAGAGGGGGTAACGAGAGAGGAAGTGTGAGGAGAAGTAAAAGAGCGAGATTTGTTGGATGTGTGGAATTGGTCCGTAAAGAATATATTATTTAATAGTGGAGATGGGCCCATAATTGATTTTAATGGAGTATCAAATTCCAATTTTCTTGGAGCTGGACGTGAGCATATTTTGATTACATTTGGATTGCATCCTGAGGTGTCATTTGTTACTCATTGATTAATCAGGTTGATTCTCCTGTCCCCAACCAGGACTACCCGGGTATGGGGATTCTCCATTAAGGGATCAGTTATAACATATTTTGTTTTGTTGTAATGGAGACGCATTGTCTTGTTTATAACTTCTATGTTAATTGGGATTTTTTTGTGGCAGCTCGTTGAGGTCTATTGTACGTCGCATCATGTTTTGTTCATCTAGGTTATAAGCTTCTTCTTCATCGGAATCTTGTGTTGGCGACGGTATATCAGCTTGTTGATGGGGGTGAAAATCCGGGTCTGGGTGAATATGTGGTAAGTCGACCACCTGCGGAGGATGTTCCACCGTTCCCACTGGTTGGTCCGACGATGACATGTTGGGGTCAATAAATTCATCTTCGATTTGTATCTGGCAGATGGTACCGTGTGTCCCGATACCGACCACTAGCTCCACTGGGACATTATTCACATGAGCTACTCGGGTTGCTAGCCTTAAGGATTGTCTCTGTTGGCCATGTCAATCTTCTTCATTGATTGCTCTAGAAAGACGAAATCGTCAAGTAATTTTGCTATGATGTGCAAGCTCCAGCAGTGGAGTGGAAATTGTTGAATATGGATGTTAACAAGCACCGAGGGGTAGAATCGCGAGGAGCCCATCCCCTGATTGTTGGGATATCTACACCCCATCGAGTCCGTGCAGCGGATAATTATTGGACTCGACGGAGTACAAATCCCCAAGATCTCATCTACGATTTGTTTATCAAATTGCCTATAACTAATATAACGTAAATCTAATAAACATAATATTTGTACCTAGCGAAATTGATCGCTTACGAAGGGTTTGTCGCTGCGAAGCCTTCACTTCCGTTCACGTCGCACCTTTTCGTTCGCACCTTTCGTTTGCACCTTTTCGCTCGTACCGGTTCGTCCCACGCCCAAACCGGTCGTCTTTCACCGTTCGTCTTCTCGTCGGTTGATGAACTTAACTCGTTAGTAAGCAAACGTATACGTACCTCTACTCGTATCCACCGCGAAACGGGAGTCGTCGGATAATCACAAAACTGCCTAGACGCCTCGTAATCACTCTTGCTTAAACTCTTGCCGGAATCAATGGATAATTCCGGCGAACTTTTCTCTCTCTTAATTACTGGATTAATTAGTGGAAATAATGGTTGCTTAGATTGATTTGATTGAGTGAGATTAGGGTCCTATTTATAGAATAACTCGTATTCCTTCACCAGTAAATAGACACTCTTTAATCAATCAAATGATACTTTTATATGCATGAAAGGACAAGTTTCTAGAAGATTTGATCAAAAGATGTGTCACCTGCAGAATCAGCAGACACACTTTCACTAAACTGGAATTTCGACCGACTTATGTCCGTAATTAACAGGAACTTTCTGAACAAAACTTCTAGATGATCTTATCACCTTTCCAAAAAATCCGAGTTTATCCAATTTGGATATCCAGTCCGAAAGTTATGCTAGTTTTAGTAAACGTTCGCGTCCTTTCGTCGAACTGCCGCAACCTTTCGTGTATTTCATTAGAATGAACGTCCTACATTATTCAAATGTTTTTCCACTGAATATGAAAGTTGTAGATAATCCAATTATCTAACTTATGAGAGTTGAATCATCCAAATCGGTGTTCGTATGCGAAATTTATGTCCGTTTTAGTAAAAATGTTCCAAACAGATTTTTCATAAAATCTTATCTTATCAATCTAATTATGTATATCATATATACATATGTGCATCTAATACACATGTTATATTTCTATGAACTACCATGTTCATATATCCTTATACGTACGATTTTACCGTAGATGTGAAACTGCATTTCCTTCAGTCTCCCACTCAATTTTATATCTACGTAAAACGTACTATACATATCATATATATGTATAATTTTTTAGAGAGTTTATGTATATCCTATATACTTATTGTTCAAGCCCGACTTGTCTCATTTCTATGTGTGACCGTGTAGGTTCAACTTAACGATAGCCGTAAACTTATGCCTAAGTCTTACAAGCTTATGAGCGGGATCTAGTCACTCCATCATAGCTACCCATGTTAAATTGAATTTAAATGACTTTCATCATTTATACCTAATCTCGATATACGATTTTGGTTCTTTTGTTCGCGATATCCGTCAATGACGAGGCATGGTGATAGTCATCCCCTTTATGTAATTGACTTAATGTTTTTCCGATTTCTCATGAATTAATTTAACAATTGATCAATATCAATTTGTTCACATGTTAATTTAATTCAATCGGTGGCCAACAAAATATCTATTTCTTTCGAAATGAACAATTCATAGCTTGATAATCACATTAATATTCATATTTCGTGACACACCCAATGATAGCCTTATTACCCATTTACGGAATAATGTTAACTATATCAAAGTATGCAACTACGTATAAAAATTAATCAAGTGTTATCTCAAGTATGAAGCTACCAAAACCTATTCGTTGCGATTCATTTTTAATGACTAAACCATGTTATGAATTCGCACCTTTTGGTCAAGTCCATACATATCAACTATATGTAACTATATTTTCGATTTGACACGCTCTTTTGTCAATGATTAGTAAAGCTGAATCATCACCTCGGCAAACATACTAATCATGTTAGTCTATTATCATATAATAGAATATATTTAACTCATTAAATATCCTAATCATAAATAGGGACAATTTAGAAATATATACTCTTATTAAATTTCGTTTTAAATAACATTTATTTTAAGTATTTAATATATGACGTCTTTACTTAGTAAATCTTATTATACTAAACGCTCATATTTCGAGATATAAATATGGATTAATATAACTAATTATATAACCCCACACACAAGTTAAAATAAAGCTAAATTGTAGAATAAACAAAACTAAATATTTTCTTAAATAAAAATAAAAAGTTTTTACATTTATTGATTACATTTATTTATAGAACTAATAATACATCGTTTACGAAATTACTAAGGAATATTGGGATGAGATAGCTAATATAATCCCTAATTCAATTCCTCCTCTAGATATCTTAAACCAATGTTGCGAGTATGCCTATCATGCTTGGCTTGAGCTAATGGTTTCGTAAACGGGTCCGCCACGTTGTCGTCAGTATTAACTTTCATTATGGCAACTTCCTTGCGTTGCAAAATTTCACGAATCAAATGAAACTTCCGGAGAATATGTTTAGAACGGTGATGTGATCTAGGTTCTTTAGCTTGAGCGATCGCACCCGAATTGTCGCAGTATACGCCAATGGGTTTCATAATGCTTGGGACTACTCCAAGTTCCAGGCTGAATTTACGCATCCAAACGGCTTCTTTTGCTGCTTCCGAAGCTGCGATATATTCTGCTTCTGTAGTGGAATCAACTATCGTAGGTTGTTTGGAACTCTTCCAAACTACCGCACCGCCATTTAGACAAAACACATAACCTGATTGAGACCTAAAGTCATCAATACATGTTTGAAAACTAGCGTCGGTCTATCCTTTGACGATTAGCTCTTCACTAGTACCACCATACACGAGAAAGAGATCATTTGTTCTACGTAAGTATTTAAGGATAGATTTAACCGCAATCCAATGTGCTTCACCAGGATTCAATTGATAGCGTGAAACAACGCTTAAGGCATATGATACGTCTGGACGAGTACATATCATGGCATACATAATGGATCCTACCGCCGAAGCGTATGGAACATCATACATTAATTGCTTATCTTCAATCGATGTCGGACATTGATTTTTCGAGAAATTAATACCATGTGACATAGGTATAAATCCCTTCTTGGAATTTTCCATTGCAAATTTATGCAATACCTTGTCAATATACGTACTTTGACTTAAACCAAGGAGTCTTTTAGATCTATCTCTATAGATTTTTACGCCTAATATATAAGCTGCCTCGCCTAAGTCTTTCATAGCGAAACGACTCGTTAAATATTTTTTAACTTCCGTAAGCATCGGAATATCGTTTCCTATGAGCAATATATCGTCCACATAAAGAACAAGAAACACAATACGGCTCCCACTTACCTTCTTGTATACACAAGTTTAATCTACATTTTTGATAAAATTATACTCGCTTATTGAAAGAAATACAGTTTCGGATCAACCGTACAAGTGTACACAAGGATGAACGAATGTAAGCGTACATTTGTAGCCATAACTTTCAGTGGGAAAATCCGATTTGAATGGTTCAAATTGGGTTAGATAGATAATGAGATTATCTATAACCTTCATGTTGAAATATATTTCATATGAACGAAGTATAAGTGTCGTTTATATGAAATACCGAAAGGGTGCAACAATATGACATACAGTTAGTACAACAGTCATAACGTTTGTATACGAACTCCAATTGGGCTGGGCCAAATTGGGTTGTGTAGATAATAAGATTATCTACAACTTTCATGTTGGTTGATTTTCAGTCAGAGAAATTTATCAATTTCGTCTGGACAGAATACTGAACAGGTTCATGCACTTTTCTGTGTGAAAGGGTGTATATTGGATATACATGCCTCTTGGCTAATCCTAATCCTATTTGATATAAATAGGATATTTTCTCTCTCATCCAAACTATGTAATTGAGCAATTCATTCTACCAAAGACACTAAAAGAAAGAGAGAATTCAGATTTGATCTTTAGTGAGTGAAAAAGTGCTTAAAGAGAGAAATCGAGAAAAGAGTTTCTCGAGTGATAGAGAATCGATTAGATCGAGCAAGTTCGCCGGTGCATCGTCTAGGCAGGTGCATCCGGGACCGACGTCTTACGAATCAACGTGGATACAAGTAGAGGAACGACGTTTGTGGTACTTCAATTGTGATCGACTCGAGTGAGAAAGACGGTGGTGACGCTTGGACGCACGAACACGATTCGAGTGAACCGGCGTAGTCAACAAACGGTGAAAAACGCGTGGTGTGGGACACGAGGATTGTCACCAACGTGACAGGAGATAGAAGGCAGCGATCAACCCTTCGAGTGCAATCAATTTTGCACCGGTATGAATCTGTCCTTCTAATTGCATCGTACCCTCGAAGTCGCGGCGTGATCTCGGGAATCGGGGAATCGGACCGGGCCTTCATTCCGCTGCGCGGGCCCGAGGTCGAGGATATTTCGCTTCACTTATAACTTCATCAAATCGTATATTCCAACTTCGAGATGCTTATTTCAATCCATAAATGGATCGTTGTAACTTACAAACTTTATTCGCATCTTTTGGATCGATAAAACCTTCGGGTTGTGTCATGTACACATCCTCTATTAAATTTCCGTTAAGAAATGTGGTTTTAACGTCCATTTGCCATATCTCATTATCATAGTATGCATCTATAGCAAGTAGTACGCGAATAGACTTAAGCATGGCTACCGGCGAAAACGTTTCATCATAGTCAATACCATGGATTTGTTTGAAACCTTTCGCGACAAGCCATGCTTTGTAAGTTTGCACCTTTCCATCCATATCGGTTTTCTTCTTGAAAACCCATTTACATCCAACGGGTGTGACCCCTGGATGTTTATCTATCAAGTTCCAAACTTGATTATCATACATGGACTGGATTTCTGATTTCATGGCTTCGAGCCATTTGTTGGAATCTATACCTTTAATCGCATTTTTGTAGGATTTCGGTTCATCATCAATGAACTCGATGTCGCCATTATCAGTTATGATAAAACCATAGCGTTCAGGTTCATGGCGAATCCTACTAGATCGACGAGAAGGTACAATGACTTGTGTACTTGATTCAGCTAAGTCAACATTTGACGGTTCTGAATCAATCATCGTCGGTTCAACTTCTATTTCGGTATCTCGAATTTCATCAAGATCTATTTTTGCTCCTCCATTGTGCGAAGAGATAAAGTCCTCCTCTAAGAAGACACCTCTTCGTGCCACGAAAACTTTATTTTCAGCTGGATTGTAAAAATAGTATCCTCTTGTTTCTTTAGGATAACCGACAAATAGACATTTGTCTGATTTGGGATCGAGCTTGTCAGAAATCATTCTTTGGACATATGCTTCGTATCCCCAGATTTTAATAAAAGACAATAATGGAGTTTTTCCATGCCATAGCTCATATGGTGTCTCACTACAACACATATGGGTTATTGGGGCAGCCAAAAATGACCCAACAAGTCCTCAAAACCGTCCCTATAGGTTATTGGGTCGGTTGGGCGACCCTAACTAGGGGTCCCTAAAAGTGGCGATCCTGACAGGGGCGGGCCGACCCTATAAGGTTATTGGGGCGGCATTTATTGGGGCGGGCCGACCCTATAATCATATCAGTCAAATCATCAATAAAACAACCTATAAGTACTGTCAGAGTTATTGGGGCAGGCCGACCCTATAGCCTTATTGGGGCTGGCCGACCCTATAAGGTGTAATTATTATAATTATAATTATATAATTATAATATTATTTACTACTCATTATTATATAATTGTTACATGAAATATTATATATTTATAATATTATGTATTATTAAATAGATATTATTTAAATATATTTATATAATTATATTAATACTACACATATATATACAATGACACAAATATATATACAATGACACAAATATAGAATAAAGAGAACACAAAGATACCCACACACATTACATACACACTTATATTACACAGACACATACCCACACAAATTACATACTACATAATACAACATTAACAAACATATTACACATTCACACATATAAATTAACATACAGAGATAAAATATATATGGTGTAAAGAGCGACTCAGCTTCGATACTTGCTTGCTCATCTCCTCCATTAGAGGATCCTACAAACGATAAAATATCGTATGAGAATGGTAAAACAATAAATACGATGAAAAACAATAATTAATACATAATAAAATCTGAAAATTGATTTAATGTTCGATTATATTTACTATTTAGTCAAGATTTTTAAATGCCAAAAATTATGAAATAATGACTAATAATATAAAAAAATATTAAAATATTAAAATCTGAATCATCCTTTATATCACAAAATTAAGAATAAATATAAATGTAGTAATAAATAATATTGACAAAATTATTAATTAATCATGAAAAAATAATTATGTTAAAAGTGTAAGAAAAAAATATGCAATATTTAAATTGAAAAATATATTACATTAATCATTCGAAAAATTATTTAAATATTTAAATTAACGGTGTAAAAAACTTAGGAGGATTTACATATTCGAAAAATATATTACATTAATCATTCAAAAAATTATTTAAATTATTTAAATAATACATTAACTAATTCAAAAATAAAAATATCATATTTAAAAAATCTAAATGAGAAAAAATGATCAGAAATTTGTAAAATGATTTTTTAAAGGGGCTAGTACTGTAATTTTAGTTAATAACAATAAAACAAGTTTGTTTGAAGACGAAGATATTTACCAGCATCGAAGCCTCTCTCGCGTATTACCAGCATCGAAGCCTCTCATGGAGCCCTCGTACCAGCGCCATCGATCGTACCAGCACGGTGGTCATACCAGCGCCATTGTGGCAGCTCCATTGTACCAGTGCAAGTGCTTGAAAAATAAAAAACATATACAAAATTAAGGTTCGATCCACTATAATGATTTTATAAAATGGAAATTAAGGCTCGTACCACCACCATCGTAGGCTCGTACCAGCGTGTTATATCGATTCTATAATTTGTGGACCGTAGTTCTCACTTCATCCGATCCTGCTTCACATCTCGACCTGAAAAAAATAGATATAACAAGATCATAACGACAAAAATTAACAGTAAAAAAAACATTTTAATTACGACTGAAAAATAGATATAACAAGATCATACCAGAATCGTACCAGCTTAAAAAATAGTTTAATTAGGAGAAAAAAATACATATAATCAAAAAACACCACGACAAAGCCTTCGATTTTGCCACGCGTAGTAGCCTCCATGCTTGGACTCGGGCTTCTTCTCACTGTTCTTTGCTTCCTGCCAATTTGTGACGCGCAAATTAAATAAATTACTTTTCTGAATAGTACTAATAAAACCCTAATACAAACCCTAATAAAAAAATAATATGCACGCAAAGTGTTCGACGAAATGCTAGAGTGAAATTAAACCTTTACAAAACCTAATCGAAAAAAATCCAGCAATTAGCTAAACTTAAACCAAAAATAGCAGTAAAATTATAGTAATTGCTTCATATATGCAAAAATTGAGAGAAATAAACAAAAAAGTCTACACACAAGGTGTTCGACGAAATGCTAGTGAAATTAAACCTTTACAAAAACCTAATCGAAAGAAACCTAATGGCAAGAAACCCAAAAATAATAGCAAAAGAGGGGAACGAGAGAAAAACCTTGCATGTGAGAGAGCGAGGCTAGGCGAGGGAGGTCACGAGAGCACGAGAGCAAGGATCGTCCAGCACAAGAGAGAGAGATCAGGAGAGCAAGGATTGTCCAGCGCGAGAGCAAGGATCGTCTACACACAGGCCTTGGTTGCATGTATCGTCCAGCACAAGAGCAAGGAAGATGGCGTCTAGCACAAGAGAGAGATCACGAGAGGAGGGAGGTAGAGAGAGAGAGAGAGAGCACGAGAGAGAAGGGATGGAAAGATATGGGTCTGGGGAGAGATGGCAGAAAGAGGGAGGGAGAGATGGCGTGAGGGAGAGTTGGAGAGAGAGGGAGAGGTCAGAAAAGTGGGAGAGAGGGAGAGATCACGGGGGAGAGAGAGGGGAAAGAGACGAGAGGGTTTGGGGCGGCCTGTCCTAAACGTTCTATTGGGTCGGTTTAATTGTTGGGTCGGGCAGCTCCATTCTCTATTGGGTCGGTTTAATTGCTGGGTCGGGCAGCTCCATTCTCGTTTGGGGCGGTTTTACTTATTGGGTCGGGCAGACTCAAAGTTATAGGGGCGGTTTTATTTATTGGGGCGGGCAGACTCAAGTCTTTTGGGGCGGCCCGACCCAAAAATTACCGACCCAAAAGGTATTTGGGTCGGGCAGACCCTGATCCACCGACCCTAACATCTTTTTTGGGGCGGCCCGACCATATAAGTACAAATTATTAGGGGCGGCCCGACCCTAAATTACACATATGTTGTAGTGTCTTTTCAACCGACTTTGAAGGTAAGCGATTTATCAAATAAGCCGCGGTCAAAAGTGCATATCCCCAAAACGATTTTGGAAGACTAGTTTGACTCATCATTGATCGAACCATATCTAATAGGGTACGATTTCTCCTTTCATATACGCCATTCCATTGTGGTGTGCCGGGTCGAGTAAGTTGTGAAACAATTCCACAATCTTTTAAATGATCGTCAAACTCATAGCTCAAATACTCGCCTCCTCGATTAGATCGAAGAGCTTTGATTTTCTTGCCAAGCTGGTTCTCTACTTAATTTTGGAATTCTTTGAACTTTTCAAAAGATTCTGATTTAAGACGCATTAAATAGACATAGCCATATCTACTATAATAGTCAGTAAATGTGATGAAGTAACGATAACCTCCTCTTGCCTCGATGCTCATTGGACCACATACATCTGAATGTATTAGTTCTAATAGCTCCGTGGACCGTTGACCTTTCTTCGAAAATGGCGCTTTTATCATTTTGCCAAGTAAACATGATTCACATTTCCCATATGAATCAAATTCAAATGAGTCGAGTAAACCATCTTTATGGAGTTTCGAGATGCGTTTCTCATTTATATGACCTAAACGACAATGCCAAAAGTAAGTTTGATTACCAACTTTAGGATTATTCCGAGATTCATTCACGTTATAGATGGATTTATTAAATTTATCTAAATCTAACACATAAAGACCATTCTCAATAACTACATTAGCATAAATATTATTGTCTTTACATATCACAAATTCATCATTCCTAATAACAAATTCATAGCCATCATTCGCTAATTTAGAAACGCTTATTATATTTTTACATAAACTAGGTACATAAAAACATTTATTTAATACTATATTAAATCCACTTGGTAATGCTAGATCCACTTCTCCTATTGCAAAAGCCGCAACCTTTGCTCCATTTCCAACTCAGAGATCTACATCACCAGACTTCAATCTTCTACTATTTCTTAGGATCTGCACATTACGACAAATATGAGTTCCGCAACCAGTATCTAATACCCAATTATTCATAGTAGAAATATTAATTTCTATAACAGACATACCTGCGGTACCGGCCGCTATGGCTTTCCCTTTGTTTTTCCTCGACTCTTCGAGAAATACCTTGCAGTTGCGGCGCCAATGGCCCGTCTTTTCACAATGAAAACATTTATCATCGTCCTGTTTCTTCTTCTTCTCGGATTTCCCTTTGTTATTCAGTTTCGGCTTCTTCTTAGAGCCCGAACCTGATGCACCTTTTGAGTTGTTTCTTTTACGATTTCCCGATTGAATCATTAAGACATCATTCGATACGCCTCCGATTCATAATTCTTCAGCATCCCATGTAATTCGGGGATCGTCTTGTTCATCGAATGCATGTGATAGTTCGTCACGAATGAGGCAAATGTAGGTGGTAATGAACAAATGATCAAATCTTGTTGCAATGTTGCCGAGATTACTTCGTCGAATTTCTCTAGACAATCTAGGAAATCCTGCATCTTTAGCATATGCGTGCTAACTGACGACCCTGGTGCCATTCTACAATTAACCAAACCTTTAAGAGTATTGAACCGTTCAAGTCTCTTTTGCTCCTGGAACATTTCAAGGAGACGTTTGTTTATCGTATATGCATCGGAGTCTTCGAACTTCTTTTGAAAACTTGCATCCATACATGCTAACATAAGGCATGTTACATTATTCGATTTGCCTATGAGTACTTTCAACTCTGCCTTTTGAGCTTCTGTTGGATTAGCCACTTCCACTATTGACGTTTCTAATACACTTATTAGATCTTCATGCCTTAGAACGATTCTAAGGTTACGGTGCCAATCCAGAAAATTCCTACCAACAAGTTTCTCTTTCTCCAATAACGATCGAATCGATATGGAACTGGTATTGTTACTAGACATGATTCCTAAAACATAATAATGATTAATTAATTAACCGTGCGTATTAGTTCTATATGCATTATTTAATAGGGTTATTTGTGTCACTTTTATCAAAACAATCACCCTCATGATCGATTCGGGATTCATAATCCGATAACACCTTGAGAACCATATATTACAATACTCCCACAAGTGACGAAGGCCTATCGAGTGGGATCTCGCTATTTAGGTAGGATCATATCCAATCGCATCATATGCGACTCTCAAACTTTATGAAATTTCGGTATTTAAATTATATCGTATGTAATTCAAAATTCCGTGTGCGTATTTCAACTATGTCTTATCCAATTAATCCGATTAACTTGAATATCTAAACTAAAACCATACTAAACGTATCAACTAGTTTAAATTTAAACATGCCTGACGAAGGCCCAATCCACATTTAAATTATACTAAAGCTTATTGTCCTATTGAACTACGCGTATACGCATGCCTGACGAAGGCCCAATCCACACGTATATTTGTAAACAAACATGACAACTGTTTATATGGGAGACATCTAGTTAGTTTATAATTACGCAAAATTCTATCATTTCAAATTTCGCTATGAGGGATTTGTTGTGTCATACATCAACTTACTAGGTTTTATATTCACAAGGTTTTCATGTATTAAATTGAATTCTAAAAATAAAATTCTAAAGTTTTGTAGTCAAATAAGGAATTCTTTGTTCGTTTCGAAGCAAAACTATTTTCAAGACATTAAATGGTACCAGTAATTATCCTATAATATTTTTCCATTCGATTACTTGTGAATTTGACTTTAAAATCTTATTTTAGGTTTCAATTTTGGGAAAATTTACTAAAATGACCCTACATATGATCTTAATCATTTTTCTTGCGATTTGATAACGCAAACCGTATGACGTTCGCTCTGATACCACTGTTGGGATATCTACACCCCATCGAGTCCGCACAGCGGATAATTATTGGACTCGACGGAGTACAAATCCCCGAGATCTCATCTACGATTTGTTTATCAAATTGCCTTTAACTAATGTAACGTAAATCTAATAAACGTAATATTTGTACCTAGCGAAATTGATCGCTTACGAAGGGTTTGTCGCTGCGAAGCCTTCACTTCCGTTCACGTCGCACCTTTTCGTTCGCACCTTTTCGTCCCACGCCCAAACCTGTCGTCTTTCTCCGTTCGTCTTCTCGTCGGTTGATGAACTTAACTCGTTAGTACGCAAACGTATACGTACCTCTACTCGTATCCACCGCGAAACGGGAGTCGTCGGATAATCACGAAACTGCCTAGACGCCTCGTAATCACTCTTGCTTAAACTCTTGCCGGAATCAATAGAGAATTCCGGCGAATTTTTCTCTCTCTTAATTACTGGATTAATTAGTGGAAATAATGGTTGCTTAGATTGATTTGATTGAGTGAGATTAGGGTCCTATTTATAGAATAACTCGTATTCCTTCAGCAGTAAATAGACACTCTTTAATCAATCAAATGATACTTTTATATGCATGAAAGGACAAGTTTCTAGAAGATTTGATCAAAAGATGTGTCTCCTGCAGAATCAGCATACACACTTTCACTAAACTGGAATTTCGACCGACTTAGGTCCGTAATTAACAGGAACTTTCTGAAATGTTTCACTCGAACTGTTTGATCACAACGAAATGTTTCACTCGAAATCTCTCTACTCGTATCTACCACGAGCTTCGTCTCTCGGTTACGCGTGATTCTCATAAAATCATCGTAAGCTTGTTCGAAGTCTCCAATCTCTAATGGTGATTTTTTCTCTTTCTTACTTGTCTCTCAAGCACAAATCTTTGTAGAATGAACCATAAGAGAGAGAGAGAGAGAGAGAGAGAGAGAGAGAGAGAGAGAGAGAGACTTCATGATCTTATAATCAAGGCACCGTTAATAGATATCTTAAGAAAAACTGTCAATCCAAAATTTGGATCACAGTCCATCATGACGTACGAAATGGTGCGTCGTGACGGACGTGTCATGAGTACTGATATAGCCCTTACTCTTATGCTCCGTCATGACGGACCAATTTGTCCGTCGTGACGCATCTCCGTCATGACGCACAAACAAGTGCGTCATGACGCTATACTCACAAATTGGTCTGCACAGAAATACAGTATGGTGCGTCTTGACGAACCATATGGTACGTCATGACGGACAGTGTAATTTCTGTCCGATTTGCATAATTTTATTATGCATCCAATCGTTTCGACGAATATATACGTTCATTTATCCTCATGTGTACAATTTACTAGTTGATCTATAACTGTATTTCCTTAACTGAGTTTCCACCATAATGAGTTGAGAATATATCTGCGAGTTCATTTACTGGTACTGGGTTTACCATTGTAACGACCACCGCCGTGCTTAATGGCTGCAATAGAACTTGGTATTCCTCTGTTTCCTCCATGAACACACAGCTTCTTGGAGGATTAGCTTGTGGTGATGGGAAAGGTGCCATAGGTGCACCCATTGCCCACATAATAAAGAGGAGAAAAGCGTATATTAGAAAAGAGGGAGATTAAGCTTCAGGAGAGGGTGGTGGAGCCGGAGTTAACCGGAGAGGGAGGTGATTGTATGAGAGAAGAGAGGGGTGGTTTCAAGAGGAGAGGGGGAGAAGGGTTTCAATCTTCATTTCAGTCGCCATTTATCTATCTCCTATGGGGATGGGTTTGATGATTCCTTGCGTAGAGCTATTGAGATGGGTCCCTTCAGTCCACATATACAAGATATGTGAATGAAACATTATTGATAATAATTCATTATCAAATTCACTTTGTCCAGGCTCCGAAACAAAACAATACCTTTAAATTCTAACCACACATGATGTTTCGCACAACTTCTCAAAATGAACTAACAAGCAAAGTAAAATACAAAGGCAGCAAATTCTAAACCAAACATGAAAAGTAAAAATATAATAGAATCACACTCAATCACACCGCAAATGGATAATTTAATTATTTGGGATGATAGTAGGAGTACACAGTGTAATATGTCTGCAAGATTGTAAGAATTAACAAGCTCGAACCGGCAATCACCGAGATGCCTGTCCATGGGTTGCTGAAGTAGGTGTGTTTCAGCGACGTCAAGTTACGACGCCAACTCGGTGAAGTATAATTCCTCATTTCTTCCATCAAGGGAGCAAATACGTGATTGGAGCATCTAGACAGTCCAATAGAGACTGCTACGGACTCGCCAAGGGAATTGAAGAAAGCAGCAACATCATCGTCTGATAGCATTTTGTTGTTGACGACATTGAACTTTTGGAGTAATGCGACATCCAACTTTGTGTTAATCAAGGAATCCATAAGACGCACATAGCTAGCCACGACACCCACTCCCACTTCTGATCGAGAAATGTCCTCCCAAGACAAAAGACTCGATATAATGGACGTATTTCTCGGATCGATTACTAGAGTTGGAATACGGAGTACACCATTCGCAAAGCTTATGTCGAACATATTCGCAGGCTTATCCTTCGCTTTGAATTTTATTTCGAGCTCATATAGTTCGGCAGAAGAGAGGAACACAGAATTTGCTGATCTATTATCTCCCCTCTTGTTAAAACATATAAGAAAATAACAAATAGTTTATCAGTATATGAATCCCATAACAAGTATGATTTTGTGCATTTGTACGAAATTTTTGTTAGGTCTTCCTGTAGTAGTCCTTTTTATTTTGACTCACATTCAAACTGAAAATGTTTGGGTATCTATGATAAATTAGTTGTGTTTAGAGCTTGGTTTTCTCGAGTAATGGCATGATTTAATAGCAAACATTTTTTTTTGAATAATAATAGCAAACATTTGTCATCCACAAAATAAGAAGGCCTGTAAAAATGTTTAATAGCAAACATTTATCACTTGATTTAAATGGTCTAAATTTGGCACATCATAAAAGATTTTGAAGGCGTTTGTGAAAAATTGAGAATGTTTTCATAGGATTCAAATGGTGAATATAAAGAGGATGTAACTAATATATTAGTACAAATTAAATATATTGTCCGTATTATTTTCTCTAGATGCAAATTGCGGTTACACAAGTTATGCATAAAAACGCTTTAGCATTTTTTGTTCATAATAATCCTAAGTTTCAGATAAAGCATAAAAGATAATAAGCCTATTATTTCCTTTGAAAGTTGTTCAAGGATTAAAGAAAGTTGTTCTAGGATTGAACCAATTTATTAATTTTTGGTATTGTTTTATAGGACTTAATGGAGGCTTTTTTGTTTTTTCTTGCAATGTAAAAAATAACAGTTCCAAATATAATCATAAATAATTAAATATACTAATTAGAATAATTTGATATCTTAATTAAGTTGTTGATTTTACAATATGTGATGCAGAATTACATATTCTATTCTTATTGTAAATATTCAATAAAAAATATTGATGTCATATATAGTGCTATGTTTTATAATTATTCAATTATTTTACCATATTATTAATAATTTTTATTTGTCTCAATAATAAACTACATTTTATTTGGATATTGTCACTTTCCCTTGCAATTGAATTTTAAAGGGCATCCATGATAATTCTAAGAAAACTATATGAAACCCCAATATCTCAATAAAACGTTATTGATGCGTCAATTCAAAATACTTAATTAGATTGATTATTTTTTTAATTAAATTAATTAAATTAAACATTAATTTGAGGTTTAATCAAATCAATCAACCTCATTAAATCAGTCTCCATTGACGTATCAAGACAATGCATCGAGAATGTGTAGGGGAACCCTATGAAACCCCATATTTCTAAACGTGATGTAATGTAACAAGTGCTTAAATGTTCTATCCTCTGGGAGTATAATTTAATAAGTATTCAAGTATATTTTCCCTTTAATAAACTGATAGAATGTAATGAAAATTTGTTATCACGTCCTTTTCGTGTACAAAGTAAGATAACAGGAGGTTGACTTTGCTTATTTATTTAGTTATGTATAATAATAATTAACATGATTAGAATATGCTAACAATAATTGAATTTTTTTTTTTTGAAAATAATAGAGTAGGCTCTAAGTCCTACTTCCATTTTATATTAATCAACATAATTATACAAACCTAATCAGCGTTTGAATCTATAATTACAAGAAAACAAATGTCTAGAACTGTAATAACCTGTAAGCTCAAAATATTCCTTAGAATTTCTATATCCTGCATTCTATAGAACCTAATCGCAAAATACAGAAAAAAGATTTCCTTTTGCATTTTAGAAGAAAAAGGAATCCATAACCTAGAGTATAAATACCAATTCCTTTCTCTGATTCCCACTTTCTCCTGATAGCCGCCTTAGACTTTCTTCTCTCTCTCTCTCTCTTTGCCGCTCTCAACAATGGCCTTCGTTCTCTTTCTCTTTGCCTCTCTGGACCATGCATAGAGAGCCGCCTTAGAACCTTCGTTCTCTCTCTCTCTTGGCCTCTCTCAACCCTGCTCTCTATGATCCGCTCTTGGCTTATCCTCTTCGCCTCACAGTCTTCTTTCCCTCAGCCTCTCTGCCTCTCAGGCTCTCAGCCTCTCAATCGTTTCAGCCTATACCTTCTTTTCCGCATAATTCTACAGGTTCATTTTTTGATCGGAGTAAATCACTGGCCCCTGCCTTAGAAGAAATGGATCTCTTTGGCCTGAAATCCGTCATCTCTGACAGAGCTTTCCTCATTTGATCCATTTGCGCTCGATCTATGTATGCCTCTCATCTCCTCTCTTCGATCTTACACATCTCAACTTTTCATCCCAAGCACTACATCTCAAACCTTTCTAATAACTATTTCAATCACCTCTCTACTCTTCCAATCGCTACCTCTCAATGTAGTATTAGCACAAACCCTAAATCCTCCAACGATAGTGTTTTATCTCTATCAAGCATGTTGGTGCTCTGTGATGAATTGATATGGCTCGGAATCAGGGAGGTTTGCTGGCACACAACATTTGAATTCGAATTTGAAGGCAAATTGGAATCAATAAGATCTTCTAAGCTCGCCACAATGCCTCGTAAGTTTGCAAACTCTAAACTTTCTGGATTTGGTTGTTTTGTTTCTCCATTTGCTCTTTGAATTTCATTCAATTCCGAATTGAACCACCAAATTTTATCGTTTTCTTCTTGCTGTTTCATTATCCCTTCAATTTCTTCAATTATTGGTTGACCTTCACGCTCCTGATTTACTTCTTGTTCTTCTTCTCCATTCACATCCCCTACAGTTTCAGAATTATTAGTGTAGTATGAACATCCAATTGAAGAAACATAAGAGTTTGAATCTGATTGGTTTGAATCATAATCTGAGTTTAATGTTGTTATAGAAATTGAGTTTGAATTAGATCCATCTCTTCTATTAGCATAATTCTGTATTTCATTATATATACATTTGAATTTTCCTGAATTTATATTTAACAGATTTAATTTGTATTCGTAGATAAATTGGTCAATCAATTGCCAATCAGTGGAGCGTGTGTTTGTGAATGTTCTTTTGCATCTCTCTAACCAGATATGATACAAGGAGATAGAGATAAGTACTTTATAATTTTTTGTTTCTAATTTATCAATTAATAATTTCAATGGATTAAATATTCTATTTAATTGTATTCTATGTATCCCATGTAATTTTTGAAAAATTATTTGTGTGAATGTACACTGACTTGAAATATGCTTTACATTTTCTTCAGCTTTTTGGCAAAGCACACACCTATTAATTAGAGGCCATCCTCTTTTCTTTATATTATCAATGGTAAGTATTTTATTTAAGTATAATAGCCATAACAATATTTTAATTTTTAATTCTATTTTAATTTTCCAAATTTTATAATATTTTGCTTTAATAAATACTCCATTTGATAATATTTTATATGTGCTTTTGCAGGACAAGTTTCTATTTCCATTCCATGACCACTTGAAGATATCTTTTTGAGATGGATCAAGAACTAAAGTGCTACAAAATTGTTCCAATTGAACAAACTGCCTTTGTGCTACATTTGATAATGGTACATTTATTCCTAAACTTGTATATAAATTATTTTCTTGCATTTTATTTAGGAAATATTTCACTGTTCCATTTCTGTTTTCAGAAAATGTATATAATTCTGCATATTTTAAAATTAAAGGCATTTCACACCATCTAGATTTCCAAAAACTTATACTTGTACCATTTCCAATGATAGTATTTAAGCTTTGATTAAAAAATTCATTATTTTTAATCACATCATTCCAAAAATATGAATGTGATGTATTATTTTGATCCTGATTTTGATTTTCATTTAAAGGATTTTCAATTAAATTAAACCAGTCTAATTTACCTACTGAATTATAATATAGCCAAAGCCATTTAATTAATAAAACTTTATTAAATATTTCAATATTTAAAACTCCAAGTCCTCCTTTTTCTTTAGATTGACACACAATGTTCCAATCTACTAAATTATAACCACTTTTATTATTACCTTTCCATAAAAATATTTTTCTAATTTTATCAATTTCATTTAAAACCCATTTTGGGAATTTAAATACATTAAAATAATATATGGGCATATATGTTAAGACTGCATTCATTAATACTAACCTTCCTCCTTTACTTAACATACTACCCTTCCAACCATTTAATTTATTTGTTATTTTATCAATTATTTTTAGTAGGTTTTTTAAAATGTAGTGGTAAACCTAACTATGTTATAGGTAAAGTACCAATTGAGCAGTTTAGTTCTTTTGATATATTTTCAAGTAATTCATTATTAATATTTAATCCAATAACCTCTGATTTTAAGTAGTTTATTTTTAAGCCTGATTCCTGGCCAAATAAGTCTAATACAAATTTTATTCTTTTAATATTTTTTAACTCAGGTTTTATAAATAATATAGAATTGTCTGCATAAAATAAACTTGTAAATATATTATTTATTGGTTTTAAAATAAATTTTTTTTCACTTAAGGTTTCCAATAATTTAGATAAAACATCCATTACTAATAAAAATAGATGAGTAGAGGTAGGATCTCCTTGTCTCAATCCTCTTTTGAGGTGTATATATTTACCAGGATTGCCATTCAAAATTATCCTTGTTGTCCCTGGCAAAACTGATTTTTTTATCCAATTTATAAAATTATTTTCAAAACCTCTTGCTTTCATAACATTAATTAGAAATTTCCATGACACACTATCAAAAGCTTTGTGAATATCTAGTTTTAAAACTATTAATGGTATTTTCTTTCTGTGTGCTAAACATAAAATTTTCCTTGCATATACATAATTTTCTGCTATGTTTCTACCTTTTAAAAACCCTAATTGATATTTAGAAATAATTTTAGTCATATCCTCACTGATCCTATTTGATAATATTTTTGAAAAGATTCTTTGCATACTTGAGATTAGACTAATAGGTCTATAATCTTCAGGTTCAATAGCATCCTCTTTTTTAGGAATTAGAGTTATATAAGATGTGTTAAATTTAGACAAACCATTTTTTGCATCTGAATTAAATAAATGTAAAATTTCATTTTTCAAAATTTCCCAATTATCCTTAAAAAATTCACCTATTAATCCATCTGCGCCTGGGCTCTTGTTATTTTTCCAATCCTTAATTGATTGGTTTAATTATTCTATATTAAAAGGAGATTCTAACTTATTTAAATCTATTTTTTCATTTCTATATAGATTATTTAAATTAATTGAACCCAACTCTTTATTATTTATATTTTCCTTTCCCATTAAATCTCTAAAGAAAGAGAAAAATAATTTTGATTTATTTGCATGATCTTTAAATTATGTACCATTTTTGTCTTTAAGTATAGCTACCATTGAATTTGATTTTTTTTATTGAAGCATGTAAATGAAAAAATTTAGTGTTTGCATCTCCATTTTTGATCCAATTAAATTTGGATCTTTGTTTCCAATAAATTTTATTTAAAGTTAAAATAGTTTCAATCCTTAATTTTGCTTTTAATTTTAACCATTTTTCTATTTGGGATAAATTTCTGATATCTTCAATTTTTTCTGTCCATTGAATTAATTTCTTACAATTTTCTGTATGCATATTATGTTTTAATCTCATTTGTTTATTTAATTCTTTTAAACTTTTACTCAGATTTAAAAATTTTGAATAAAATTCTTCCAATGTATTACTTATGTTATTTTTTAAATGTGATTTAATAAGTATTTTTAATTCATCAATTTTTAACCACTTAGCTTCAAATCTAAACCCGTTAAAAATAGGATAATTTGTATTTGCTTCATAAAGTATTGGTATATGATCTGAACATATGTTTATTCTAGCTGTTAATTGTGAATTTGGATAATTTGTTAACCAATCTTTATTTATTACTATTCTATCCAATCTTGCTTTAGACACTGAATTTTGCCAAGTATAAATTTTTCCTTTTAAGGGTAAGTCAATAAGTTGCATATTATTTATAAAATCTCTAAATTCATTTGTATAATCATTATATTTATTTTTTTCACTTCTTTCATGTGAATATAATACTAAGTTAAAATCTCCCATAAGAATCCATGGCAGATTGTTAGAATTTCCAATATTATTTAACTCATTTAAAAAATCTGACTTTTTTGCCCCTTTAGTAGGTCCTTATATACCAGTAATTAAGAACTTTGTATTATCCCATTTGGTTTGTAAAATTATAGAAATAGTATAATTTAATTTACTTGATGATATATGATTAAATAGTTTATTATTCCATGAAATTAGAATACCCCCTGAAGCTCCCTGTGACTTTAGAAAATCAAAACCATTTAATTTTAATCCACAACATTGTTTATTTAAGTTATCATCTATATTTTCTATTTTAGTTTCTTGTAAACAACATATATCCACATTTTCATCCTTTATATTTTTATTTACTAATAATTTCTTTTCATTTGCATTTAGCCCTCTTGCATTCCTTGATAAAATTCTTAATTTTTTATATAACATTATTTTAATTTTTTCAGCTTATATGGACAAGTACTTAAGTACATTGTCCATCTACTAGGTTATTAATTGTATCATTAATATCCTCATTAATCTCAATTCCAGTAGATAATAATATGTTAATAACTTCACTTTTTTCACTAATTTCAAATTTATCTTCTAAATTCAGAGGCTTAATTTCACTTTCATTACTTTTATGTTTTTGTTTCCTATTTTTATGTTTTTGTATTTCTTTAAATTTTACTAATTGTGCTTTTTCAATAGGAGATGTATAGTGATTTGTTTGTTTGTTTTGTAATCTTGTACTTCTTCGTTGATCATCTATTTTTATAGTTTTATTTTTCTCTTTCATTTTACATATTTTTGTTGTATTTTCTGTGTTGTTTTTTAGTTTGTTTTTTGTTTGATCTTCACTTGGATTACTTAATTTCTGGTCATATCTATTTATTAATTTATTATTTAATCCAACAAAATAATCACTTATTTTTCTTTGATTTTTTCCAGGAAAATTGATAAGATTTTGAGTTGGAGAATTTGAAATATGAAAAGAACCTCCTATATCAGGTAAGTTTTCTACATTAATCTTATTTAAACTATTTTCATTTGAATTATTTTCAATATTTGTTTTAAATGTGCTATCTAGATATTTCCCTGGTGAATCTTGACATAATGGATCATTACTAAAATTTGGTAAAGTGTTATTATTATCTGAAAATAGTAATGAAATTTCTTTAGAGTGTGACTTCTCATTTGAATTTACAAATTTCTCCTCATCAACAGATTTGATCACTGTTTGATGTGTGGGTTTTTTTGTTGATAAAATTATTAGTCCCTTATCTGTGAATTTAAATATCAAATCAGATTTATGTTGCAATGAGGGTTTATAAAGATTTGATTTCAATTTAGACCCTTTATATGGATTAAAAATTTCTTTTAAGAAAGGAATTGATATTTGTTTGCTAGCTTGTGGATATATGATTTTAATATTTCCTATTCTCCCCTCTCTCTCAAAAGATATTTGCCCTTTTATACCAGTGAAGATCTCCTTTTCTGAGGTATGGAAATTCACATTTTTAATGATGAGAGCCTTTTCTGAATGTGATATTTCATTAATACTTTTATTTGGAGATATATTTGAAATATTCACTTTTTTCTTAATTCTCCAAAAAGTATTATTTTTTTTCTTTTTCTGCCATATTTGAACAGTTTTAACTCTATCTTTATATTTGTTTTTATTTGTCTTATCTGTGTTATGATGTTTTTCTATGTTTTCTTTATTTTCCCCTTTTTCAAATTTTGGCTCTGTGATGTTAACTGAGGGCCTTTTTATAAAATTTGAGGAACTTGGAGTGTTTAAAATCTCTTGAATTGGTAATATAGTTTCAAAATCATCATCTATTAATTTTATTGAACTTGGCATTTTAGTGTTTAATTTACAATTAATAGTTAACTTTAACCCATGTATAATTTTTGTTGGTATGTAGGAACCAATTGACACTAGGATACCAATAGATTCAGTTAATTTTTTTAGGGCAATTGGAGTGCAATAATATTCAGGTAAATTTTTTAGAATGATCTCTCTAGTTAATAGTTTTGGATTTATAACCTCATTTTTCTTTGAAAAATCTATTGTTATTTGAGTTTCTGTTTCACTAATCCCTTTATTTTTTTTTTGATTCATAGGTTTTCATAGATCCTGGAATTGGACTCTTTGAAGTATGAATTTTAGGTACTTTTTGAACTTGATTATTCAGTTTATTTAGGTTTGTGTAACAGAATTTTTTGACATGCCCTAATTTAAAACATCTAGTACACCTTATTGGTTCTCTACAATCATTCCTAAGATGGGTATTAGATAAACACCTTAAACATTTCTTATTTGAAAAATCAGTATATTGTTTAGTGTTTTGTTTTCTATTTGTTACTAAAGTCCAGTTATTTGATTCATTTTTTAGAATTTGGGCATAAGAAGGATTACTATTCATATTGTTGATAATAAAAGAGGAGAAGAGAACTTAGCTGAAAGCTTTCCTCTTGCCCAACTGGAGATGATCAATTGGAGAGCTTTCCTCTTGCCTGCCAATGGACAACTGGAGATGATCAACTGGCAATCTGAATGCCAGATGTTAGGGACAATCGCATAATTTGTAAATTATGAAAAACTCTTTGTTTTTTTTTTAAAAAAACCCTATCTTTTTTAGATTCTTTCAAAATCCTCTTATATTTTTTTGCTTCTTCCACTAACATTTTTAGATTTCCTCAAAAACTCCATATTTTTTTTGTTATTTAAAAAAAATGACCATTGTACCCCCATAATTTTAGTTTATAAATCTCTATAATATAATAAATAAAAAATGTTCAAAAATAAATAATACATGATATTATAATATTATAATAAATAATAAATAAATATTAAAATATTATAATAAATAATATATTGATATTAAAATATCATTTTCAACAATTATTAATATTTTAATACCTATGTATTATATATTATAATATTTTAATATCTATGTATTACTTGTAATAATATTTTAATATCTATGTATTACTTATTATTATATATTAATATCTATGTATTATTTATTTTTTATATTTTAATATTCATTTATTATTTATTAAATTATGAACATTTATAAAATAAAATTATGGGAAAAGGTATAATGGTCATATTCAAAATCATAACAAAAAAGTAGGAGGTTTTTGAGGGAATTTAAAAATGTTAGGAGGTTTTTGGAGAAATCCAAAAATATAGGGGATATTCAAAAAAGTTAGGGGGATTTTGAAGAATTCCCCTAAAAAAATGTTTGTTCACAAAATGAAATTAAATTTCTTGTGGGGTTTGATGAGTAAAATGAATTCCAAAATGGTATGCAGATGAGCTCTGCCTGGAGGTTTAAAAATATGAACGACCATTAAAAAGTTCCTTGCATGTTTTGTGAGCTTAATATGCTGAACAACACAAAATATATTCTCTTACCTGTATAACCCGCCCCATTGTCCCGACTAATTCTCGCAGATTGCATCGGTAATAAAAGTCGAGCAGGTGTTTAGCGTTTTTTGCCGCACGTCTTCGTATACAATTTCTGGCGAGCTCGATACATATTTGTTGCATATTGTGTTATGCACTTTGTCCCACAATTCCCTGATGACAAAGAAGGGTATTTGATTTTCTGGTAACAGAAAATCAGCCACAAATGGCCCCTCGAACAAACTTACCGGCTCGAGTTTTAATGCATCAATAGTTATCAAGAAGATGAGGAATATACCGTCAAGTACCAAAATTTGAACAAATTCTTGTTTAGATAACTCGATGAAACTTTAGCACCTCCATGCCCTTGCCTCCATATCTTTGACGCATTTGATAATGTCTCGTGGGATTGATTTATTAGGAAACAATATGTCTTGTATCTGCCATTTTTGATGTTCCATGTTGTCAACATTCGTCAGTCCCCTATGGCGCGGGCCAATGGAGAGTACTAAGGGTTGATGATGAATGTAATTTTTCATCCGTATCAAGGCATTTGAGTGTTTGATCGATATCTCCTCTTAAATTATTCCAAAATGTTCAACTTACTCCCTCTACTAAAATTTGCACTTTTTTACCTACTAAACTTTCAAAATTTATACAAATTATCCCTTCCATCAGTTAACGACCTAATCATCCGTTAACTGCTGAGGTGACAATATGACATGGCATTTTTTTAGTTGATTTAAACGATGACGTGACAATATTCATTAAATACTAAAATATCCATTAAAATCAAACCCAATATTCATTAAAACTAAACTCAAAACCCATTATAATTTTTTGCAATAATTTTTTGTGTTTGTCATTTTAGGATTTAGGTAGTGACGAAAGAATACTTCTATTTTTCGTCCCGGAATTTACGAAATTTGGGCTTTGTGCAACGATCAACTTTGTGGTTATTCACGATCGTCAGTCAAAAAAATTTCTTCCATGAACGAAGCCTAAAATGCTTGGTTCGAGTATATGAATAGAAACCCTCAATCGAAAGCTTAAATGCAAAATGAAGATTTTTCCGAGAAAGAAGCCGGCAATAGTGTAGTTTGATCGTTTTTTATGCTTGTTATTATATTGATTTTCATGTTTTTTTTATGTAATGTTGTAATGTTTTTTTATGCCCAGTCAGCACACAAACCCTTAACCCGTCCATCAAGAAATTTGTTATTTCGTCATATTGGGATTGCATATTGGGATTGCATCAAGAAATTTGTTATTTTGTCATGCAATTTACCTAATTATATGTATACATAAAAAATTATTATTTAAGATTTTAGTATGGGGTATACTAACAAAGTGTTCAGTAAAAAAATTTTGTTAATTGAAAATTTAGTAGGGAATAGGGATACACATGATTTTTTTTTATTATTGTTGGCCCAACAAATGAAAAATATTTTAGTTTAATTGATCAACAAATAGCAACACAGTCCCAGGGCCGATGCTACATTTTTAAGGACCCGAGACCAAAATTACGGGATCTACCCAACTCATGTTCTTAATATCCATTTTAAATTAAAAATAAATTAGTAAATATTACTTATAGTTATCAGAACTAATTATTTTAATATATTAAATAATATTTTTTTATTTCATATAGTATATACTTTTTTTAGAATGATTAATGTTTTTTAATCACATTTTTTATACTGATCTTATAAAATGAAAATTGTGAATACCATAATAATAAAAGCCCTAATAATAATAAAAAAAAACAAATTGTGACTTGAGCCTAGATCCTTTACTTCCGTACTTAATTTTGGGTAATAATAATGATGACCTTTTACTTTTGATTTCTTATGATTCTATCGTATTATTGTTGGGTATAATTTTTGTTTTAATTACCATACAACAATAAAAACACTCAATGCCATTGATTTGATTTCTCACAAGATCCCAGAGCCCTCATTCCCATTGCCCACTCTTCTTCTCCAAATAATTCTTCCCTTCTTGTAGAAATATATACAATGATAAATTAAGAAGAGGTTAATGAAATGATGTTGTATTATTGATAATGAAAATGATTTACAATGGGTCCTATTTATAGGATTAACTAAACATCTAATTATTGATATCCAACGGTCCATTAATCATGACCGTTGGATCTAACAACTCTCATTACTTGCTTACTATCGCCTCCATTAATTCTAAGGGACATCTCCATTATACTCTTAACAGCCCCCCTCAAGCTAAGGTGGGGCACCACCGTAAGCTTGCTCGTAATGTCGTAAATCATCGAGAGGACCAACAATTAGACATCTCTAATTATAGGATTAATGGCGACAACACAATCTCGAGCGAATCATCACTCTGCAGCCTTGATTTTCTTTTCCGCGATCTTCGATATAATCTCTCTCTAACAGTAGGATTTTTGGAAACGAGCACGGGCTCCGCGTCCACCGAACTTCTTCGGCTCGCACCTTCTCGGATCCGCCACCAGCCACCAGCAATGTCCTGTCATACTTCATCAGGATATCCTTGATCTCCTGCTTCTCCTTCTCATCTACGTACTTCTGGAAGTAAGCCACGAGAGCCTTGGCAATGCTCTGACGGATGGCGTAGATCTGGCTGGTCTTACCTCCTCCTTTCACACGGATCCTCATGTCAACCTCAGCGAAACGGGTCCTTCCTAACAAGAGAATTGGTTCGAAGGCCTTGTAACGAAGGATCTCAGGTTTCACGAGCTCGATCGGGGATCCGTTAACCTTGATCAGACCACGGCCCTTCTTTTTCTCTTTCCTCAAGTCGTCAAACCCTAATGGCGAACAACGATGCTGATGCTGCGTCGCGAGGCTTCCTTACCAAGCGAGAGACCGAGGTTAAGCTGCCGCGGGCGACTCGGGTCAAGAACAAGACGCCGGCGCAGGTCCAGATCACCGCCGAGCAAATTCTCCGTGAAGCCAGAGAGAGGCAGGAACCAGAAATCCGCCCGCCAAAGCAAAACATTACTGATTCTGTCGAGCTTGGAGAGTATAGATTGCGAAAAAGGAAGGAATACGAGGACTTGATCAGAAGAGTTAGATGGAATATCTCCGTCTGGGTGAAGTACGCACAGTGGGAGGAGAGCCAGAAGGACTATCCTCGTGCCAGATCTGTCTGGGAGCGCGCTCTAGAAGTCGATTACAGGAACCACACATTATGGCTGAAGTACGCCGAATTCGAAATGAAGAACAGATTTGTAAATCATGCAAGAAATATCTGGGATCGGGCAGTTCAACTTCTTCCCCATGGTTGCTTCTCTACGCTCCAACGACGGTAAGGGGTCTCGGGCTCGGAATGGCTGGCGGCTGGAGTTTTTAGCTGGGTTTGGGTTTGGGTTTGGGTGGGATTTGAAGTTCCGAATTTATTATACCGATTTTTCAGAAAATCCGAATAAGAAAACCGGGAAAGATATTTCAGATTGTTTTCCGAACCCAGAAAATAAGATTGGTATTCATTTCCAGGTTGTGTAAGAATCTGGAATTCGAAACTGCTAAAAACCAGATATTTTTTTTTTTGAGAACGAGGTTTATTGAGAAGGTTATTTAGGAGCGTTTGATCGGAAAGATTTTAGTATTCTGGATATATGGGATTATTTGAGAAGGTTATTAGAGAGAAAAAGAGGTTAATTGAGAAAGTTATTTTTGAGCGTTTGCTCGAAGTGGTTATATACAAAATATTCTAGAATTATGGGGTTATTTGAGAAGGTTATTTTTGAGCGTTTGCTCGAAGAGATTATATACAAATTATTCTAGAATTATGGGGTTATTTGAGAAGGTTATTTGTATGAAAGAAAGTCAAGAAAGTAGGATAATTGAGAAGGCGATACAAGTTTTTTTTTTTTTTATGATTTGCTTGAAAGAAATTCAAGAAAAATCACGAAAAATAGGCGAAAATTATAATTTATATCAAGAAAGGGCTCAAGAAGTTTGATGAAGAAGAGAGAAAAACTTGAATAAAACCTTAAGTCTTGTAATTGGAAATTTGGATGTACCGGTACGGATATGGTACTGGTCAATTTGAACTAGACCGTTGTCTTCTTCACACGTTCTTCCATTTTCTTGAGACTTTGAGAGTCGAAAAATCGAAAGAGAAATTTTGGCGTTTGCCTTCAAGCTTCTCATTCTCGTGTTCACTCTCACTTTCTTGTATCTTCGTGAGGATCTTGGCGTTTGCCTAATGCTCTTGATACCATGTAGAAATATATACAATGATAAATTAAGGAGAGGTTAATGAAATGATGTTGTATTATTGATAATGAAAATGATTTACAATGGGTCCTATTTATAGGATTAACTAAACATCTAATTATTGATATCCAACGGTCCATTAATCATGACCGTTGGATCTAACAACTCCCATTACTTGCTTACTATCGCCTCCATTAATTCTAAGGGACATCTCCATTATACTCTTAACACTTCTCTCTCTGCCCCTGCCGCGCCGCATGGAGGCTAATGCTAGTCACCACAATGACCATGGAGGCCGTCTTAAGTTGGGGGTTTCCTTTGAGCACGGAATATCTGCGTGTTCTTTTCCAGCCAAATGTGCCAAGTTATAGATGTCCATACGTACTTCAAACTTTACTTTGCTATTTTCTCATCCGAAATAACTGAACTTGAAAATCATTCACAAAATTTAATTGAGCATCAATCGTTATCCAATTCCAAAACGTAAAAAACAAATAACGATTATTATTAAATTCACATATGCTGTTCGCACTCCGTAACAAAACAATACCATTAAATTCTTAAATTTAAAATTAGCAAAACCAAACATAATGTTTCACCAGGGCCGGCCCATCAATAAGGCCAACAAAGCCATGGATTCGAGTCCAAAATTTTTGGGGGTCCAATATTTTTTTTAAGAATACGGCCCAGGATACATCGTACACTATGCGGGCTCGGACGCTGTGATAAGATTGCTTAGTCTCACTGTGATAATACTTATATAGGGGTCCGGTTTTATAGCCAAGTGTTGAGTGTATAAAAGGAACATAGAAGTGGTGGGACTAATATAAATTGCATAGACTAGGAACCGGAATTATCCAATAAAAGCCTACTTTAAAATATTTTAAGAGTGAATGTGGAAAGCCCATTCGGGAAATGGGTTTGTAAGCTTTTGGTTTATTTTCATGTGAAATCCTTCTTAACAAATATCCATATTTTTTTTCCTAAAACAACACACCTTATTAAATTATTATACTATGAATATATTTGACATTATAAATAATTTTTAGTATATATGTATATACATATTTTCTTGCTAAAACAACACACCTTGTTATACTATGAATATATATCAAAGACAAGTTGTTAATGTTTAAATTTAACAACTCAATCTTCTCGTTTTTATATTTTTTTCTTTTCATATGTTAATGTTTAAATATTACAAAAATCATATAATAATCATATAAATTAATATACGTATATTTTATAATATTAATTTATATTTTTTTGATAAGTAAAATATAAATGTTTTTAGTATTTTTATTTTAAAATTATAATGTTTCTTATTCGGTTCAACAGAATAAATCGACTACATTTCGGTTTATTCGGGTCGGTTTTTAATCAGTTCAAGTGTTAAACGGTTCGGTTCGATTCGAATTTTATTCGATTCAGTATATTCGGTTCAATGACCGAATGAACACCACTAGAGATAACTTTTATGTGGTTATTTATAAAAAAAAAAAATACTGAGTCCACTAAATTAAAATATATATCAACTTTTTTGATACTTTATTTTCGAAAAATGCAAGAAGATTAATATTTATGTTAAATTTTATAATAATAATATGTTGTTTTGGATTTATTTATTTAATTTTTGTAAGGTAAAAATAATGTAATAATTTTTTAATTATATATTTGATATTTTTTTAGTAAGTTAATTAATTTATGGGCCCACTTTTCAATTTGGCTTCGGGTAGTTGAAAACTATGGACCGGCCTGTGTTTCACACAACTTCTCAAAAAGAACTCACAATCAAAGTAAAATTCAAATGTAGTACATTCCAAGCCAAACACAAACAATAAAACGATAACACAATCAAATTCCCTGACTGAACTCAATCAAAGCAAAGGACTATTTTAATTATTGGGATGATAGTACGCGTATGCAGCGTAATATGTCTGCATGATTGTAAGAACTAACAAACCCGAACCTGCTATCACCGAGATGCCTGACCATGGGTTGCTGAAATATGTGTGTTTCAGTGAAGTCCAATCACGACGCCAACACGGGGAACTGTACCTCCTCATTTCTTCCATCAAAGGAGCATAGACATTGGAGCGTCTAGACAGGAAAAAAGATTGTGCTACGGAATCGCCAAGGGAATTGAAGAAAGCAGCAGCATCATCGTCGGATTGCATTTTGTTGACGACGACATTGAACTTTTGGAGTACTCCGATATCTAACTTTGTGTTAATCAAGGAATCCATAAAACGCACATAGCTAGTTACCACACGGTCATCGTTCGAAATATCTTCCCAGGATAAGAGACTTGTTATGATGGACGTATTTGCTCGATCAATTACTAGAGTTGGAATATGGAGTACACCATTCACAAAGCTTATGTCGAACATACTGCTAGGATTTTCCTTCGCTTTGAATTTTATTCCGAACTCGTGTAGTTCGACAGCCGAGGGGAACGCCGAAGTTGCTGATCTATTATCTCCCCTCTTATGAAAACAGATAAGAAAATAATTAATACATATCAACATATAATGTAATATTAAAAAGATGAGTCTCATTGCAAGTAATTTTGGGTATTAGTACGAATTGTTTTTTAGGTCATTCTATAGTAGTTATTTTTATTTTTACTCGCATTCAAACTGAGAATGTTTTGGATATCTATGATCAACTTATTCGGTTATATTCGGTTAGGTTTTAGTATTTTGAAAATCGGTTAAACCAAACCGGTCAAACTACCATCCCATTTTTTCAGAATTTTCTTATATGATCAACTTTTCTTAAATATGTACAAATATTAAAATTTCACATAATATTAATATTTCAAAATAATACAATTATATGTTATACTATTCATTTATATTTTTTTAAAAATAAAATATGATTTTTAAATGATCCATTCTTATATTGAAATTATAATATTACTTATTCGGTTCAACGGAATAAATCAAGTTAAGATATATAAGTTAATATTATTTGGTTCGGTTCGATTTGAATTAAGATCGATTCGATTTAAATTGATTTGATCTATTTTGTTCGGTTTGAACATAAGATATATAAGTTAATATTATTATCTCTTGTTTCAAATTGCATCTACATAAGATATGCAAAAAAAGAACATTTTAAAATTTTTGTTCATAATCCTAAATTTCCGATCAAATATTGAAGGTAATAACGTACTTAAATTGAAAGTTGTTTAAGGATCGAACCAACTTATTAATTTCTCAGGTTTTTATCTTTCAAAAAAAAATTCTCAGGTTTTTAAAGAACTTGATTGAGACTTTTTCAATTTTCTTCCAATGTTAAAAAACATAAGTTACCAATTTGATCATTAATATATATACTTAGTATAATTTGATATCCTATTTTAGTTGTTGATTTTACAATATGTTATTCAAAATGACGTATTTTATTTTTTATTGTAAATATTCAATTAAAAATATTGACGATATATATAATACCACATTTTATAATTATTCAATTATATTACCGTATTAATAATAACCTAAATATAATTTGGATATTGTTCCATTTTCTTATGAAAACAAACTAAAACTATTAATGTCATTCAGATCTCAAAGATAAGTTTGGAGCCTGAGGGCATTTAGGATTCTCCCCTTTCATGTCGACGAGAAATTATATCATGAAAAAAGAAATGAGTTCCTTACCATTAATACTTTCGATTTATTAACAGAAGGAAAGTTGTTGTTTATTGGGTAGCATATTGAAATGTCAAGTAATTATATGAACTATACACTTCTTCTCATAATTTATATTGGGGAATTCTTGAAAAACCCCCTAACTTTTTTGGGATTTGTCAAAAACCCCCCAACTTTTGGATTTCTTCAAAACCCCCCTAGAAATTAAGTTTTGTTCTTCAAAACCCCCCTACTAGAGTTAAGTTTAACATTCCATCCACTTTTTCTTTTTTTGGACAAAAATACCCTTATTAATTTTCTTTTAAAAATTCTTTTATCCAATATAAATTAATAAATACATAAATAAATTAAATATTTCATGTTATTATACTAAAATTGATTCATGATAATATTTCACAACTCAATTTTTTATTTTAATATTTATAATATATATTATTATTTTATTAAATAAATATTATTTTACATTACAATGTTATTTTTTTACATGAAATAATTTTATATAAAAATCATATGAAAATTATAGAATAATATAATAAATATCATAAGATAATATTATAAAATATTAAAATATCATTTATTTATTAATTTATGGAATAAATTCAATTACAAAATAAATTGTGAAGGGTATTTTAGGAACAAAAATAATAATTTGGATGAAATATCAAAGTTAACACTAGTAGGGGGGTTTTGAAGAATGAAACTTAGATTCTAGGGGGTTTTTGAATAAATCTAAAAGTTAGGGGGTTTTTGACAAATCCCAAAAAAGTTAGGGGGTTTTTCAAGAATTTCCCATTTATATTTATATGTCGCGGGTCATTCGATCAATGATTTGCAGGTGATAAATGAGTATTAATTCGGAAATTAATCAAAAAAGAATTATTAATTCGGAAAAAAATAATATCGTGACATTAATATTTTTTTCGTAAATTACTTATTTGATTTTGCATTTATTATGTGTTCATTATTGTATTAAATAACTTATTACTTATTTGTTTTTTACTTTACTATACGGGTCACGAATATGTTTGGTGTGTTGATGGAACTTTCAAAAATTACCACAAAAAGTTTCTTTTTCTAACTTGACCTGCTAAATAGCACAAAACTTCATTCTCTCACCTGTGTTCTCCGGCGTGTTGTCCAAAGTCTCCTAACTTCCGACTCACTTGGCACATTGCATTGGTAATAAAGGTCGAGAAGGTGTCTAGCGGATTGTACCTCCCCCATGGCATCTGGAGAACCTTTTTTCAAGAACTTTGTACGTTCGAGGTTGATGATCAAATCGCGTTCAGCAGTAAATGGAGCCAAAACAGTTTCGCATAATTCGGCATGCACCTTCTCCCACAATTCCCGTATGAGAAAGAAGGGAATTTGATTGTCTGGTAAGAGCATATCAGCCAACAATGACCCCTCCAATATCTTTCCGAAATTTGATACATCAGCACCTATCAAGAAGAGGATGAATATACTGTCAAGTAATAAAATTTGAACAAACTCTTCACAAGATAAGTCGGTAAAACTTGTTTCATAGCACTTTCGTGCCTTTGGCTCCAAACTTTTGACGCATCTAATAATGTCTCGTGGGATCGATTCACCAAGATACAATTCTTCTTGTATCTTCCATTTGAAATTTTCCATGTTTTCGACATTTGTCAATCCCCTATGGTATGGACCAATGGAGAGTATGAAGGGTTGATGCGTCTCATTTTTCATCCATATTAAGGCATTCGAGTGCTTGATCGATATCTCCTCCTTCTCCTCAGCACACTCAATTTTCGCCTTGTCTTTAAAGGCCGCCACAACCTTGTCAATAAATGCGGTTTCGGGTTCTTTTGGACTCGACGATTCATCTCTGGTGATTTCCTCGACTGAAGCCGGGATAACACTTTCGGGCAATGATCTTATGGAGGTTTCCAATTTGTCAACGGATATGGTTACAAATCCTTCCTGTTGACATGACAGATCATTGCTCGTCAACTCACCCGTCGTTAAGGAGTGATTTTGAGGGAGATTGGACATGTTTTCGGAATGTATGTCTAAAGAGAGTAAGAAGGTTTAATTCGTAGGTGGCTTGTGTTGTGATGGTTGAATTGGTAAGGTACATATAGGTGGATAATTTTTCTTTTTCTTTTTTCTTTTCTTTGTTCTTTTTCTTTTCTTCTTTGTCTTTTTCTTCTTTTTCTTTTTTTTTCATTTTATCTTTTTCTTTTCTTTAATACTTTTTCTTTTTTAATTTTTAATTTAATGATTCACACTTCACACACAGGGCCGGTCCTGAGGATTGGAAGGCCTGTGACACGATGGTACTATAAACTAAAATTACGAAATTATATCACTTAAAAACAAAAACAAAAACAAAAATCTTTAATGCAAACATCCCAGACCGGTCGTAATAAGATTGGCTGTCACATACAACATATGACAAGTATATATCATTATTCTAAAAATCACAAGTGATTTCAATGATGTAAAGAAACATTGTTCCATTCAAACAAACTTATCGTAATGAATTAATTTCCTTACTAACCTTCGTATTCCACTCGACACTTGCTATTCCATAAAACACATTGACTGTCCAAAAATAAATAAATACATTTTATTTATGTGATCTTGAATAAAGGAAATAAAAGCAAAACAAACAATAATATAGGATGCAGAATCTAATTTAATAATCACTAGCTTTTTCCCCGCGCAATTGCGCGGGAGCCCTCGAGTTTGTCATGATTATTCGCACATCCGTGATTTGGTATATTTTTAACCCCCTAATTTTTTTTGGATATTGTAAAAAATCCTCTATCTTTTCGTAAACTCCAAAAAAAAACTCTTTACCAAACTTTTATTTAAAAATACTCCTTATAGATGATATTAATTTTTTTTTTCCAAAATACCCTCCAAATCTCATATGTAATAATTAAAAGTTATTTTTGTTATTTTTTATTAATTTTAAGAAAATTCATAAACACTTCTCAACATGTAGTGATTTAAAAAAATTTAAATTATTACATATTTTGTTTATATAATTTTAATATTCCATTCTTTATTCATAAAAAACTAACATTAAATAATAATAAATAAACATCTTGCAAATATATTCATAGAAAATATCTATTTAAACATCTACTTTTTATTTTAGTTTTCCTTTTATGTATTTTTTAATAGTTTTATGATATTTTATTTTTAAATATTTGCAAGATGTTCTTTTAATAATATTGTTCAACTTATTATAATTTTATGTTAGTTTTTCAAGAAAAATAATACATAAGTCGAATATTTGTAATGAATGAAATATTAAAATTATATAACATATAACATATAGTAATTTTTTTTTAATTATCATATATTACAAAAAGTTTAAGAATTTTTTAATATTAAAAAAGCATTTTTTTTAAATGAATAATATGTAAATTAATTGTTTTTTACAATATCTAAAAATTTAAGGAGTCTTTTGAAAATTTTCCAAGTAAAGTGGTGATAGGGAGGCATAATAAGGTGGTGATGTGGAGGCATGAGATGAGAGGAATTATTAATAATGTAATAAATGACCGAAATTTAAATTAAAAAGGACCAAAATGTTAATAAAAAGTACCAAAGTGTGAACTAAAACTGAAAAGGACCAATATATAAATAAAAAGAACTATAATATAAGTTCAAAAATGTAAAAAAGGACCGACATGTAAATAAAAGAGGATCAAGATGTAAATACGAAGGACCAAAATGTAAGTTTCTAAACTTAAAAGGACAAAAATGTAAATAGAAAGGATCAAAATGTAGTTTTTTCAACTAAAAAGGATCAAAATATAAATAAAAAGGACCAAAATGTAAATAATTTTTTTCAAAGAGGCCCCTGGACCAAAGTGTAATTTTTCAAACTTGAAAGGACCAAATGTAAATAAAAAGGACCAAAATGTAAATAAAAAAGGACCAAAATGTAAATAAAAAAGGATCAAAATTTAATTTTTTCAAATAAAAAGGACCAAATTGTAAATATAAAAGGACCAAAATGTGAAAAAAATATTTTTTTTTTACAAAGAGGCCCCTGGTGACGTGGCCTCATGTATGAGCTCCAATTTTGCAAACTTTATACGTAAGTATAATATCTATATCCCGTCACTTGTAAGTTTGTAACATAAAACTCATTCCGCGGGTGAGCAAAAATAAACAAATAGGCAGACTTTTTTTTTTAATTTATATGCATGTTCGGTCCCAAAACATAGACCCAAGAAGTCTGGGCTTTGGGGTCCATGCTTGAAAGGAGTCCATATGTATATATGTTATCTGTATATACTAAGACAAATTATATTGTCATGAAAATCGATTGGAAGTTTGTTTTGAGTTTTTCTTGTGGAAACCCTAGATTTTTACAGGTGGAAGTAATTCTGGATTTTAATGTTTCATAGATGGTTTTGGGGTACAAGGATGGTTCCCTAGTGGTTCGGCCGCTCGAATATGAAGGAAATACAGTTTCGGATCAACCGTAAAAGTGTACACAAGGATGAACGAATGTAAGCGTACATTTGTGGTCATAATTTTCAGTAGGAAAATCCAATTTGAATGGTTTAAATTGGGTTAGATAGATAATAAGATTATCTATAATCTTCATGTAGAAATAGTTTTCATTTGAACGAAGTATCAATATCGTTTTAATGGAATACCGAAAGGGTGCGACAGTTTGACATACAGTTAGTAAAACGTCCGTAACTTTCGTATCCGAACTCCAATTGGGCTAGGACAAATTGGGTTGGAAAGATAATAAGATTATCTAGAACTTTTGTGAAGGTTTAAAGTCGGTTGGAACGATTTAATATTTTCGTTTCGACAGAATAATGAACAGGTTCATACAGTTTTCTGTGTGAAATGGTGTATATTGGATATACATGCATTTTGGCTCATCCTTATCCTATGTGATATAAATATGATGTTTCTCTCTCTCTCATAGTAGATCATTCAGTCCAACCTGTTGAATTAATTAGATTAATCCAGAATATTGAGAGTCATCTTTCAGAGAGTGAAAGAGTGCGAAGAGAGAAAATCGAGAAAAAGAGTTTTTCTCGGAATAGAGAATCGATCTAATCAAGCAAGTTCCCCGGTGCTTCGTCTAGGAAGTTGCATCCGCGACCGACGTATTCCGACTCAAGGTGGATACACGTAGAGGGACGACACTTGTGGCTCTTCGATTGTGATCAAACCGAAGGAGCAAAACTGTTGGCTGTGGAAGAGTGTGGACGTGGGACACACGAAAGACAACCGGAGGCGTGTCAAGACGGTGGGAGACGTGTGGTATGGGACGCACGGACTAGTCACCAACGTGACATCGGAGAAGGAAAGGATGCGAGCGATCAACCCGTCGTGCGTGATCAATTTCAGGCTGGTAATCGTCTATCCTTCTATTGCATCGTACCCTCGAAGTCATGGCGTGATCTTGGATTTTGGGAACCGGACCGGGCCTTCATATCCGCTGTGCGGGCCCGGAGTCGGATAATTCCCTACAGAATAATGGCGGTTCGATCATTTATTGGGCTTCCATCGAGCAAGGATAAAAAAAATTAGGGATTCAGTTTTTGAGAAGAAAAAAAGAGATACAATTGAGTCGTTTGTTCTTAATGGGTCGGGTTCATGTTTGATTTTGAGTCAAGATCCTTTAACCCAGTATTCGCTAACCCTGGTTCAAATTCTGAAATATCAGGGATAATTTGGAAATTGTGGAGGACATGATTTTCAGGGGCACAATTATGCAATTGAGAAAAGACTTAATCGCTTGATAACGTCAAACTAGATAATGGTTGGATTGGTGACTTTTTTAGTCAATATTAAACACATGACTGAGTTTTCTAGTGTCATTCGTTATTCCGGTATGTCAGATAAGTAGAGGTATTGTAGTTGATCAGTTCTTTGATGGGTCTATCAGACCAGATTTCGCATGTCACGTCTTCGTAATGTGGTCGTAACTTTTTTGTTCGGTCTCCGTTTCGCGTGTTCTTGGTTCCATTGGAAAGCTTATTCTGAGACAGATTAGATGGTAGTAATTATGAAGTACTTATTTTTACAGCACCTAACGATTTATTTATTTAGTTATCGTACTATCATATAATAGGTATAGGTTCTTTGCAGGGCCGGTCCCGACAATTTCGTTGCCCTAGCCCAAGCCATTTAATGAACCTTAATATTATACAAAATGATGCCCTAAAAATTTATAGAAAAAATATGTAAAAACATAATTAAGTTCTTCATAAAATAAAATTAGAGATTAAAAATTTTACACCATTATTTTGCAGTTTAATCAACAGACCCATTTTCTAGTGGGACAACTTTTTGGGTCCTTTTGGAGCCCAAATATATTATTTTTTATTAAATGAAGCTTGAATGGTAAATTTATTTAGTAATTTTACTTAGTCATATTTTTTGTATTTTTTTATATTTTTTGGTTGATTAGTAAATTTTTGGAGGTTTTTTTGACATATCCAAATCAGAATACCATGTAGAATAAAGAGGAAAACCAAACACTAAAACATCCATTAAGGAGCATCATCAAGAAGAAGATAGAAGGTTTTTCGTTATTACTATTACTATCTCTATTACAATTTGCAAAAATAATCTATTTTATATTAAACCCTAATTAATCATATCCGGTGCTAACAACTAAAAATGTCAGTTTTCAAAAATATATCCACTTTTTAAATCCAAAAAATTTGTTTTCTTTGAAAATAATCATGTAGACTAGTTAAATATGATAAAGTTTGATAACATATTAAAATAGAAAATGAAAATTTATTAAGAATTTATAATTCTTTTTGAAAAAGGAAGAATAAATTACTTATGAAGCTTTGAGGTTTTCGAGAGGAAACATTTATTATTTTGGAAATGATACATTTTTCTTGGTATTTGAATCATAACATAGAACATGTATTTTTACGATTATTTACAAATTTTTTAAGATGCAATATTTATTTAATAATCAAATGACATGTCATCTTAGTAGTAAATTTGTATGAAGTGATGAGGTGATTTGTAACAAAAACAAACATTACTTCTTACTTTTTCTGTTACGGTCTAATAATGACCTATGTACTATACTGTATTATTTCTTTTACATATTGAAATAAACATCCTACGCACAAATTTTCTATTATGTATATTTCTGAATAATTTCCTCTTTTTACAGCCTTCCACGTCACTATTTTGTAAAAGTTGCTTTGTAAAAAGAAATGTTGGTTGTTTGCTATCCTACAATTTTTTTCCTACTATTTTTACGTGGGCCGTTGGATTATTTGGCTGCATGGTGTGGTTGAGACATAGTCAATTCTCAGCCGTCTGATTTGTGATCTTATCTTTATGGATTGTGTGGTGGTAAATAAGTAGGTGATGTGATTTTTTTTTCTCTTGCTCTCGGTTTTGTGGACCCAGTCTCTTCGGTGCTTGAGGGTGTTCCATGTCTTGGTGAGTTTGTATATAATATCTACATGTGCCTTCTCTTTCTTCCTGAGCTATTTTCAAGGGTTTCATTGTCGCTTCATCTTTCTCTCTTTTTTTCTTCTATTTTCTGCTTGAGGTAATTTTTTTTGATTTTCTCTAATTCTTTGTTCTGGATTATGCTGTGCCAGTCAGTATTTGGTTCGTTTTAGTTTGTTTTAGGTTTGTTCTTGCACGATAATTCCTGACATGTAGTCGTTGTTTGTTTTGTTGTACTTGTGTTCTTTGTTTGGTTGTTTTTTGGACTATGTTTGGTTTACCTTGGGAAGATTTTTGATATTTGTGTTTTTCAGAGAAAGGATTTGGGTTTGCCATGTTTTATATCGTTTTTATCTTGAGAAGATTTGTTATATTTGTTTGCTTCAGAGAGGATATCGCATATTTTGCGTAGTGCTTGCCGTATATGAGCATGAATCCTCTGTTTTACTATTTTGTTTGGTTTTAGAGAAAGGATCTGGGCTTCAGAGAAAGGATTTGGGTTTGGCATGTTTTATGTCGTTTTTATCTTGAGAAAATTTGTGATATTTGTTTCCTTCAGAGAGGGTATCGCATATTTTGCGTAGTGCTTGTCGTATATGAGCATGAATCCTCTGTTTTACTATTTTGTTTGGTTTTAGAGAAAGGATCTGGGCTTCAGAGAAAGGATTTGTGTTTGGCATGTTTTATGTCGTTTTTATCTTGAGAAAATTTGTGATATTTGTTTCCTTCAGAGAGGGTATCGCATATTTTGCGTAGTGTTTGCCGTATATGAGCATGAATCCTCTGTTTTACTATTTTGTTTGGTTTTAGAGAAAGGATCTGGGCTTCAGAGAAAGGATTTGGGTTTGGCATGTTTTATGTCGTTTTTATCTTGAGAAAATTTGTGATATTTGTTTCCTTCAGAGAGGGTATCGCATATTTTGCGTAGTGCTTGCCGTATATGAGCATGAATCCTCTGTTTTACTATTTTGTTTGGTTTTAGAGAAAGGATCTGGGCTTCAGAGAAAGGATTTGGGTTTGGCATGTTTTATGTCGTTTTTATCTTGAGAAAATTTGTGATATTTGTTTCCTTCAGAGAGGGTATCGCATATTTTGCGTCGTGCTTGGCGATATATGAGCATGGACCCTCTATTTTGCTATTTTTTTTTTCGTAGACTGATGTATGTTTATTTTTCTGTTTGGAGATCTTTAGAGTAATTTTAACTTTTTGGAGTTTTGTGTGGGATTTGCATATTTTGCATCATGCTTGGTGATATATGAGCATGAATCCCTTCTTTTGATGTAGCTATTTTACTAAGAATTGTCATTATGTGTCTTCGGTTATTCTTTGTTTTGTGCCATTTCGAAATGCTTCATGGATTTTCTGTTTGTTTGGTACACCTATGTTGAGTATTTTCAGTTATATGTATCTGTCATGGATGAGTATAACACTTCATGGAAAAATTGACAAACACTTCGTGATTCAAAGAAAGTTAATTCACATGCATGTTACAGATATTAATGCGTACAATGTATCAAGAGATAAATAATTTTTTTTGTAATACCTATGATGTAAGAAGAGATAAATAAACGTTTGGTGTAATATGGGAAATGTGTTGATTTTTTTGGAAGGCCGGATCCTAAAAAATCAATGGATTTCCACCATTACACTTTCATATATTCGTTCATGCTGAGGTGCATAGAATACGTTAAATTATTGTTTCATAGTAAATGTTAAATTATTGTTTCTAATTTCCGTAGCTAATCAATGTAGAGAGTAGTAGTAGAATTAAAAGAACAAACTGATATATTGAAAGGAAATATACTATTGTTGTGTATTGTACAAGTCCTAGCATCACACGAAGAATTAAGTCGTTTGTAACTGTGGTGATATAATCTTCATACACTGAATAAATGTGGCAGTATGTTTAGGCATATTACATGTTGAGTTATTTGTGTTCAAAGAAGTAACAGATTCAAAAGATTCAACAAATTTTCAGGGGCCAGCTTGCTTTTTCAAAGAGAATTAATAGAAGCTTATGTAATTTTTTTTTTTTGAAAGAAAAGCTTGACTTAAGTGACGCAGTAACAGATTAAAAAGATTCAAGAAAATTAAAAGGAGCTTATGTGAATTTTTTTTAAAGAAAAGCCTAACTCATGTGACTGTGGTGTAATAATTTTCATGCACTGAATAAATGTGGCAGTATGTTTAGGCATATTACATGTTGAGTTATTTGTGTTCAAAGAAGTAACAGATTCAAAAGATTCAACAAATTTTCAGGGGCCAGCTTGCTTTTTCAAAGAGAATTAATAGAAGCTTATGTGATTTTTTTTTTTGAAAGAAAAGCTTGACTTAAGTGACGCAGTAACAGATTCAAAAGATTCAAGAAAATTAAAAGGAGCTTATGTGAATTTTTTTTTTAAAGAAAAGCCTAACTCATGTGACTGTGGTGTAATAATTTTCATGCACTGAATAAATTTGGCAGTATGTTTAGGCATATTACATGTTGAGTTATTTGTACTCACAACAGATTCAAAAGATTCAAGAAATTTTCTTGGGAAAGCTTAATTTTTCAAAGAAAATTAAAAGAAGCTTATGTGATTTTTTTTTTGGAAGGAGAAGCCTAACTCATCTGACTTTCATGAGGATTTCTGTGTGAGTTGATTCATTCAAACTAACAGCCAAGAAAAAAAGAAGTATAAGTGTATGTATTCTTCAGAGAAATAATGAGGCTTGTCATGTATACTTTGTGATAAATGAAATATTGTTCCTGCCTTGAACAAAAGGTTGCATAGAAATTAATTAGTTCTAATTTACAAAAAAATATTTATTCATGACATACAAATACTCATTTTATGATAAAATACTCTGCTTTCATGAAGATAAGTCTGCAAAAAAAAATGAAATGATGAATAATTTGTTTCTGTCGATGCAATGTATGAGAATAAGACTGAAAAAATAACAAGTCACCGATGATGTTTTTTGGGACATATATTGATCAAAATAATAGAAAATATATTTATTTATTAGGAAATCCGGATCCTAAAAAACAAATATTATTCTCTATAAATGAACTCAATGGATCCATTTCTACTGAGGTGACAAATCATAATATTGTTCCTGCCTTAAACAATAGGTTGCACAGAAATTAATTAGTTCTAATTTACCAAGAAATGTTCATGACATACAAATACTCATTTTATGATAAAATACTATGCTTTCATGAAGATAAGCCTGCAAAAAAAATGAAATGATGAATAATTTGTTTCTGTCGATGCAATGTATGAGAATAAGATTGAAAAAAATAACAAGTCACCGATGATGTTTTTTGGGACATATATTGATCAAAATAATAGAAATATATTCATTTTTTAGGAAAGCCGGATCCTAAAAAATAAATATTATTCTCTATAAATGATCTCAATGGGTCCATTTCTACTGAGGTGACAAATCCCAATATTGTTCCTTCCTTAAACAAAAGGTTGCACATAAATTAATTAGTTCTAATTTACAAAGAAATGTTCATGACATACAAATACTCATTTTATGATAAAATACTCTCCTTTCATGAAGATAAGCCTGAAAAAAAAAATGAAATGATGAATAATTTGTTTCTGTCGATGCAATGTATGAGAATAAGACTGAAAAAATAACAAGTCACCGAGGATGTTTTTTGGGACATATATTGATCAAAATAATAGAAATATATTTATTTTTTAGGAAAGTCGGATCCTAAAAAATAAATATTATTCTCTATAAATGATCTCAATGGATCCATTTCTACAGAGATGACAAATCATAATATTGTTCCTGCCTTAAACAAAAGGTTGCACATAAATTAATTAGTTCTAATTTACAAAGAAATGTTCATGACATACAAATACTCATTTTATGATAAAATACTCTCCTTTCATGAAGATAAGCCTGCAAAAAAAATGAAATGATGAATAATTTGTTTCTCTCGATGCAATGTATGAGAATAAGACTGAAAAAAATAACAAGTCACCGATGATGTTTTTTGGGACATATTGATCAAAATAATAGAAATATATTTATTTTTTAGGAAAGCCGGATCCTAAAAAATAAATATTATTATCTATAAATAATCTCAATGGATCCATTTCTACTGAGGTGACAAATCATAATATTGTTTCTGCCTTAATAGGTTGTACATAAATTAATTAGTTCTAATTTACCAAGAAATGTTCATGACATACAAATACTCATTTTATGATAAAATACTATGCTTTCATGAAGATAAGCCTGCAAAAAAAATGAAATGATGAATAATTTGTTTCTGTCGATGCAATGTATGAGAATAAGACTGAAAAAATAACAAGTCACCGATGATGTTTTTTGGGACATATATTGATCAAAATAATAGAAATATATTTATTTTTTAGAAAACCCGGATCCTAAAAAATAAATATTATTCTCTATAAATGATCTCAATGGGTCCATTTCTACTGAGGTGACAAATCCCAATATTGTTCCTGCCTTAAACAAAAGGTTGCACATAAATTAATTAGTTCTAATTTACAAAAAAATGTTCATGACATACAAATACTCATTTTATGATAAAATACTCTGCTTTCATGAAGATAAGCCTGAAAAAAAAAATGAAATGATGAATAATTTGTTTCTGTCGATGCAATGTATGAGAATAAGACTGAAAAAAATAACAAGTCACCGATGATGTTTTTTGGGACATATATTGATCAAAATAATAGAAATATATTTATTTTTTAGGAAAGCCGGATCCTAAAAAATAAATATTATTCTCTATAAATGATCTCAATGGATCCATTTCTACTGAGATGACAAATCATAATATTGTTCCTGCCTTAAACAAAAGGTTGCACACAAATTAATTAGTTCTAATTTACAAAGAAATGTTCATGACATACAAATACTCATTTTATGATAAAATACTCTCCTTTCATGAAGATAAGCCTGCAAAAAAAAAATGAAATGATGAATAATTTGTTTCTGTCGCTGCAATGTATGAGAATAAGACTGAAAAAATAACAAGTCACCGATGATGTTTTTTGGGACATATATTGATCAAAATAATAGAAATATATTTATTTTTTAGGAAAGCCGGATCCTAAAAAATAAATATTATTCTCTATAAATGATCTCAATGGGTCCATTCTACTGAGGTGACAAATCCCAATATATAATAACGAAGATTCCAGGGGATGACATAACGAAACAAATTATCTTTAATGTATTTATTTTATTAGTACAAAAAATTATTTATTTTCGTAAAAAAAAAAATAGCTGGATGATAAAGAGTTTCGAAAAATGAGATTCAAATTGCGGATAAAAAATAGTTTACATGGAAAAAAAAAGAGTTTATATCTGAACCTTGGAAAAAATAACAAATCACCGATGATGATTTTTTGGGCATATATTGATGAAAATAATAGAAATATACTTATTTTTTAGGAAATCCGGATCCTAAAAAATAAATATTATTCTGTATAAATGATCTCAATGGGTCCATCTTTACTGAGGTATAATAACAAAGACTTCGGGGCATGACATAACGAAACAAATTCTCTTGAATGTATTTATTTATTATATTAGTACAAAATTTTATTTATTTCCGTAAAAATTAAATAACTGCATGATAATGTGTTTCAAAAATGAGAATTATAAAAACATAATTACTTCTTTCTAATTTAACAGATAATTTTCTTCTGCACGACAACAATTTTCAAATATGAGAGTCGTTAAAGTTTTTTGTAATATATGAAAAAACAAGAGAGTTTATATCTCAACCTTTGAAAAAATAACAAATCACCAATGACGTTTTTTCGGTTATATATTGATCAAAATAATATAAATATATTTATTTTTAGGAAAGCTGGATCCTAAAAAATAAATATTATATTGTATAAGTTATCTCAATAGGTCCATTTCTACTGACGTGACAAATCCTAATATATAATAACAAAGACTCCATAAGATGACATAACGAAACAAATTATCTTCAATGTCTATTTATTTATTTTATTGGTACAAAAATTTATTTACTTTCGTACAAATTAAATAGCTCGATGATAATGAGTTTCAAAAATGAGAACTTTAAAGACATAGACTCTTCTTTCTAATTTGACAAATAATTTTCTTCGACCTGACAAAAATTTTGAAATATGAGAATTATTAAACAATATAAAAGACATAGACTCTTCTTTCTAATTTGACAAATAATTTTCTTCGACTGACAATTTTTTTGAAATATAAGAATTATTAAACAATATATAGTTTTTTTTAATATATGAAATGTTCTATTAAGCTTGGCAAAAGTTTAAACAACTCAACTTAAAAATAAATATTCGTGATATATGAATATTTCATAATTTGACAAAATATTCATTGTTTTTTAATAAATTTTAATTCCGAGAATTAAATTCTTTCTAATTTGACAAATAATTTTCTTCAACCTGACAAAATTTTTGAAATATGAGAATTATTAAACAATATATAGTTTTTTTTAATATATGAAATGTTCTATTAAGCTTGGCAAAAGTTTAAACAACTCAACTTAAAAATAAATATTCGTGATATATGATTATTTCATAGTTTGACAAAATCTTTATTGTTTTTTTAATAAATTTTACTTCCGAGAATTAAATAGTTTAATCTTTGTGATCTATGAAATATCTTACAAATAAATATACATGCTATACAACAATAGACAATTTGACAAAATCTTCGGTCTTTAATTGTTTTTTTAATAAAATTTAATTCCGAGAATTAAATAGTTTAATCTTTGTGATCTATGAAATATCTTACAAATAAATATACATGCTATACAACAATAGACAATTTGACAAAATCTTCAGGCTTTAATAAATATTAATTCTGAGAATTAGCAATATTTCTATTTGTGTGATTTGGTCTTGCTTGCTTAGTATTAGCAAATTTTCCTTTATTGTTTTTTTTTTTAATTCTGAGAATTAGCAATATTTCTATTTGTGTGCTTTGGTCTTGCTTGCTTAGTATTAGCAAATTTTCCTTTATTGTTTTTTTTTATATATAATTTCTTCGTATGCTTATTATGACTATAATATTTGATAAATACTATTATGAAACTGGCTGGCACACTATTATTTTTCTCTGATAAAGTTCCTAATTATTCAATCTTACGAAATTTTTTCTCCACTATATCAGGGAATGTCTATGTTAAATAATGCTGCGACAAATAGGCAGCTCAGAATGTCTATCTTGAAGTGGAAAAGAGACGTAAGTGATGCAATCTCTATTTCATCTGTTGATTGTCACACTGGTAATTTCGATTTATTTAATTTCTTTTGAATGCATATGACATTTGTTTGTAACACATACATGAAAACTTTCACATACCAATACAACAAAACACAAAACACTAAAACAACAATGCACATAAAAAATAATAAAAAATATGTCTCGCGCATTTGCGCGGGTGGCAAAGCTAGTATATAATGTTTGTGCACATAAAATCTAATTTCTCATTTATATCCTTTCTTCCTCTCACGGCCATGGATATTTCTTCATCTTCTTCTTCTTAGTTTAAGTTTTTTATTGTTATAACTTATACAACGAATATATAAATAGTTGCCCCTTCTAATGTTGTTGCCCTAGTCCCCGGGCTTGAGGGACTTACCCCGGGGCCGGCCCTGGTTCTTTGTAGCATGTAGGTTGCCTATTTGTGTAGATTAATGTCGTAGTGAGGATGAGAGCTAGATAAGGAAACTCATGTTTGGACATTATAGTAGTGTCTGGACAGGGATGCATTTTCGGGTCGCTACCGAACTTACAAGCTGCTAGACGTAGCAGTACGATCTCCTCAGGTGGTTTAGCAGTTGTGATTTTCGAGGGGGCATGTCTTCAATTGTGGCAAGTTTGAAGACACCACTCTTGCATTATTGTGCAGCGAACTCTTTCCTCAAGCTGGTCGAGGTATTTTTCTATGAGGGGTCATGTGTGGTGCCGACCTTATCGAAGTGGTTAGTGTAGTGATTGACTTGTACCTCAAGTTGATCAGAGGTACTAGTCTATGAGTGTGTCCCGTGTTGTTATCGTTATGGATTCACAATGAGAATTCTGTAGTGGTTGTTGTCGTATTTTGCAGAATTCGTGTTAGTTATGGTAGTCGGTCATCGTGGTCGTTGTCGATAGTAAATAATAATTAAATATTATTTTACTTATCTAACTCTCAGCCAACATTTCCAGGTAGCACTTGAGGTGGCAGTGACATTCGTTTTAGATTGCAAACGTAGCGGAGTGTGAGAGTACAAGTTACCATATTTTATTTTAGTTGTGTTTTGTTTGTACCCATCTCATGTATATTGGATAGTTGTAGATTATACTTTATGGTAACTGGTGTGTGTTTTTGACTCTGCTATTGCTCATATGTTCATAGGTTAACAGTGTTGTTCACGTTATCTTATATCGGATCGTGACAACCTTTTTGGGATCAGAGCAATGATCCTCGTGACTTGTAGATGTCATAACATCATACCGTAGATACCTTACTAATAACGTCTTTTGATCGTCATTAGATAGTGAAAATGCCACCAAAACCGAAAAAGGTGAGTAATGCCGATGTTGGCGCCAAAGGTTCAAGGCGACCTAGAAAGGAGAAAGGAGATGTTAGTTGTGGTGAGAGAAATGATGTAGGTGGCACGGAAGGACGTGGGTCTCGCCACTCACAAATATTTTGGGACATTTTGGAGCAGCAACAACGAACTGATGAGATACTAGTTCAGTTGTTAAAGCAGCAAGGGCCGCAACAAGAACCGCCGCAAATGTAGCCACATGTGCTTTGTGGTGGAAGTAGCGGTAGCTCAAGTGGACGGTTGAATGAGAAAATCAATCAGTTTAAGCAACTGGGTCTGAAACCATTCTTTGCTACCACCGACCCTATCAATGTGTATGAGTGGATTCGCCAAGCGGAGAAAATCTTTGAAGTGATTGAGACGATGATGTGGAAAAAATGAACTTTGTATCATTTATGATGGGAGGGAAATGCCGACCATTGGTGGAACATGAAACGAAAATCGTTTGGTGATCATGTTAGTTGGAAGAAGTTGGTTGATGTCTTTAATGAGCAATATTATCCATATTCATTGCAAGAGAAAAAGACGCAAGAGTTTGCAAGAGGGTAAGACAGTATTGGAGTACGAGAGGATATTTACTGAATTGTCCCAATTCTCACCGCATGATGTAAGCAATGAGGCTCAAAAAGTGTCGAAGTTTGTTCGGGGTTTACGCCCGGACATAAAGGGTCGGGTGTGTGCTTTTCAATACAGTAATTATGCAAATGTCGTTGAAAAAGCGGTATTGGCAGAGTGTGATGTTGAGGAGTTGAAGCAGCATGAGATGAAAATGGAGTGTGGAAAGAGCCAAATGAGGCAATCTCGTGAGTACATCAAGCCTCTTAGTAGCAATTTTAAGAAGCAGAGGCCTCCACACTTTCGGAGAGAGAATACGGGTGGATCGCAGCCAAGTCAATCTCCATGTTACAAATGTGATAGAGTTGGTCATTGATCGAACAATTATCCTTTTGGTGAGAGGGTGTGTTACGAAGGGAATTATTCCGACCCTGGGCCCGCGCAGCAGATATTAAGGCCCGGTCCGATTTTCAAAACCCGAGATCACGCCTCGACTTCGAGAGTACGATGCAAAGTAGGATAGACGATTATCAGTCTGAAATTGATCACGCACGACGGTTTGATCGCTCGCATCCTTCTCTTCTCCGGTGTCACGTTGGTGACTAGCCCATGCGTCTCATACCACACGTCTCCCACCGTCTTGACACGTCTCTGGTTGTCTTCGTGCGTCTCATTCCCACACGCTTCCACAACCTTTTGCTCCTTACTTCTCCGGTTTGATCAGAAACGAAGAGTCACAAAGTATGAACTCCTCTACCCGTATCCACGGTGAGTCGTAACACCTCGGTCGCGGATGCACCTGCCTAGACGGTGCACCGACGAACTTGATTGATTGCCTTCGATTCTCTAGACGGAGAAAACTCTTTTCTCCTCTCTTCTCTTTCTCTCTTTCTTCGCACTATTTCAACTCCTTGATAGAATGATTAACTGGATTGGACTGAATAATAGAGAGAGAAACATCCTATTTATACTAAAATAGGATAAGGATTGGGTCAAAGCTTGTGTATATCTACTATACACTTTTTCAAACAGAAAACTGCATGCACCCTTTCAGTATTCTGTTTAAACGAAATTGTTAAATCGCTCCAAACGACTTCAAACCTTGACGAAAGTTGTAGATAATCTTATTATCATTCCAACTCAATTTAGCCCAGCACAATTGGAGTTCGGATGCGATAGTTACCACAATTTTACTAACTGTATGTCAAACTGTCGCACCCTTTCGGTATTCCATTAAAATGACGCTGATACATCGCTCAAATGAAATATATTTCTTCATGAAAGTTCTAGATAATCTCATTATCTATCCAACCCAATTTTATCCATTCAAATTGGAGTCGTTATCTGAAAGTCGAACGCATACGTTCGTTTGTCCTTCTACGTACCATTTTACTGTTGATCCAAAATTGTATTTCCTTCAAAGGCCCGGTCCGGTTCCCAAATCCCGAGATCACGCTTCTATATCGAGGGTACGCTGCAAAGTAGGATAGACGATTACCAGCGTGAAATTGATCACGCACGACGGGTTGATCACTCACGTCCTTCTCTTCTTCGGTGTCACGTTGATGACTAGCCCGTGCGTTCCATACCACACGTCTCCCACCATCTTGACACGTTTCGGGTTGTCTTCGTGCGTCCCATGTCCACACGCTTCCACAGCCTTTTGCTCCTTTGGTTTGATCACAACGAAGAGCCACAAGTGTCGCCCCTCTACCCGTATCCACCGCGAGTCGTAGCACTTCGGTCGCGGGTGCAACTGCCTAGACGATGCACAGACGAACTTGCTTGATTGCTTTCGATTCTCTAGACGGAGAAAACTCTTTTTTCTTTCTCTCTTTATCTTCGCATTATTTCAACACCTTGTTAAGTCTCTCTAATTTCTGAACTGAATTAGACTTCAATTGACTTAAACTTCTTTGGACTGAATTCTGAATTCTGGATTGTCTTTTATATATATATATATATATATATATATATATATATATATATGGGATGGTTCCATGGAGTCCTTATTTGGAGTCCTTATCAGCACCTTTCATTTAGTTATCATGGATGGCCGAGATTCAATTGGAAAAACGCTGCCCAAAATATTTACTCTCAGCCCGAACCCTAGCCTTTCGAACTGCACGAGCCTCCTCTCTCTCTCTCTCTCTCTCTCTCTAAACCGCTCTCCTCTCTCCTTTACGGCACGAGGCACGACCCTCTCCATCTCCTGTTATCACGGCTTGACTGCTTGAGACCTCCCTTTGCGTAATAAAACTCCAACTTTCTCACTCTCGTGCATCTGGTACTTGTACTTGATCCGATCATGGCTTTTCTCGACTCGTTCAACAGGTACCAACTATATTTCGATTTGCTTTTGATTAAATACATGTTTCGTTGAGTCTTTGCTAGAGGTAATTGATCTCTTTTGTAATTGACTGCATGGTTGGGGATAAATCGATTGTAATTGACTGCATGGTTGGGGATAAATCGAGTATTGTTTGGTTGAAATTAAGGATAAAACAAGTCTTCATTTTTTCCATGCTGTAATATTTCTCCAATTAGGTCGAGAAATCCGATTACTACTCAATCCAATTGAATATTTCATGCATTATATCCATTCTAATTTTATTTTTCTCCCATTTTTGTCGCTAAATTTGAAAATCAGAAATCATGAAGTGAAGTTACTGAGCGATTTGACTTTAGGGCATGCATGTAATCCTGGTTGCATGTAATTCTATATCGAAGGCTGTTTCACATGATTTTTACGAATTTCGAAACCGCCAGGTACAGGTATTTTATGTTTCATTATCTAGTTACTGAAATGAAAATAAAATTGTGTACATTATTTAGTATTGAGATTTGATTCGGCTTGGTACCCGTTTATCGTTTAGGTCACACAATTGCTTAAAGATCCCTATAAGCACTCCAAATGAGATCTCATATCAGGTGATTGTAAGTAATTGTGTTAAGCTATTGCAGGTATATGTTTAAATTAAGCTCAATTGAACATGTTAATATTGTAGGTGGCCGATGTAATCATATTCAAATGGAGGAGAAGAGTTGCATGCGGCAGTTGCCTTGGTACCATGAAGGCATCATTGTATAAGGGTTGAGTTAGAATTAGAAAATTGTATGTGCATTATAGGTAGTGTTGTAATTGAATAAAATGGCAAATATATATTGTATAACTAATAATTTTGCATTGTGAAATGGGAAGTGTTTTTAAATTGTATAAGAACAAGAATTATAGCCATCGAATTGTATTGCAAATGTAATCAACACAAGTTATATATATCATTAGTACATTGTACTAAATTGGACATGAACGATGCAAAAATGTACCATTTGCAGTATCTATTTTTTTAAAAAGAAAGAACAAATATACCCAATTCATAATATAATCCAAAATTGTATAAAATTACTATAATGACTCACACCAGTGCTTAAAATTACAAAAAAAATCACTACACAACTCATCTTAGTTTTAACTAAAAACTGCATGTATATGGAAACAAGCCCTAAACAACAATCCAATTATCGTAGCACACTCACCGATCCAATATCTAAACCAAACTCTAATCTAAGCCCTAATTTCCTTTTCTAAATGTAACCAAGGATTTAGCTTTTGATCTTCTTTGCTTCATCATATTACATTTGATATCTTTTGTTCGTCGTTTTCGCCCACCCAATTCAAACCTGATAAAAAGATATTATCATTAACTTGTTTTAAAAAAATTAAAACCATAATAATATCAGAATTGGTGATAAGTTAGGTTGATTACAAATCAAACACGTATTTGTTGGGCCGATTACGGTTGAATTAGGGATCAATAGGCTGATTCGAGCTGAAATGAGTATTCATTACTGAATCGATGATACATTTTATTAATTAAGGCTGGATTAGATTAAATTAGCAAAATTGAACCCCAATTTAGAACTAATTAGCCAAATTGAACCACAATTTAGCACTAATTAGCCAAATCGAACCACAACTTAGTTCTAATTAGCTAAATTGATCCTAAATTCTGCTCAACTCAGTCATAGATACGTAATTCAGCCTAAATAACCCTAATTGATCATCTGAATGTAAGGTAATGAACAAGCATAGATAAAACAGGAAAGGAAATTGTTTTTGAATGGAACGTCAAAGATAATTAATAGGAGTAGGTAGCACCTTTAGGCGATATACGCCGGCGACCCTCATCTTCTTGCAGCTAGGCGGCTAATCGTGCCAAAGAGACAAGAGGCAGGGCTCGATCTTTTGAGCAAACTAGGTCACACGCAAAGACTGTGGCTCGATGGCTTGGTAGACTTTGTGTGCAAGATTGAGGCTGATCAGAAAGAGAGGAGGTATCGTGCGTACCTGGAGATGGATATGGCGGAGGACCTTGTCGTTTATGCGAGAGAAAAGCAGGAGATGAGATGGACAATGGCGCATGACCTTGTGTTTCTGCGAGAGAAGAAAGAGAAGGCTCGTCTCATGTGATACCTGGGCAACGGTTCGGGCACATAGTATTATTCTGGGCAGCTAGTTTTTTCATCAAATCTCAACCATCCATCAAAATAGAAGAACGTCTCAGATTCGGACTCATATATATATATAATATATATGTATATATATAGAGAGAGATATCCTATTTATACTAAAATAGGATAATGATTGGGTGAAAGATTGTGTATATCAAATATACATTTTCAGCAGCATGTTCGTTCGAACGCACCGTAAGGTTCGTTCGAACCAACTGCTTCCTGTCATGAGAGTGTATAAAACCATTTTATACTCGAAGAGGTCCATTCGAACGCATCTTTACGGTTCGTTCGAACGAACCATCTCCTGTCTCATTTCAGTGTTAATTCCAAATATCATTCGTAATAATCCGTTCGAACGAACACCAATGTTGGTTCGAACGAACCACTCCCTGGAATGAATATGTGTAAAACCATTTACACTCGTAGCGTCCGTTCGAACGGACCCGACGGTTAGTTCGAACGAACCACTCTCTGGAACTTAACTTTGCACAATCATATTATGCATTTAATCAATCCATGAACATTCATGTTCATATATCCTTATATATACACTTTGAAGGTTGATCCGAAACTGTATTTCTTTCAAGAGAAAGAGTGAGGAAGTATGAGTGGCTTCTTTGAGCAGGGGGTATGAGACCTATCGGAGATTATTGGAAGAAGACATTGGAAGTATTGGTGTACATAGACCGGGTTAGGCGGGTTTTTAAATAAATTGTAACCCAACTCAATTAGAACGGGTTTATATTTTTTCAACCCAACCCAACCCAACTCATGATACCTAAAAAAAATTTTCAAACCCATCTTAACCGGGTTGGGCGGGTATTTTTTCGTAAATACATACACTACATATATGTGTATATGTACAAAAAAAATATGCAACAAAAATTATATTTTTCATTAGATAATCGAAAAATATTTTACAAATATGCAAATCAAAATTAAACATGCATAATCAACATCTCATTATATTTGTTTCATATTTTCCGATAATAAATATAAAACACAAATTATATAGAAAATTTCCAAAGTTCGAACTAATTATATATTTCATGACAAAATTGATATAGTGATATTATAAAGAAAAAAAAATCTTACTAAACACAAAATAATAACGACAGATGAAGTTCACTCTTAAAACAAAATAAATATCAAAAGAAATAATCATTTTTGACATAAAACAAAATATGTCATATATGATTTAAGTTAAGATTTTTTGTATTTTAATTTGAGAAATTTTAATTACTTGATAAACACAATATTCATATAAGGTAAAAGATGATAAGATACTATATAATATTGAAAATTATTAATAATAAATAAATTATAGTAATATAATTTACGAAAAGATAACATACCATACAATTTATATTAAAAATTTAAACAATTATTTGGAGATTTTGAATTATACGGGTCGGGTTGGGTTAATGCGGGTTTTTAGTTTCTAATCCGTAATCCAACCCATACATCCGGGTTTGTCAAAGTTCCAACCCGGACCCGACCCAACAACTTCGAAACCCGCATAAAACGGGTCGGTCCGGATCGGGTTGGGCGGATTGGGCGGGTTGGAGAATTTTTTGTACATCTCTAATTGGAACTTGGAAGTATGATGGTTTGTTGGATGTGTGGAGTTGGTCCGTAAGCAATATATTATTTAATAGTGGAGGTGGGCCCATAATTGATTTTAATGGAGTATCAAATTCCAATTTTCTTGGAGCTGGATGTGAGCATATTTTGTTTACATTTGGATTGCATCTTGAGGTGTCATTTGTCACTCATTGATTAATCAGGTTGATTATGTGTCGCCGACCATGACTACACAGGTATGGGGCTTCTCTGTAGAATGAACCAGAAGAGAGAAAGAGAGATAGACTTCATGATTTTATAATCAATGCATCATTAATAGATATTTTAAAAAAAACTGTTAATTCAGAATTTAGATCACAGTCCGTGCACGCGTCATGACGTTATACTCACAAATTGGTCTGCACAGGAATACACTATGGTGCGTCATGACGGACCATATGGTGACGCACCATATGGTCCGTCATGATGGACAGTGTAATTTCTGTCAGATTTGCAGAATTTTATTATGCATCCAATCGTTTCGACGAATGCATACGTTCATCTATCCTCTTATGTACAATCTATTAGTTGATCTATAATTGTATTTCCTTCACTGAGTTTCCACCATAATGAGTTGAGAATATATCTGCGAGTTCATCTACTGGTACTGGGTTTACCATTGTAACGACAACCGTCGTGCTTAATTGCTGCAATAGAACCTGGTGTTCCTTTGTTTCCTCCATGAACACATAGCTTCTTAGAGGACTAGCTTGTGGTGATGGGAAAGGTGCGATAGGTGCATCCATTGCCCACAGAATAAAGAGGAGAAAAGAGTATATTAGAAAAGGAGGAGATTAAGCTTCAGGAGAGGGTGGTGGAGCCGGAGTTAACCGGAGAGGGAGGTGATTGTAGGAGAGAAGAGAGGGGTGGTTTCAGGAGGAGAGGGGGATAGGGGTTTCAATCTTCATTTCAATCGCCATTTATCTATCTCCTATGGGGATGGGTTTGATGATTCCTTCCATAGAGCTATTGAGATGGTCCCTTCAGTCCACATATACAAGATATGTGAATGAAACATTATTGATAATAAATCATTATGAAATTCACTTTGTCCAGGCTCCGAAACAAAACAATACCTTTAAATTCTAACCACACATGATGTTTCGCACAACTTCTCAAAATGAACTAACAAGCAAAGTAAAATACAAAGACAGCAAATTCCAAACCAAATATGAAAAATAAAAATATAATAGAATCACACTCAATCACACCGCAAATGGATAATTTAATTATTTGGGATGATAGTAGGCGTACACAGTGTAATATGTCTGCATGATTGTAAGAATTAACAAGCTCGTACCGGCAATCACCGAGATGCCTGTCCATGGGTTGCTGAAGTAGGTGTGTTTCAGCGACGTCAAGTTACGACGCCAACTCGGGGCAATGTAATTCCTCATTTCTTCCATCAAGGGAGCAAAGACGTGATTGGAACCTCTAGACAGTCCAATAGAGACTGCTACGGACTCGCCAAGGGAATTGAAGAAAGCAGCAGCATCATCGTCTGATAGCATTTTGTTGTTGACGACATTGAACTTTTGGAGTAATGCGACATCCAACTTTGTGTTAATCAAGGAATCCATAAGACGCACATAGCTAGCCACGGCACCCACTCCCACTTCTGATCGAGAAATGTCCTCCCAGGACAAAAGACTCGATATAATGGACGTATTTCTCGGATCGATTACTAGAGTTGGAATGCGGAGTACACCATTCGCAAAGCTTATGTCGAACATATTCGCAGGCTTATCCTTCGCTTTGAATTTTATTCCGAGCTCATATAGTTCGGCAGAAGAGAGGAACACAGAATTTGCTGATCTATTATCTCCCCTCTTGTTAAAACATATAAGAAAATAACAAATAGTTTATCAGTATATGAATCCCATAACAAGTATGATTTTGTGCATTTGTACGAAATTTTTGTTAGGTCTTCCTGTAGTAGTCCTTTTTATTTTGACTCACATTCAAACTGAAAATGTTTGGGTATCTATGATAAATTAATTGTGTTTAAAGCTTGGTTTTCTCAAGTAATGGCATGATTTAATAGCAAACATTTGTCATCCACAAAATAAGAAGGCCTGTAAAAATGTTTAATAGCAAGCATTTATCACTTAATTTAAATGGTCTAAATTTAAAGGGTATCCATGATAATTCTAAGAAAACTATATGAAACCCCAATATCTCAATAAAACGTCATTGATGCGTCAATTCAAAATACTTAATTAGATTGATTAATTTTTTAATTAAATAATAAATATATATTAAAATATTATAATAAATAATATATTGATATTAAAATATCATTTTCAACAATTATTAATATTTTAATACCTATGTATTATATATTATAATATTTTAATTATATCTATGTATTACTTATTATTATATATTAATATCTATGTATTATTTATTTTTTATATTTTAATATTCATTTATTATTTATTAAATTATGGATATTTATAAAATAAAATTATGGGAAAAAGTTTAGTGGTCATATTCAAAATCATAACAAAAAAAGTAGGAGGTTTTTGTGGGAATTTAAAAATGTTATGAGGTTTTTGGAGAAACCCAAAAATATAGGGGTTTTTTGAGATAATCTAAAAACATAGGGGATTTTCACAATATTCAAAAAAGTCAGGGGTTTTTTGAAGAATTCCCCTAAAAAAATGTTGGTTCACAAAATGAAATTAAATTTCTTGTGGGGTTTGATGAGTAAACTGAATTCCAAAATGGTAGGCAGATGAGCTCTGCCTGGAGGTTTAAAAATATGAACGACCATTAAAAAGTTCCTTGAATGTTTTTTGAGCTTAATATGCTGAACAAAACAAAAATTTATTCTCTTACCTGTATAACCCGCCCTGTTGTCCCGACTAATTCTCGCACATTGCATCGGTAATAAAAGTCGAGCAGGTGTTTAGCGTGTTTTACCGCCCGTCTGACGACAGAAATACCTTGTGTGACCAACGATGTACGTTCAAGGGTGACGGCCAAATCATCTTCGTATACAATTTCTGGCGAGCTCGATACATATTTGTTGCATATTGTGTTATGCACTTTGTCCCACAATTCCCTGATGACAAAGAAGGGTATTTGATTTTCTGGTAACAGTAGATCAGCCATAAATGGCCCCTCAAACAAACTTACCGGCTCGAGTTTTAATGCATCAATAGTTATCAAGAAGATGAGGAATATACTGTCAAGTACCAAAATTTGAACAAATTCTTCTTTAGATAACTCGAGGAAACTTCTTTCATAGCACCTCCGTGCCCTTGCCTCCATATCTTTGACGCATTTGATAATGTCTCGTGGGATCGATTTATTAGGAAATAATATTTCTTGTATCTGCCATTTTTGATGTTCCATGTTGTCAACATTTGTCAGTCCCCTATGGCGCGGGCCAATGGAGAGTACTAAGGGTTGATGATGAATGTAATTTTTCATCCGTATCAAGGCATTTGAGTGTTTGATCGATATCTCCCCCTCAGTTTTAGCACACTCGAATCTGAACTTATCGTCGTAGGCAGCCACAAACTTGTCGAGATCGGTGGTTTCAGATCTTGTCGGACTCGATGATTCTTCTCTGGTTTCCTCGGGCATCGCAGGGATAACACTTCCGGGCATCGAACTTGCGGAGGTTTCCAGATTGTCGATGGACATGGCTACAAATCCTTCTTGTTGAGATGACGGATCATTGCTCGTCAACTCAACCGTGGTTAAGGAGGGATCTTCAGGAAGATTGGACATGTTTTTCAGAATGTATGTTAAAAATAGTACGAAGGGTTGATTATTGTGTGCCTTATGTGGTGATGGTTGATTTGGCGTACATATAGGAAGATTACTTTTCTTTTTCTTTCTTTTTCCTTTTCCTTTTCCTTTTCCTTTTTCTTTTTACTTTTTTATTCTTTGTTCTTATTTTTTCTTATGTTATGTTTTTTTTTCTTTTTTCTTTGTTCTTTTCTTCTTTTCTTCTCTTCTTTTTTTCCTTTTTCTAAAGTTGGGTCAAGATAGTAAAATGGACCTATTCCTGTTTTCTTTTTTAAAGATGGGTCGAGGACTCAAGATAGTAAAATGGACATATTCCTGTTTTCTTTTTTTAAGATGGGTCAAGATAGTAAAATGGACATATTCCTGTTTTCTTTTTTTAAGATGGTTCAAGATAGTAAAATTGACCGTTCCATGCGACATATAGAGAGGATATATCTTTATTTTCAAAAGACTTGAGAGTTATTCCAAAAGACATACAGAGAGCATATAGGAAATTTTTTCAAAATAACCAAGTTGAAAAACTTTATACCCGAAATAACCAAGTTTTGAACATAATTTCCAAAATGTCTTTTGCGGGGTTTGGAATTTCGCCGGGCGAGGTTTGGAACCTCGCCTTCTTTCCATCCGTCATTAATTGGGGTTAAACAACAATTAAGAAAAGGTGAGGTTTGGAACCTCGCCAGGCGATGAACCAAACATCGCTTTTGTCATTTCATACCAAAAACAATTAATCCCCTCCAAAATGCACCTGCCGAATTCTCCATTATTTGAATTATTATATTTAATTAATGTGATAATTCAAAAATATAATTAAATATTCATTAAAATTTATTCAAATTTAAGAATTCAAACGAATATTAATTATGTATTAAGTTAGCTGCTAATATGTAATGGTTACTATTTTAATTAAATATACTAATTAGAACATATAAATATTATGATAAAATGTCGATAATTTTGGTTCGTATATTTAATTAAAATGATAAGCAGTACATGTTAGCTGTTAACTTAATACGTAATTAATAATGGTTCGAATTCGTAAATTTGAATAAATTTTACTGAATATTTAATTATATATTTTAATTATCAACATAATTGAACGTAATAACTATATAATAGATAATTCGGCGGGTACATTTTGGAATACAATAATTTTTTTATTTTTTTTTATTTCTGACACGTGACACGGTTTGAAAAAAATATATAAAAAAATTATTCTACTCCAAAATGTACCCGCCGAATTATCCATTATTTAGTTATTACGTTCAATTATGTTGATAATTAAGATATATAATTAAATATTCAGTAAAATTTATTAAAATTTTCGAATTCGAACAATTATTAATTACGTATTAAGTTAACAGCTAACATGTACTGCTTATCATTTTAATTAAATATACGAACCGAAATTATCCACATTTTATCATAGTATTTATATGTTTTAATTAGTATATTTAATTAAAATAATAACTAGTACATGTTGGCTGTTAACTTAATACAAAATTAATAATTCTTCGAATTCATAAATTGGAATAAATTTTACTGAATATTTAATTATATCTTTTAATTAGCACGTAAATTAAATGTAATTGTTTGTAATGGAGGATTCGGCAGGTATATTCTGGGGAGAGTGATTTTTTTTTAAAAGTTAGTACTGACACGTTTCAAAAAAGAATTTTTTTTTTATTGCACCCAAATTGTACCTGCCGAATCCTCCATTACAAACAATTACATTTAATTTACGTGCTAATTAAAAGATATAATTAATTATTCAGTAAAATTTATTCCAATTTATAAATTCGAACCATTATTAATTACGTATTAAGTTAACAGCTAACATGTACTGCTTATCATTTTAATTAAATATGCGAACCAAAATTATCCACATTTTATCATAATATTTATATGTTCTAATTAGTATATTTAATTAAAATAGTAACCATTACATATTAGCTACTAACTTAATACATAATTAATATTCGTTCGAATTCTTAAATTTGAATAAATTTTAATGAATGTTTAATTATATTTTTTAATTATCACATTAATTAAATATAATAATTCAAATAATGGAGAATTCGGCAGGTGCATTTTGGAGGGGATTAAATGTTTTTGGTATGAAATGACAAAAGCGATGTTTGGTTCATCGCCTGGCGAGGTTCCAAACCTCACATTTTCTTAATTGCTGTTTAACCCAATTAATGACGAATGGAAAGAAGGCGAGGTTCCAAACCTCGCCCGGCGAAATTCCAAACCCCGCAAAAGACATTTTGGGAATTATGTTCAAAACTTGGTTATTTCGGGTATAAAGTTTTCCAACTTGGTTATTTCGAAAAAATTTCCGAGCATATATCTTTGTTTCCAAAAAAGATTTAGAATTATTGCAAGAATTAAGATGATTTAACTAAGAATTTTAAAAAAAAATTCAAATAAATAACAATTTTATCTTCTTTTAAAATAATTGTTATTTAATGATTTCATTTATTAATATTATTTTGCACTCCACTTTAACACGTTCCGCATGTAGGGATGTCAATGGGTCGGGTAATATCCGAACCCGTGGACACCCGATCCGAACGAGGCGGGTAATACCCAAAAAAATATATCGGCGGGTCAGGTATTACCCGAAAAAAATTACCCGATTCGGGTTCGGGTCGGGTATGGGCGGAGTACTACCCGTCCCACGGGTAATCCGAACCCGTACCCGAAATTTAACCGAAAATATCCGAACTTAAATTACAATTTTATCCTTGTATTCTTTTTATGATTAAAATCTAAGCCATTGATAAAATACACTTTGCCCAAAATAATTCAAAGAATTTAAACTAACCTAGCCGCCAGCAAAGTGGAAATTCTTTTCTCTCATCAAATCTGTCGTGTGTTGTGTTTTAGAGCAAAATAATTCTGCCTCTTCTTTGTGGTGTGCATGTTCTTCTATCTCGGAGAGAGGTTTTCTCTCTTCATCTTCAAATAATTATTTTCGGTGTGTTGCGTTTTTTAGTTGTTTATCTTTAAATACTTTCCCACGAAGCTCTAGGTTGATTTTGAAGTTGTTTTTTTGTTTGTTTGAGATGTAAAACAACTTAGTTGATTAAGTAATCTCCATTGCCAAGCACTGCAGGATGAATTGATTTAAGTATTGTTTTTATTTCTGTCTCATATTTTGTTGTTTGATTTTGATTTTTTGTTTGTTGATTGTTGTTACTGGACACTAAATAAAAAAGTTTCAGTTTTGAATAGGGATGTCAATGGGTTGGGTAATACCCGTGCCCGACGGGTATCCGACCCGGACGGGTCGGGTAATACCCGATTAAGCCTACCCGCGGGTTGGGTATTACCCGATTAAAAAATACCCGGCTCGGGTCGGGTAGGGTATGGGTGAGGTCGTACCCGACCCGTGGGTATATCCGACCCGAACCCGATTTTAATAACTATTGTTATATTAATATTTTCATATTTTTTTATTAATTTTGTTAATTTTTTTATTGGTTTTCATATATTTTTTGTACTGATTATTTATAATATAATTCTTTTTATTTGTTTAGTAAATAAACTAAATAAACAATTTCCTAGATTTATGTTTATTTATTTTTGTTTCTATTGTTATTTTACGTTTCTACCAATTTTAGTTTCAATATACAATTTCTGTTATTTCACGATTCATAATTTATGTTTAAAAATATTTTGTTGTCTATTTTGTGATATTATTATGATATATGAATCTATGATGTTATTTTAATTTGAAAAAATATATTTTTCGTTAGTATATTTTAATGTTTTTGTATATGTTTAGGTATGGGTAAAATTGCCCGTGGGTAATCCGAAAATCCGCAGGTACTAAACGGGGCGGGTAAAATTACCCGTTTAGTTGACGGGTCGGGTACGGGTATTACCCGATTAAGATGGGTAAGGGTATGGATGAAGCTATACCCGACCCGAACCCGACCCATTGACATCCCTAGTTTTGAAGATAAACAATCACTGTACAAAAATGAATGTCCACATTAAAAATAAAATATATTCCAATAAAATAAAATATAATCAAGAAAATTTACATTAAAAAAAAATATATTAAGTATTTCGGGTAACGAGTAATACACGTGGGTATATCCGTTATCCGCGGGTTCGGGTTCGGATATGAATTTTTACCCGCGAGTATTTTGGATTCGGGTTCGGGTAATATCCGAAATTTTGGATTCGGGTATGGGAAAGGCTTATCTGAACCCAACCCGTCCTGTTGACATCCCTACCCGCATGTCGAATCTACCAGGAGGCGCCACGTGTCCTACTTTAGAAATGTATTCTTATGGATGCTCGGAAATTACATTCTGAATGCACTCCAAATTGATTTCTCGCCCCATGCTAGGCTTACCTTCTCTTATATCTTTTTCAAAAATTATTTTATGCCTTTTTGTACACTATATGAATAAAATTATTTTTGTTATTTATATTGTTTTTATTAATATTTTTCTTTTCTATACTATGAATTATATCCGTTGTTATTTATACATTTGTACTATACATTTTTATTATATATTTTTATACTTTTTTATTATTATTTATCTCTTTTTCAATACGAAGTTAAAAATCTATTGTTATTTATATATATTTGCTATACTTTTTTTATATATATTATGGATTAAAGATCTGTTCTTTGTTTATATTTTTGTATTATTGCTTGTACCTTTTTCTATACTTGGGATTAAAGATTTTTTGTTATCTATATATTTTTACTATATCATGGATTAATGATATGTTGTAATTTATGTTTTTTTACTATTATTTGAATTTTTTCTATACTACGAAAAATATTTGTTTTTAACCTTTTCATTCTAAAAATATATCAATATGAAGTTGAATTGTATAAAAAAACAATATTTTCAACTATTATTTGTACATTTTTTCTACACTATAACAAAGATTTGTTGTTATTTATACATTTTTCATTGTGAAAAATTATAAAAACAAAGTTGAAAAGGATAAATTCAAAGTTTAAAAGTATAAAACAACTATCTAAATACGAAGAATCAAGATATTTTGGATGATGTCCGAATATTAGGTGCTGTCCGAAAAAATCGGTTGCTCGTCTAATTTTGTGCCCACGTTTTTTTTAAGCATTTGCTTTTACACTACCTACCTACCTTCCTACATACCCACAAGCTAACTCACTCACTAACTAACTATCTAATTAACAAACCACTAACTAAAGAACTAACTACATACCTACCTTTTGACATACCTATGAACTAACTAACTAATTACCTTCATACATATCCACTAACTAACTAACTAACTAACTAACTAACTAACTAACTACCAGCTAACTAACTAACTAGCTAACTATCTTCCTACATACCCCCTTACAAACAAACTAATTAATTAACTAACTACTAGCTACCTTCCTACATACCTAATAACTAACTAACTAACTAATTAACTAATTGTCATCTTACATACTAACTAACAAAGTAATTTACTAACTAACTAACTAACTAATTAACTACCTTCGTACATACCCTAACTAACTAACTAACTAACTAACTAACTACTAGCAAGCTAACTAACTAACTACCTTCCTACATATCTATTAACTTACTAACTAACTAACTAACTAATTAATTGACGAACGACTCGATTGGTTGCAAGTACATACGTCTCCGAGGTTGTCTTGTGTTTTTTCGGATTTCGATTGAATACCCAAATCAAACAATTACCAGGTTTGTCTAGATCGATTTACACGTTTCTATTGATCTATGGCGGGTTTTACAATCTTTGCACTAGCCTATTACAATGATCCAATGTTACAGAAATCGATAGGTGTTAGTCGGGCGGACGGATACCGTCTAGCGCCTAGAGGAATTAATCGAGGATTAATCAGAGATTAATCGGCTCTAGACGGATTTGTAATTTACTAATTTTACATAGTTTTTGTCATATTTTTTTAATTTTTATATATTATAATTTGTGCTACTATTTTTATACTAAAAATAGTGTATATGAATTTTATTTAAGACAACATCGCTAAACAAATCATAACATCCAAAAAAATAGAAGTGAAAAAAAACAGAAATTTAAGTGGGCCGAGCCTAGGCGAATTTAGGCGGGATTAGACGGGCTTAGGCGGAATTATTCGATATTTATGCGGGGTTAGACGGAATTCCGCCTAGACAGAAATGAATAGCGCAGATCTAGGTGTTTGGACAGCGCCTAGCGCTTAGGCGGCCGCCTAGACCGATTTTTACAACCTTGCAATGATCTAATACGAACTAAACGTGATCGGTCACGCAAGTTGGGCATCGTATTTGATGGATTCAAAAGTGGATCTAATAATTCCTAATTTTGTTTGGAAAGATATGCTCAAGATATTTGGCTAGGTTTCTCTCTTTTAGTTTGCTCTTTGAAAGTATGGAAGAGTTGGAAAAAGAAACCTAAGAGTGGAACTATTTATAGAACACATAGTCCCCTCACAAACTTAAGTTTTCTGCACAGTGCGTCATGATGCAAGGTATGGTGCATCATGACGCCGGGCTTGGTCAAACTACCTGTTACGTTTAATATATTCAAAACTAGTGTGTACCATCATGACGCATGATATGGTGCGTCATGACGGTAGCATGTGTACTTGAAGCTTCGTTAGAACCCTTGAATGGTTCATTGTAACCAACCCTCTCCTGTGACATTTCTCAAGTGGTCCGTCATGACGCTTGGTGAGTGCATCATTTCGGACAGTACAAGGGTTTTTTTTTATTAGATGTGCTTGCGTCGTGACGCATGATATTGTGCGTCATGACGCTACACAACGCAATACACATTTTTCCTTATGTGCGTCATGACAGTTGATCATTTGCGTCATCACGCGCTGCAAGGTAAACTAAGTATGGCCTATAGGTGTGTCATGACGCATGATATTATGCGTCATGACTAGGGGTGTAAACGGTTCGGATAGTGGTCATACCAGATCCGGATCCGTATTTTTTTTCGGATACGGATACGGATACGGATATTCCCGGATCCGGATACGGTTCGGATATTAAACGGATACGGATTCGGTTCGGATATCTCGGTTACGGATACGAATCTGGATATTATTCGGATAGTTCAAACGGATATTTTGTATGTAACATAACTATCTATTTTACCAACGAATTTCAAACAATATCAAAATAATACTTAAATAATACATAAAAGGACATTATAATTTTACGAAACAAAATCAAGTATTTGTCAAATATTTTGGGATTTGAAAAAGCATACATGAAATATTCATTTTCTTTTATAATGGACTTGGTTTATCAATTATAAGTCATGCAAACATAAACTTATATTGGGTCTATAAGACCATAGTTATTTAAAAACATAATAAATTTTCAAAAACGGTTATCCGTTTTTATACTGTTATTCGGATCCGGATAATATCCGGATTCGGATCCGGATCCGATCCCAATTATCAAAACCGAATCCGGATCCGGATCCGAAAAAACGGATCCGGGTCGGATCCGGATAATTTTATTCGGATCCGGATATTTAGGCGGATTCGGTTCGGGTCGGTTCGGATAATATCCGAACCATTTACATCCCTAGTCATGACGCACCATGACTTAGGGCAGGTTTGCTTTAATTTTTATTGTTTTGAATATTGCCAATTTATTTTCTTGAGTTTAATTATTCCAAAGACAAGTTTAGAGATACATATTGGTTATTTCAGGTGATGATTTGATATCCCAACTTGCGAATCTTCGACTTGATCTTTGATGTCTTGATTCATTATCGCTCTTGATTGTTCTTGTGCGTCTTGCTTTTTCTTTTGATCATTTTGCGGGCAACGTCTTTTATCTCTACAAATGTCACTAATGCAAATTGGTTAATAGTATCGACATTATTTCGAGATAATAAAACCCTAAAAAATTTGAACCAACACACAGCACATGTTACGTGACTTCTGATGAAGCACGTGATCACCAGCACAGTAACGAGTTGATGGGTTGGCTTTTCTTCCTTTGTGGATGGATTTCTGGAGCCATTCGTGCAATAATCCAGAAAAGAACAAGGTTTGGGCTTTTACTGTGGGTTGCATAGTTTGTGGGCCATGGAAAATCTTTTGAATAGTGTTGGACGGATGGGTTGTTATTGGAATTTAGTATAGGCTGTTTAGTGTGACCATTTGTGTAACGAATCATTTATGTGGGACCCACTTTCTCTCTCTTCATTTCACTCTCATCCTTTGTCCAATAAATTAATGTAAATATAACATTTTGATCAGGAGACTGAAAGAAATTCAAATATAGTCTTGACTTTACTTGATTCGAAGTAGAAAATTTGTGTCTTCATGTGGGGCCCACAAATGGATCCCCTCTCTCTCTCTCTCTCTCTCTCTCTCTCTCTCTCTCTCTCTCTCTCCTTCTCTGAATATTATACATTAAATTCATCAGAAAAGATAGATGAATGCAGCCGTCATCTCCCAATTGCTGAATTCCAATTATTAACTCTGAAATAACACAAATTCAAGTAGTTAAGCAATTTCTCATGATATTTAAAATTATGAACAATTCATATGTTAACTAAATGATTTATTGTGCTAAAATTTTCTTTTTAAACTTTTAAAAGATGCTTAAATACGCTCTTATCACTAACTAATTAACTAACTACTAGCTAACTAATTAATTAACTCCCTACCTACCTGCCTTCATACATATTAAATAACTAATGAACTAACAAACTAACTAACTAATTAATTATCTACCTTCGTAACTAACTAACTAACTAACTAACTAACTTTAGTTAGTGGGTATGTTCTTTATAATATAAATATCTTATTTTTATTTTTGGTTGGTCATATGATAATTAATGGGCCAACATATTTCTTAATTCTAACCCAGCCCAAACGTTATCTTGAAGAATATCTGACGGCTAACAACCGTCTCCAGTCCATTAAACCAATCTTCTCTCTGTTTCGCAGCTTAGCTGCGCGCCATCAATTTCTTCTTCCCGCCACGAGGAATAACAAAAAGATTGAATCCGTGAAATAATCCTTCAACTTATTCACAATTTCTCGCTGTTTAACATTCTCTTCTTTCTCTTAATTTGGGTTTTGTGTAGTTTTGGTTTCACTAAACTCATTACGATTGGAGATTAGGGTTTTGATGTCGCTTTCGTGGAATTATCACACGCTAATTCAAGCCCTTTTGTCTCGAGGGCCCTTGATTGAGGAGGAATTTCACGAGATTTTCACCGGTGTTAGTGGAAAAAATCCAGGTATCCTCTCTATTTGTTCTACTAGATTGGGCATTTTTTTCTTCTCTTTGATTACTCAGAAATGCAATTGAACCCCAATCAAACCTTTATAAACCTCGATTAAATCCAATTAGCTCAATTTCTAAAACCGCCCCTTGTTTCTTGCAGTTACGCATCAGAAACTATTCAATGAAGTTCTTCTGAAGATAAACAAGGAATTGTCTTACGTCCAATTCGAGCTGAGAGCATGTAGAAATCAATACGATGGAAAAGTTTATTATGGTATAGTTAACAACGTAGCTGATGAGCAATCGAAACTCGGTACCAAATATTCGCTTCCTCAGATCGCCTTCTACAAGGACGTGGTGCGTAATTTCCTTCTTTTCAATATTATTCAATAATATACCATAAAATTATAAAATCGTAATTTCTAATTTACAGATCGAAGCAATAATCAACGAAGCTGGAACTGAAGGATGTATAAACAATATCGATGCACTGAACATACGCCTTGATAATCAGGTACTTTAATAATTGAAGGGCATATTTGCAATTTCATAATATTTTTTATTTTTTTAAGATGCCAGCTGGAAATGGCTCGCAAGACAGCGAGGCGCGTATGCCAACTTCATTCAAAAACTTTTCCATGTCTCAAAAAGAGAAAACCTTAAAGGAATTCATAAGCGACAAGTGGCTGGCTCTGATTGGTTCTGATAAGATTGGTCTAGGCGTCAGATCCTTTCTCGATCTCCGGAGCTGGTTCCGCGCCAACGAAGTCCCTTCTTGCGACGTCTGCAACGAAGCTGGCGTCAAAGTAAGTTCATTAGTAACATAAACTTTAATTAATTATACGGTATTTTATATTTATTTATTTATTTATTTATTGTTATTGTGCACAATAGGCTTCTATATGTCCAAAAGAAGAGTGCACGGTGAGAATTCATGATTATTGTCTCAAGAAGAAATTCTCTAGGCGCAAGGTACGCTTTTTCATTAATAATATAAAATAATATATTATTCAATTTGCATAATTATATTTTTTTGTCCAAATAATAGAATTCGAGAGCTTGTCCTGGTTGCGGAACTGAATGGCCCGAAATAGATTTTGAATCCGAAGAAGAAATAGACCAACAAAATCAAGAAGAACAAGAAGACGAACAAAATAATTCGAGGACGCTAAGAAGGCCGAAAGCCGAACGGGGTGATCAAATTCAAAGGAAAAGGACGAGGAAGTGCAAAACGGAGCCGGCGAATGCTGAGTCATCGCAAGCAGAGAGTTCTAGAAGAGGGCGAACACGCTCCCGCAGAATATAATTAGGCGTGCTTGTATGAATTAAGTTTATCAAATGACATGTGATATTTTGAGGTTTTGTAGGGTTATGTGTGGGTATTTGCATTGACTAATTTTAATGGTGATGGCAATGTTATGAATTGATCCAAAGGGCTAGGTCAAAAGAGTAGAAAAATAGTGCTTTGGAAAAACAAGCTGTATATATAAAGGTGGATAGTGATGTGTCTGCAATTAGACGAGTATAATATTCAACATGCATGCACAAACACACAAATAAAATCGGAAATAAAAATTAAAAAAATGATCCTTTGAAATATTCAACAATCAATTTAACCAATTAATGTTCAAAAGTTCCCCAAAGTATATGTTTTTTTTTTATATAAAAAGTATATTTAGGTTTTTGCTTTTTAGCCCATTGTTAATTTACCTGGATTGGAACTGGAATTTATCATTGTCATGCATCATTTCATGATGAATGTGATAATGAAAGTTTACAAACTCAAATTTAAGTGATGTATGAAATATTCAACAAAAATTAAAATAATTTTTTTTATCAATACTAGAAAATCCTTTTCTGAATTCTCCAAATAAGATTATCAATGTTGTTATGTCGGTGAATTTGAAAATTTCACAATTTAACATGTTTATATGTTAAATTCAAAAGACCAGGACTGAGTTTTGCACTCCTTTTTCAATTAAAACTTGAATTCTCAAGAAAAAAGTTCACATTATGTGCATTTGACTAAACCTACCCCTAAGATTTCCATTCGGTATATATATTATACATATATTATACATTAGGGTCATTTATATACATTAGGGTCAATATCATGTATGCCGTGTACGGTATTACGGTGTACCATTGCAAAATATTACATGTACCCATAAAAAAATACAAAATTTCATTTGTTAAAACAAAAATGTTGGAACTACCATTAGTTCATTGATCTTTTATTTACGAATAAATGTAGGAGAAATGAGGAAAATAAAATAATTATACTTTCAATTAAGCAATGAGAGATATTGCTGAAAAAAAATTATTTCTGTATGAATTTTCAAGATATTTTGAGTTTTGCAGGACATGAATATATGTTAATTCATATTTATGGGTTTATATAAAAAATGTAATACTGCAGTTTATTCATGAGCAGTCAAATAAGTTTCCCTTGATGATGAAAAACGAATCTTTCTTTATCTGATTTAAACCGTCAAAAAGAAATATTATTCAAAATATTAACCTGAATTAATATTGAAGACAATTGGAAGCGTAAAAAGACCATTTCTTTCATTTTTCACAAGGAAATATACAAAAAAAAGACCGTTTCAATTCTCCATTCTACCCCACACGGTGTGGCCGGACATACCAACCCTCTGCAATTTGTTGAATTGCATGCCCTGAAATTCCATCATTTAGCTAGGTGGATACCACAAATAAAAATTTAATACGTCATTTTGGTCTGACATTAATACTATCACTTTGATATTTAATCGACATTTTATTTGTTATAGATTGTATTGTAGTTTTCGTATTTTAAGTTATATATTTAAATTGAAATGACATTAATTTTGAGTATTTGTGAATATTTTTATTTTTTTTAATCAACAATAAATGGTAGAAAAATAGAAAAAGATCTACTTAAAGCAAAGCCTATAAAATTTCTTCTTAATAATAATAGTCGTGTGAAACGTACATTGAACTTATCTAAACTTCATAAAATTCAATTCCATTAAAAAATTACATGTGATGCGATAAATTTTAATTTACGACAACATGATTTTTACTCGAACAACATGATTTTTACTCGAACAACATATTCGAAATTTAATAATACATATATGTTCAATATCAGGATTACATAAATTAAAATGTTTAGAATATATATATTAGATAATATTTCTTAATTTCAAATTTGTTGAAAGAAAGTATAAAGAAACATTATATAATTGTCATGAAATATATCTCAAATTACCCATTAAAGTTATTATTTATATTTATATTAGAATGCTAACCAAAGAATTGTAAAATCATGCAATATCAAAAAATTTCATAGAATACAATAGCAACACAAGCTAATACAAAATCAACTCTGGTGCCTTCCTATAAACATTCCCTCCTACTCCCTCTCCTTCAAACTCCTAATCTCCATCCATTCTTCAAAAAATCCTTCCAAAACCCTAATCCACCGCGTTCAATGGCCGAACGCGTCCACCCATTAAACAACCCTCCTTCCTTCTCATTCACTCCTCTTCCTCGCCAAACTTCCGAGTCTGCTTCTGAAGATACCTCTCCGTTCCTCTCGCACTCATCGAGTCCTTACGCTTCTGCAGAAACGTACGTAATCCAGATACCCAAAGAACAAATCCTTCGCGAACCACCACCTGAGAACGCTCACAGAGCAAAAGTTTTCGCCAGACGCCCTAAGCGCCGCCAGTTCATCAGGCGATGCTTTTGTTGTTCACTCGCATGTATCCTCGCCCTAATCATTGCCATAGTCGCGGTGGTTGGAATCACGTTCCTCGTTCTTCGCCCTAAATCTCCTTCGTATGGACTCACTACGGTGTCCTTCTCAGGCACGGATCCGATTTTAACCTCTGCTTCTGCTTCACTCGCTCCGCGTATAGATGCTATTTTCGAAACCAATAATACGAACAAGAAAATCTCGATTATATATCAAGAGGGCGGTACGGTATCTCTTTCTTTTCAAAACACGGAATTATGTAGCGGAGAGTGGCCTTCATTTCGTAATAAGCCTCGAACTAGCGCGGACTTTAAAGTCGAGTTGAGTGGTTCCGGCGTATTATTGACATCTACAACTCGAGAATCGCTTGTGAATGCTAATAGTAAAGGAGATGTGCCACTTGTATTGGATGCGAAGGTGCCGCTTAAGATAAAATTAGGGTTTTTCACTTCATGGAAAATTACGGTTAAGGTCAAGTGTGATATTACTGTCGGAGGAATTACCGGCGATATGACAGTTCTGACAAAGGATTGCAAGGTGAAATCGCATTATTTGTGGTGATCGATATTTTTGCTGAATTTTGAGAAAATTTCTTCTTTTTGCGTATGTTCATGAAACAAATCTTGCTTTCATACAAAAAAAAAAAATCAAATTCGATGTATAAAAAAGAAGGGGATAAAAGAAGGGGTAATCTCCATAATTCAATTATTTCCTGAAGGATTGTGTAAAAAAATGACCGGAAAAACAATAGAGATTTAGATTGTTTTCATGATTCTCTACATTTTTTGATGAGCAATATTATTTTCCAGTATTGTTTTCCATTTTTTTTATTTATTTGTACAGCTCTGGAATCATTATTTTCTATCTATTAATGATTATATTGTGTTCGATACTTCTTATTGTTTACATTATTATACATAAAGCTGGCAAAATCTGACCTCACCCGAAAAAATGATCCGATCCGTCTGAATCCGAACCCAACCCGAACCGAAAAGGTTGAAAAGTCAACGATCCGAAACCGAATGACCGAATCCGAAATCGACTCGAAACCGAATGATCCGCAACCCAAACGATCCTAACCCGAACTAACCCAAAACTCATGACTTGAATGATCCAAAACTCACGATCCGAATTACCTGAAAATTAAATATTATTGTTAAAATGTCTTGAAATCTATAAAATAAATTTCGAATTATCCGAAAACTAAATTTTCGAAAAATCGAATGATTCGAAATCAAATTTTGCAAAATCCGAATGACCCGAACATCAAAATAGCCAATACCCGAATGACCCGAAAATCGAAACGACCTGGAACCGAATGACCGAAAACCGAAACGATTCGAAAATCGAAACGAACCGAACCCGAATGATCCGATAACCGAAACGACCCGGAACCGAACAACCCGAAACCGAACGACCCGAAATCCGAACGACTCGCGACCTAAACGATTCGATGACCCGAATTACCCGTTAACCAAAATGACCCGACCCGCTGGATTGCCACCTCTAATTATATATGAGTTGTGTAATACCTGGAGAAATAGATATACAATTGTCCATTTTTAATATTTTTAGTTGTTTATTATTTCTTAGGACTGACAAACTTGTTTGCATGAACGTTTGGTCCTGACAGATTTTTTTTCTTGCAATTAATCGTAGAAGAACAATTCCCTATAATTTCAAAATTGGAGAAATTGGAGACCCATGAAGTTCTGAGCTGTCTTATAGTAATATGCTAATTTTATTTTGATTTGAGTTAAAAATTTAAACCCTATACTTTTGTGAAAGTTCGATTTGGTTGTAAATAAAAATCTAATTTATTTTTCTTGATTGCATTAAAATCAACAAAGGGGAATTATTAAATAATTAAAAACGTACTTTTTTGGATATTTTAAAAGATCTCTCTGAACTAATTTATAATTATAGTATCCGATCATGAACTACATTATGACATGAGAAAAATATTTGTTAAAATTATACATTATGAAAATATTGCACCGATATATTGTCTGATATACGCAAATGATCACTGCAAAAATAATCTAGAACGTTGTAGATCGCACAACATTATTTGTAACATTCTATAAAATACAAAACTCATTCATTCGAATCTTGACATGAAAATGTCTTATATTACAAATATGTTTTTTTTGCATCAACTGATTTAAACAAATGCACAAGTGTATATTACACCAGAGATAAATTATTTTGTTTTTTTTCTTTTCTAAAATTAAATAACGTACTATATATGATATGTACAAAAATCTTCATGTTTAAGATGAAATATAATTCAGATATCATGGTACAAACTCAACAAGTTATTCATATTTTGAATCTTTAGTTTTAATTGAACTTGTTTATTATTTTTATCAAATTATGTATTTTTAATATTATGTCAGTATAATACAAAATTAATTCTTGATTCTTATTTATATAATATATTCAACAATAGTATCTTCATTAATTAATAAAAAAAATATCCGTACCTATTTTTAACATTACACTATTTTATAAAAGAAAATATACTATATATTATATTTATATAACTTTAATATTTTATTATTGTATATTTTACATGACAAACAAACATCAAATAATAAGAAAATAAATAACAATATAGAAAAGTTACCTTACCTTGAAAATATCTAGGATGGGAATTAGAAATTTAGATGAGTCTGTCTCTGTTCGCAGAAGTTATTTGTTACCGTATCGCCACAAACTATGACTAAAACATTATTTTTACAAATAAATTTATCTGGGCCTTGAATTTGCTACTAAAGATTCAATATTTTTTGTTGCTAATTTCGTTTAAACTTAAAATTAAAAGCTATACATACAAAAGATCCGATTTGATTTGGGTCTTGTTGTATGATTACTTATGTTTGTTCCTTGGCAGCCCAATATACAAATAATGGGCCTGATGGCCTAAGCATGAATGATTTATCCTCAGTAATCTTGGTTTTTTAATTCAAACATTAGATTTTTTTTATTATTATTAAGGGGAGTTCTACTATGCATTTTTTTTCTTTTCTTTTGATACGTCTGTTTTCAAAGATATTTTGAGTAATTATCAATTAATGAGTATTTAAGTAATTTTTCAAGTATATTTATCAATGGATGAAATGAATGATAGATCAAATAAGAAATATGTATTATTCATTAAAATAAATATATCCATAAAAAATAAATTTTAAAATACATCCTTGTAGATATACAAAATATTTTTTTAAAAAGCTATATGATAGAACTTCTCTATTATTAAATAGAAAAAGTTTTTTTATTATTAAATATAAGTTGAATTAATTGTGTTATGAAAAAAAGAATATACAAAATTTACTATATTCTTGTTTTTTGATAAATTATAAAAACATAGTTGTTTGTCAAATACAATCTTATCCTATCACTCTGAACTTTGGAGAAATCACAAGAACAATAAAATCGAAGCAAAATCGAAAGATGGAAATAAAGGAGCCATTGTTGTTTGTCGAATGCATGCATGTTTAGTGTAGGAATACTTGCTTCTCACTTCATGTGGGCAGAGGTACCTTCTCAAAAATTATCGATATTGCCATACAAGACACAAATCAAAGAATTAAATCGTTTTTCAAAATGTGAGTATCAAGCTGTAAAAAGTGAAATGTCTCATTTAATAGTCGAACTATTGAATTTGAAAGTTGTAAATGAAAGTGCTTGTGCTAATGTTTGTCCAAGCACATTTTCGTTTGATAATTTGACGACACAAAAGACCAACGATAGAGCCGGTTTAGGTTTTAAAAGGGACACATGTACTAAACTTGGGTCCCAAACACCTAATAACCATAAAGAAAAAATGGAGAAAAAAGCGAAAATAGTGGAGGAAATGCTTATAGAAATAACCATTCGTAACGGAAATAACCATCAAGGAATAACCACACCCCTAGATCATCTTATTGCATTTGAAAGTTGTACCGAGACTATTCTCGAAACAAAAATAAAAATGTTAAATGTCAAAACTTAAAAAAATAGTAGTTATGATATTAATAATCACACATCTAGATCATCTTATAGAAATAACCATTCATAACGAACCGGATGTGTTTACAAAAAGGATGGTTATTTCTATAGGATTAATAATGTAAGCATTCCAACTAAAAATAAAAAATTTGATTAATGAAAAAAAAATTAATGTTTAGAAGAAGATGAAATAAAACCTTCTCTAAACTTTTTTCAAAAAAAAAAAAAAATCAAAAATCTCAAAATCCAAGACATTACACATAAACAAAACAAATGTTATGCTGAATCGACAAACCCGATCTTTCGAAAGAATGAATAAGCAAGCCATTAGTAGAGGTGGCAATCAATCGGGTCGGGTCGGGTCATTTTGGATTCGGATCGTTTCGATTTGCGGGTCATCGGGTCATCATCTCGTTTTTGGATTGTGGGTCGTACGTGTTGGGGATCGTACGGGTTGCGGGTCGTTTCGGATTTCGGATTATTCGGTTCCAGATCATTTCGATTATCAGGTCATTCGGTTCCGGTTCGTTTCGGTTTTCGGGTCATTCGGGATCGTTTCGATTTTCGGATCATTCGATTTCGGGTCGTTTTGGTTTTCGGGTCATTCAAAATTCTCGAAATTTGATTTCGAATCATTCAGTTTTCCGAAAATTTAGTTTTCGGATCATTTGGAATTATTTTAAATTTTTATTGATTCCGAGATATTTTAGCAATAATATGTTAATTTTCGGGTCATTTGAGTTTCGGGTCATACGGTTTCAGGTCGATTTCGGATTCGGATCGTTCGGTTTTCGGGTTCGGGTCTTTCGATTTTGGTTCGGTTTCGGTTTTGGATTTTTTACTTTGCAACTTTTTCTGTTTGGGTCGGGTTTGGGTTCGGGCGGATTTTGGATCTTTGAAAAGTACGGTCACCTCATCAAATACGACAAGCACGTTTTGCCACCATTTGTTGTAAATTATGACACATCTCGTTGGAATGTCCTTTTCGAAAATCCAATCAAAGTCAAAATTGACTTGGGTGCGAAAAGTTTGACATGACACCGCATCGACCTCAAACGAGGAGGTACCAAAGTTAAGCTAAATCTTTGGTTCCGCTCGCCCCTTGTTTACCATACATATGACTTGGAATGAGAACGTGTTCAAATCCGTAAAACCATTCATAGGTGGAGAAGTAACGTTCGGTGAAAATCCAAAAGGTAAAATAGTCGGTATATGTTTCATGTGTATCCAAATTTTGACTATAGAGAACGTTTATTATGTAATTGGACTTCAACATAAATTTATGATGTTTAATTTAAAAATATTATTATTTTATTATGTTATTATTAATTTTTTATATATAATATAAATATATTAAAATAATAACGACTATATAATCGTACTTCTATCTTAGATTTTTATTTTTAATTATCGTTTCGATATCAATGCAACATAACATTTTATCTTAAATAACAAAAAAACATGTCATCGATCTATTGGTTTTTTTGTTTTTGTTTTGAATGACATCCAACAAATGTAAGGGACCTTGATATTATCGATATCTATATTTTTTTATATGATGCAGATGGGTCAAATAACAAAAAAAACATGTCATCAATATATTATTGGGAGTAGTTTAAGGAGATAGCATATCACATAAAGATTAGTGTATTTGTTGTGGGACCTTGATACATGATAAAGAACTGTTTGGATAGAATGTCAGAGTGACAAAAATATTGATAAAAAAGTTGCATTTGTCCATTGTGAGATTGTGCCGTTTGTATTTTATTGAGAGCTGATAGAAACACATGTTAATTTAGACCATATACTGTACCCTATACTTCCAACAAATCTTCTGTATCTCTAATTAATGATTAATTAATATGATCATTAACAAAAATACATTGGATTAATAATTAATTAATATATAGTTAAAATATATACATTAATAATTTTTAATTAATATCAATTAACTGTTAATCGAATGTATTGTTGTTAATGACAATGTTAATTAATCATCAATTAATAGAAGATGTGGTGAGAAAATGAGGGATACCATATAACTATAGTTAAAATATAGTTATTTGATGATACAGAAGATGTGGTGAGAAAATGAGGAATACCATATAACTATGAGGCCATATATCATGCCCCTTAAATTTCTCCATAATTTTCCCACAATAGTAATTCATAGTTAATTCAATAATTAGTGTTTTTGATTAATGATTAATGATTAATTCGTAATTATCTATTTTTAATTATTTATAATTAATCATCAATTTATATGGACCTTAATTATATATTAAAATTTTAATAATCATGATTAATCGTTAATTCACCACACTAATTATGAAATTAATTAGTTTGGAGGAATTGTGAGGAATTGAGGGGCAAAGTATAATTTGCCTATAAACTATCCATGTTAATTTGAGGTTTTGAAAATATTTTGCTGGCCCAAGAGAATGAAAGCTCGCTTTTCAAAATGGATTCTGAAAACAGATTTAGAGTTCTCCATTTTTTGATCAAATGGATCCGTCCATTGATTACGAGACTCCATATTTTTTTTCTTTAATCTGGATACTCCGTCTATTTCGTCGGCAAAGCGATTGGTCGCCATGGTTCTACACGGTTTTGTTTGCAAGAGAACCCATGCGGAGGTGATCTTCTTCAAGGTTAGGTCCCCCTTGGGTCTCAACATTTTGGTGCAACTTAGGAATACATGGGGCTAGGAGGGAAGCTAATCATATTATAAGGGTTTCTAGCTCGAAACATCACTGTTCTTACTACATGTTTTACCACTCGACTACTCGAATGTTTATAAAATAAGAATGATTTTAATGTAATTATTACTTTGTAAATGAGCAAAATCATATTCTTCGATGTTTAAAAGCTTGACTCTCGATAGGGTTCTTCTTTGACATGTAGTTCGTTGCCTCCCTGAATATCGGCTCCTTGGAATAAATTGTCCCGATGCGATGGTTTCAAAAAGTAATAGGATTCAATGACTACAATTTATACGACGCAAACAAAACGATGTTGTAGCTTTTCAACTCTTGTTTATGTTGCCTATGATATAGTATAATAACTGTAGAATTATAATGTTCTTTTATCGTATTACATGAAATAACATCAATGGAAAATGGTAATTATTCATGCACGATACATAAAATAAATTCAAGTGTGCGTAGTTTTAAAATAATCACACATAATTTAAACAAGTTCTATATCTACTGAAATATATCATGCATTAAACACCGAATGAATATATAGAATCCTCTGAACATTCTATATTTATCAAATCAGTACCTCTTCGGTGATAAAACTCAGTAGGTCAAGACTTTCTTCATGATTTATAATTCATTGCTTATCTAATTTAGGACCTGAAATTAGCAAAAATAATATAGTTAGCCACGAATATTCGTAGTTGAAATAGAAAATAATATTTGTAAGAATTTCAATAAAATGAATATGAAGTTTGCAAATTAATACCCCATAAAATACTAAAAATACGACAAAAGAATACTGAACACCAACAGAACCCTGAAATAGCCTTCAAACTTTTATAAATTACCATAAAATATCGATAATTTAGACAAAATTGGTGAACAAAACCATATTTCTAAAACCCAATATTGTTCAATGTCTATGGGATGGGAATCTATGTCTATTTTCATCTCTTTCAAAGCTCATGCCAAACCCTAAAGGCCTAAACATTAAACTCCTATCCTTGATAGCAAACCCTAGTTCTCATCTCAAACTATTATTGGCCTCAGAAATCCCCAAATCGTACCAATTATACCAAAATCGGATGATAATCCTCTGATTCAAACTTGATTTAACCGAATCGGAGTTAGAGTGGATGACTCCTTGGAACAATTTAGAGAGAAAACAGTAATTTTTCAGTAATATCAGAGAAATAAACAATTAATTTAGGGAAAAGGAGCTCTTGTCGATAGAAAAATTATATATCTGATTGATTTTTAACAAAGCCTATTTAATTTGATTGTTAGTTCTTAAGAAAAAAAAAGGGAAACAAACTGTGAAGATTGAAAGATCTTACAATAGTTTCAATTTTTTTCGGAACAGTCTTGTTCCTTGGGCATACCCGCATAGCTCGTACCACCTCCATGTAAATTTTCCTTCTTATCCGCGGTAACAATGCCGCCTAAACTTGCACGAACCGCTTTGTCTCCATTGCCAAGATCACCGGAAACCGATTTATTACGTCCAGTTTCTCCATTTAACCTGCTTTTCAAATCATCATCCATAGGTAGAATTTTGGTTAGACAATCCAAGGAGAAACGAGATGGAGAGATGAGTAATTGGAAGTGACGAATCAATTCTATCTCCGGCGAAGGGAGACAAATTTAACCTAAATGAATGGGCAGAATAAAGCCCAAAAGGGGGAGGGACCCGAACCAATAGCTAAGGAACCTCACAAACCCTAAACAAAATTTTTGGTATATCCATTCTATTATTAACCACTATCCTATCAAACCCAAATTTTTACTATACAATGTTCTGCTCGACGGTACGGACCGGGGTCCGTAAATCCAATGGTAAAAAAATATATTTCATGATTACCATTTGTATCGACCGCGAAACATGCAATAATGTTAACGGCTCGTGCAAGGGATGCTCGAACATACCATACAGTTCCAACTCTGCACATATGCGGAGATGCTCGATTCTAAGTTGGTTTCCGAGTAACACGGGTGCAAAAGAATTCTTCGGTAACCATGTTCGCTGCGAGGCTAATAACTCAATACACATCGTAAACTCGCACTACCGATCAACTTTCTCGTTAGAACTTAGAACCACTGACATGAAACTCGAGAAGATGCCATAGATAGTTCTTCCAAACACAGATAGCTATTCTCTTGTTGTCGATATATATGATTATATTCAACCTACTGAATCGTCGTAGCTAGAGAAGTAATAACAATTCGGAAGAAACGGACTCGTCGACGAAAATGCATCATTGGAGAACTTCAATCCTTTGATGGTTGTTGTTTATGCAGAATGGAGGTAATATCCATTGACAATGGTGAAGGCATGAAGGAGATGGACCAGATCGAGGAATAAAAGTATACTTGACAGGGAATCGTGAGAATTGATTAATTGGAAAGAGGTCGTTCATCCCACCACCAGAGTATTATATAACAAATTGGTATTATAAAAAGGGATTTGATATGGTGTCCCCAAAATGCACTCTAACATTCTTGATGTAGTCATGCTGTATTACTGAAATATTTTGTTGAGATAATCAATATTCAATTAACAGAAATTAACAATTAATTAACGTGTACATATTAACTACTAAATTTAATTTATACATGTAAAATATATATTAATTGGAATGCTAATTACATCAATCAATCCTTCTAATGATGTAAACATGACTACCGAAAATATTGAAATGCATTTTGGTATAGGTAGGGGTGTCAATGGAACGCGGATATTGCCCGAACCGACCCGAACCGTATCCGAAGAAATATCCGGATCCGAAAAAAATATTCGGATCTGGATGAAACCGGATCCGGAAGCGCATCCGTTTTTACGGGTGTGGATCCGGAACTAGGAGCTCAATTTGTGATGGATCCGGATATGGATCCAGATACTATCCGGATCAGAATAAAATTTGTGAACGGGTATTCGTTTTGTTGAAATCATGATCTAATTCATAGTAATATATAATAGATCAATAACTATATTTTAAGTCATAGTAATGCTTCATAATCAATAATATATATATATATATATATATATATATATAAAATCAAAACATGAATTCCAAAATAATATTATATTATTATATCATAGTATCCGTTTTAATATCCGAATAAGATTTGTATCGTATCCGTTTAATATCCGAATCGTATCCGGATCCGTATCCGAAAAAAAATATGCATAGGGATATGGTATGACCACTATCCGAACCGTATCTGAACCGCTGACACCCCTAGGTATAAATAAGGAAAATTTTATAGGTGTATTTTCCAATGTAACTTTGACATTATTCAAAATTCATAACAAATATTCTCTCAAAACAAATATTTCAAAATAACCTTTCGGAAATAAATATTCCAAAATTAATCCAGACAATTCTTTAAAGATGATCCGACATGATTAAAAGACATAGTTTAACAAATTAACCTACATAATTGAATATACATAGTTTACAAACAAGCTCAGAATTTATTTATTTCAAATAATTATTATGAATTAATTAGTAAAAAAAACTTTTTATTCAATTCAATCAAACGGCAAATTTATTTATTTTAATTAATTAGTTAAGCACTGACTAAATAGTTAGTTAAATGAAAAAGGAAATTTAATTTAAATATAGAGAAAATTTGTTTATTTTAATTAATTATGATTAAGCATGTATGTTAATCTTTAAATGCGTTTAATTAAATGAAGTATTCAGGATTATGGTAAACCTAACGACATTTTAAAGGATAGTTTAAGTTAGTTTGGGGAGATTAGTTATGAAATATTGAAAGGATTGTTTTTTGAATTTCGAAACATATCAAGGTCACATTGAAAAATTTGGAAATGGTGATATATACAAGTCAAATTGAGAAAAATAAAGCTAGATGATTTATATTGAACTTTCTTATATGTGCCAACACGTCTCCCAGCATTATTGAAAAAACGATTTTAAAATAATGAGAAATTATTTTATATTTAACTGTAGGGTTTATTGAGAACCGGAATTATGTTTTCGTTACTTTGTTGGAAACTAGTATCTTGCTTTCTTGTATGGCAGTTGTAAGGGAAATTATATTTTGTACTTACAATTCTTTTCTCCCATCTCTCGTGCGGGTTTTGAGAAGAGTTAATTAGTAATTCAAATATTAATAAAAAAATAAACTTACTAATCCTCCTCGAAATCTCACTAACCTCCCGGCATTCTTTGATTCACCATAGTTTCGCTATGATACCATATGTTAGAGTGACACGATCTGGTAATGGAGATGATATGTCTTAGACCTATGTAATAGTTACGGAGATTGTGAAATTCAATGTTATTTATTCAATAAAAATTACTTATTATTATTATGAAATGTATTAGATTTGCATTCTAGTTATAATCATAAATAACGATCTCGATCATATTACCGAAATACGTGACTTTGATGTATCGAGTTATAACCACTAAAAGTAATCGCTATTAGTGCGTATGATGTATGTAAAAGACAAAATTACCAACTTAGGACAACTATGTACTCACACTAGTATTTATGCAACTTGAGACGTCATCTTAGTCCGATGGATTCAATATGATTATGCATATTGTTCAAGGTACACTTTCGATTTACATTTATTTGATAGACTTCACATAGGTGCTACGTCTCTTACGATAATTTCGGATGGCACCGGATTGTGTCACCCTAACAAATGGTATTAGAGAGAAACTACAAAGACTTTGGGACAGTTAGTGAGATTCCAAAGAGGATTAGTGGATTTATTTATTTTTTATAAATTGGATTACTATTTAATTTCACTAATCATTTTCGAAATTCACATCAAAGATGAGAGCAAAATAAATTTTTCCTTAGAACCATTATACAAGAAAATAAGATACTAGTTTTCAGAAAGTAACGAGAACATAATCCCAGTTTTCAATAGTACAATAGGAACCCTAAAGTTGAATATAAAATTATTTCTCATTATTTTTAGGGGAATTTTTCAAAAACCCCCCAACTTTTCTGTAATTTGTGAAAAACAACCTGTACTGTTAGAAAACCCCCTACATTTTTTTGATTTCCTAAAAAACCATTTATATTTTTTGCTTCTTCCAAAACCCCCCAACTTTTTTAGATTCCCTCAAAAACACTCTATCTTTTTGTTATGTTTTTTAAAAAATGACCATTATACCCCCATAATTTTATTTTATATATTTCTATAATTTAATAAATAATAAATACATATTAAACTATTCTCAAAAAATAAAAAAAAATGTTAAAAATAAATAATACATGATATAAAAATATTATAATAAATAATACATAAATATTAAAATATTATAATAAATAATATATTGATATTAAAATATCATTTTCAATAATTATTAATATTTTAATACCTATGTATTACTTAAAATAATATATTTTATATAAAATATCATTTTCAACAATTATTAATAAATATATTATTTTCAAAGAATTATTTATATTAATATATCATTTTCAACGATTAGAATTGCTTCACAGAATTGCTTCACGTACGTATTAAAATATAATAAAATATTAATAATTGTTGAAAATGATATTTTAATATCAATATATTATTTATTATAATATTTTAATATATTATTTATTATAATATTTTAATATCAATATATTATTTATTAAAATATATCAAAATATCAATATATTATTTATTATAATATATTAAAATATTAATAATTGTTGAAAATGATATTTTCTATAAAATATATTATTTTAAGTAATACATAGGTATTAAAATATTAATAATTATTGAAAATTATATTTTAATATCAATATATTATTTATTGTAATATTTTAATATTTATGTATTATTTATTATAATATTTTTATATCATGTATTATTTATTTTTAACATTTTTTTAATTTTTGAGAATAGTTTAATATGTATTTATTATTTATTAAATTATAGAAATATATAAAATAAAATTATGGGGGTATAATGGTCATTTTTAAAAAACATAACAAAAAGATAGGGGATTTTTGAGGGAATCTAAAAAAGTTAGGGGATTTTGAAAGAAGCAAAAAATATAGAAGCGTGTTTAGGGAATCAAAAAAATGTAGGGGGTTTTCTAAAAGTATTGGGAATTTTTGAAGAATTCCCCTTGTTTTTAAATTTTTTTCTTCAATAATGCTGGGAGACGTGCTGGCATATATAAAGAAGTTGAATATAAATTATCTATCTTCATTTTTTTTCAATTTTGACTTGTATATGTCATCCTGATATGTTCCGAATTCAAAAAATAATCCTCTCTAAGCTAATATTTCAAAAGATGATGATATTTTAAGAGCGATTTTTGAGAGTTGAGAGCAGTTTCTGAGAAAATTGAAATATAACCTATTTTATCTATAATATTAAATATATTTTTTTGAAATTTATATTGTACTTTATTTTGAAAAGTTTCTATTTTTTTCTCAATTCACTTGTTTATTATATGTTAAGAAACACGTTATTATATGCTAAAAAATACGAAAATTTTATTTTCAAAGTTATATACTTGTAATAAATTGAATAAAAAATAACACTTTATAATATAATTTTCAAAACTATACATTAAATATTAGTGACAAAATAAGTCATATTTTATTTTTGCTTAAAAATTGCTCTCGACCACCCAATAACGCTCTTAAAATATCTTTACCCTCTTCCAAAACTAAGTTCCTGAAAACAAATATTTCAAAACTAATTTGAACTATCCTTTGAAATGTCGTTAGTTTTAATATAATCCTGAATACTTCATTTAATTAAACGCATTTAAAAGATTAACATACATGCTTAATTCATAATGCATTAAAATAAATAAATTTTCTCTTTAATTAAATTAAATTTCCTTTTTCAATGAACTAACTATTTAGCCAGTGCTTGAATAAATAATTAAAATAGATAAATTTGCCGTTTGATTAAAATTGAATAAAAAGTTGTTTACTAATTAATTCATAATTATTATTTGAAATAAATAAATTTTGAAGTGATTCATATACTATGTACGTTCAATTATGTATGTTAACTTGTTAAGCTACGTCTTTCATTTTTTAAACATGCCGGCTCATTTAAAATTGTTTTGGATTAATTTCCAAATATTTGTTTTGAGAAAGTTAGTTTTCCAATATTTATTTTGAGAGAATATTTTTTTGAATTTTGAATAATATCAAGGTTACATTGGAAAATACTCCTATAAAATTATCCATTTATATATCGGAACATGCTGCGGGACCCACCATCATCGGTTTTATTAGAAAAGTTATATGGTGCTCCCAAAATGCATTTCAATATCTCTGATATAGTGATATTTAGATCATTAGAGTTCTTGATTGAGGTAATTAGCATTTCAATTAATGTATAATGTATATGTAAAATTAATTTCATAGTTAAATTTGTACATATTTATTAGTTAATCGTACAAATTAATTAATTGTTAATTCATTTTTACATGTCAATTAACTATTCAAGTGATATAACATATAAGCAAGACTATATAAAGAAAATGTTAAGGGTGCAATTTGGGATACCATGCCAAACCTCCTTTTATAATACCAATTGTTGTTATTAAATACTCTGTTGCTAGAATGAATGAGAAATGACCTTTCTCCCAATTGATCATTTCTCCAAGCTTCCAACATTGTCAATGGTTTCATTACCTTTCTGTATATACACAGAAGCCATCAAAGGATTGAGTTCTCAAACGATGGCACGTTCGTCGACGAGTCCGTTTCTTCCGAACTGTTATTACTTCTTTCGGTACGACCATTTAGTAGCTAGAATATAGCTATATGTTTGGTCGAAATTTCTATGGCATTTTCTCGAGTTTCGTGTTGGTTGTTCTGACGAGAAAGTTGATTGGTAGTGCGAGTGGTAGAGGCCAAACGAGTTTACGTTGCGTAAACATGGTTACAGAAGAAATCTTTTGCACTCGAGTTACTCGGAGACCAACTTCATATGCCGATGGGATATTTTGTTCGTCTCCGTATATGTGCGGCGGGAGTTAGAACTGTATGGTGCGATCGAGCGTCTTCTGTAGGAGCCGTTAACATTATCGCATGTTTCGATCCATACGAATGGTAATCACAAAATATATATTATCAAAAATTTGTGATTTATTTCGGTAACTCAAATCATTTTTTTTTTATCAAAAATACTACATCCACCGAACTAAATTATTAATTCTCTACGGAATAAGAATTTATCGAAAATTTTGCACATATGTCTCACTTCAGTTTTTTTGTTTTTGTTTTAATGACATCCAACAAATGATCATTTTATCAAACATTAAACCAACTATGTTAAAAAGGTCAATAATATTAATAACTCTATTTTTTATTAGACGACTTGTTGGCGGTAAATTTGTGATTTACTTGGGTAACTCAATTATATTTGTAGTTTATTATCACTGGATTTTCGGGATCCGGTCCGTACACAAAATATTCTGTTTAGGGCTTGTGTGGTTTCTTTGCATTGGTTCGGGTCCCTCCCCTCCACCCACACACTGACACACACACACACACACACTGATAATCCTTTTGGGCCTTGGCCCAGGCCGTTTAGGTTAACTTGCATCGATTGCATCGTCGGAATTAACAATTTCGATTGTCGTCTCTTCCAATTTCTTCTTCCCTGATATTTCTTCTCCATCTCTCCTTACCCTAACCCTAATTCTACCTCAAATGGGCGACGATAAGAAGGGCAAGTTACGTGAACCTGTGGTCCTTGCAAGTCTGGAAAGCGCCGTTACAGATGTTATGAAGGAAAAGTTACATGGAGGAGATACGAGCTATGCGGAAGGAACAGAAAAACGTGCACCTGTGGTGGTCCTTGCAAGTCTGAAAGGCAACGTTACAGATCTTAAGAAGGAAAAGTTACATGGAGGAGATACGAGCTCTGCACAGGGAAAAGGAAAAGGAAAAAATTCCGTGAAAAAACGAAACTGATGTAAGATCGATCTTTCAGTATATTTCTCTCTTTTTCTCTATCGAGAAGAGCTCCTTTTCCCTAAATCTGATGTTTCTTTCTTTGATATTACTGCGAAATTACTGTTTTCTCTCTAATTGATCGAAGAATAGCTGATTCAACTCCGATTAGTTTAAATTAAGTCTGAATCGGAGAGGATTCTCATCCGATTTTGGTCTGATCCGGTAGGATTAGGTGATTTCTGAGGTCAGCAATGGTAAGGGATGAGAACTAGGGTTTGTCGTCAAGGGTAGCGAGTTGAATGTTAGGGTTTGGTATGATTTTGAAAGAGAAGACATTGAACGATATTGGGTTTTAGAAATATGGTTTTATTCATCAACTCTGTCTAAATTATCAACATTTTATGATAGTTTATAGATGTTTAAAGGCTATTTCAGGGTCCTGTTGGTGTTTCAGTGTTTTTGTCGTATTTTTAGTATTTTATGGTGTATTAATTTGCAAACTTCATATTCATTTTAATTACAATTCTTACAAATATTATTTTCTATTTCAATTACGAATATTGGTGGCTAACTATCTTATTTTTCTCAAAAAAACTATCTTATTTTTGCTAATTTCAGGGCCACAATTAGATAAGCAATGAAGTATAAATCATGAAAGAAGTCTTAGCCTACCAAATTATATCACCGAAGAGGTAGATATAGAACTCATGTAAATTATGTGTGATTAATTTAAAACTATGCATATTGGAATTTATTTATATTTATCGTGTGTGAATAATTACCATTTTACATTGATGTCAATTCATGTAATAAGATAAATTAACATTATAATTCATATTTTGATGCAAATTAGTTGTATGAGTTTTTTTATTTATTTCATATTAGGATGATATTGATAACTCATTTAAGGGTTATATTATATTCTCCAGTTATTATACTATATCATAGGCAACATAAACAAGAGTTGAAAAGCTTCAACATCGTTTCGTTTGCGTTGTATAAATTGTAAATTGTAGTCATTGAATCCTGTTACTTTTTGAAACCATCGAAGAAGACCCTTATTGAGAATATGATTTTGCTCATTTACGAAGTAATAATTACATTCAAATCTTTTTTATTTCATAAACATTCAATTGGTCGAGTGATAAAACATGTATTTAGGAACAGCGAGGTTTCGAGTTAGAAACTCTCAAGATGCATATTTTGAAATCTGTATAGATAAGCCCCCTTATAATGTGATTAGCTTCCCTCCTAACCCCATGTATTCCTAAGTTGCACCGAAATGTGGAGACCCAAGGGAGACCTAACCTTGAAGAAGATCACCTCGCATAGGTTCTCGTGGCGAACAGAACTGTGCAGAACTACGGCGAACAAACACTCTTACCCACAAAATAAATATAATGCTCAGATAAAAGAAAAAGAAAAAAAAATGGGAGTATAGGTATCAATGGACGGGTCCATTTGACGAAAAATGGAGAGCGCTAAATCAGTTAGCAGATCGATATTAAAAAACGAGCTTTTCATTCTCTTGGGCCAAGAAAACCTTTTCAAAACCCAGCTTCGAATAAAAAATACAAAGGGCACAATCTCACAATGGACAAATGTAGCCTTTGTATCAATATTTTTGTCAATCTGACATTCCATTCAAACAGATATTTATCGTGTACCAAGGTCCCACAACAAATATACACTAGTTTTTATATGATATGCAATCCCATCAAAGTACTCCCAACAATACATTGATGATGAGTTAGTTAATGTAAAATGTGATACTAAACGAATACATGATAAATAAATAAATGAATCCGATTTTAGAAAATGATTATGTATTAAATGATCATGCGTCAAGTAGGTATAGTAAATAAATAAATAAATAGACCCAATTTAATACATAAAATATTTTAATATAACATATATCTTTTTTTATGCTTAGCCACCTAGTAGCCAGAAATGTTGCATGTTCAATGCAAGCATGTTGGTTTATAGGCTTGTCTCTGAAGATCACGTTGTTTCTTGCCAACCACATGGCATATTGCCCCGTCCATCACTGCGCGTCCCGTCTTGTTCTCTCCTCGATCGCCATCTTTATTCTTTGAGTACACCAGTTGTCCGTCTCCATTTGTTGTAAAGAGTTATTCCATCCATGAAGCACGCAAATGTGTCTCCATGTAGGATGTATATATGTGTTTTAATTTATGATTTGGCACCCTAATTTATGATTGAATTATGTTAATTTATTATTTAACATTTCATTAAAGAAATGGACGAATTTTTCGAGGACAAACAAAAACATCGTCACAAATTGCAACAAAATCAATGAAAACGGCCCTACTCTGGTCAAGACATTGGTAGCACAATATTTAATGATTATCGGGATATGATAGTACTATTTTTATTTTATTTTTATTTACAATATATAATGGAATGTAAGAAGTCATGTAAAAACATAAGATATCGTTAACAACAAGCGATCGCTTGTCGGATTTCATTCAAAAAATTAAAGTGGCAAATCATAAATTATTGTGTTAAAAAATAAGATGTTAAATTATATTTACGTCATAAAAAATTTGTGAGAAGGTATTAGAGAATATCAACATTTTGTATATTTTTATTTCAATCTGACATTCCATCCAAATAGATATTTATCATGTATCAAGGTCTAGAGGTGGCAATCGGGCGGGTCGGGTCGGGTTCGGGTCGGGTCATTTCGGGTTCGGGTCGTTTCGGTTTGCTGGTCATTCGGGTCATTCGGGTCACGGGTCGTTCGGGTTTCGGGTCGTTCGGGTTCGGGTTCGGGTCGTTTCGGTTTTCGGGTCGTTCGGTTCCGGTCGTTTCAATTTTCGGGTCATTCGGTTCCGGGTCGTTTCGGTTTTCGGGTCGTTCGGTTCCGGGTCGTTTCGGTTTTCGGGTCGTTCGGTTCCGGGTCGTTTCGGTTTTCGGGTCGTTCGGTTTCGGGTCATTCGATTCCTGATCGTTTCGATTTTCGGGTCGTTCGGTTCCGAATTGTTTTGATTTTCGGGTCATCGATTTCGGATCGTTCGATTCCGAATCGTTTCGATTTTCGGGTCATTGATTTTGGGTCATTTCAATTTTTGTTCTTTCGGGTACGGATTACGGGTCAATAAATAAACAGCGGATTTTTCAAAAAACTGAATTTATATTTGGAATTAGTTTTTTATGAGAAAAATAAATAGTAGATTTTTTATGACAATTAATGTCATTAAAACAAAATACATTGAAATATCATATTATAAATCTATTAAATATTTTGAATATATAATATTAAAATTATATTAATGATAGTTATTAAACATATTAAAATTAAGATTGTACATAGAAATATCAAATATACCTAACATAAAAAAATAAATAATAACTCCAAAATTATTTCCCTCCAAAATATTTCGTTACTTTCCCTCCTCTTTTAATTTCTCATTTTTTTAATTTAACTTTTAATATTTCCTTACTTTCCCTTCTCTTATTATTTCTCACTTTTTTAATTAAACCTTTTCTTTCTATCAATAATATTACATAATAATGTGAACTAATTATCATTAATATATGTGAACTAATTCAAAAAAGATTTTATTTTGTGTTTTGTATCATTTCAATTTGTAATTATTTTTAATTACCCAATTCTTTTGGTATATATGATATATTTCAAGATAATAAATTATATGATGTCTTTGCAAAATGATATAATTTCATATAATAAAGATATAAATATATAAGAAATGATGCAATTGAGATACATATTTAAAAAACTTGCATGATTCGAACACTTCTCAAGTTCCCAAATCACACTACTACAAAAAGTACTATTAGCTACGAAAATCTTTACGACAAAGTAAATTTTGTCACTGTATGACATTATTAGCCACTGATTTATGTTTGTCCCGAAAAAAATTCTCTTATTGGGACTAATTGTTTTTTTTGCTACTGAATTGGTCACAAAACACTATTAAGTCTGATAGTTCGTTTATTTTGTGACAAAATAATTGTCACAAAATAATTGACATATAAAGTGTCATATAATTGGGACTAAATTTGGTTATTGATTATCGGCAAATATGTTGAATGCCTTACATGTTTTATAAGTTAATACAATTTTTGTAAAATTATAATTAATTTAGATAAGGTTTAAATTGACAAATATTATTTTTTATGGTCAGAAATTTTATTTTATTAATTGTTGCTTCGTATGAACTAATATGTAATGAAAATTAATAAAGTATTGAAAAAAAAAAATTCCCTCCTAATTGTATTTTTGGCTTTAGTTAACAAGATATTAGCAAAATATTGGAGGGAACTTTTCCCTCTAAATTTTTTTTTCATGTATACACAGCCCTCTCTTTCTTTCTTATTTCCCTCTCATTCTTTCTTCTTATTTCCCTCAAATTATCGTTTATTCCCCCTTCTTTTTCATTTTTTTCACCGTAATTAGGAAAAAAAATTCACTCTCTTCTCTAACGGTGAGAGGAGAAAGGAGAATGGAAATAGTTTTTGAAACCCTAATCAGCGCCACTTTCTTTGGAAGGCAAACTCCCTTCTCCTCGCCACTTTCTCTGCCAGCCACTCATCTCTTCTCGCAACTCGGAAAGCGGCCACAAATCGCCAGCGACGAGAAGGTAAACTCCCCTATTCCCCTATCATCGGCACTTTCTATTTAGCAAATACTTTCTCTATACCAAACACTCATTTCGTATTTTAATGTTAATTTGGTTTTTTGTTCTAGTCAGTTTTGATTTGTGTTGTTAATTGCATTTTTGGATGTTTAATTTCGAGTTCTGACTGGTTATTTAGGGCCAGACACAAGAAAAAGAGCTTCAAGTTATCTCTGTTGGTTGCGAAACTAAGATGATTGTTAATTTTCCCAATTATTGGTTTATTTCTCATTATTACGATTAGGGACAAGTGAGAAGAACCCATGAAGCTGTTCCGAACTCAAGGTACATTTTTTTATAATTTCACATTTATAATTTTATAATATTTTGCGAAAGAACATTCAACTTTTTCGTAATGTAGGGAGAAGAAGGAGATGCTTGAGAGGCCGTTATCGAGAATAGAAGTGTTTTTGAATCGAGTTTCCTCGATTTCTGTAAATGGATGGAGACACGAAAATGATAAATTCATGTAGGTAATTAATTTATTATATACTTTATTAATTGGTATGAAAGTTTTATCTTTTTTTCCTATTATACTTGGACATTATATGGGAATGGATTAATTTGTTGTTTAATTTTGCTCTTGTGGGTAGTGCGGAAAATGAAGCATCCATTTATTCTGGTGCCAGTATGGACCATTATCCCCAATTCTGGTACTGACAATTCTTCAGTTTTGTACATATATGATGTTTTGCTTATCTTATCTATAGATATTGCTCAGAAGCCTAAGCTAGTCGATACTGGTATGAAGTAAAATTTAGTATTGTTTCAAATCCTGCAACCTAATTATCATTATGTACCATACCTTTGGGGTCATTTTATATACATACATACTAAGGTGTTCATATGGAAATTTTCAATAAAATATGGACTATTTTGTAACTATCCTGTGATGTTTGTTATTGACAGGAAAATAGTGTTTATTGTTAGACTGGACGTGTTGGTCTGCAAAATTATAAAAACACAGGGGCTTGTATGCAAGATGTTCAATATCGTGGTTGAGTTTGTAAACTAATCGTTGATACTCAAACTGGTTTGCAATTTGCATTACAATGCTAGAGCTATTTGTAATCGAGAGTGACCAAACGGTAGGGTTAAGTGTTTGAAAGCTGGGTTTTTTTTTCCGCAAATCATAATAGTGAAGGGGAGGGAGAGTAAATATTTAATACTGCACGGGCTGTTGCAAAATTGTGTGCTTCTATCGACCTCAGAAATGGATATGTACGATTATAATTCCAATGTATAAATAAATATACTTCAAAATAAAATATCAATTATCTTATTTCGTAAAAAAATGAGTATAGTGTGGTATAATAAAATATGGTATAATATAATACATAATACAATACAATACAATTATTATATGATATGATATATAATATAATAATATAATACGATGCTATATTATAAAAATGTGTTATTAATATATTGATAATACAAATAGTTGGAATATCAATAAGATAGTTGGAATATCAATAAGTTTATACCAACATATATTGATAATACAGTTATTAATATATCAATAAGATATGAACAAAATATATTTGAAATTGAAAATTGTACTAAATTAAAAAAATTCTATTTATTATTAAGTTATAATGGAAATATATGGTAATATGTTTTTTTGTATAATAGATAGTTCTACCGTGGTGGAGGAAATTGTTGGAGAAGACATAAACATCGAGTTATCCAAATTATCTATTAATTGATAAGGTAATTTTAATTATTAATTGTTTGTCAATATTTTCTTCCTAACATTATGATTTTTAATTTTTGTTTTCAGATATTTAAAACTTCAAAGATGGATGGATTTTGCAAATATGATTATAATTTTGTTATACCAAATTTTATTTGGATAATTATTAACTTTTGGCTTGTAATGTTCAATTAGTTTTTGAATGATTGTTGAGCCACTTGTTCTTCGAATCTATATGTTGGTATAAACTTAAGTAATATTTACGTCATCGTCTATTTATTGTATTTATAATTTGATGTTAAATTTTTATACTTGTCATGCATGTCTGTTGGATGTTCAATTTTTTGGCATCTCAAACAAATATTCAATATACAGACAAATGCACAAGATTAAAAAGTATGTGATATATTATTTTTTCAATACTTCATTTAATATCAATTATTACAAGAAAATTATATAGAAAAACAAAAATTTCATGCAAAGCATTTGCAAGTATCTCGAATTCCAGATCATTTAAGTTTCGGGTCATTCGGGTTCGGGTCGATTTCGGGTTCGGGTCATTCGGGTTCGGATCGATTTCGGGTTCGGGTCATTCGGGTTCGGGTCGATTTCGGGTTCGGATCGATTTCGGGTTCGGGTCATTCGGTTTCGGGTCGATTTCGGGTACGGGTCATTCGGGTTCGGTTCGGTTTCGGGTTCGGGTCGTTGACTATTCAACATTTTCGGGTCGGGTCGGGTTCGGGTTCGGACGGGTCGGGTCATTTTTTGCCAGCTCTATCAAGGTCCCACAACAATTCAACACTATTTTGTATATGTTATGAAATCCCCTTAAAATACCCCCAATATATTGACGATGTGTCATTTAGCGTAAAATGTGATACTAAACGAATACATGGTAAATAAATAAATGAATCTGACTTTAGAATATGATTATGTATTAAATGGTCACGTGTCAAGTATATATAATAACTAAATAAATAGATCCGATTTAATACATAAAATATTTTAATTTTAACATATATCTTTGTTTTTGTTTTTTGTTTTTTGTTTTTTTATAGGGAAATAGGATACGATCCTATTTAACATAAAATATTTCAATTTAACATATGTCTTTGTCTTGTTTTAAAGGTTTGGATAATTGCATATATATACACCTACTAGGTATCAAAATGTCATGAAATTTAATAATTTTGGATTTTTTTGTGGCAGACAGAATGAATATGCACAATGGATAGTCGCGAGCCAAATAAGTCTACTAGAAGCAATGACCACATTCATGAGACAAGTGCGGTCTCGTATACAAAACTACTCTTTTTATACGAAATTATTCTAGTCGGGTTGTGCACAAATTATATTGGGGAGCAACAAGTATGCTAGTTCTATCAAGATTTGTTGCTCAACTTGAAATATGAATTTGTTAATTAAATTGGAATCATGTGATTAATTTGTGATTTTGTATATGCTAGTGTTTTATTTCAATTGTATTTTTTTTTTATTTGTAATTTTGACTTTTAGTGACCGTAACCGTCACTAAAGACATTTAAAAATACGGTTGCTGAAACTTTTTTCTGACGGTGAAAAACATAGTCACTGAAAGCATTTTAGTGAGGGTCCGAACATACTGTCACTAAAAACTGTGTGCATCGTCTCTGAAACTTTTCCGTGATGGGACTGACACAGAAGGATACCTTTTAGCTTCGGAGATACTAGTGACGACACTTCAGCGACGGTTTTTCAGCTTTTTGTGACTGATTTACACCGTCACTGAAAACAAGATTTCTAGTAGTGCTTAAAGACCGTCAAGTTTTACATATGTACAAATATTACAAAGGAAAACAGTTCCTTAACATGGTTTATCGACTTCCTAATTCTTGCCAATGAGACTCATAACTCAATTGGTTAATCGTGAAATACGAAAAATCATATGTTATAATATGAGTTTGAAGGAAATACAGTTTCAGGATCAACCGTAAAAGTGTACACAAGGATAAACGAATGTAGTCGTACATTTGTGGCCATAACTGTCAGTGGGAAAATCCGATTTGAATGGTTCAAATTGGGTTAGATAGATAATTAGATTATCTATAACCTTCATGTAGAAATATATTTCATATGAAAGAAGTATCAGTGTCGTTTATGTGAAATACCGAAAGGGTGCAATAGTATGACATACAGTTAGTAAAACAGTAATAACTTTTGCATACGAACTCCAATTGGGCTGGGACAAATTGGGTTGTGTAGATAATGAGATTATCTACAACTTTCATGTTGGGTGATTTTCTGTCAGAGAAATTTATCAATTTCGTCTGGACAGAATACTTAACAGGTTCATGCACTTTTCTGTGTGAAAGGGTGTATATTGGATATACATGCCTCTTGGCTAATCCTGATCCTATTAGATATAAATAGGATACTTTCTCTCTCCTCACTAAGCAACTGAATGCAATTCTAATCAGACTATTGAGATTATCATTCTGCCCAATACACAAGAAAAAGAGCAAATTCAGATTTGATCTTTCGTGAGTGAAAAGGTGCGAAGAGAGAGAAATAGAGAATCGATTAGATCGAGCAAGTTCGCCGGTGCATCGTCTAGGCAGGTGCATCCGTGACCGACGTCTTACGAATCAACGTGGATACAAGTAGAGGAACGACGTTTGTGGTTCTTTGATTGTGATCGACTCGAGTGAGAAAGACGGTGAAAACGCTTGGACGCACGAAGACGAAGTCGAGTGAACCGGCGTAGTTAACGAGTGGTGAAGGACGCGTGGTATGGGACGCGCGGATTGTCACCAACGTGACAGGAGGAATAGAAGGCGGCGATCAACCCTTCGTGTGCTATCAATTTGGCACTGGTATAGATCTATCATTCTATTTGCATCGTACCCTCGAAGTCATGGCGTGATCTCGGGATTTAAGGAACCGGACCGGGCCTTCATATCCGCTGCGCGGGCCCGGGGTCGGGTGAATTCCCAACAGTGGTATCAGAGCGATCGCCATCGATTCGAGGGTCGAATCATAGTCGTATATTAGATATACGCACGGGTTATCAAAGTTCGTACCCGTTTGCATGATGTTACATATAGAGAAAGTCAAATTCCGTTAAAATCACAAGTGGAATTCGCTAGAGATCGATCAAAAGTTGATTGAGAGTATCTAGGAATAATCGTGAAAAAGTTTCATGATTTATCGTTTTGGAAACGAGCGAAAACGGACGAAACGGCAAAATCTGCAGAAAATTAGAATACGAAACAGTGAGTAAAACTAAGATAATTTTCAGTGGAAAACTCAAAATTGATTGGATCAAATTGACGTAGATAGATAATGAGATTATCTATGACTTTGATACAGAACGTTTTTTTATTTGAACGAATTATCAGTGTCGTTTTTATGGAATACTGAAAGGGTGCGACTGTTTGACATACAGAGACTTAAACGTCCGTATATGTCGCATCGAAACCCCAATTGAGTCCAATCCAATTGGGTTAGTTAGATAATAAGATTATCTAGAACTTTCGTTCACGTTCAAAGTCGGTTGGAATAATTTAATATTTTTGTTTCAACAGAATACTGAAAATGTGTGTAGTTTTCTGGTTGAAAAGGTGTCTATTGGATAAACTTACCTTTTCGTTTGTTCGTATTTTACTAAAACTGGTATAACTTTCAGTAGAAAATTCCGATTTGAATGGTTCAAATTGGGTTAGTTAGATAATGAGATTATCTAGAACTTTCATGTTGTAATATATTTCATTTGAGCGAAGTATTAGTGTCGTTCTAATGAAATAACGAAAGGGTGCAGAAAAACAGTTTTTCTGCCGCCCCGGGGGCAGTTTTTGGCGCCCCGGACGCGTCCCGGACGAGGTTTTCTCGCGCCCCACGGCCCTTGCGTTACAACGGATGGGGCAGTCCGTTATAACGGACCCTTCTCTGGATGTTGTTTTTGTTTTCGCGATAACTTTGGCTACGAAGCTCGGAATTTTGAGTTCTTTATATCGATTTGATCGGCATCAAACATACTAGCATATAGGACAAATAATTATTTAGAATAATTAATTTACCTAATTAAATCATATGCATTTAGAAAATCTTGTGATAGTGATATAATATGATTATGTCACGAATTATTAAACATGAATGTCATGATCCATCATAATATTTAAGTCGTGGAAATGCCTTCCATATCCACAACCACCGAGTTTGGTGTTATGTTTCACGTGTGTTCAGGCTAAAGTCGGGCACGTGATATTGTAATTATCGAAAGGGTGGCAAGCGTTAAATCGGGACTTGTGAGGCACAGGCTAAAGTCGACTCACTAGTAGGTTATTTGAACGATACGTTGGAGATGGTTGTGACTTAACCGTCCAGGCCAATCAGATTGGAGTTCGGGGCATAGATAGGATGCACACACGGAACTTGAATTGTATTGGATACGATCCATCACCGAAATCCTATAAAGGTTCAAGAGTCGCATTGGATGCGATTGGATATAATCCTACCTAAATAACGGGATCCCACCCGATAAGCTAAAGTCACTTGTGGGAGGAACGGAAATATGGATCTTGAGTGTTATGGACTTGGAGTCCCGTAACGGAAATATGGATCTTGAGTATTATCTTGTTCCTTGGGCATAGCCGCATATTCCTTGGGCATAGCCGCATAGCTCGTACAACGTCCATGTAGAATTTCCTTCTTATCCTCGGTAACATCGCCGCCTAAACTTCGAATTGGAAGGGTCGCTTTGTCTCCATTGCCAAAATCACCGGAAACCGATTTATAACGTCCAGGTTCTCCATTTAACCTGCTTTTCAAATCGTCTCCCATTTGAGGTAGAATTTTGGTTAGACAATCAAGGGAGAAACGAGATGGAGAGATGAGGAATTGGAAGTGACGTATCAATTCTATCTCCGGCGCTCCTAAATGAATGGGCCCAATAAAGCCCAAAATGGAGAGGGACCCGAACCACTAAGGAACTTCACAAACCCTAACAAAAAATTTGGCATATCCATTCTATTATTAACCACTATCCTATCAAACACAAATTTTTACTATACGATGTTCTGCTCGACGGTACGGACCGGGGTACTTAAATCCAAAGGTAAAAAAAATATATTTCATGATTACCATTTGTATCGACCGTGAAACATGCAATAATGTTAACGGCTCGTGCAAGGGATACTCGATCATACCATACAGTTCCAACTCTGCACATATGCGGAGATGCTCGATTCTAAGTTGGCTTCCGAGTAACACGGGTGCAAAAGAATTCTTCGGTAACCATGTTCGCTGCGAGGCTAATAACTCAATACACATCGTAAACTCGCACTACCGATCAACTTTCTCGTTAGAACCACTGACATGAAACTCGAGAAGATGCCATAGAAAGTTCTTCCAAACACAGATAGCTATTCTCCTGTCGTCGATATATATTCAACCTACTAAATCGTCGTAGCTAGAGAAGTATTAACAATTCGGAAGGAACGGACTCGTCGACGAAAATGCATCATTGGAGAACTCAATCCTTTGATGGTTGTTGCATATGCAGAATGGAGGTAATATCCATTGACAATGGTGAAGGCATGGAGGAGATGGACCAGATCGAGGAATAAAAGTATACATGCATGACAGGGAATCGTGAGAATTGATTAATTGGAAAGAGGTCGTTCATCCCACCACCAGAGTATTATATAACAAATTGGTATTATAAAAAGAGATTTGATATGGTGTCTCCAAACATTCTTGATGTAGTCATGCTTGTATCACTGAAATAGTTTGTTGAAATAATTAATATTGAATTAACAGAAAAATAAATGATGTTCGACAATCATGGAATAACAAGCAATAGAAAAATAAATAGTTTAATCCTTCATATTTTTGCCGGAAAAAAAAAAAAAAAAAAAAACAGGAACAAATATATAGATTACTGGAATTAGTTTCTTCCAAATAAAATATAAAATTAGGCTATTCCATTAATCAATTTTTGTTGAAAATATTACCCTTGATAATTCATTTGTTTGCTTATGTGGCACTAATACATATTTATTATATCATATCTTTTCCTATTTCTCATTTTGTTTTTGCTTTTCTTTTCCAGGAATGAATCCAAAAAACAACAAACATGAAAATGTTAATACATTCCTCAACCTGCAGAGGTCAAGGAATTAATCTCCTGACAAAATCGTAAAAATGTTTACAAAAATATCCTAAGTAATGAGGAGTTCAAAAGAACATGAAGGCTAGAAATTGGATAGTTATTTGAAACTTTTATTATTATTATTATTATCATGGTACTTGTTTTATTTAATTAAAATAACTCAATTTCCATTTTAATTATTATGGTATTTGTTTTATGCTTATTAATTTGTTAAATTATGAATAAGGATAATTTCGTCATTAGTTATTATTTATATTTTTTACATCAATAATCTTATTCCATTAATATCACCGAACTCTATTGAAATATAGTTGAATAAAGACTATTATGTATTCTTTTTATTTTCTATTCTTGTATTGCCGAACAAGTCCACAGATTAACTACCAAATTTAACTTTACAAGTAAAAATTCTAAATTAATTGGAATGCTAATGACATCAATCGATCCTTCTAATGAGGTAAACATGGCTACCAAAAATATTGAAATGCATTTTGGCATAGGTAAGGAAAATTTTATACGTGTATTTTCCAATGTAACCTTGATATTTTTCAAAATCAATAACAAATATTCTCTCAAGACAAATATTTAAAAATTAACCTTTTCAAGATAAATATTCCAAAATTAATCCAGACAATCATTTAAAGATGATCAACGTGATTTGAAGACATAGTTTAACAAATTAAGTTAATTAACCTACATAATTGAATATACATAGTTTATAAATCACTTAAAAATTTATTTATTTCAAATAATTATTATGAATTAAATAGTAAAAAAACTTTTTCTTAAATTTAATCAAACGGCAAATTTATTTATTTTAATTAATTAATTAATTAAGCACTGACTAAATAGTTAGTTAACTGAGAAAGGAAATTAAATTTAAATATAGAGAAAAATTGTTATTTTAATTAATTATGAATTAAACATGTATGTTAATCTTTAAATTCGTTTTATTAAATGAAGTATTCAGGATTATTGTAAAACTAATGACATTTTAAAGCATAGTTTAAGTTAGTTTTCGGGAGATTAGTTTTGGAATATTGAAAGGATTGTTTTTTGAATTTCGAAACATATCAAGGTCACATTGAAAAATTGGGAAATGCTAATGTATACAAGTCAAATTGAGAAAAATAAAGGAAGATGATTTATATTGAACTTTCTTATATATGCCAACACGTCTCCCCGCATTATTGAAGAAACGATTTTAAAATAATGAGAAATTATTTTATATTTAACTTTATATTAGGGCCTGTTTGGAGAGGTGGGTTTTCAGTGGAATTAGTATTTTGAAATCCAGCAAAAGTTTTTTCCTTGTTTGGTGCGCTTGAGAAACTAGGTTTATATTTTGCCAGACTATTATTTTTCCTTGTGATACCGCAAATTAGAACTCGCCAAAAAGATAGAACGCCAAAACTCTGGAAAAGTTAATGCCTCTCTCTTTCTCTCAGCTCTCTTGCTCTCATTTCTCTCGCCAAGGAAAAAGATTCAATTTCACCTCGGATTAGCTACCAGTTTGCCAATTTCAAGTAAGTTAATTTATCTCGTGTTCTCTCGCTGTCATATTCTCCCTCCATTTCAAGAAATTTGTTACCTAATTTTTGCTCTCTCTCTCCGAATTGGTACATTTGGCAAGATCTTAATTTGCTGTCTCTCTCTCTTGTCGATTTTGGTCAAATGTCCAATTGCAAGGTCTGATTTTAGTCAAATGGTCAAATGGCCAATTATACTTTGCAATTTGTACATGAGAATCCTAGGTTTGATTTGGCAATTATACTTTGTCGATTTAGTTCATGAGAATTAGAACAACTGCAAGGTCGTAATTTGTGCAATTGCAAGGTCATATATTGCAAATAGTTTGTCCCAAATAATACTGTGATATTGTGGTACAGTGTGAATTTGTTTAATTTCAGTCCAAATTTGTCCAATAATGCAAATTGTCCTCTGGTACTTTCTGAATTTGCATAATTATGATATATATTTGAAAATTATGTTGTAATTACTGTCTATAATTATGTATTAATTTGTATTAAATTGTTTGCATATTTGTAGATCGCCATTAAATGAATCACACTCAAGATGAATGTGTTGCGGTCATCATAACTCTGGTGTGTTGGATTATTCGTCAACGAGAAAAAAGAATTACGAGAGCTTTGTCGCCGAAAAGGATTTCCGAGCGAGACCGATATTTACAAAGGATTATTTATGAATCCGATATTGCATGTGTAGACATGCTTCGGATGAAAAGGGAATTGTTCTTCAATTTATGCCAAAAATTTAGAGACAGAAATCTTTTGGAAGATTCTAATTATGTGACCGTGGAAGAACAAGTAGCCATGTTTTTGCATATAGTGGGCCATAGCGTGCGGAGTAGGGTTATTGGTGTAAATTTTCTCCGTTCGATTGAAACTGTTAGTCGGCGTTTCAAAAATGTCTTATATGCAATCGGTGAGTTGCGAGATGAGTATATGAAACCCGCCAGTACCGAGCCATCTGACACGATCACCTCGAATCCTAGGTTTAACCCATTCTTTGCGAACTGTATAGGTGCTCTTGATGGGACTCATGTCCCCGTTAATGTTGCCAATACAGATGCATCACGCTATCGCGGGCGTAAGCATATCACTACTCAAAATGTTCTTGCCGCAGTTGATTTCAATCTTCAATTCACGTATGTGCTTGCCGGTTGGGAAGGTACCGCACATGATGCTTTGGTTCTTAATAATGCTATTGAGAGGGACGATAACATTACTATTCCAGAGGGAAAATATTATTTGGTGGATGCCGGGTATTCTACACAACCAGGATTTATCTCTCCCTTTCGTGGCGTTCGGTATCATTTAAAAGAATTTTCCAATAACCCCCCAACAACCGACAAAGAACTATTTAATCTCAGACACTCGTCATTGCGCACGACGATTGAGCGAGCTTTTGGAGCACTAAAAAATCGCTTTAAAATTCTTACGAGTAAACCTTTCTTTCCTAGATCTACACAAGTTGATATTGTGATTGCGTGTTGTATACTTCACAATTATATTATTGCTTCCGAACCCGATGAATTTGTGCCGACGGAAGAGGATGTTAATATGATTAGTTCCCGAACATATAGGACAAGAGGAGCGAGAAGAGACGATGCGAGAGAGTGGGTACAAATTAGAGAGCGAATCATGAGAGATATGTGGGTAAATCGCGTGGGTTAGAAGATCTTTCAAGAATTTGAGTGTTTTATTTCTTTTTAATATAATATTTTGTATCTTAATGTATGACATTTGAAATGTTTATTATATTTTGTTTGTATTTCTAGTATGTTACATTTTGTTTGTTTGTTCTAAACTAAATTTGTTACAGACATGTTTTGTAGAATATAAATAATGTATAATTGCATATAACTAATTCAACATAACATATTAATCATACATAACAATATGTTTTTTTTTATTTTAACTACAACATAACATATAATAATTAACATTCATAATTACTTCTAACTATTTTTTATTTTTACTATATGGAAGTTCTAATTTTATTCAACAACCAAACAAAGAATTATATTTTCCAGCATTTTGTTATTTAGTCATCCAAACAAACTTTGGAATTATAAATTCCAGACAAAAATTTTCCTCCACCTTATAATCCAACTCCACTCTACTAATTCCACTTGCCAAACAGGCCCTTAGGGTCTATTGAGAACCGGAATTGTGTTTTCATTACTTTGTTGGAAACTAGTATCTTGCTTTCTTGTATGGCAGTTGTAACGGAAATTGTATTTTGTACTTACAATTCTTTTCTCCCATCTCTCGTGCGGGTTTTGAGAAGAGTTAAAATTCAAATATTAATAAAAAAATAAACTTACTAATCCTCCTCGAAATCTCACTAACCTCCCGGCATTCTTTGATTCACCATAGTTTCGCTATGATACCATATGTTAGAGTGACACGATCCGGTAATGGAGATGATATGTCTTAGACCTATGTAATAGTTACGGAGATTGTGAAATGTTGGTTATATTTCAATAAAATAACCAAATAAATAAATTATATAATCAATTAAATAATAATAAATAAGTAAGTAAATCGAGAACAAGCCTGGTGTAGCCGCGTGATCGTGTCACAGCTGCCCTAAAGACAGATGACGCCCTCTAGTGCAGGATATTTCGTTTATCCATCTCCAAGGTTCTACACTTCTGATTTGTCTCGGTTCCAATCTAGTAGCACAGTCGTAGAACGAAAATCTTCACCTTAAAGTAGATGAAGACATGTACACCGATTCTTCAATCAAGTTAATCTCATAAAATTGAATAGAGAATATAATCTATATTGTTTATTTTTTGAGAGGTATTTGTATATTAGATTAATTAATTAAGGAGGAATAATATATACAGGAGGAAAGAATGTGGTCTAAAAACAATTGACCTTTTACTTTCATTTCTGATTGTACATTCTTATAGAAGAGAGGGAGGAAACACATAATTTATTGCATATTAATAATGGCAAATAAAACCACCGAATAATAATTGTAACCCAATTAATCAGGACTATTTATTCTTTATTTCTAGTAACCTCCTTTATAAAACTTCTTTTTATATTCCATTGCTCCAATAATTAATTCATACACTTTAATGTACACAAAATATGTGCACTAAAACAATTAATCTAATTGTTTATATTAATTAATATAAACAATTAGGTATTATAGTTTTAAAATTTTATTATTATTAATTGTAACAAATAATACAACATGAAATTCAATGTTATTTATTCAATAAAAATTACTTATTATTATTATTAAATGTATTAGATTTGCATTCTAGTTATAATCATAAATAACGATCTCGATCATATTACTTGCATTCTAGCAATAATCATAAATAACGATCTCGATCATATTACCGAAATACGTGACTTTGATGTATCTAGTTATAACCACTAAAAGTAATCGCTGTTAGTGCGTATGATGTATGTAAAAGACAAAATTACCTACTTAGGACAACTATGTACTCACACTAGTATTTATGCAACTTGAGACGTCATCTTAGTCCAATGGATTCAATATGATTATGCATATTGTTCAAGGTACACTTTCGATATACATTTATTTGATAGACTTCACATAGGTGCTATGTTTCTTATGATAATTTCGGATGGCACCGGATCGTGTCACCCTAACAAATGGTATCAGAGAGAAACTACAAAGACTTTGAGACAGTTAGTGAGATTCCAAGGAGGGTTAGTGGATTTATTTATTTTTTATTAATTGGATTACTAATTAATTTCACTGATCATTTTCGAAATTCACATCAAAGATGAGAGAAAATAGTTGTGAGAGCAAAATAAATTTTTCCTTAGAACCATTATACAAGAAAATATGATACTAGTTTTCAGAAAGTAACGAGAACATAATCCCAGTTTTCAATAGCACAATAGGAACCCTAAAGTTAAATATAAAATTATTTCTCATTATTTTTAAATTTTTTCTTCAATAATGCTGGGAGACGTGTTGGCATATATAAAGAAGTTGATTATAAATTATCTATCTTCATTTTTTTTTCAATTTTGACTTGTATACATTAGCATTTCCCAAATTCCCAATGTCACCCTCGTATGTTTCAAAATTCAAAAAATAATCCTCTCTAAGCTAATATTTCAAAAGATGATGATATTTTAAGAGCCATTTTTGAGGGTTGAGAGCAGTTTCTGAGAAAATTGAAATATAACCTATTTTATCTATAATATTAAATATATTTTTTTGAAATTTATATTATACTTTATTTTGAAAAGTTTCTATTTTTCTCTCAATTCACTTGTTTATTATATGTTAAGAAATACGTTATTATATGCTAAAAAATACGAAAATTTTATTTTCAAAGTTATATACTTGTAATAAATAGAATAAAAAATAACACTTTATAATATAATTTTCAAAACTATACATTAAATATTAGTGACAAAATAAGTCATATTTTATTTTTGCTTAAAAATTGCTCTCGACCACCCAATAACGCTCTTAAAATATCTTTACCCTCTTCCAAAACTAACTTCCTGAAAACAAATATTTCAAAACTAATTTGAACTATCCTTTGAAATGTCGTTAGTTTTAATATAATCCTGAATACTTCATTTAATTAAACGCATTTAAAAGATTAACATACATGCTTAATTCATAATGCATTAAAATAAATAAATTTTCTCTATAATTAAATTAAATATCCTTTTTCAATTAACTAACTATTTAGTCAGTACTTGAATAATTAATTAAAATAGATAAATTTGCCGTTTGATTAAATTGAATAGAAAGGTTTTTACTAGCTAATTCATAATTATTATTTGAAATAAATAAATTTTGAAGTGATTTATAAACTATGTTATGTATGTTAACTTGTCAAACTATGTCTTTTAATTTTTAAACCTGCCGGGTCATTTAAAAGGATTGTTTTGGATTAATTTCGGAATATTTGTTTTGAGAAAGTTAGTTTTGGCATATTTATTTTGAGAGCATATTTTTTGAATTTTGAATAATATCAAGGTTACATTGGAAAATACTCCTATAAAATTATCCATTCATATATCAATTCTTGAGGAGACATGTTGAGTTCCTGATTGAGGTAATTAGCATTTCAATTAATGTATAATTTACATGTAAAGTTGATTTCATAGTTAAATTTGTACATATTTATTAGTTAATCATACATATTAATTAATTGTTAATTCATGTTTACATGTCAATTAACTATTCCAGTGATATAAGCAAGACTATATCAAGAAAATGTTAAGAGTGCAATTTGGGATACCATGCCAAACCTCCTTTTATAATACCAATTGTTCTTATTAAATACTCTGTTGCTAGAATGAATGAGATTTGACCTTTTTCCCAATTGAGCAATTCTCCAAGCTTTCAACATTGTCAATGGTTTCATTTCTTTTCTGCATATACAGAAACCATCAAAGGATTGAGTTCTCAAACGATGGCATGTTTGTTAGTCCGTTTCTTCCGAATTGTTATTACTTCTTCGATGTGGTAGAGGCCAAACGAGTTTATGTTGCGTAAACATGGTTACAGAAGAATTCTTTTGCACTCGAGTTACGTGGAGACCAACTTCATGTGCCGATGGGATATTTGGTCCGTCTCCGTATCTGTGCGGCCAGAGTTGGAACTGTATGGTGCGATCGAGCGTCTTCTGTAGGAGCCGTTAACATTATCGCATGTTTCGATCCATACGAATGGTAATCACAAAATTTATATTATCAAAAATTTGTGATTTATTTCGGTAACTCAAATCATTTTTTTTATCAAAAATACTACATCCACAGAACTAAATTATTAATTCTCTACGGAATAAGAATTTATCGAAAATTTTGCACATAAGTCTCACTTCAGTTTTTTTGTTTTTGTTTTATTGACATCCAACAAATGATCATTTTATCAAACATTAAACCAACTATGTTAAAAAGGTCAATAATATTAATAACTCTATTTTTTCTTAGACGACTTGTTGGCGGTAAATTTGTGATTTACTTGGGTAACTCAATTATATTTGTAGTTTATTATCACTGGATTTTCGGGATCCGGTCCGTACACAAAATATTCTGTTTAGGGCTTGTGTGGTTTCTTTGCATTGGTTCGGGTCCCTCCCCTCCACCCACCCACACACTGACACACACACACACACACACTGATAATCCTTTTGGGCCTTGGCCCAGGCCGTTTAGGTTAACCTGCATCGTGGGAATTAACAATTTCGATTGTCGCCTCTTCCAATTTCTTCTTCCCTGATATTTCTTCTCCATCTCTCCTTACCCTAACCCTAATTCTACCTCAAATGGGCGACGATAAGAAGGGCAAGTTACGTGAACCTGTGGTCCTTGCAAGTCTGGAAAGCGCCGTTACAGATGTTATGAAGGAAAAGTTACATGGAGGAGATACGAGCTATGCGCAAGGAACAGAAAAACGTGCACCTGTGGTGGTCCTTGCAAGCCTGAAAGGCAACGTTACAGATCTTAAGAAGGAAAAGTTACATGGAGGAGATACGAGCTCTGCACAAGGAAAAGGAAAAGGAAAAAATTCCGTGAAAAAACGAAACTGATGTAAGATCGATCTTTCAGTATATTTCTCTCTTTTTCTCTATCGAGAAGAGCTCCTTTTCCCTAAATCTGATGTTTCTTTCTTTGATATTACTGCGAAATTACTGTTTTCTCTCTAATTGATCGAAGAATAGCTGATTCAACTCCGATTAGTTTAAATTAAGTCTGAATCGGAGAGGATTCTCATCCGATTTTGGTCTGATCCTGTAGGATTAGGTGATTTCTGAGGTCAGCAATGGTAAGGGATGAGAACTAGGGTTTGTCGTCAAGGGTAGCGAGTTGAATGTTAGGGTTTGGTATGATTTTGAAAGAGAAGACATTGAACGATATTGGGTTTTAGAAATATGGTTTTATTCATCAACTCTGTCTAAATTATCAACATTTTATGATAGTTTATAGATGTTTAAAGGCTATTTCAGGGTCCTGTTGGTGTTTCAGTGTTTTTGTCGTATTTTTAGTATTTTATGGTGTATTAATTTGCAAACTTCATATTCATTTTAATTACAATTCTTACAAATATTATTTTCTATTTCAATTACGAATATTGGTGGCTAACTATCTTATTTTTGCTAATTTCAGGGCCACAATTAGATAAGCAATGAAGTATAAATCATGAAAGAAGTCTTAGCCTACCAAATTATATCACCGAAGAGGTAGATATAGAACTCATGTAAATTATGTGTGATTAATTTAAAACTATGCATATTGGAATTTATTTATATTTATCGTGTGTGAATAATTACCATTTTACATTGATGTCAATTCATGTAATAAGATAAATTAACATTATAATTCATATTTTGATGCAAATTAGTTGTATGAGTTTTTTTATTTATTTCATATTAGGATGATATTGATAACTCATTTAAGGGTTATATTATATTCTCCAGTTATTATACTATATCATAGGCAACATAAACAAGAGTTGAAAAGCTTCAACATCGTTTCGTTTGCGTTGTATAAATTGTAAATTGTAGTCATTGAATCCTGTTACTTTTTGAAACCATCGAAGAAGACCCTTATTGAGAATATGATTTTGCTCATTTACGAAGTAATAATTACATTCAAATCTTTTTTATTTCATAAACATTCAATTGGTCGAGTGATAAAACATGTATTTAGGAACAGCGAGGTTTCGAGTTAGAAACTCTCAAGATGCATATTTTGAAATCTGTATAGATAAGCCCCCTTATAATGTGATTAGCTTCCCTCCTAACCCCATGTATTCCTAAGTTGCACCGAAATGTGGAGACCCAAGGGAGACCTAACCTTGAAGAAGATCACCTCGCATAGGTTCTCGTGGCGAACAGAACTGTGCAGAACTACGGCGAACAAACACTCTTACCCACAAAATAAATATAATGCTCAGATAAAAGAAAAAGAAAAAAAAATGGGAGTATAGGTATCAATGGACGGGTCCATTTGACGAAAAATGGAGAGCGCTAAATCAGTTAGCAGATCGATATTAAAAAACGAGCTTTTCATTCTCTTGGGCCAAGAAAACCTTTTCAAAACCCAGCTTCGAATAAAAAATACAAAGGGCACAATCTCACAATGGACAAATGTAGCCTTTGTATCAATATTTTTGTCAATCTGACATTCCATTCAAACAGATATTTATCGTGTACCAAGGTCCCACAACAAATATACACTAGTTTTTATATGATATGCAATCCCATCAAAGTACTCCCAACAATACATTGATGATGAGTTAGTTAATGTAAAATGTGATACTAAACGAATACATGATAAATAAATAAATGAATCCGATTTTAGAAAATGATTATGTATTAAATGATCATGCGTCAAGTAGGTATAGTAAATAAATAAATAAATAGACCCAATTTAATACATAAAATATTTTAATATAACATATATCTTTTTTTATGCTTAGCCACCTAGTAGCCAGAAATGTTGCATGTTCAATGCAAGCATGTTGGTTTATAGGCTTGTCTCTGAAGATCACGTTGTTTCTTGCCAACCACATGGCATATTGCCCCGTCCATCACTGCGCGTCCCGTCTTGTTCTCTCCTCGATCGCCATCTTTATTCTTTGAGTACACCAGTTGTCCGTCTCCATTTGTTGTAAAGAGTTATTCCATCCATGAAGCACGCAAATGTGTCTCCATGTAGGATGTATATATGTGTTTTAATTTATGATTTGGCACCCTAATTTATGATTGAATTATGTTAATTTATTATTTAACATTTCATTAAAGAAATGGACGAATTTTTCGAGGACAAACAAAAACATCGTCACAAATTGCAACAAAATCAATGAAAACGGCCCTACTCTGGTCAAGACATTGGTAGCACAATATTTAATGATTATCGGGATATGATAGTACTATTTTTATTTTATTTTTATTTACAATATATAATGGAATGTAAGAAGTCATGTAAAAACATAAGATATCGTTAACAACAAGCGATCGCTTGTCGGATTTCATTCAAAAAATTAAAGTGGCAAATCATAAATTATTGTGTTAAAAAATAAGATGTTAAATTATATTTACGTCATAAAAAATTTGTGAGAAGGTATTAGAGAATATCAACATTTTGTATATTTTTATTTCAATCTGACATTCCATCCAAATAGATATTTATCATGTATCAAGGTCTAGAGGTGGCAATCGGGCGGGTCGGGTCGGGTTCGGGTCGGGTCATTTCGGGTTCGGGTCGTTTCGGTTTGCTGGTCATTCGGGTCATTCGGGTCGCGGGTCGTTCGGGTTTCGGGTCGTTCGGGTTCGGGTTCGGGTCGTTTCGGTTTTCGGGTCGTTCGGTTCCGGTCGTTTCAATTTTCGGGTCATTCGGTTCCGGGTCGTTTCGGTTTTCGGGTCGTTCGGTTCCGGGTCGTTTCGGTTTTCGGGTCGTTCGGTTCCGGGTCGTTTCGGTTTTCGGGTCGTTCGGTTTCGGGTCATTCGATTCCTGATCGTTTCGATTTTCGGGTCGTTCGGTTCCGAATTGTTTTGATTTTCGGGTCATCGATTTCGGATCGTTCGATTCCGAATCGTTTCGATTTTCGGGTCATTGATTTTGGGTCATTTCAATTTTTGTTCTTTCGGGTACGGATTACGGGTCAATAAATAAACAGCGGATTTTTCAAAAAACTGAATTTATATTTGGAATTAGTTTTTTATGAGAAAAATAAATAGTAGATTTTTTATGACAATTAATGTCATTAAAACAAAATACATTGAAATATCATATTATAAATCTATTAAATATTTTGAATATATAATATTAAAATTATATTAATGATAGTTATTAAACATATTAAAATTATGATTGTACATAGAAATATCAAATATACCTAACATAAAAAAATAAATAATAACTCCAAAATTATTTCCCTCCAAAATATTTCGTTACTTTCCCTCCTCTTTTAATTTCTCATTTTTTTAATTTAACTTTTAATATTTCCTTACTTTCCCTTCTCTTATTATTTCTCACTTTTTTAATTAAACCTTTTCTTTCTATCAATAATATTACATAATAATGTGAACTAATTATCATTAATATATGTGAACTAATTCAAAAAAGATTTTATTTTGTGTTTTGTATCATTTCAATTTGTAATTATTTTTAATTACCCAATTCTTTTGGTATATATGATATATTTCAAGATAATAAATTATATGATGTCTTTGCAAAATGATATAATTTCATATAATAAAGATATAAATATATAAGAAATGATGCAATTGAGATACATATTTAAAAAACTTGCATGATTCGAACACTTCTCAAGTTCCCAAATCACACTACTACAAAAAGTACTATTAGCTACGAAAATCTTTACGACAAAGTAAATTTTGTCACTGTATGACATTATTAGCCACTGATTTATGTTTGTCCCGAAAAAAATTCTCTTATTGGGACTAATTGTTTTTTTTGCTACTGAATTGGTCACAAAACACTATTAAGTCTGATAGTTCGTTTATTTTGTGACAAAATAATTGTCACAAAATAATTGACATATAAAGTGTCATATAATTGGGACTAAATTTGGTTATTGATTATCGGCAAATATGTTGAATGCCTTACATGTTTTATAAGTTAATACAATTTTTGTAAAATTATAATTAATTTAGATAAGGTTTAAATTGACAAATATTATTTTTTATGGTCAGAAATTTTATTTTATTAATTGTTGCTTCGTATGAACTAATATGTAATGAAAATTAATAAAGTATTGAAAAAAAAAAATTCCCTCCTAATTGTATTTTTGGCTTTAGTTAACAAGATATTAGCAAAATATTGGAGGGAACTTTTCCCTCTAAATTTTTTTTTCATGTATACACAGCCCTCTCTTTCTTTCTTATTTCCCTCTCATTCTTTCTTCTTATTTCCCTCAAATTATCGTTTATTCCCCCTTCTTTTTCATTTTTTTCACCGTAATTAGGAAAAAAAATTCACTCTCTTCTCTAACGGTGAGAGGAGAAAGGAGAATGGAAATAGTTTTTGAAACCCTAATCAGCGCCACTTTCTTTGGAAGGCAAACTCCCTTCTCCTCGCCACTTTCTCTGCCAGCCACTCATCTCTTCTCGCAACTCGGAAAGCGGCCACAAATCGCCAGCGACGAGAAGGTAAACTCCCCTATTCCCCTATCATCGGCACTTTCTATTTAGCAAATACTTTCTCTATACCAAACACTCATTTCGTATTTTAATGTTAATTTGGTTTTTTGTTCTAGTCAGTTTTGATTTGTGTTGTTAATTGCATTTTTGGATGTTTAATTTCGAGTTCTGACTGGTTATTTAGGGCCAGACACAAGAAAAAGAGCTTCAAGTTATCTCTGTTGGTTGCGAAACTAAGATGATTGTTAATTTTCCCAATTATTGGTTTATTTCTCATTATTACGATTAGGGACAAGTGAGAAGAACCCATGAAGCTGTTCCGAACTCAAGGTACATTTTTTTATAATTTCACATTTATAATTTTATAATATTTTGCGAAAGAACATTCAACTTTTTCGTAATGTAGGGAGAAGAAGGAGATGCTTGAGAGGCCGTTATCGAGAATAGAAGTGTTTTTGAATCGAGTTTCCTCGATTTCTGTAAATGGATGGAGACACGAAAATGATAAATTCATGTAGGTAATTAATTTATTATATACTTTATTAATTGGTATGAAAGTTTTATCTTTTTTTCCTATTATACTTGGACATTATATGGGAATGGATTAATTTGTTGTTTAATTTTGCTCTTGTGGGTAGTGCGGAAAATGAAGCATCCATTTATTCTGGTGCCAGTATGGACCATTATCCCCAATTCTGGTACTGACAATTCTTCAGTTTTGTACATATATGATGTTTTGCTTATCTTATCTATAGATATTGCTCAGAAGCCTAAGCTAGTCGATACTGGTATGAAGTAAAATTTAGTATTGTTTCAAATCCTGCAACCTAATTATCATTATGTACCATACCTTTGGGGTCATTTTATATACATACATACTAAGGTGTTCATATGGAAATTTTCAATAAAATATGGACTATTTTGTAACTATCCTGTGATGTTTGTTATTGACAGGAAAATAGTGTTTATTGTTAGACTGGACGTGTTGGTCTGCAAAATTATAAAAACACAGGGGCTTGTATGCAAGATGTTCAATATCGTGGTTGAGTTTGTAAACTAATCGTTGATACTCAAACTGGTTTGCAATTTGCATTACAATGCTAGAGCTATTTGTAATCGAGAGTGACCAAACGGTAGGGTTAAGTGTTTGAAAGCTGGGTTTTTTTTTCCGCAAATCATAATAGTGAAGGGGAGGGAGAGTAAATATTTAATACTGCACGGGCTGTTGCAAAATTGTGTGCTTCTATCGACCTCAGAAATGGATATGTACGATTATAATTCCAATGTATAAATAAATATACTTCAAAATAAAATATCAATTATCTTATTTCGTAAAAAAATGAGTATAGTGTGGTATAATAAAATATGGTATAATATAATACATAATACAATACAATACAATTATTATATGATATGATATATAATATAATAATATAATACGATGCTATATTATAAAAATGTGTTATTAATATATTGATAATACAAATAGTTGGAATATCAATAAGATAGTTGGAATATCAATAAGTTTATACCAACATATATTGATAATACAGTTATTAATATATCAATAAGATATGAACAAAATATATTTGAAATTGAAAATTGTACTAAATTAAAAAAATTCTATTTATTATTAAGTTATAATGGAAATATATGGTAATATGTTTTTTTGTATAATAGATAGTTCTACCGTGGTGGAGGAAATTGTTGGAGAAGACATAAACATCGAGTTATCCAAATTATCTATTAATTGATAAGGTAATTTTAATTATTAATTGTTTGTCAATATTTTCTTCCTAACATTATGATTTTTAATTTTTGTTTTCAGATATTTAAAACTTCAAAGATGGATGGATTTTGCAAATATGATTATAATTTTGTTATACCAAATTTTATTTGGATAATTATTAACTTTTGGCTTGTAATGTTCAATTAGTTTTTGAATGATTGTTGAGCCACTTGTTCTTCGAATCTATATGTTGGTATAAACTTAAGTAATATTTACGTCATCGTCTATTTATTGTATTTATAATTTGATGTTAAATTTTTATACTTGTCATGCATGTCTGTTGGATGTTCAATTTTTTGGCATCTCAAACAAATATTCAATATACAGACAAATGCACAAGATTAAAAAGTATGTGATATATTATTTTTTCAATACTTCATTTAATATCAATTATTACAAGAAAATTATATAGAAAAACAAAAATTTCATGCAAAGCATTTGCAAGTATCTCGAATTCCAGATCATTTAAGTTTCGGGTCATTCGGGTTCGGGTCGATTTCGGGTTCGGGTCATTCGGGTTCGGATCGATTTCGGGTTCGGGTCATTCGGGTTCGGGTCGATTTCGGGTTCGGATCGATTTCGGGTTCGGGTCATTCGGTTTCGGGTCGATTTCGGGTACGGGTCATTCGGGTTCGGTTCGGTTTCGGGTTCGGGTCGTTGACTATTCAACATTTTCGGGTCGGGTCGGGTTCGGGTTCGGACGGGTCGGGTCATTTTTTGCCAGCTCTATCAAGGTCCCACAACAATTCAACACTATTTTGTATATGTTATGAAATCCCCTTAAAATACCCCCAATATATTGACGATGTGTCATTTAGCGTAAAATGTGATACTAAACGAATACATGGTAAATAAATAAATGAATCTGACTTTAGAATATGATTATGTATTAAATGGTCACGTGTCAAGTATATATAATAACTAAATAAATAGATCCGATTTAATACATAAAATATTTTAATTTTAACATATATCTTTGTTTTTGTTTTTTGTTTTTTGTTTTTTTATAGGGAAATAGGATACGATCCTATTTAACATAAAATATTTCAATTTAACATATGTCTTTGTCTTGTTTTAAAGGTTTGGATAATTGCATATATATACACCTACTAGGTATCAAAATGTCATGAAATTTAATAATTTTGGATTTTTTTGTGGCAGACAGAATGAATATGCACAATGGATAGTCGCGAGCCAAATAAGTCTACTAGAAGCAATGACCACATTCATGAGACAAGTGCGGTCTCGTATACAAAACTACTCTTTTTATACGAAATTATTCTAGTCGGGTTGTGCACAAATTATATTGGGGAGCAACAAGTATGCTAGTTCTATCAAGATTTGTTGCTCAACTTGAAATATGAATTTGTTAATTAAATTGGAATCATGTGATTAATTTGTGATTTTGTATATGCTAGTGTTTTATTTCAATTGTATTTTTTTTTTATTTGTAATTTTGACTTTTAGTGACCGTAACCGTCACTAAAGACATTTAAAAATACGGTTGCTGAAACTTTTTTCTGACGGTGAAAAACATAGTCACTGAAAGCATTTTAGTGAGGGTCCGAACATACTGTCACTAAAAACTGTGTGCATCGTCTCTGAAACTTTTCCGTGATGGGACTGACACAGAAGGATACCTTTTAGCTTCGGAGATACTAGTGACGACACTTCAGCGACGGTTTTTCAGCTTTTTGTGACTGATTTACACCGTCACTGAAAACAAGATTTCTAGTAGTGCTTAAAGACCGTCAAGTTTTACATATGTACAAATATTACAAAGGAAAACAGTTCCTTAACATGGTTTATCGACTTCCTAATTCTTGCCAATGAGACTCATAACTCAATTGGTTAATCGTGAAATACGAAAAATCATATGTTATAATATGAGTTTGAAGGAAATACAGTTTCAGGATCAACCGTAAAAGTGTACACAAGGATAAACGAATGTAGTCGTACATTTGTGGCCATAACTGTCAGTGGGAAAATCCGATTTGAATGGTTCAAATTGGGTTAGATAGATAATTAGATTATCTATAACCTTCATGTAGAAATATATTTCATATGAAAGAAGTATCAGTGTCGTTTATGTGAAATACCGAAAGGGTGCAATAGTATGACATACAGTTAGTAAAACAGTAATAACTTTTGCATACGAACTCCAATTGGGCTGGGACAAATTGGGTTGTGTAGATAATGAGATTATCTACAACTTTCATGTTGGGTGATTTTCTGTCAGAGAAATTTATCAATTTCGTCTGGACAGAATACTTAACAGGTTCATGCACTTTTCTGTGTGAAAGGGTGTATATTGGATATACATGCCTCTTGGCTAATCCTGATCCTATTAGATATAAATAGGATACTTTCTCTCTCCTCACTAAGCAACTGAATGCAATTCTAATCAGACTATTGAGATTATCATTCTGCCCAATACACAAGAAAAAGAGCAAATTCAGATTTGATCTTTCGTGAGTGAAAAGGTGCGAAGAGAGAGAAATAGAGAATCGATTAGATCGAGCAAGTTCGCCGGTGCATCGTCTAGGCAGGTGCATCCGTGACCGACGTCTTACGAATCAACGTGGATACAAGTAGAGGAACGACGTTTGTGGTTCTTTGATTGTGATCGACTCGAGTGAGAAAGACGGTGAAAACGCTTGGACGCACGAAGACGAAGTCGAGTGAACCGGCGTAGTTAACGAGTGGTGAAGGACGCGTGGTATGGGACGCGCGGATTGTCACCAACGTGACAGGAGGAATAGAAGGCGGCGATCAACCCTTCGTGTGCTATCAATTTGGCACTGGTATAGATCTATCATTCTATTTGCATCGTACCCTCGAAGTCATGGCGTGATCTCGGGATTTAAGGAACCGGACCGGGCCTTCATATCCGCTGCGCGGGCCCGGGGTCGGGTGAATTCCCAACAGTGGTATCAGAGCGATCGCCATCGATTCGAGGGTCGAATCATAGTCGTATATTAGATATACGCACGGGTTATCAAAGTTCGTACCCGTTTGCATGATGTTACATATAGAGAAAGTCAAATTCCGTTAAAATCACAAGTGGAATTCGCTAGAGATCGATCAAAAGTTGATTGAGAGTATCTAGGAATAATCGTGAAAAAGTTTCATGATTTATCGTTTTGGAAACGAGCGAAAACGGACGAAACGGCAAAATCTGCAGAAAATTAGAATACGAAACAGTGAGTAAAACTAAGATAATTTTCAGTGGAAAACTCAAAATTGATTGGATCAAATTGACGTAGATAGATAATGAGATTATCTATGACTTTGATACAGAACGTTTTTTTATTTGAACGAATTATCAGTGTCGTTTTTATGGAATACTGAAAGGGTGCGACTGTTTGACATACAGAGACTTAAACGTCCGTATATGTCGCATCGAAACCCCAATTGAGTCCAATCCAATTGGGTTAGTTAGATAATAAGATTATCTAGAACTTTCGTTCACGTTCAAAGTCGGTTGGAATAATTTAATATTTTTGTTTCAACAGAATACTGAAAATGTGTGTAGTTTTCTGGTTGAAAAGGTGTCTATTGGATAAACTTACCTTTTCGTTTGTTCGTATTTTACTAAAACTGGTATAACTTTCAGTAGAAAATTCCGATTTGAATGGTTCAAATTGGGTTAGTTAGATAATGAGATTATCTAGAACTTTCATGTTGTAATATATTTCATTTGAGCGAAGTATTAGTGTCGTTCTAATGAAATAACGAAATGGTGCAGAAAAACAGTTTTTCTGCCGCCCCGGGGGCAGTTTTTGGCGCCCCGGACGCGTCCCGGACGAGGTTTTCTCGCGCCCCACGGCCCTTGCGTTACAACGGATGGGGCAGTCCGTTATAACGGACCCTTCTCTGGATGTTGTTTTTGTTTTCGCGATAACTTTGGCTACGAAGCTCGGAATTTTGAGTTCTTTATATCGATTTGATCGGCATCAAACATACTAGCATATAGGACAAATAATTATTTAGAATAATTAATTTACCTAATTAAATCATATGCATTTAGAAAATCTTGTGATAGTGATATAATATGATTATGTCACGAATTATTAAACATGAATGTCATGATCCATCATAATATTTAAGTCGTGGAAATGCCTTCCATATCCACAACCACCGAGTTTGGTGTTATGTTTCACGTGGGTTCAGGCTAAAGTCGGGCACGTGATATTGTAATTATCGAAAGGGTGGCAAGCGTTAAATCGGGACTTGTGAGGCACAGGCTAAAGTCGACTCACTAGTAGCTTATTTGAACGATACGTTGGAGATGGTTGTGACTTAACCGTCCAGGCCAATCAGATTGGAGTTCGGGGCATAGATAGGATGCACACACGGAACTTGAATTGTATTGGATACGATCCATCACCGAAATCCTATAAAGGTTCAAGAGTCGCATTGGATGCGATTGGATATAATCCTACCTAAATAACGGGATCCCACCCGATAAGCTAAAGTCACTTGTGGGAGGAACGGAAATATGGATCTTGAGTGTTATGGACTTGGAGTCCCGTAACGGAAATATGGATCTTGAGTATTATCTTGTTCCTTGGGCATAGCCGCATATTCCTTGGGCATAGCCGCATAGCTCGTACAACGTCCATGTAGAATTTCCTTCTTATCCTCGGTAACATCGCCGCCTAAACTTCGAATTGGAAGGGTCGCTTTGTCTCCATTGCCAAAATCACCGGAAACCGATTTATAACGTCCAGGTTCTCCATTTAACCTGCTTTTCAAATCGTCTCCCATTTGAGGTAGAATTTTGGTTAGACAATCAAGGGAGAAACGAGATGGAGAGATGAGGAATTGGAAGTGACGTATCAATTCTATCTCCGGCGCTCCTAAATGAATGGGCCCAATAAAGCCCAAAATGGAGAGGGACCCGAACCACTAAGGAACTTCACAAACCCTAACAAAAAATTTGGCATATCCATTCTATTATTAACCACTATCCTATCAAACACAAATTTTTACTATACGATGTTCTGCTCGACGGTACGGACCGGGGTACTTAAATCCAAAGGTAAAAAAAATATATTTCATGATTACCATTTGTATCGACCGTGAAACATGCAATAATGTTAACGGCTCGTGCAAGGGATACTCGATCATACCATACAGTTCCAACTCTGCACATATGCGGAGATGCTCGATTCTAAGTTGGCTTCCGAGTAACACGGGTGCAAAAGAATTCTTCGGTAACCATGTTCGCTGCGAGGCTAATAACTCAATACACATCGTAAACTCGCACTACCGATCAACTTTCTCGTTAGAACCACTGACATGAAACTCGAGAAGATGCCATAGAAAGTTCTTCCAAACACAGATAGCTATTCTCCTGTCGTCGATATATATTCAACCTACTAAATCGTCGTAGCTAGAGAAGTATTAACAATTCGGAAGGAACGGACTCGTCGACGAAAATGCATCATTGGAGAACTCAATCCTTTGATGGTTGTTGCATATGCAGAATGGAGGTAATATCCATTGACAATGGTGAAGGCATGGAGGAGATGGACCAGATCGAGGAATAAAAGTATACATGCATGACAGGGAATCGTGAGAATTGATTAATTGGAAAGAGGTCGTTCATCCCACCACCAGAGTATTATATAACAAATTGGTATTATAAAAAGAGATTTGATATGGTGTCTCCAAACATTCTTGATGTAGTCATGCTTGTATCACTGAAATAGTTTGTTGAAATAATTAATATTGAATTAACAGAAAAATAAATGATGTTCGACAATCATGGAATAACAAGCAATAGAAAAATAAATAGTTTAATCCTTCATATTTTTGCCGGAAAAAAAAAAAAAAAAAAAAACAGGAACAAATATATAGATTACTGGAATTAGTTTCTTCCAAATAAAATATAAAATTAGGCTATTCCATTAATCAATTTTTGTTGAAAATATTACCCTTGATAATTCATTTGTTTGCTTATGTGGCACTAATACATATTTATTATATCATATCTTTTCCTATTTCTCATTTTGTTTTTGCTTTTCTTTTCCAGGAATGAATCCAAAAAACAACAAACATGAAAATGTTAATACATTCCTCAACCTGCAGAGGTCAAGGAATTAATCTCCTGACAAAATCGTAAAAATGTTTACAAAAATATCCTAAGTAATGAGGAGTTCAAAAGAACATGAAGGCTAGAAATTGGATAGTTATTTGAAACTTTTATTATTATTATTATTATCATGGTACTTGTTTTATTTAATTAAAATAACTCAATTTCCATTTTAATTATTATGGTATTTGTTTTATGCTTATTAATTTGTTAAATTATGAATAAGGATAATTTCGTCATTAGTTATTATTTATATTTTTTACATCAATAATCTTATTCCATTAATATCACCGAACTCTATTGAAATATAGTTGAATAAAGACTATTATGTATTCTTTTTATTTTCTATTCTTGTATTGCCGAACAAGTCCACAGATTAACTACCAAATTTAACTTTACAAGTAAAAATTCTAAATTAATTGGAATGCTAATGACATCAATCGATCCTTCTAATGAGGTAAACATGGCTACCAAAAATATTGAAATGCATTTTGGCATAGGTAAGGAAAATTTTATACGTGTATTTTCCAATGTAACCTTGATATTTTTCAAAATCAATAACAAATATTCTCTCAAGACAAATATTTAAAAATTAACCTTTTCAAGATAAATATTCCAAAATTAATCCAGACAATCATTTAAAGATGATCAACGTGATTTGAAGACATAGTTTAACAAATTAAGTTAATTAACCTACATAATTGAATATACATAGTTTATAAATCACTTAAAAATTTATTTATTTCAAATAATTATTATGAATTAAATAGTAAAAAAACTTTTTCTTAAATTTAATCAAACGGCAAATTTATTTATTTTAATTAATTAATTAATTAAGCACTGACTAAATAGTTAGTTAACTGAGAAAGGAAATTAAATTTAAATATAGAGAAAAATTGTTATTTTAATTAATTATGAATTAAACATGTATGTTAATCTTTAAATTCGTTTTATTAAATGAAGTATTCAGGATTATTGTAAAACTAATGACATTTTAAAGCATAGTTTAAGTTAGTTTTCGGGAGATTAGTTTTGGAATATTGAAAGGATTGTTTTTTGAATTTCGAAACATATCAAGGTCACATTGAAAAATTGGGAAATGCTAATGTATACAAGTCAAATTGAGAAAAATAAAGGAAGATGATTTATATTGAACTTTCTTATATATGCCAACACGTCTCCCCGCATTATTGAAGAAACGATTTTAAAATAATGAGAAATTATTTTATATTTAACTTTATATTAGGGCCTGTTTGGAGAGGTGGGTTTTCAGTGGAATTAGTATTTTGAAATCCAGCAAAAGTTTTTTCCTTGTTTGGTGCGCTTGAGAAACTAGGTTTATATTTTGCCAGACTATTATTTTTCCTTGTGATACCGCAAATTAGAACTCGCCAAAAAGATAGAACGCCAAAACTCTGGAAAAGTTAATGCCTCTCTCTTTCTCTCAGCTCTCTTGCTCTCATTTCTCTCGCCAAGGAAAAAGATTCAATTTCACCTCGGATTAGCTACCAGTTTGCCAATTTCAAGTAAGTTAATTTATCTCGTGTTCTCTCGCTGTCATATTCTCCCTCCATTTCAAGAAATTTGTTACCTAATTTTTGCTCTCTCTCTCCGAATTGGTACATTTGGCAAGATCTTAATTTGCTGTCTCTCTCTCTTGTCGATTTTGGTCAAATGTCCAATTGCAAGGTCTGATTTTAGTCAAATGGTCAAATGGCCAATTATACTTTGCAATTTGTACATGAGAATCCTAGGTTTGATTTGGCAATTATACTTTGTCGATTTAGTTCATGAGAATTAGAACAACTGCAAGGTCGTAATTTGTGCAATTGCAAGGTCATATATTGCAAATAGTTTGTCCCAAATAATACTGTGATATTGTGGTACAGTGTGAATTTGTTTAATTTCAGTCCAAATTTGTCCAATAATGCAAATTGTCCTCTGGTACTTTCTGAATTTGCATAATTATGATATATATTTGAAAATTATGTTGTAATTACTGTCTATAATTATGTATTAATTTGTATTAAATTGTTTGCATATTTGTAGATCGCCATTAAATGAATCACACTCAAGATGAATGTGTTGCGGTCATCATAACTCTGGTGTGTTGGATTATTCGTCAACGAGAAAAAAGAATTACGAGAGCTTTGTCGCCGAAAAGGATTTCCGAGCGAGACCGATATTTACAAAGGATTATTTATGAATCCGATATTGCATGTGTAGACATGCTTCGGATGAAAAGGGAATTGTTCTTCAATTTATGCCAAAAATTTAGAGACAGAAATCTTTTGGAAGATTCTAATTATGTGACCGTGGAAGAACAAGTAGCCATGTTTTTGCATATAGTGGGCCATAGCGTGCGGAGTAGGGTTATTGGTGTAAATTTTCTCCGTTCGATTGAAACTGTTAGTCGGCGTTTCAAAAATGTCTTATATGCAATCGGTGAGTTGCGAGATGAGTATATGAAACCCGCCAGTACCGAGCCATCTGACACGATCACCTCGAATCCTAGGTTTAACCCATTCTTTGCGAACTGTATAGGTGCTCTTGATGGGACTCATGTCCCCGTTAATGTTGCCAATACAGATGCATCACGCTATCGCGGGCGTAAGCATATCACTACTCAAAATGTTCTTGCCGCAGTTGATTTCAATCTTCAATTCACGTATGTGCTTGCCGGTTGGGAAGGTACCGCACATGATGCTTTGGTTCTTAATAATGCTATTGAGAGGGACGATAACATTACTATTCCAGAGGGAAAATATTATTTGGTGGATGCCGGGTATTCTACACAACCAGGATTTATCTCTCCCTTTCGTGGCGTTCGGTATCATTTAAAAGAATTTTCCAATAACCCCCCAACAACCGACAAAGAACTATTTAATCTCAGACACTCGTCATTGCGCACGACGATTGAGCGAGCTTTTGGAGCACTAAAAAATCGCTTTAAAATTCTTACGAGTAAACCTTTCTTTCCTAGATCTACACAAGTTGATATTGTGATTGCGTGTTGTATACTTCACAATTATATTATTGCTTCCGAACCCGATGAATTTGTGCCGACGGAAGAGGATGTTAATATGATTAGTTCCCGAACATATAGGACAAGAGGAGCGAGAAGAGACGATGCGAGAGAGTGGGTACAAATTAGAGAGCGAATCATGAGAGATATGTGGGTAAATCGCGTGGGTTAGAAGATCTTTCAAGAATTTGAGTGTTTTATTTCTTTTTAATATAATATTTTGTATCTTAATGTATGACATTTGAAATGTTTATTATATTTTGTTTGTATTTCTAGTATGTTACATTTTGTTTGTTTGTTCTAAACTAAATTTGTTACAGACATGTTTTGTAGAATATAAATAATGTATAATTGCATATAACTAATTCAACATAACATATTAATCATACATAACAATATGTTTTTTTTTATTTTAACTACAACATAACATATAATAATTAACATTCATAATTACTTCTAACTATTTTTTATTTTTACTATATGGAAGTTCTAATTTTATTCAACAACCAAACAAAGAATTATATTTTCCAGCATTTTGTTATTTAGTCATCCAAACAAACTTTGGAATTATAAATTCCAGACAAAAATTTTCCTCCACCTTATAATCCAACTCCACTCTACTAATTCCACTTGCCAAACAGGCCCTTAGGGTCTATTGAGAACCGGAATTGTGTTTTCATTACTTTGTTGGAAACTAGTATCTTGCTTTCTTGTATGGCAGTTGTAACGGAAATTGTATTTTGTACTTACAATTCTTTTCTCCCATCTCTCGTGCGGGTTTTGAGAAGAGTTAAAATTCAAATATTAATAAAAAAATAAACTTACTAATCCTCCTCGAAATCTCACTAACCTCCCGGCATTCTTTGATTCACCATAGTTTCGCTATGATACCATATGTTAGAGTGACACGATCCGGTAATGGAGATGATATGTCTTAGACCTATGTAATAGTTACGGAGATTGTGAAATGTTGGTTATATTTCAATAAAATAACCAAATAAATAAATTATATAATCAATTAAATAATAATAAATAAGTAAGTAAATCGAGAACAAGCCTGGTGTAGCCGCGTGATCGTGTCACAGCTGCCCTAAAGACAGATGACGCCCTCTAGTGCAGGATATTTCGTTTATCCATCTCCAAGGTTCTACACTTCTGATTTGTCTCGGTTCCAATCTAGTAGCACAGTCGTAGAACGAAAATCTTCACCTTAAAGTAGATGAAGACATGTACACCGATTCTTCAATCAAGTTAATCTCATAAAATTGAATAGAGAATATAATCTATATTGTTTATTTTTTGAGAGGTATTTGTATATTAGATTAATTAATTAAGGAGGAATAATATATACAGGAGGAAAGAATGTGGTCTAAAAACAATTGACCTTTTACTTTCATTTCTGATTGTACATTCTTATAGAAGAGAGGGAGGAAACACATAATTTATTGCATATTAATAATGGCAAATAAAACCACTGAATAATAATTGTAACCCAATTAATCAGGACTATTTATTCTTTATTTCTAGTAACCTCCTTTATAAAACTTCTTTTTATATTCCATTGCTCCAATAATTAATTCATACACTTTAATGTACACAAAATATGTGCACTAAAACAATTAATCTAATTGTTTATATTAATTAATATAAACAATTAGGTATTATAGTTTTAAAATTTTATTATTATTAATTGTAACAAATAATACAACATGAAATTCAATGTTATTTATTCAATAAAAATTACTTATTATTATTATTAAATGTATTAGATTTGCATTCTAGTTATAATCATAAATAACGATCTCGATCATATTACTTGCATTCTAGCAATAATCATAAATAACGATCTCGATCATATTACCGAAATACGTGACTTTGATGTATCTAGTTATAACCACTAAAAGTAATCGCTGTTAGTGCGTATGATGTATGTAAAAGACAAAATTACCTACTTAGGACAACTATGTACTCACACTAGTATTTATGCAACTTGAGACGTCATCTTAGTCCAATGGATTCAATATGATTATGCATATTGTTCAAGGTACACTTTCGATATACATTTATTTGATAGACTTCACATAGGTGCTATGTTTCTTATGATAATTTCGGATGGCACCGGATCGTGTCACCCTAACAAATGGTATCAGAGAGAAACTACAAAGACTTTGAGACAGTTAGTGAGATTCCAAGGAGGGTTAGTGGATTTATTTATTTTTTATTAATTGGATTACTAATTAATTTCACTGATCATTTTCGAAATTCACATCAAAGATGAGAGAAAATAGTTGTGAGAGCAAAATAAATTTTTCCTTAGAACCATTATACAAGAAAATATGATACTAGTTTTCAGAAAGTAACGAGAACATAATCCCAGTTTTCAATAGCACAACAGGAACCCTAAAGTTAAATATAAAATTATTTCTCATTATTTTTAAATTTTTTCTTCAATAATGCTGGGAGACGTGTTGGCATATATAAAGAAGTTGATTATAAATTATCTATCTTCATTTTTTTTTCAATTTTGACTTGTATACATTAGCATTTCCCAAATTCCCAATGTCACCCTCGTATGTTTCAAAATTCAAAAAATAATCCTCTCTAAGCTAATATTTCAAAAGATGATGATATTTTAAGAGCCATTTTTGAGGGTTGAGAGCAGTTTCTGAGAAAATTGAAATATAACCTATTTTATCTATAATATTAAATATATTTTTTTGAAATTTATATTATACTTTATTTTGAAAAGTTTCTATTTTTCTCTCAATTCACTTGTTTATTATATGTTAAGAAATACGTTATTATATGCTAAAAAATACGAAAATTTTATTTTCAAAGTTATATACTTGTAATAAATAGAATAAAAAATAACACTTTATAATATAATTTTCAAAACTATACATTAAATATTAGTGACAAAATAAGTCATATTTTATTTTTGCTTAAAAATTGCTCTCGACCACCCAATAACGCTCTTAAAATATCTTTACCCTCTTCCAAAACTAACTTCCTGAAAACAAATATTTCAAAACTAATTTGAACTATCCTTTGAAATGTCGTTAGTTTTAATATAATCCTGAATACTTCATTTAATTAAACGCATTTAAAAGATTAACATACATGCTTAATTCATAATGCATTAAAATAAATAAATTTTCTCTATAATTAAATTAAATATCCTTTTTCAATTAACTAACTATTTAGTCAGTACTTGAATAATTAATTAAAATAGATAAATTTGCCGTTTGATTAAATTGAATAGAAAGGTTTTTACTAGCTAATTCATAATTATTATTTGAAATAAATAAATTTTGAAGTGATTTATAAACTATGTTATGTATGTTAACTTGTCAAACTATGTCTTTTAATTTTTAAACCTGCCGGGTCATTTAAAAGGATTGTTTTGGATTAATTTCGGAATATTTGTTTTGAGAAAGTTAGTTTTGGCATATTTATTTTGAGAGCATATTTTTTGAATTTTGAATAATATCAAGGTTACATTGGAAAATACTCCTATAAAATTATCCATTCATATATCAATTCTTGAGGAGACATGTTGAGTTCCTGATTGAGGTAATTAGCATTTCAATTAATGTATAATTTACATGTAAAGTTGATTTCATAGTTAAATTTGTACATATTTATTAGTTAATCATACATATTAATTAATTGTTAATTCATGTTTACATGTCAATTAACTATTCCAGTGATATAAGCAAGACTATATCAAGAAAATGTTAAGAGTGCAATTTGGGATACCATGCCAAACCTCCTTTTATAATACCAATTGTTCTTATTAAATACTCTGTTGCTAGAATGAATGAGATTTGACCTTTTTCCCAATTGAGCAATTCTCCAAGCTTTCAACATTGTCAATGGTTTCATTTCTTTTCTGCATATACAGAAACCATCAAAGGATTGAGTTCTCAAACGATGGCATGTTTGTTAGTCCGTTTCTTCCGAATTGTTATTACTTCTTCGATGTGGTAGAGGCCAAACGAGTTTATGTTGCGTAAACATGGTTACAGAAGAATTCTTTTGCACTCGAGTTACGTGGAGACCAACTTCATGTGCCGATGGGATATTTGGTCCGTCTCCGTATCTGTGCGGCCAGAGTTGGAACTGTATGGTGCGATCGAGCGTCTTCTGTAGGAGCCGTTAACATTATCGCATGTTTCGATCCATACGAATGGTAATCACAAAATTTATATTATCAAAAATTTGTGATTTATTTCGGTAACTCAAATCATTTTTTTTATCAAAAATACTACATCCACAGAACTAAATTATTAATTCTCTACGGAATAAGAATTTATCGAAAATTTTGCACATAAGTCTCACTTCAGTTTTTTTGTTTTTGTTTTATTGACATCCAACAAATGATCATTTTATCAAACATTAAACCAACTATGTTAAAAAGGTCAATAATATTAATAACTCTATTTTTTCTTAGACGACTTGTTGGCGGTAAATTTGTGATTTACTTGGGTAACTCAATTATATTTGTAGTTTATTATCACTGGATTTTCGGGATCCGGTCCGTACACAAAATATTCTGTTTAGGGCTTGTGTGGTTTCTTTGCATTGGTTCGGGTCCCTCCCCTCCACCCACCCACACACTGACACACACACACACACACACTGATAATCCTTTTGGGCCTTGGCCCAGGCCGTTTAGGTTAACCTGCATCGTGGGAATTAACAATTTCGATTGTCGCCTCTTCCAATTTCTTCTTCCCTGATATTTCTTCTCCATCTCTCCTTACCCTAACCCTAATTCTACCTCAAATGGGCGACGATAAGAAGGGCAAGTTACGTGAACCTGTGGTCCTTGCAAGTCTGGAAAGCGCCGTTACAGATGTTATGAAGGAAAAGTTACATGGAGGAGATACGAGCTATGCGCAAGGAACAGAAAAACGTGCACCTGTGGTGGTCCTTGCAAGCCTGAAAGGCAACGTTACAGATCTTAAGAAGGAAAAGTTACATGGAGGAGATACGAGCTCTGCACAAGGAAAAGGAAAAGGAAAAAATTCCGTGAAAAAACGAAACTGATGTAAGATCGATCTTTCAGTATATTTCTCTCTTTTTCTCTATCGAGAAGAGCTCCTTTTCCCTAAATCTGATGTTTCTTTCTTTGATATTACTGCGAAATTACTGTTTTCTCTCTAATTGATCGAAGAATAGCTGATTCAACTCCGATTAGTTTAAATTAAGTCTGAATCGGAGAGGATTCTCATCCGATTTTGGTCTGATCCTGTAGGATTAGGTGATTTCTGAGGTCAGCAATGGTAAGGGATGAGAACTAGGGTTTGTCGTCAAGGGTAGCGAGTTGAATGTTAGGGTTTGGTATGATTTTGAAAGAGAAGACATTGAACGATATTGGGTTTTAGAAATATGGTTTTATTCATCAACTCTGTCTAAATTATCAACATTTTATGATAGTTTATAGATGTTTAAAGGCTATTTCAGGGTCCTGTTGGTGTTTCAGTGTTTTTGTCGTATTTTTAGTATTTTATGGTGTATTAATTTGCAAACTTCATATTCATTTTAATTACAATTCTTACAAATATTATTTTCTATTTCAATTACGAATATTGGTGGCTAACTATCTTATTTTTGCTAATTTCAGGGCCACAATTAGATAAGCAATGAAGTATAAATCATGAAAGAAGTCTTAGCCTACCAAATTATATCACCGAAGAGGTAGATATAGAACTCATGTAAATTATGTGTGATTAATTTAAAACTATGCATATTGGAATTTATTTATATTTATCGTGTGTGAATAATTACCATTTTACATTGATGTCAATTCATGTAATAAGATAAATTAACATTATAATTCATATTTTGATGCAAATTAGTTGTATGAGTTTTTTTATTTATTTCATATTAGGATGATATTGATAACTCATTTAAGGGTTATATTATATTCTCCAGTTATTATACTATATCATAGGCAACATAAACAAGAGTTGAAAAGCTTCAACATCGTTTCGTTTGCGTTGTATAAATTGTAAATTGTAGTCATTGAATCCTGTTACTTTTTGAAACCATCGAAGAAGACCCTTATTGAGAATATGATTTTGCTCATTTACGAAGTAATAATTACATTCAAATCTTTTTTATTTCATAAACATTCAATTGGTCGAGTGATAAAACATGTATTTAGGAACAGCGAGGTTTCGAGTTAGAAACTCTCAAGATGCATATTTTGAAATCTGTATAGATAAGCCCCCTTATAATGTGATTAGCTTCCCTCCTAACCCCATGTATTCCTAAGTTGCACCGAAATGTGGAGACCCAAGGGAGACCTAACCTTGAAGAAGATCACCTCGCATAGGTTCTCGTGGCGAACAGAACTGTGCAGAACTACGGCGAACAAACACTCTTACCCACAAAATAAATATAATGCTCAGATAAAAGAAAAAGAAAAAAAAATGGGAGTATAGGTATCAATGGACGGGTCCATTTGACGAAAAATGGAGAGCGCTAAATCAGTTAGCAGATCGATATTAAAAAACGAGCTTTTCATTCTCTTGGGCCAAGAAAACCTTTTCAAAACCCAGCTTCGAATAAAAAATACAAAGGGCACAATCTCACAATGGACAAATGTAGCCTTTGTATCAATATTTTTGTCAATCTGACATTCCATTCAAACAGATATTTATCGTGTACCAAGGTCCCACAACAAATATACACTAGTTTTTATATGATATGCAATCCCATCAAAGTACTCCCAACAATACATTGATGATGAGTTAGTTAATGTAAAATGTGATACTAAACGAATACATGATAAATAAATAAATGAATCCGATTTTAGAAAATGATTATGTATTAAATGATCATGCGTCAAGTAGGTATAGTAAATAAATAAATAAATAGACCCAATTTAATACATAAAATATTTTAATATAACATATATCTTTTTTTATGCTTAGCCACCTAGTAGCCAGAAATGTTGCATGTTCAATGCAAGCATGTTGGTTTATAGGCTTGTCTCTGAAGATCACGTTGTTTCTTGCCAACCACATGGCATATTGCCCCGTCCATCACTGCGCGTCCCGTCTTGTTCTCTCCTCGATCGCCATCTTTATTCTTTGAGTACACCAGTTGTCCGTCTCCATTTGTTGTAAAGAGTTATTCCATCCATGAAGCACGCAAATGTGTCTCCATGTAGGATGTATATATGTGTTTTAATTTATGATTTGGCACCCTAATTTATGATTGAATTATGTTAATTTATTATTTAACATTTCATTAAAGAAATGGACGAATTTTTCGAGGACAAACAAAAACATCGTCACAAATTGCAACAAAATCAATGAAAACGGCCCTACTCTGGTCAAGACATTGGTAGCACAATATTTAATGATTATCGGGATATGATAGTACTATTTTTATTTTATTTTTATTTACAATATATAATGGAATGTAAGAAGTCATGTAAAAACATAAGATATCGTTAACAACAAGCGATCGCTTGTCGGATTTCATTCAAAAAATTAAAGTGGCAAATCATAAATTATTGTGTTAAAAAATAAGATGTTAAATTATATTTACGTCATAAAAAATTTGTGAGAAGGTATTAGAGAATATCAACATTTTGTATATTTTTATTTCAATCTGACATTCCATCCAAATAGATATTTATCATGTATCAAGGTCTAGAGGTGGCAATCGGGCGGGTCGGGTCGGGTTCGGGTCGGGTCATTTCGGGTTCGGGTCGTTTCGGTTTGCTGGTCATTCGGGTCATTCGGGTCGCGGGTCGTTCGGGTTTCGGGTCGTTCGGGTTCGGGTTCGGGTCGTTTCGGTTTTCGGGTCGTTCGGTTCCGGTCGTTTCAATTTTCGGGTCATTCGGTTCCGGGTCGTTTCGGTTTTCGGGTCGTTCGGTTCCGGGTCGTTTCGGTTTTCGGGTCGTTCGGTTCCGGGTCGTTTCGGTTTTCGGGTCGTTCGGTTTCGGGTCATTCGATTCCTGATCGTTTCGATTTTCGGGTCGTTCGGTTCCGAATTGTTTTGATTTTCGGGTCATCGATTTCGGATCGTTCGATTCCGAATCGTTTCGATTTTCGGGTCATTGATTTTGGGTCATTTCAATTTTTGTTCTTTCGGGTACGGATTACGGGTCAATAAATAAACAGCGGATTTTTCAAAAAACTGAATTTATATTTGGAATTAGTTTTTTATGAGAAAAATAAATAGTAGATTTTTTATGACAATTAATGTCATTAAAACAAAATACATTGAAATATCATATTATAAATCTATTAAATATTTTGAATATATAATATTAAAATTATATTAATGATAGTTATTAAACATATTAAAATTAAGATTGTACATAGAAATATCAAATATACCTAACATAAAAAAATAAATAATAACTCCAAAATTATTTCCCTCCAAAATATTTCGTTACTTTCCCTCCTCTTTTAATTTCTCATTTTTTTAATTTAACTTTTAATATTTCCTTACTTTCCCTTCTCTTATTATTTCTCACTTTTTTAATTAAACCTTTTCTTTCTATCAATAATATTACATAATAATGTGAACTAATTATCATTAATATATGTGAACTAATTCAAAAAAGATTTTATTTTGTGTTTTGTATCATTTCAATTTGTAATTATTTTTAATTACCCAATTCTTTTGGTATATATGATATATTTCAAGATAATAAATTATATGATGTCTTTGCAAAATGATATAATTTCATATAATAAAGATATAAATATATAAGAAATGATGCAATTGAGATACATATTTAAAAAACTTGCATGATTCGAACACTTCTCAAGTTCCCAAATCACACTACTACAAAAAGTACTATTAGCTACGAAAATCTTTACGACAAAGTAAATTTTGTCACTGTATGACATTATTAGCCACTGATTTATGTTTGTCCCGAAAAAAATTCTCTTATTGGGACTAATTGTTTTTTTTGCTACTGAATTGGTCACAAAACACTATTAAGTCTGATAGTTCGTTTATTTTGTGACAAAATAATTGTCACAAAATAATTGACATATAAAGTGTCATATAATTGGGACTAAATTTGGTTATTGATTATCGGCAAATATGTTGAATGCCTTACATGTTTTATAAGTTAATACAATTTTTGTAAAATTATAATTAATTTAGATAAGGTTTAAATTGACAAATATTATTTTTTATGGTCAGAAATTTTATTTTATTAATTGTTGCTTCGTATGAACTAATATGTAATGAAAATTAATAAAGTATTGAAAAAAAAAAATTCCCTCCTAATTGTATTTTTGGCTTTAGTTAACAAGATATTAGCAAAATATTGGAGGGAACTTTTCCCTCTAAATTTTTTTTTCATGTATACACAGCCCTCTCTTTCTTTCTTATTTCCCTCTCATTCTTTCTTCTTATTTCCCTCAAATTATCGTTTATTCCCCCTTCTTTTTCATTTTTTTCACCGTAATTAGGAAAAAAAATTCACTCTCTTCTCTAACGGTGAGAGGAGAAAGGAGAATGGAAATAGTTTTTGAAACCCTAATCAGCGCCACTTTCTTTGGAAGGCAAACTCCCTTCTCCTCGCCACTTTCTCTGCCAGCCACTCATCTCTTCTCGCAACTCGGAAAGCGGCCACAAATCGCCAGCGACGAGAAGGTAAACTCCCCTATTCCCCTATCATCGGCACTTTCTATTTAGCAAATACTTTCTCTATACCAAACACTCATTTCGTATTTTAATGTTAATTTGGTTTTTTGTTCTAGTCAGTTTTGATTTGTGTTGTTAATTGCATTTTTGGATGTTTAATTTCGAGTTCTGACTGGTTATTTAGGGCCAGACACAAGAAAAAGAGCTTCAAGTTATCTCTGTTGGTTGCGAAACTAAGATGATTGTTAATTTTCCCAATTATTGGTTTATTTCTCATTATTACGATTAGGGACAAGTGAGAAGAACCCATGAAGCTGTTCCGAACTCAAGGTACATTTTTTTATAATTTCACATTTATAATTTTATAATATTTTGCGAAAGAACATTCAACTTTTTCGTAATGTAGGGAGAAGAAGGAGATGCTTGAGAGGCCGTTATCGAGAATAGAAGTGTTTTTGAATCGAGTTTCCTCGATTTCTGTAAATGGATGGAGACACGAAAATGATAAATTCATGTAGGTAATTAATTTATTATATACTTTATTAATTGGTATGAAAGTTTTATCTTTTTTTCCTATTATACTTGGACATTATATGGGAATGGATTAATTTGTTGTTTAATTTTGCTCTTGTGGGTAGTGCGGAAAATGAAGCATCCATTTATTCTGGTGCCAGTATGGACCATTATCCCCAATTCTGGTACTGACAATTCTTCAGTTTTGTACATATATGATGTTTTGCTTATCTTATCTATAGATATTGCTCAGAAGCCTAAGCTAGTCGATACTGGTATGAAGTAAAATTTAGTATTGTTTCAAATCCTGCAACCTAATTATCATTATGTACCATACCTTTGGGGTCATTTTATATACATACATACTAAGGTGTTCATATGGAAATTTTCAATAAAATATGGACTATTTTGTAACTATCCTGTGATGTTTGTTATTGACAGGAAAATAGTGTTTATTGTTAGACTGGACGTGTTGGTCTGCAAAATTATAAAAACACAGGGGCTTGTATGCAAGATGTTCAATATCGTGGTTGAGTTTGTAAACTAATCGTTGATACTCAAACTGGTTTGCAATTTGCATTACAATGCTAGAGCTATTTGTAATCGAGAGTGACCAAACGGTAGGGTTAAGTGTTTGAAAGCTGGGTTTTTTTTTCCGCAAATCATAATAGTGAAGGGGAGGGAGAGTAAATATTTAATACTGCACGGGCTGTTGCAAAATTGTGTGCTTCTATCGACCTCAGAAATGGATATGTACGATTATAATTCCAATGTATAAATAAATATACTTCAAAATAAAATATCAATTATCTTATTTCGTAAAAAAATGAGTATAGTGTGGTATAATAAAATATGGTATAATATAATACATAATACAATACAATACAATTATTATATGATATGATATATAATATAATAATATAATACGATGCTATATTATAAAAATGTGTTATTAATATATTGATAATACAAATAGTTGGAATATCAATAAGATAGTTGGAATATCAATAAGTTTATACCAACATATATTGATAATACAGTTATTAATATATCAATAAGATATGAACAAAATATATTTGAAATTGAAAATTGTACTAAATTAAAAAAATTCTATTTATTATTAAGTTATAATGGAAATATATGGTAATATGTTTTTTTGTATAATAGATAGTTCTACCGTGGTGGAGGAAATTGTTGGAGAAGACATAAACATCGAGTTATCCAAATTATCTATTAATTGATAAGGTAATTTTAATTATTAATTGTTTGTCAATATTTTCTTCCTAACATTATGATTTTTAATTTTTGTTTTCAGATATTTAAAACTTCAAAGATGGATGGATTTTGCAAATATGATTATAATTTTGTTATACCAAATTTTATTTGGATAATTATTAACTTTTGGCTTGTAATGTTCAATTAGTTTTTGAATGATTGTTGAGCCACTTGTTCTTCGAATCTATATGTTGGTATAAACTTAAGTAATATTTACGTCATCGTCTATTTATTGTATTTATAATTTGATGTTAAATTTTTATACTTGTCATGCATGTCTGTTGGATGTTCAATTTTTTGGCATCTCAAACAAATATTCAATATACAGACAAATGCACAAGATTAAAAAGTATGTGATATATTATTTTTTCAATACTTCATTTAATATCAATTATTACAAGAAAATTATATAGAAAAACAAAAATTTCATGCAAAGCATTTGCAAGTATCTCGAATTCCAGATCATTTAAGTTTCGGGTCATTCGGGTTCGGGTCGATTTCGGGTTCGGGTCATTCGGGTTCGGATCGATTTCGGGTTCGGGTCATTCGGGTTCGGGTCGATTTCGGGTTCGGATCGATTTCGGGTTCGGGTCATTCGGTTTCGGGTCGATTTCGGGTACGGGTCATTCGGGTTCGGTTCGGTTTCGGGTTCGGGTCGTTGACTATTCAACATTTTCGGGTCGGGTCGGGTTCGGGTTCGGACGGGTCGGGTCATTTTTTGCCAGCTCTATCAAGGTCCCACAACAATTCAACACTATTTTGTATATGTTATGAAATCCCCTTAAAATACCCCCAATATATTGACGATGTGTCATTTAGCGTAAAATGTGATACTAAACGAATACATGGTAAATAAATAAATGAATCTGACTTTAGAATATGATTATGTATTAAATGGTCACGTGTCAAGTATATATAATAACTAAATAAATAGATCCGATTTAATACATAAAATATTTTAATTTTAACATATATCTTTGTTTTTGTTTTTTGTTTTTTGTTTTTTTATAGGGAAATAGGATACGATCCTATTTAACATAAAATATTTCAATTTAACATATGTCTTTGTCTTGTTTTAAAGGTTTGGATAATTGCATATATATACACCTACTAGGTATCAAAATGTCATGAAATTTAATAATTTTGGATTTTTTTGTGGCAGACAGAATGAATATGCACAATGGATAGTCGCGAGCCAAATAAGTCTACTAGAAGCAATGACCACATTCATGAGACAAGTGCGGTCTCGTATACAAAACTACTCTTTTTATACGAAATTATTCTAGTCGGGTTGTGCACAAATTATATTGGGGAGCAACAAGTATGCTAGTTCTATCAAGATTTGTTGCTCAACTTGAAATATGAATTTGTTAATTAAATTGGAATCATGTGATTAATTTGTGATTTTGTATATGCTAGTGTTTTATTTCAATTGTATTTTTTTTTTATTTGTAATTTTGACTTTTAGTGACCGTAACCGTCACTAAAGACATTTAAAAATACGGTTGCTGAAACTTTTTTCTGACGGTGAAAAACATAGTCACTGAAAGCATTTTAGTGAGGGTCCGAACATACTGTCACTAAAAACTGTGTGCATCGTCTCTGAAACTTTTCCGTGATGGGACTGACACAGAAGGATACCTTTTAGCTTCGGAGATACTAGTGACGACACTTCAGCGACGGTTTTTCAGCTTTTTGTGACTGATTTACACCGTCACTGAAAACAAGATTTCTAGTAGTGCTTAAAGACCGTCAAGTTTTACATATGTACAAATATTACAAAGGAAAACAGTTCCTTAACATGGTTTATCGACTTCCTAATTCTTGCCAATGAGACTCATAACTCAATTGGTTAATCGTGAAATACGAAAAATCATATGTTATAATATGAGTTTGAAGGAAATACAGTTTCAGGATCAACCGTAAAAGTGTACACAAGGATAAACGAATGTAGTCGTACATTTGTGGCCATAACTGTCAGTGGGAAAATCCGATTTGAATGGTTCAAATTGGGTTAGATAGATAATTAGATTATCTATAACCTTCATGTAGAAATATATTTCATATGAAAGAAGTATCAGTGTCGTTTATGTGAAATACCGAAAGGGTGCAATAGTATGACATACAGTTAGTAAAACAGTAATAACTTTTGCATACGAACTCCAATTGGGCTGGGACAAATTGGGTTGTGTAGATAATGAGATTATCTACAACTTTCATGTTGGGTGATTTTCTGTCAGAGAAATTTATCAATTTCGTCTGGACAGAATACTTAACAGGTTCATGCACTTTTCTGTGTGAAAGGGTGTATATTGGATATACATGCCTCTTGGCTAATCCTGATCCTATTAGATATAAATAGGATACTTTCTCTCTCCTCACTAAGCAACTGAATGCAATTCTAATCAGACTATTGAGATTATCATTCTGCCCAATACACAAGAAAAAGAGCAAATTCAGATTTGATCTTTCGTGAGTGAAAAGGTGCGAAGAGAGAGAAATAGAGAATCGATTAGATCGAGCAAGTTCGCCGGTGCATCGTCTAGGCAGGTGCATCCGTGACCGACGTCTTACGAATCAACGTGGATACAAGTAGAGGAACGACGTTTGTGGTTCTTTGATTGTGATCGACTCGAGTGAGAAAGACGGTGAAAACGCTTGGACGCACGAAGACGAAGTCGAGTGAACCGGCGTAGTTAACGAGTGGTGAAGGACGCGTGGTATGGGACGCGCGGATTGTCACCAACGTGACAGGAGGAATAGAAGGCGGCGATCAACCCTTCGTGTGCTATCAATTTGGCACTGGTATAGATCTATCATTCTATTTGCATCGTACCCTCGAAGTCATGGCGTGATCTCGGGATTTAAGGAACCGGACCGGGCCTTCATATCCGCTGCGCGGGCCCGGGGTCGGGTGAATTCCCAACAGTGGTATCAGAGCGATCGCCATCGATTCGAGGGTCGAATCATAGTCGTATATTAGATATACGCACGGGTTATCAAAGTTCGTACCCGTTTGCATGATGTTACATATAGAGAAAGTCAAATTCCGTTAAAATCACAAGTGGAATTCGCTAGAGATCGATCAAAAGTTGATTGAGAGTATCTAGGAATAATCGTGAAAAAGTTTCATGATTTATCGTTTTGGAAACGAGCGAAAACGGACGAAACGGCAAAATCTGCAGAAAATTAGAATACGAAACAGTGAGTAAAACTAAGATAATTTTCAGTGGAAAACTCAAAATTGATTGGATCAAATTGACGTAGATAGATAATGAGATTATCTATGACTTTGATACAGAACGTTTTTTTATTTGAACGAATTATCAGTGTCGTTTTTATGGAATACTGAAAGGGTGCGACTGTTTGACATACAGAGACTTAAACGTCCGTATATGTCGCATCGAAACCCCAATTGAGTCCAATCCAATTGGGTTAGTTAGATAATAAGATTATCTAGAACTTTCGTTCACGTTCAAAGTCGGTTGGAATAATTTAATATTTTTGTTTCAACAGAATACTGAAAATGTGTGTAGTTTTCTGGTTGAAAAGGTGTCTATTGGATAAACTTACCTTTTCGTTTGTTCGTATTTTACTAAAACTGGTATAACTTTCAGTAGAAAATTCCGATTTGAATGGTTCAAATTGGGTTAGTTAGATAATGAGATTATCTAGAACTTTCATGTTGTAATATATTTCATTTGAGCGAAGTATTAGTGTCGTTCTAATGAAATAACGAAAGGGTGCAGAAAAACAGTTTTTCTGCCGCCCCGGGGGCAGTTTTTGGCGCCCCGGACGCGTCCCGGACGAGGTTTTCTCGCGCCCCACGGCCCTTGCGTTACAACGGATGGGGCAGTCCGTTATAACGGACCCTTCTCTGGATGTTGTTTTTGTTTTCGCGATAACTTTGGCTACGAAGCTCGGAATTTTGAGTTCTTTATATCGATTTGATCGGCATCAAACATACTAGCATATAGGACAAATAATTATTTAGAATAATTAATTTACCTAATTAAATCATATGCATTTAGAAAATCTTGTGATAGTGATATAATATGATTATGTCACGAATTATTAAACATGAATGTCATGATCCATCATAATATTTAAGTCGTGGAAATGCCTTCCATATCCACAACCACCGAGTTTGGTGTTATGTTTCACGTGGGTTCAGGCTAAAGTCGGGCACGTGATATTGTAATTATCGAAAGGGTGGCAAGCGTTAAATCGGGACTTGTGAGGCACAGGCTAAAGTCGACTCACTAGTAGCTTATTTGAACGATACGTTGGAGATGGTTGTGACTTAACCGTCCAGGCCAATCAGATTGGAGTTCGGGGCATAGATAGGATGCACACACGGAACTTGAATTGTATTGGATACGATCCATCACCGAAATCCTATAAAGGTTCAAGAGTCGCATTGGATGCGATTGGATATAATCCTACCTAAATAACGGGATCCCACCCGATAAGCTAAAGTCACTTGTGGGAGGAACGGAAATATGGATCTTGAGTGTTATGGACTTGGAGTCCCGTAACGGAAATATGGATCTTGAGTATTATCTTGTTCCTTGGGCATAGCCGCATATTCCTTGGGCATAGCCGCATAGCTCGTACAACGTCCATGTAGAATTTCCTTCTTATCCTCGGTAACATCGCCGCCTAAACTTCGAATTGGAAGGGTCGCTTTGTCTCCATTGCCAAAATCACCGGAAACCGATTTATAACGTCCAGGTTCTCCATTTAACCTGCTTTTCAAATCGTCTCCCATTTGAGGTAGAATTTTGGTTAGACAATCAAGGGAGAAACGAGATGGAGAGATGAGGAATTGGAAGTGACGTATCAATTCTATCTCCGGCGCTCCTAAATGAATGGGCCCAATAAAGCCCAAAATGGAGAGGGACCCGAACCACTAAGGAACTTCACAAACCCTAACAAAAAATTTGGCATATCCATTCTATTATTAACCACTATCCTATCAAACACAAATTTTTACTATACGATGTTCTGCTCGACGGTACGGACCGGGGTACTTAAATCCAAAGGTAAAAAAAATATATTTCATGATTACCATTTGTATCGACCGTGAAACATGCAATAATGTTAACGGCTCGTGCAAGGGATACTCGATCATACCATACAGTTCCAACTCTGCACATATGCGGAGATGCTCGATTCTAAGTTGGCTTCCGAGTAACACGGGTGCAAAAGAATTCTTCGGTAACCATGTTCGCTGCGAGGCTAATAACTCAATACACATCGTAAACTCGCACTACCGATCAACTTTCTCGTTAGAACCACTGACATGAAACTCGAGAAGATGCCATAGAAAGTTCTTCCAAACACAGATAGCTATTCTCCTGTCGTCGATATATATTCAACCTACTAAATCGTCGTAGCTAGAGAAGTATTAACAATTCGGAAGGAACGGACTCGTCGACGAAAATGCATCATTGGAGAACTCAATCCTTTGATGGTTGTTGCATATGCAGAATGGAGGTAATATCCATTGACAATGGTGAAGGCATGGAGGAGATGGACCAGATCGAGGAATAAAAGTATACATGCATGACAGGGAATCGTGAGAATTGATTAATTGGAAAGAGGTCGTTCATCCCACCACCAGAGTATTATATAACAAATTGGTATTATAAAAAGAGATTTGATATGGTGTCTCCAAACATTCTTGATGTAGTCATGCTTGTATCACTGAAATAGTTTGTTGAAATAATTAATATTGAATTAACAGAAAAATAAATGATGTTCGACAATCATGGAATAACAAGCAATAGAAAAATAAATAGTTTAATCCTTCATATTTTTGCCGGAAAAAAAAAAAAAAAAAAAAACAGGAACAAATATATAGATTACTGGAATTAGTTTCTTCCAAATAAAATATAAAATTAGGCTATTCCATTAATCAATTTTTGTTGAAAATATTACCCTTGATAATTCATTTGTTTGCTTATGTGGCACTAATACATATTTATTATATCATATCTTTTCCTATTTCTCATTTTGTTTTTGCTTTTCTTTTCCAGGAATGAATCCAAAAAACAACAAACATGAAAATGTTAATACATTCCTCAACCTGCAGAGGTCAAGGAATTAATCTCCTGACAAAATCGTAAAAATGTTTACAAAAATATCCTAAGTAATGAGGAGTTCAAAAGAACATGAAGGCTAGAAATTGGATAGTTATTTGAAACTTTTATTATTATTATTATTATCATGGTACTTGTTTTATTTAATTAAAATAACTCAATTTCCATTTTAATTATTATGGTATTTGTTTTATGCTTATTAATTTGTTAAATTATGAATAAGGATAATTTCGTCATTAGTTATTATTTATATTTTTTACATCAATAATCTTATTCCATTAATATCACCGAACTCTATTGAAATATAGTTGAATAAAGACTATTATGTATTCTTTTTATTTTCTATTCTTGTATTGCCGAACAAGTCCACAGATTAACTACCAAATTTAACTTTACAAGTAAAAATTCTAAATTAATTGGAATGCTAATGACATCAATCGATCCTTCTAATGAGGTAAACATGGCTACCAAAAATATTGAAATGCATTTTGGCATAGGTAAGGAAAATTTTATACGTGTATTTTCCAATGTAACCTTGATATTTTTCAAAATCAATAACAAATATTCTCTCAAGACAAATATTTAAAAATTAACCTTTTCAAGATAAATATTCCAAAATTAATCCAGACAATCATTTAAAGATGATCAACGTGATTTGAAGACATAGTTTAACAAATTAAGTTAATTAACCTACATAATTGAATATACATAGTTTATAAATCACTTAAAAATTTATTTATTTCAAATAATTATTATGAATTAAATAGTAAAAAAACTTTTTCTTAAATTTAATCAAACGGCAAATTTATTTATTTTAATTAATTAATTAATTAAGCACTGACTAAATAGTTAGTTAACTGAGAAAGGAAATTAAATTTAAATATAGAGAAAAATTGTTATTTTAATTAATTATGAATTAAACATGTATGTTAATCTTTAAATTCGTTTTATTAAATGAAGTATTCAGGATTATTGTAAAACTAATGACATTTTAAAGCATAGTTTAAGTTAGTTTTCGGGAGATTAGTTTTGGAATATTGAAAGGATTGTTTTTTGAATTTCGAAACATATCAAGGTCACATTGAAAAATTGGGAAATGCTAATGTATACAAGTCAAATTGAGAAAAATAAAGGAAGATGATTTATATTGAACTTTCTTATATATGCCAACACGTCTCCCCGCATTATTGAAGAAACGATTTTAAAATAATGAGAAATTATTTTATATTTAACTTTATATTAGGGCCTGTTTGGAGAGGTGGGTTTTCAGTGGAATTAGTATTTTGAAATCCAGCAAAAGTTTTTTCCTTGTTTGGTGCGCTTGAGAAACTAGGTTTATATTTTGCCAGACTATTATTTTTCCTTGTGATACCGCAAATTAGAACTCGCCAAAAAGATAGAACGCCAAAACTCTGGAAAAGTTAATGCCTCTCTCTTTCTCTCAGCTCTCTTGCTCTCATTTCTCTCGCCAAGGAAAAAGATTCAATTTCACCTCGGATTAGCTACCAGTTTGCCAATTTCAAGTAAGTTAATTTATCTCGTGTTCTCTCGCTGTCATATTCTCCCTCCATTTCAAGAAATTTGTTACCTAATTTTTGCTCTCTCTCTCCGAATTGGTACATTTGGCAAGATCTTAATTTGCTGTCTCTCTCTCTTGTCGATTTTGGTCAAATGTCCAATTGCAAGGTCTGATTTTAGTCAAATGGTCAAATGGCCAATTATACTTTGCAATTTGTACATGAGAATCCTAGGTTTGATTTGGCAATTATACTTTGTCGATTTAGTTCATGAGAATTAGAACAACTGCAAGGTCGTAATTTGTGCAATTGCAAGGTCATATATTGCAAATAGTTTGTCCCAAATAATACTGTGATATTGTGGTACAGTGTGAATTTGTTTAATTTCAGTCCAAATTTGTCCAATAATGCAAATTGTCCTCTGGTACTTTCTGAATTTGCATAATTATGATATATATTTGAAAATTATGTTGTAATTACTGTCTATAATTATGTATTAATTTGTATTAAATTGTTTGCATATTTGTAGATCGCCATTAAATGAATCACACTCAAGATGAATGTGTTGCGGTCATCATAACTCTGGTGTGTTGGATTATTCGTCAACGAGAAAAAAGAATTACGAGAGCTTTGTCGCCGAAAAGGATTTCCGAGCGAGACCGATATTTACAAAGGATTATTTATGAATCCGATATTGCATGTGTAGACATGCTTCGGATGAAAAGGGAATTGTTCTTCAATTTATGCCAAAAATTTAGAGACAGAAATCTTTTGGAAGATTCTAATTATGTGACCGTGGAAGAACAAGTAGCCATGTTTTTGCATATAGTGGGCCATAGCGTGCGGAGTAGGGTTATTGGTGTAAATTTTCTCCGTTCGATTGAAACTGTTAGTCGGCGTTTCAAAAATGTCTTATATGCAATCGGTGAGTTGCGAGATGAGTATATGAAACCCGCCAGTACCGAGCCATCTGACACGATCACCTCGAATCCTAGGTTTAACCCATTCTTTGCGAACTGTATAGGTGCTCTTGATGGGACTCATGTCCCCGTTAATGTTGCCAATACAGATGCATCACGCTATCGCGGGCGTAAGCATATCACTACTCAAAATGTTCTTGCCGCAGTTGATTTCAATCTTCAATTCACGTATGTGCTTGCCGGTTGGGAAGGTACCGCACATGATGCTTTGGTTCTTAATAATGCTATTGAGAGGGACGATAACATTACTATTCCAGAGGGAAAATATTATTTGGTGGATGCCGGGTATTCTACACAACCAGGATTTATCTCTCCCTTTCGTGGCGTTCGGTATCATTTAAAAGAATTTTCCAATAACCCCCCAACAACCGACAAAGAACTATTTAATCTCAGACACTCGTCATTGCGCACGACGATTGAGCGAGCTTTTGGAGCACTAAAAAATCGCTTTAAAATTCTTACGAGTAAACCTTTCTTTCCTAGATCTACACAAGTTGATATTGTGATTGCGTGTTGTATACTTCACAATTATATTATTGCTTCCGAACCCGATGAATTTGTGCCGACGGAAGAGGATGTTAATATGATTAGTTCCCGAACATATAGGACAAGAGGAGCGAGAAGAGACGATGCGAGAGAGTGGGTACAAATTAGAGAGCGAATCATGAGAGATATGTGGGTAAATCGCGTGGGTTAGAAGATCTTTCAAGAATTTGAGTGTTTTATTTCTTTTTAATATAATATTTTGTATCTTAATGTATGACATTTGAAATGTTTATTATATTTTGTTTGTATTTCTAGTATGTTACATTTTGTTTGTTTGTTCTAAACTAAATTTGTTACAGACATGTTTTGTAGAATATAAATAATGTATAATTGCATATAACTAATTCAACATAACATATTAATCATACATAACAATATGTTTTTTTTTATTTTAACTACAACATAACATATAATAATTAACATTCATAATTACTTCTAACTATTTTTTATTTTTACTATATGGAAGTTCTAATTTTATTCAACAACCAAACAAAGAATTATATTTTCCAGCATTTTGTTATTTAGTCATCCAAACAAACTTTGGAATTATAAATTCCAGACAAAAATTTTCCTCCACCTTATAATCCAACTCCACTCTACTAATTCCACTTGCCAAACAGGCCCTTAGGGTCTATTGAGAACCGGAATTGTGTTTTCATTACTTTGTTGGAAACTAGTATCTTGCTTTCTTGTATGGCAGTTGTAACGGAAATTGTATTTTGTACTTACAATTCTTTTCTCCCATCTCTCGTGCGGGTTTTGAGAAGAGTTAAAATTCAAATATTAATAAAAAAATAAACTTACTAATCCTCCTCGAAATCTCACTAACCTCCCGGCATTCTTTGATTCACCATAGTTTCGCTATGATACCATATGTTAGAGTGACACGATCCGGTAATGGAGATGATATGTCTTAGACCTATGTAATAGTTACGGAGATTGTGAAATGTTGGTTATATTTCAATAAAATAACCAAATAAATAAATTATATAATCAATTAAATAATAATAAATAAGTAAGTAAATCGAGAACAAGCCTGGTGTAGCCGCGTGATCGTGTCACAGCTGCCCTAAAGACAGATGACGCCCTCTAGTGCAGGATATTTCGTTTATCCATCTCCAAGGTTCTACACTTCTGATTTGTCTCGGTTCCAATCTAGTAGCACAGTCGTAGAACGAAAATCTTCACCTTAAAGTAGATGAAGACATGTACACCGATTCTTCAATCAAGTTAATCTCATAAAATTGAATAGAGAATATAATCTATATTGTTTATTTTTTGAGAGGTATTTGTATATTAGATTAATTAATTAAGGAGGAATAATATATACAGGAGGAAAGAATGTGGTCTAAAAACAATTGACCTTTTACTTTCATTTCTGATTGTACATTCTTATAGAAGAGAGGGAGGAAACACATAATTTATTGCATATTAATAATGGCAAATAAAACCACCGAATAATAATTGTAACCCAATTAATCAGGACTATTTATTCTTTATTTCTAGTAACCTCCTTTATAAAACTTCTTTTTATATTCCATTGCTCCAATAATTAATTCATACACTTTAATGTACACAAAATATGTGCACTAAAACAATTAATCTAATTGTTTATATTAATTAATATAAACAATTAGGTATTATAGTTTTAAAATTTTATTATTATTAATTGTAACAAATAATACAACATGAAATTCAATGTTATTTATTCAATAAAAATTACTTATTATTATTATTAAATGTATTAGATTTGCATTCTAGTTATAATCATAAATAACGATCTCGATCATATTACTTGCATTCTAGCAATAATCATAAATAACGATCTCGATCATATTACCGAAATACGTGACTTTGATGTATCTAGTTATAACCACTAAAAGTAATCGCTGTTAGTGCGTATGATGTATGTAAAAGACAAAATTACCTACTTAGGACAACTATGTACTCACACTAGTATTTATGCAACTTGAGACGTCATCTTAGTCCAATGGATTCAATATGATTATGCATATTGTTCAAGGTACACTTTCGATATACATTTATTTGATAGACTTCACATAGGTGCTATGTTTCTTATGATAATTTCGGATGGCACCGGATCGTGTCACCCTAACAAATGGTATCAGAGAGAAACTACAAAGACTTTGAGACAGTTAGTGAGATTCCAAGGAGGGTTAGTGGATTTATTTATTTTTTATTAATTGGATTACTAATTAATTTCACTGATCATTTTCGAAATTCACATCAAAGATGAGAGAAAATAGTTGTGAGAGCAAAATAAATTTTTCCTTAGAACCATTATACAAGAAAATATGATACTAGTTTTCAGAAAGTAACGAGAACATAATCCCAGTTTTCAATAGCACAATAGGAACCCTAAAGTTAAATATAAAATTATTTCTCATTATTTTTAAATTTTTTCTTCAATAATGCTGGGAGACGTGTTGGCATATATAAAGAAGTTGATTATAAATTATCTATCTTCATTTTTTTTTCAATTTTGACTTGTATACATTAGCATTTCCCAAATTCCCAATGTCACCCTCGTATGTTTCAAAATTCAAAAAATAATCCTCTCTAAGCTAATATTTCAAAAGATGATGATATTTTAAGAGCCATTTTTGAGGGTTGAGAGCAGTTTCTGAGAAAATTGAAATATAACCTATTTTATCTATAATATTAAATATATTTTTTTGAAATTTATATTATACTTTATTTTGAAAAGTTTCTATTTTTCTCTCAATTCACTTGTTTATTATATGTTAAGAAATACGTTATTATATGCTAAAAAATACGAAAATTTTATTTTCAAAGTTATATACTTGTAATAAATAGAATAAAAAATAACACTTTATAATATAATTTTCAAAACTATACATTAAATATTAGTGACAAAATAAGTCATATTTTATTTTTGCTTAAAAATTGCTCTCGACCACCCAATAACGCTCTTAAAATATCTTTACCCTCTTCCAAAACTAACTTCCTGAAAACAAATATTTCAAAACTAATTTGAACTATCCTTTGAAATGTCGTTAGTTTTAATATAATCCTGAATACTTCATTTAATTAAACGCATTTAAAAGATTAACATACATGCTTAATTCATAATGCATTAAAATAAATAAATTTTCTCTATAATTAAATTAAATATCCTTTTTCAATTAACTAACTATTTAGTCAGTACTTGAATAATTAATTAAAATAGATAAATTTGCCGTTTGATTAAATTGAATAGAAAGGTTTTTACTAGCTAATTCATAATTATTATTTGAAATAAATAAATTTTGAAGTGATTTATAAACTATGTTATGTATGTTAACTTGTCAAACTATGTCTTTTAATTTTTAAACCTGCCGGGTCATTTAAAAGGATTGTTTTGGATTAATTTCGGAATATTTGTTTTGAGAAAGTTAGTTTTGGCATATTTATTTTGAGAGCATATTTTTTGAATTTTGAATAATATCAAGGTTACATTGGAAAATACTCCTATAAAATTATCCATTCATATATCAATTCTTGAGGAGACATGTTGAGTTCCTGATTGAGGTAATTAGCATTTCAATTAATGTATAATTTACATGTAAAGTTGATTTCATAGTTAAATTTGTACATATTTATTAGTTAATCATACATATTAATTAATTGTTAATTCATGTTTACATGTCAATTAACTATTCCAGTGATATAAGCAAGACTATATCAAGAAAATGTTAAGAGTGCAATTTGGGATACCATGCCAAACCTCCTTTTATAATACCAATTGTTCTTATTAAATACTCTGTTGCTAGAATGAATGAGATTTGACCTTTTTCCCAATTGAGCAATTCTCCAAGCTTTCAACATTGTCAATGGTTTCATTTCTTTTCTGCATATACAGAAACCATCAAAGGATTGAGTTCTCAAACGATGGCATGTTTGTTAGTCCGTTTCTTCCGAATTGTTATTACTTCTTCGATGTGGTAGAGGCCAAACGAGTTTATGTTGCGTAAACATGGTTACAGAAGAATTCTTTTGCACTCGAGTTACGTGGAGACCAACTTCATGTGCCGATGGGATATTTGGTCCGTCTCCGTATCTGTGCGGCCAGAGTTGGAACTGTATGGTGCGATCGAGCGTCTTCTGTAGGAGCCGTTAACATTATCGCATGTTTCGATCCATACGAATGGTAATCACAAAATTTATATTATCAAAAATTTGTGATTTATTTCGGTAACTCAAATCATTTTTTTTATCAAAAATACTACATCCACAGAACTAAATTATTAATTCTCTACGGAATAAGAATTTATCGAAAATTTTGCACATAAGTCTCACTTCAGTTTTTTTGTTTTTGTTTTATTGACATCCAACAAATGATCATTTTATCAAACATTAAACCAACTATGTTAAAAAGGTCAATAATATTAATAACTCTATTTTTTCTTAGACGACTTGTTGGCGGTAAATTTGTGATTTACTTGGGTAACTCAATTATATTTGTAGTTTATTATCACTGGATTTTCGGGATCCGGTCCGTACACAAAATATTCTGTTTAGGGCTTGTGTGGTTTCTTTGCATTGGTTCGGGTCCCTCCCCTCCACCCACCCACACACTGACACACACACACACACACACTGATAATCCTTTTGGGCCTTGGCCCAGGCCGTTTAGGTTAACCTGCATCGTGGGAATTAACAATTTCGATTGTCGCCTCTTCCAATTTCTTCTTCCCTGATATTTCTTCTCCATCTCTCCTTACCCTAACCCTAATTCTACCTCAAATGGGCGACGATAAGAAGGGCAAGTTACGTGAACCTGTGGTCCTTGCAAGTCTGGAAAGCGCCGTTACAGATGTTATGAAGGAAAAGTTACATGGAGGAGATACGAGCTATGCGCAAGGAACAGAAAAACGTGCACCTGTGGTGGTCCTTGCAAGCCTGAAAGGCAACGTTACAGATCTTAAGAAGGAAAAGTTACATGGAGGAGATACGAGCTCTGCACAAGGAAAAGGAAAAGGAAAAAATTCCGTGAAAAAACGAAACTGATGTAAGATCGATCTTTCAGTATATTTCTCTCTTTTTCTCTATCGAGAAGAGCTCCTTTTCCCTAAATCTGATGTTTCTTTCTTTGATATTACTGCGAAATTACTGTTTTCTCTCTAATTGATCGAAGAATAGCTGATTCAACTCCGATTAGTTTAAATTAAGTCTGAATCGGAGAGGATTCTCATCCGATTTTGGTCTGATCCTGTAGGATTAGGTGATTTCTGAGGTCAGCAATGGTAAGGGATGAGAACTAGGGTTTGTCGTCAAGGGTAGCGAGTTGAATGTTAGGGTTTGGTATGATTTTGAAAGAGAAGACATTGAACGATATTGGGTTTTAGAAATATGGTTTTATTCATCAACTCTGTCTAAATTATCAACATTTTATGATAGTTTATAGATGTTTAAAGGCTATTTCAGGGTCCTGTTGGTGTTTCAGTGTTTTTGTCGTATTTTTAGTATTTTATGGTGTATTAATTTGCAAACTTCATATTCATTTTAATTACAATTCTTACAAATATTATTTTCTATTTCAATTACGAATATTGGTGGCTAACTATCTTATTTTTGCTAATTTCAGGGCCACAATTAGATAAGCAATGAAGTATAAATCATGAAAGAAGTCTTAGCCTACCAAATTATATCACCGAAGAGGTAGATATAGAACTCATGTAAATTATGTGTGATTAATTTAAAACTATGCATATTGGAATTTATTTATATTTATCGTGTGTGAATAATTACCATTTTACATTGATGTCAATTCATGTAATAAGATAAATTAACATTATAATTCATATTTTGATGCAAATTAGTTGTATGAGTTTTTTTATTTATTTCATATTAGGATGATATTGATAACTCATTTAAGGGTTATATTATATTCTCCAGTTATTATACTATATCATAGGCAACATAAACAAGAGTTGAAAAGCTTCAACATCGTTTCGTTTGCGTTGTATAAATTGTAAATTGTAGTCATTGAATCCTGTTACTTTTTGAAACCATCGAAGAAGACCCTTATTGAGAATATGATTTTGCTCATTTACAAAGTAATAATTACATTCAAATCATTTTTATTTCATAAACATTCAATTGGTCGAGTGATAAAACATGTATTTAGGTACAGCGAGGTTTCGGGTTAGAAACTCTCAAGATGCATATTTTGAAATCTGTATAGATAAGCCCCCTTATAATGTGATTAGCTTCCCTCCTAACCCCATGTATTCCTAAGTTGCACCTAAATGTGGAGACCCAAGGGAAACCTAACCTTGAAGAAGATCACCTCGCATAGGTTCTCATGGCGAACAGAACTGTGCAGAACTACGGCGACCAAACACTCATACCCACAAAATAAATATAATGCTCAGATAAAAGAAAGAAAAAAAATGGGAGTATAGGTATCAATGGACGGGTCCATTTGATGAAAAATGGAGAGCGCTAAATCAGTTAGCAGATCGATATTAAAAAACGAGCTTTTCATTCTCTTGGGCCAAGAAAACCTTTTCAAAACCCAGCTTCGAATAAAAAATACAAAGGGCACAATCTCACAATGGACAAATGTAGCCTTTGTATCAATATTTTTGTCAATCTGACATTCCATTCAAACAGATATTTATTTATCGTGTACCAAGGTCCCACAACAAATATACACTAGTTTTTATATGATATGCAATCCCCTCAAAGTACTCCCAACAATACATTGATGATGAGTTAGTTAATGTAAAATGTGATACTAAATGAATACATGATAAATAAATAAATGAATCCGATTTTAGAAAATGATTATGTATTAAATGATCACGCGTCAAGTAGATATAGTAAATAAATAAATAAATAGACCCAATTTAATACATAAAATATTTTAATATAACATATATCTTTTTTTATGCTTAGCCACCTAGTAGTAGGGATGTCAATGGTGTGGTTATTGCCCGAACCGATCCGAACCGTATCCGAAAAAATATCCGGATTCGAAAAAAATATCCGAATCCGAGTGGATCCGGATATGGATCTGGTTGCTAATTTTAAGATCCGGAACCGGATTCGATATTCGGTTTTGGTGCGGGAACCGGATTCGTGTTCCGGATCCGGATATTTTTAGGATCCGGATACTCGAAACTAGATTCGAGTATCCGAAACCGGATCCGAATACTCATATTACATATTATTTTATGTATTATATTTGATATTAGTTGGAAAATCATATACAAATTAATGATTTGTAAGTGATTTAACTCACAATCGTAAATTAATGTTTAAATATAATCATATTTATCGTTCATGTCACAAATTATATATATTTATAGCTAAAAAGTAAGTTACGTTATGATAACATAGTATCCGTTTTAATATTCGAAACAGAACCGTATCCGTATCCGTATCCGACAATATCCGAACCGTATCCGTATCCGTTTATTATCCGAACCATATCCGGATCCGACAATATGGATATGGATCTGGTATGACCACTATCCGAACCGGATCCGAACCGTTGACACCCCTACCTAGTAGCCAGAAATGTTGCATGTTGGTTTATAGGCTTGTCTCTGAAGATCACGTTGTTTCTTGCCAACCACATGGCATATTGCCCCGTCCATCACTGTGCGTCCCGTCTTGTTCTCTCCTCGATCGCCATCTTTATTCTTTGAGTATACCAGTTGTCCGTCTCCATTTGTTGTAAAGAGTTATTCCATCCATGAAGCACGCAAATGTGTCTCCTTGTAGGATGTATATATGTGTTTTAATTTATGATTTGGCACCCTAATTTATGATTGAATTATGTTAATTTATTATTTAACATTTCATTAAAGAAATGGACGAATTTTCCGAGGAAAAACAAAAACATCGTCACAAATTGCAACAAAATCAATGAAAACGGCCCTACTATGGTAAAGACATTGGTAGCACAATATTTAATGATTATCGGGATATGATAGTACTATTTTTATTTTATTTTTATTTACAATATATAATGGAATGTAAGAAGTCATGTAAAAACATAAGATATCGTTAACGACAAGCGATCTTGTCGGATTTCATTCAAAAAATTAAAGTAGCAAATCATAAATTATTGTGTTAAAAAATAAGATGTTAAATTATATTTACGTCATAAAAAATTTGTGAGAAGGTATTAGAGAATATCAACATTTTGTATATTTTTATTTCAATCCGACATTCCATCCGAATAGATATTTATCATGTATCAAGGTGACAAGGTCCCACAACAATTCAACACTATTTTGTATATGTTATGAAATCCCCTTAAAATACCCCCAATATATTGACGATGTGTCATTTAGCGTAAAATGTGATACTAAACGAATACATGGTAAATAAATAAATGAATCTGACTTTAGAATATGATTATGTATTAAATGGTCACGTGTCAAGTATATATAATAACTAAGGGGAGTTCTATCATACACCCTTTTACAAGGGTATTTTGGGTATTTTAACAATTAATTATATATGTAAAAGGGTGTATCATAAAATTTATTTTTTATGGAGATTTTAGTTTAAATGAACAACAAAAAATTCCAATTTAGTCAAACATTAATTGATAAATATATTTGATATCTTACCTTAAATATTCATAAATGGTTAATTACTCCAAATATCCTTGAAAATGGGTGTATGATAGAAGCCCCCAATAACTAAATAAATAGATCCGATTTAATACATAAAATATTTTAATTTTAACATATATCTTTGTTTTTGTTCTTTGTTTTTTGTTTTTTTATAGGGAAATAGGATACGATCCTATTTAACATAAAATATTTCAATATAACATATGTCTTTGTCTTGTTTTAAAGGTTTGGATAATTGCATATATATACACCTACTAGGTATCAAAATGTCATGAAATTTAATAATTTTGGATTTTTTTTGTGACAGACAGAATGAATATGCACGATGGATAGTCGCGAGCCAAATAAGTCTACTAGAAGCAATGACCACATTCATGAGACAAGTGCGGTCTCGTATACAAAACTACTCTTTTTATACGAAATTATTCTAGTCGGGTTGTGCACAAATTATATTGGGGAGCAACAAGTATGCTAGTTCTATCAAGATTTGTTGCTCAACTTGAAATATGAATTTGTTAATTAAATTGGAATCATGTGATTAATTTGTGATTTTGTATATGCTAGTGTTTTATTTCAATTGTATTTTTTTTTTATTTGTAATTTTCACTTTTAGTGACCGTAACCGTCACTAAAGACATTTAAAAATACGGTTGCCGAAACGTTTTTCTGACGGTGAAAAACATAGTCACTGAAAGCATTTTAGTGAGGGTCCGAACATACTGTCACTAAAAACTGTGTGCATCGTCTCTGAAACTTTTCCGTGATGGGACTGACACAGAAGGATACCTTTTAGCTTCGGAGATACTAGTGACGACACTTCAGCGACGGTTTTTCAGCTTTTTGTGACTGATTTACACCGTCACTGAAAACAAGATTTCTAGTAGTGCTTAAAGACCGTCAAGTTTTACATATGTACAAATATTACAAAGGAAAACAGTTCCTTAACATGGTTTATCGACTTCCTAATTCTTGCCAATGAGACTCATAACTCAATTGGTTAATCGTGAAATACGAAAAATCATATGTTATAATATGAGTTAATGTCCCATTAGTATCAATTGATGGAGGATCACTGAGCCCCATTAATATCAATGGATAGAGAATGACCGAGCCTACTCTATTTATTATCAACTTTCTAGTTTATGTTTTCTAGTTCTCATTAAATGACGAGAATGTTAAATTGATGAATAGCTAAGGGTAATAGACGTGCCCAATGGCCATGCCCACCTTTCATTCATTCATTGAATCATTTATTCTTGACCACCTCGTTGCCAGAAATGTCGCATGTTCGATGCAAGCATGTTGGTTTATAGGTTTGTCTTTGAAGATCGCGTTGTTTCTTGCCAACCACATGACATATTGTCCCGCCCATTACTACATCCCGTCTTGTTCTCTCTCCTCCACCGTCATCTTTATTCTTTGAGTATACCAGTTGCCGATCTCCATTTGTTGTAGAGAGTTATTCCATCCATGAAGCACACCAATGTGTCTCCATATATTGCCGATCAGGGTGCGGGATTCGAATACGTTTCAATTATTGGTGTAATTAAGTTATTACAGCATTTCAACCCGGGTGGTGTGGCCATTGCCTCTTGATAAGATTATCTTGTGTTAGGAGTTTATTCTTCAACATGAGCCACGCGAAGATTTGAATCTTTTTGGGTAATTTTATTTTCCATGTGGATATGTTTTCTTTGTGTATTACCCCTTTGCGATCACTTTGTATGTTTCTCCCGAGGATAATAGATTGGTCGAGGGTCATTTCCGTTTCATCTGGTCTTCCATTGTCCACTGTGGGGCTATTTGATGTAAAAGATTGAGAGAGATATTGAAGGATATCTATTTCTCACATGTGTTATTTGATAAGCTAAAATTATAAATGATGAAAAGTTGAATTTATTGTTTAATGTGAAGAAAAATTAAATTCTAGTTAAATTGAATTTGGTTGGTTTAAATATTTGTTTAAAAGATATATATTAGAAAAGTAAATACATGAGGTAGTTAAATAAATTTGACATATTGGGATTCAATTTTCCAAATTCAAGTCTACATTTTAAAATTCAGCAATAAATTTGACATAATTTATAGACTAAATCAATATAAAACTACAACTTAACACAAATAAACAAAAATACCACAAATTTTCCTTTGTGGACAAAAAAACTGAGGTTTTTCTCCTCCTCTTTCTCCTACTCTTCTAAATTGAGCTCCTTCTTGCCTTCTTCCTCCTCTTCCTAAACCCTGATATTATAAGTTCAACCCTAAATGTGTTAATTTATCTTTGGATTAAAACTAAGATTTGAAAATTGAACCCTAAATTTTGAAAATTGAACCCAAGATTTATTAATTGAACTCCGAATTTGCAAATCGAAACCCAAATTTACAAATTGAACCCAAAATTAGCAAAATTGGGATTCAATTTGCAAATTTGGAGTTCAATTTAAAAATTGAGTGATTCTATGATAGATTTTTTTTAAATTAATGATAGATTTTTTTAAAAGGATAATTTGGATATTTCCAATTAATTTTAATTTTTGTTTATATGTATGATAAATATTTTTTTATCTTGCCTAGCATTGATTGATAAATACACACTTGAATATTAACACTAAATCATCAAATTATCATATTACCCTTTTAAAAAGAATCTACCATAAAGAAAAGATTCTATCATAGAATCGCCCTTAAAATTTTGGAATTCAATTTTCAAATTTGGGTTTAAATTTTCAAATTTGGGGTTCAATTTTCGAATTTGAAATGTACATTTTGAAATTCAAGTCTACATTTTGAAATCCAGCAATAATTTTGGCATAATTTATACAGACTAAACCAATATAAAACTACAATTTAACACAAATGAACAAAAATACAACAAATTTATCTTTGTGAAAAAAAAACCCAAGGCTTCTCCTCTACCTCCTCCTCTTCTAAACCGAGTTCTTCCAATCTTCCTGTCTTCCTCCTCCTCTTCTAAACACTTTCGGACCAGACCAAACAAACCGAGCTCGTCAAAATCACGCCTGACATAATAAGTATTATTTTTTTGCTGAACATAATAAGCATTGATTTATCGGTCTTACATCTTTGGTAAGTTATGGTTTAGGAGTAGGCGTTGGAAACTAGAGCAGATGGATGGGGTGGAAGGTTTTGTCGATCCATTCGAGGGCTTCCAAATATGTCGTAAGCTAAGACCATACTGGGACGAATAACCAACCCGCAATGAATAATGAGGGTATAGTAATGCTATGAATAACCCATAATGGGCAAAGGTTGTTATTAATTGATAATTATTTTACAGGATACGAGGTGATTGAAAGTTAGAGGTGGCAAATCCAGCCCGAATCCGAAAAAACCGCCCCACCCGCCCGAGGTACGACTCGCCCGCGACCCGAAAATTTTAGAAAATTCAAACGATCGAACCCGACCGACCCGAATCCGAGAAATCCGACCCGAAATTGACCCGGTGTTACATATTAGTCCGACCCAACTCGATCTGAATCCGAGTTGTCCGAAACCCGATAAATCCGAGACCGACAAGTCCGAACCCAAATAACCCGAACCGAAATTGACCCGATTCAAATCATATTAACCCGAGTTGACCCAATTAAGATCATACTAGAGATAATTTATGGTATACAAAAAGTGAAAGATTGTTTCTCTGAATACAAATATTATTTACGGACAAAGTTCACATAATTCATAAACTAATTTTTTTTTGAAGGAGGTGTTATAATTTCTTGATTAATTTTTTTTTTTACAAAAAGCGAATCACCGCTGAAGCTTGCAGTTCACGATAATTTTCTTGATTAATTTTTTTGCTGCCTTTTGCTTCAGCGCTAGATTCTTTATTCCGATCAGGACACCTTTCTATGTGGCGTCTCAAACTAATCGTACCAAGTCTTGACTCGCATAAAGTCAACAAATTTATGATTTTGGGTTGGTACAAAATTGAACAACACTTTTGAAGGACAATTTCATTTGATTATGAAAATATTAACTAGATAAAGTACACTAATTGAACAACACGTTTGAAGAAAAGAAATTCATACATGTTTGCAGTGGATGCACTTTGCTTTTTATCTCTGGTCATCGAATACTTGTGCATCGAGAGTAACAAATTCATCCCAAACATTAGATGTTCTCTTTCGCTTTTTTGGAACATTAATTGACGTGATAGTTGATCTCGTTTCGATGTTATTTTCCAAATCGTTAGAGACTTCATTATTAGAATCCATTCATGTTAACAAAAAAATATTAAATATAGACAAACAAAATAATCAACTTCAACAAGATTTAGAAAAAAATACATATTTGAAGGAAAAAGAATACCCTAAGCTTCAAAATTGCAACGTAAAACTAAAAAAATATATTGTTTATTTGTTGTTCTCAAACAAATTTCAGAATTCAATTGATTAGAATTTAGAGATGATGAAATATAACATCAAAACAAACACATATATAATCATATAATATACTAAGTACGGTAATAAATATCAAGGAAATGATGGAGAAATAGTAACTAAAAAATACATAAACTTTCACATTATGGAAAGAAAATGGCGACAATGACATAAATTATATTAACAACATTGTTTATTTCATTTACATATATGGCGCCAAATTTAACAGAATTATTTATTTACATATATGGCGCCACCTATTTCAAAGTATTATACTACATGGCACCAAATTTTTTTTGAGGCAATATTTTTCATATTTTAATGAAAAACATAATTTAGATGTAAACATGGACCATAAAATATCCGAAATCCCGATTTAAGAAAAATAATTTTAATTTTATATCCAATATTTCGAAAAAAAAATAATTTAGTGGATCATTATAAAAACCCGACACAACCCGAATTTAACTAACCCGAATTCCGAAAGAATCCGAATCCGTATCCGATTAAATCCGAAATCCCGATTTAACCCGAGTCTGAATCATCCCGAACATGAAAATCCGACCCAACTATAATTTCAACTCGAAATTGATCCGACCAAATATGGCACGAGCAGAACCCGACCTGATCCGAGTTGACTTAACCCGAAAAAATCCGAATCCGATAATTAACCCGAAACCCGATGGGTTTAGCCCGAAACCGCCCGAACCCGCCTGTTTGCCACCTCTTTGAAACACATCCATCGGTATTTCACAGGATATGGGGGTGACTGAAAATCATCCATTTTTATGAGTTTAATTAGAGATTTGATTATTTTAGTATTGTATTAAGAATGATTGCAAATTGTTAAATTGATTTTTTGCTTTTATTTGTTCGTTCAAGAAACATTTTGGAGATAACTAATGGAATTGATACTTACAAATAAAACAAAATCATATATTTATTATTCGCAATTAAGGAAATTAAAAAACTTTCATACTTATAAATAAAATCCCAAAAAAATTTAATCAACCAAACAAAAAATCATTATTTCCAGGCATCCAAACAAACAATAGAATTAGCTAATTTCAGAATTTGTTTCCACCACCTTATAATCCGGTACCGTTCTAGTAATTTTACTTTCCAAACAACCCCTTGGTGTATAATAAAAGTACAATTTGCAAGAATGGATTGTCAATTATGAAAATAGAAAGAAAAAAAAAAGATTAATTCATATTAATAATTAATAAGATTCCGTTACAATGTTATTGTTACGTTCCAACAAACAAACTATAAATTACTACATTCAATTATTAATGGATGAACAATATATATTATTCTGTAAAAGAAAAGAAAACCACAATTTATTAATGGCTAAAAGAAACATATAATTTCTTTAGAATAAAAAAAACGAGGCATATGATTGGTACATACATAACTAATATTATATCATTAGTACACGTCAAGTTTAGTGCTCACCCATCATACTTTCAACAATATTTTATTAATTAGTACATGCAATGTTAATTATATTGACAATGATTTCAATTATGTTGATTCTTTTTTCATATGTTTAGGCTTCCTATAACAAAATTTTAATTAAGAAAACTCAAGCAGGAAATCTCAAGTATAGAATAAGCACCATAATTTACTAATCCCCTTATTTTAGACTCATCTTATCATTTCATATCATCACAATTATTTCAACAATTATATTATGATATGTGACAACATTATACATATGAACCATGGATTAACATTTGATTTTATGTGATTATGTTTTATTTGTAGACATGTATGTATCTCTTATTTTACAAATAGTTTTAAGAAATTTTAGAAGGCAACATCACTTTACATTGATGATTTGTCAAAATATTATTCGTTAAGTTAACGTTGGACCAGTTGTATTTAATTTTGAATTTTTCCACAATATGTTACATGATCAATTGTGAATATAAATAGAATGTGAAAAGTTTAAATATCTAAAATTAATAAATTAATATATGATATTGTTAGTATTTTTCATAATATAATTTTAAAAAATTAAGAAATATATTCATTTGAATTTTATCTTTATTTTGAGTTACATATTGTCATATATTCAATATTTTTTCCTAACTTAAAATTATGAAAACAATGTAAAAAAATATATAAAAATAAGTATAATTACATTAATGACTTGTAAGCCTAATTATTATTATTTTTAAAGCTATAATTGAAAAAAAATTGCGTATGTTATTTTGTATTTTTACTTAAGACAATTTCATGTTAATCTTTAAAAAAATTAATTAAATGAAAGATATTTATTTAGTAAACACAGATAATTTATTTAACTTATATACTATTTTTCAATAATAAGCATGAAACATAAAATTTACCAGACACAAATAATTTTTTTGAACATTGAAAATGTTATTATTCTAACTTTTAGATATGAAAATTTAAAATAGCATATGGTATTGCTTTTTATTTATGTTCACGCATGTTATTTTATTATCTTATAGTAACATTTATTCATTTTTGTATGTGTTGTATTAAAATACTAAATAAATATTTCGCATTGTGTCGGTTTCAAAAATAACATAATAATTTTGTCATCATCGAACTTCCTTAATCAATATGATTTTTATTTTTCACAAAGTCTTATGTTTGATTCCGAAAAATTACAACTATATATTATGTGTATGATAAAACAAATGAAACAAAACCGTCGTGAAGCGCGGGCAATCTCCTAGTTAAAAGAAAAATACTTGATTGCAAATTTAATAATAGGATACCACAACATAAATGCGTCATTACAGTCCTTGTGCTTAAATAGAGTTCCAAATTAAATTTACTTTTCGGTACCAAATATGTAATATGAACTATTGTTACGTATTGATATATGATTTTACGCCTTTCATATTTATATTACAATAAATATACATTTTACCATTAAGAATACAAAACAATACATGCTGAGTTGATTTACTCTCAAATGTAATTATGGTTTTCAATGCGTGGCAGATACGAAATTCCGTTATATTTGTGAATACAATCCAAGTAAATTTTCTTAGATTTTGCTATCATTGATGTATAATAATGTTGATTTCTTGTCATAAAATCTGATATAAGCGAATTATTTTGTACTAGGAGAATACTGGCGCCATCAGATGAGCATGTTAGTTATGTTTTACATTTTAATATAAAGTACATATTTGTATGATAATATTAATAATATCATCTCATAATAAAATTATTCAAACCCATTCATCTATGATTATATATATATATATATATATATATATACGATAACAAAAAATATCATTTTTATTCAAATAATAATACTTATATCAGTGTTATTGTACAATAAATACATGAGGTTTAATACAGTCGTACAATAAATGTTTGGTTGATATCTTCTTAAATGTAATATACATTTTTGAAAAGAATTTTTAAAATTGTATGATAATCTTTTTGAATAACATAATATATTTTTACTTGATATTATACATTTTTTGTATAGTTATACTTTAATGGAATTATAAAAAATATATATTTTTTAATTAAAAATATAAAACTTTTTGAATAGTTGTTAATACATGATTATCATTTTTGTTAATAACAATATATATTTTTTACTTAAATATCATACTTTTTAATATATTATTTTAATAAAAGTATACACAACACCGTAAACTTGCGGGCTACAATTTATCGTCCTCTTATAAAAAGTTGATTAAAGATGTTAGTTTATTTCTTTTAAAAGAAAGATCGTTTATTTGTTCCATAACCATATAAATAATAATGCACATTTAAAAAATACGAAGATTTAAACATTGAAGAAATCATATAAATATTAAGTACAATTTTAAAGTACAAATTAGACTAACGGTCAGTTTAAAATATCATTTTTTATTCATAAAATTACCTGTCCAGAAAGAGTGGAATTTGCTACCCTCTCACTCTCACCAGCTAATATCAAATTATTTTTTCTGTTTCCAAAATCATAGTTTAGTTAACTTGTCAAAAGAAAATGAAGTCTTTCGTTAATTTGCCCACAAGAATCGTGATGATGTCGTGATTATTGATTATTATCCTAATTAACACGGTGAATTTCCCCACAAAATGAAGTCTTTTGTAATTATTAATTTATAATAATTTATAATTAACTGTTAATTGATGAAGACTCTAATTACGTATTAATTTTTTTACTAAACATCAATTAATCGTTAAACCATTTTGTTAATTATTTAATTAATCAAGAATCGTGATGATTTGGGGAAATGGAGGGCATAGTATAGTTTTCCAAAGAAAATTATGTCCTACATGCTAAATATATAAAAAAATGTTGCTAGTGGTAATCATATTTTAGAGAGAGAAAATATTTCATAACATTTTTTAGATTTGAATTGTAAATATAATTTTATAAAATGGATTATAATAAACATTTCATGTAATTTTAATTAGGATCGTAATTGTAATTTTATATGACAATTAAAAATAAGTTAATTGTTTAGTGCATATGAATAATCAACTGTTTTGTATAAAAGAATATTCAAAATATTCAGAAATAATTCAAAATATTCAAAATTTCAGAAACAATTCATAGGAATAAACAAAACAATTATTAATACAAAACTAAGTATGGGGTACGGTTTGACCCGTCTCAACAAAAACTTCAAAAAAAATCATAGGAATAACCAATATCTTTTGTACATATAAAAAATAAAAAAAATATTATAAATGTATATATGTAGAATACTCATTTATAAAACAAAACTTAATATGTAATATTATAAAACATACTTTATATATTAATATTATTTAAGAAATTTCATTTTAAAAATCCATCAAATATATTTGTTTCAAAAAAAAAAAATTTTGACACCCATATTAGTATAGTTCATGCATGCGGTTTTCCATAATTCGAATTTATAATATATTATGTAGGGAAATACAATGCAAAAAATACATATTTACATAATACAATTTTAAGTATTATTATTTATTTTTAAAAAAATATAACTACAAAAACTCATATAATACTAAGTAGAATATATTTGTGTTTATAATCAAACAAATTTAATATTAAAATTAAAGAAAAAACTAATATGAATTAAAAAATAGTGTTTCCATTTAACTAACTTTTGAAACTTATAAAACACCTACCAAATAGTATAGTTACTTTTAAAAATGTAAATTTAAAATAATCGTACGATATAAAATAATTTATATTTATGTTTATGTTAAATTAAATATTGATATTATTTATTAGATTTCTTTCGCTATTAAGTTTGATATTATGTATAATTTTCATTGCACTTTGAATCAATAAAAATAATTAGTACTATATAATTAATGATGTGTTACTACATATGTCGTATGATTCATTATTTTTATATTTGATATTGTATGGAATATTTTGAACAATAATGATATAATATTTGTTGTTATATTTTTTCGTAAAATTGTGTTATACCTCATATATTATTATACAATGACACTAATATAATTTTAATTACTTGATTAAAAAATGAGACTTTTTGCTATCATAATTTAAAATAATTATAAAATATATACATACTCGCCGATAAATGAGTTCAAATAATTTTATTTTGAGATGAAATTATTTATATTATCATACAAATATATAATTTGTATTATAATGAAAAAAAAAACATAATTGATATGTTTGCCGCGTAGCTCAGGTATTCTCCTAGTAATAATTGATAACGGGTCATTATCAATTACTAGAAATAACTTGCTCCGGTCATTATTAATTACTAGTTGCAACTAATTCAGACCGAATAAAAATTTGAAAATAATACTATAAAATACAAGTACATATTTTGAAATTTTGTTTCATTAAATTTGGTGGTGGTTTCGTAGAAGTGACTAATATAATGTTACTCAACGCATCCAAATAAAAAGTGAACTTTAATAAGTGTATATTTCAATATAGATAAAATGTTATTCAATAGTATTTTGTTATAGCAAAATATACATTTATCACAATTGGATTTTAACTAAAAATAAATTAGACTTAGCAGACTCATTTATATATTTTTGTCTTCCACTCAGAAAACTTTACTATTTCACCAATAGCTAATGCATTGCAAGAAAACCTCTTATTAACGTGCTTAAAACAAGATTAAAATAATTAGACAAAAAAGACAAGAAATTTTTAAATAAAAAGAAGGCAGCCAAATTATTTTCATGAGAAATTTGGATGCATGTCTAACTACCGGCTCTAGGCAACTACTATCATACACACCTCCACGTTCACAGAAATTACAAAGAAAGTTATACGTGGTGAAGTTTTTATCTAAAATGGCTAATATATTCCAAAAGAAAAATTAACTAAACACATTATTTTTTATAAATATATGCTTCTCTTTGTAAATATAAATTTATTTTACGCAAGTATATAGTTTTGTATGGACCTGCTTCTTATAAGTAAACACATTACTTTTAGCGACACTTTCTCTATGTCAATACTCAATGTAGTCTCGTAGACAAGATAACAATTCATGATAATAAAAAAAACCTCGTGGTTGAGTATTTAGCACGATAAACCTTCATATTGGAGAAATTGTGAATTCGAGGCCCGACAACAACATTATAAAAATATATATATAATAACCACGATTCGTAACAGGATTCTCTGCAAAAAAAAAAAACTATGATAAAAAAAATTTACATATTTACTCTTTCTTAAACTTAAAATTACATATTTACCTTTCTTAAAATTAAAATATCATATTTACCCGTTCATAAATCTAAAATATCATATTTAGTCAGAAATTAAAAATCACCCAATTTCTCCGTTAAAATTAACGATCAACATTTAAAATTATTATTTTACCCATTACATATTTGCCCTTCTAAAAATCCAAAATATCATATTTACCTTTTTAAAAATAAAAATATCATATTTACCCAAAGAATATAACAACGTAATCTCATAGATAACAACGCAAAAAACACAACAATAAATTTCCAAAAGATAATCATTCTACCAATCTCAAATGACAAAAAAAATATATATAAAAAATATAAGCATAACTAAAAATATTATTAAATGATAGGGCGTGATTTCTTCTTGTCGAGTGAGTAATGGTACGTATGTTATTTTTATTATAGAGAGGGTAAATATGATATTTTTATTTTTAAAAGGATAAATATGATATTGGATTTTTAGAAAGGTAAATGCCAAAGGGTAAAATGGTAATTTTAAATGTTGACCATAAAATTTTAATGGAGAAATTGGATGGTTTTTAATTTTTGAGCATATATGATATTTTAGATTTATGAAAAGATAAATATGATATTTTAATTTTAAGAAGGGTAAATATGTAATTTTAAATTTAACAAAAGTAAATATGTAAATCCCCTAAAAATAATCCAACATTACGTATATATTAAATTGCATTGACGTCACGAGTACTTAATTGCTTTTATATGATTAGCGTGTCTGAAGAACTATTTTCAAATTTTTTTTCATGCAAAATAATAAACATATACAACTATGCAAATGTTTAAAATATCCAGCTATATCTCTCAACGGTATTCTTTTTGATAAATTAAATCCACCAATAATATTGTTTTAGCTTAAACATTCCCTCGTGCCACTATGTATATATAATATATATAAGGACCTCTTAACTACACTAACATCACAATAACTATCTTTCTAATCTCACATATAGGGTTTAATACAACATCAAGTTTCTTCATACCTCTCTAATGGCGAGCCACTCGAACTCGCCTTCCCCCTCCAAACCACCACTCCCTCGCCGGCCATCCGAGAGTAACCACAAAATAGTCCCGTCTTTCGACCAATCTTCTGATAACACGTTAATCCACGTCATTCAATTCCCAAAGGACCACGTAATCAAAGACCCACCTACAGAGAACTACCAAAAAATAATGACCTATTCAACGACTCGACCATATCGTCGTCGCATTATACGAAATTTCCATCGTTTTCTATGCGCATCGCTTTGTGCAGCGATTCTCATTGTTATAATCCTTTGCATAACTATTTACGTGTCGTTTCGTCCTAAAGCGCCGTCTTATTCTCTCACTTCTCTCTCCGTCTCAGGTTTCGACAACTTGTTATCCTCTCCTACTACTCCATTGAACCCGATTTTTAACGCAAGTATACAAACCGAAAACCCTAATAAACGGCTGTCAATTATATACCAAAATGGAGGTACCGTTTCGATCTCTTTTGATGGAGTCGAGTTGTGTAATGGTGACTGGCCTGCATTTGTTCAGAAGCCGCATAACACCACCAAATTCGGTACGGATCTTACCGGGTCGAGTATTCTTCTCACGGCTCCAACCCGAAACGCGATTTTGAAGGCTGAGAATAATAGCATGGTTCCGTTAACGATGGATGGGAAGTTTCCGGTGAAGATGAAATGGAGCTTCGTTAAGACGTGGAGCGTAACGGTAAAAATATCGTGTGATCTGACGGTCGATGCTCTTAATACCACTACAACTGTCCTGAGCAAAAATTGCCGTCTTAATACGCACTATTTATGGTGAACGAATCTACCGTATTATCATTCAGGTTAAATTTATATTTCGCGAAAAAATAAATTTATTTATCGTTAATTATTCATTTATTTGTGTAAGTTGTTGGTTAATTAAAAGTATGATAATAATTTGTAATAAAAAAGTATACTTGATTTCCATTAAATACTCTATATAGTCGTCAAGGCTCCCTCTGTAAGGATATTTTGAGAATTTTGAATGTTTTCTTTGTTGAAGTTCTCTAGCTATCTCTAGCATTTTCATAATACTCTATATACCCGTGCTCTTATAAGGATCCTGAGAAATTAATCCTCCTATTAAGTATAATATAATCTTCATTTAATTAGTCTCTAATTAGTACAGTGTGAACAAATTGTTTAAAGAAAATACGTTGAAAAGTTGAGATTTTGTGGTAGCCCATTAATTCAAGGGTTGATTTCATTGTGCATGCACTATTTACAACTCATATATATATAGTAATAAACGAACTAATAATAGTATAATTACGAAATTATATAATTTCATATCATTGAACAATAATAGAAAGATTTAATTTACACATTTATATACAGCTTAGTGTACATTTTAACTTATAGACATAAATGTATACATGATTTTGTACATGTATGGGGTTTTAATGTTTGTATATATTTAGGGTTTTAGTAGAAATTAATTGAAAAGGTTTATAAGATTTCATTAATTTACTATGAACATAATTTCTGAAATATCATTCTTATATAGATTCTGAATAACCAAGGAAATTGCAACAACAGTTTAAAAATAAATAAATAATTATATAATGAGACAAAAAAAATGGATTTAGTAACTGATTACAAATAAAATTCAATATATATCTTTTAAATTACTTAATTTTGTCCAGCTAGACAAACTGGAAATCAAATTACGAAACTGATTTGGGATTTTGGCCAATTGTTATTGAGCTGTGTGAAGAGCTCTACTAGAGCCAAAAATAAAATATACATTATTAAAATTCATTTATTACTTTAAAGTTTGAAGTTTAAACTTTTGTATTTTGTCTAATAGTCCCTTAAATTATTGTTTCGGTTAATCAAATCTCTGAACTGCAGTATGTACGGCTTAATTTCTCCAATTACATTCAATGATTTGCAAAATATGAAAATTCAACTGCAAAAGTTGTATTGCACGCCTTAAAGAAGAAGAAGAAATCTACATACATGAATATGAATTCCTAACTAGCAGGATTAATATTTTATGTAAACACTTGCATACTCTCCTCCACGTTTAGAAAAATTAAAAAGAATATCATTGTTTAAAAAATATGGCCTGAAATTTCATTCAACTTCTACATAAGAATAAATGTGATTCTTAAAGATTTTCCAGGCTGATATAATCCAGATTCTCTGCAATAAAATTCCCCTGAAAATCTCTAAAGTTCATGAACAAATGTTAAACTATGAAGAAATATAAGTTAATCAATGTTTATTCATGATGCTCAGCCAATTAGAATAGAAATCAATCTTTGATGTACATAATATACTTCTATTATAATTATTCAAGGTATATCCTAGTTTCTTTCCCCTCTCATTTTGTATATATACATACAAAATTAAGAGCTTCATTAGGGCCTCAAACTTCATTCGTCCTTTCCACTAATGACGACCGAAATCTCCATCTCCGTCTCTTCTCCTAATCAAACGACTCATAACACGCTTGTCCACACGATCCAATTTCCGCGGGACCACGTAATGAAGGATGCACCGTCAGAGAACTACGAGAAAATCATTACCTATTCGAGAACTCGACCATTACGTCGCCGATTATTACGACGATGCCACCGCATTATCTGTGCCTTCATTTGTATAGCTATTTTAGTTCTTATTATCTTCGGTGTAATTATTTACGCTACTTTTCGTCCTAAACCGCCTTCTTATTCGCTTACATCTCTTTCAATATCGGGTTTTGACACGTTATTATCTTCTTCATTTACGCCATTAAACCCGTATATGAACTTAAGTATACGTACTGAAAACCCTAATGAGAAACTCTCCGTTATTTACCAAACTGGAGGGACCATTTCGGTCTCTTTCGACAAAATTGAATTGTGTAGTGGTGATTGGCCAGCATTCGTTCAGAAGCCACGTAATGCAACCGAGTTAGAGATGGATCTTAACGGGTCAGGGATTTTATTAACATCTTCAACCCGGAATGACATCATGAAAGCGCAGAATAAAAGCTCGGTGCCGTTAATGATGGATGCAAAGGTCCCTGTGAAAATAAAATATGGATTCTTCAAGTCGTGGGGTGTTACTGTTAAGGTTTCGTGCGATGTGAAGGTCGGTTCATTAAATGCTACTGCAAATGTGATTTCGAAGAATTGTCGTGTTAATACGCATTACTTATGGTGATAAAGTATATGATTAGCGCAGCTTAGAGAGTATTTATTTAATTATCTTTATAATTATCATTTGCTTATTTAAATGGAGAAGTGTGGGTTTACTTGTAATAGTACATATTAGTTACATATAAATGTTTCGAAATTTTGTTTTTTAACTAAGAACACTAGTAACATAGAACTATACTATAACTTATGAGGCCATTTTTGCTCATTTTTATTCCTTAATGCTAGTAACATAGAACTATACTGGTTATGATTCATACTTGGCGCTGCCGCCATTTATATTACATTTCATAAATTTTCGACTAAATACAAAATTACTCCATGACTAAAATTTATTAGGGAAATTATACTTTGTCACCAGATTTTAACAAAAAAATCTCAATGACATCACATTTTCTAATTGACCCACTTAATTAATATGATAATTAACAAGAATACTTGAATTAATTTGTAAATATTAGTTAGGAATTGTCAATCCGGATGGATGTTAATTCTATAAATATTAATTCAGACAAGTGTTATTATCATGTTAATTAAATGAATTAACGAGAATGGTTGAAATTGGTGGCACCATATATGCCCTCAATTTATTATACTCGTTGACACTATTAGAAACCTCTTTCTCAATTACGGTGTAATGATTCCAGCAACAAACAATTATTACGAAGCAAAAAAACTTGTTAGAGATTTCGGTCTCAGCCGACTCTCAAGTACGAAAATATTCATATGTGTCTGAAAAATTGCATATTGTATTAGGACGGAAATACTAGAAGAGCTCAATGTCATAAACAAGGAACATCGGTATAAATAAACCGAATCGGGAAGAAGAGACTTATTCCTCGAAAAATTCCAAGGTTGCATCCGGTACCACCGAACATTGAATAATAACAAACAACATTTGCACATTTTGTTTTTTGTTGCGATGAATTATTTCTTTCAATAAAAAAAGGATTATGAAGAATTCATCGCAAGAAAAATAAAAATGTTCAATAGATTTGATAATCAATAAAAATTTGTTTATGGAAAATAAAAAAGAGAATATAAGAAAAATAGTATCCCTAATTTATGAAATGAGTTTCGAATGATTCGATAAATTAATCAAATATTTTTGTTCGTATATTAAATTCATTCGAAGTCGAACCCTCACTATCTCGTTGAGAGAGATGTCCTGAATTGCTAGACGATAGGAGAATTTCTTGTTTACTTGTCGTCATGATGTTGTTCCAAATTATTAAATAATAATAAACATACGTACGGCCAAGTTATAAGCCCGAAGGTCCGAGATTAGGGGCCAAATGCCCATATTGTAAATGTCTAATTTAAATGAACGTGTTAGTTCAATTTGTCTTTCCCTATTTTTTACGGGTTTAGAACCCGGGTGGATTCCACCACATCCAAGGATCATACTGATCGTACAAGCGATCACTTGTAATTTGTCTTAAATTTAGTAACAATTGTTTTAATATTTAATAAAAATATATGTTTTCAAAATTAGCTTCGAATAGTCTTAATCCTAGGATCGAATTTGTAAGTTAGTATGGATTGAGTCAAATCAACCCTTTTATCCTTTTAAAACCCCGCTCATTGTCGGAGGTTTTGTGATGACATCAGCTATGTAATTCAATTTATTTTTGAGATAAATATGAAAAAAAAATGTTAAATATTCAACATTTACACTTACGGGGGCGCAGATGTTATTTCATATATTTTTGTAAAGGTAATGAAAATATTCCTCAGTTTTTACCTTTTTGTGGTATATGTGATACGTAATAATTTTGCAGGGGTAAAACTGAAACCGAGCCTCAAATAAATTCGACATTCAGTAAAATTAGATGTCTTACAAAAATTTCTTTTAATTTCGCATCATCAAGGAAACAAAAGTACATTTACGTTGCCAAAAAGTCCCGGTTTGAAGTCAAGCATTCAGTAAAATTAGGGATGCAATCTAAACTAAAAAAACACAAAATCTCCAAAAGAGAAGGCTAAACCGGTAAAATCATTTCTTTGATAGTTTCTTGATAAGTTCAATTTTTTTATCACCGATACGAAGACCTTCGAAATACGCATGCTCGTTATTGCCTTCTGAATTGAGCGGCAGTTTCGATATCCAGCGATTTGATTTGTACGACTCGTAACCTTCTTCACGAGTCTATGGACCATAATTGAAAACAAATGAAACATTTTATGTCAGAATTACCAAGGAAAAATCGCAAAAAACCTCAAATTAACGCAAAAAACCTTCTTCACGAGTCTTTTTGAATTATTACCACGTGAACGAGGCAGGCAGACTCGAGAACGGGGGAATTACGAAGCAAACATACAAAATCTTCTATGCTTAATTCGTGAAAGCACAAGGAGATCTTGAGTTTTTTCAGATTAGGAAAAATCGGGAATTCTTTTCCCGGTTCCAGCAAAGGATGAAAAGGATAACCGTGCTTCTTTTCAGTTTACATGCACCAGGCATCAAATGTTAGACAAAGTACAATTAGTTAAATCAAATTTACATAATTTAACATATACCCCTCCAAAAATGAATTATCATGAATCAACAAAATAAAATTTGTCATGCAATCGTACCTAGAATAAAACTCATATTAAAAAGAAAAAAAACGAGAAAAGAGAGTTTTTTTACCTCCTCCTTTGGCCACAGCATCTCTATGCAAATGTCCAACTCCTCAACATTTACGAAAATTCTCAACAAATCATCAAAAAATGGAACAAATCCCTCTTGTAGGCTTTGGGTTTTGATACTTGCCTTCTTTAGTGAAGGCATATCACCATGAAAAATTAGGTAATGACGTAATGGTATGTTTAAATCTAGAATCTCGAGATTAGGAAAAGATAAATTCGCCTCGAATAGATGATTAAAACCATACGCCGTGAACTTCAGTATCTTCACTGTGCGGGATGATAAATTGATTTTGGTATGAATCACCACATTGTACGACAAATACTCCAAGTTTCTTTGTTCCGTGATGAGACGTGTTTGTTCTGATAAACCAATCTTACCATTCACATGAAGATTTTTCAGATTTATTGCGTTGAATTTGGGGGGGATTATTGGTAGGTACTCAGTTCTATATCTGAGGTCTTCTTCAATTTTATCAATAAAAAGGGATTCGAGTGAGTGAAATGATAGAATGAGTGGAAGGAGAGTTCCCATGATTATTTCCTGGTGCACATCGAGGTAGAGATGACGAAGACCTAGAGAATTAGCAGTGACGAGCCATTTTGTGAGGGATTTGATAGGAAAGGGGTAGTAGTAATCTGCCTAGAGGCGCAAAGTGAGCAATGGGGCGGACAAGTCGCGGCGGCGAAGGCAGCGGTTGACGGTAGTGACGAAGAGACGGCCACCTGGCGGGAAAGTAGATCGGTCGAGATCTATTGAGGGAGAAGCGGTCCAGAGATGGCGGAATCGGCGCGATAGAAGGGAAGTACGAGCGGCGAATCGAGTTGGAAGGAAGGAGATGATGTGAAGGAGTAGTGGCTCGGGGAGATCAGAGAGTCGATCTACATCATCTTCTCGCAGTTGCAGTTCATCGTCGAAGAGACGCCTCTTCGTCGCCATGGAGAAGAGGGAGCACCTGATCCGAGTGGAGTGGGAACTATCGAGGGTTTTTTGAGCTCCAATACTCTCGTTTGAGAGAGAGGGAGTGAAAATATGGAACAGATAAAGAATGATTTTAAAATGTAGGAAAGAGTTATCTGGTTTTCTAATAGTTAGGATTTGAGTTCCCACAAGGGTTATCTGGTAAACAAAATCAACAATTATTGGTTAATTTCATTTCAGCAATTTATTTATCTTTTTAATCTTCAGCTATTTTGGGGTTTTTTTTTGTAATGTCAGAAATTTCTTTTGCAAACTGCAGCATTTTTTGGGGGTTATTTCATTAATTTTCAGCATTTTATTGGTCTTTCTTGTAATTTTTTGCATTTTAGGGTGTTTTTCTTTTGTAATTTTCAGCATTATGTGGGTTTCTTTTTCACAAATTTCATCAATTTTAATTTTTAACCTCTTTTTTAATTTGCAATAGATTTGGCGTGACATGCATTTCCATCACATTTGCCATTTGGTTTTTATTTTTTTGCAGCTTTCAACAATTTTGGTAGGTTTATTACAAATTTCATTTTATGTTTTTTTTGTTGCAAATTCCAGGATTTTTGGGACTTGTTTCTAATTTCAGAAATATCAGAAATTCATATGCAAATCATAGCATTTTAGGGTTCTTTTTTAGTTCTCAATATTTTGGAAAGTGTTTTTTTTTTCAAATCTTTAGTATTTTGGGGTTATATTTGTAATTTTCCACAATTTCTTTCTGGCAAATTTAATTTATTTACTTTTAGCCATTTAGATAATTCTTCTTCAATTTTCATCATTTTTGTTTTTTCTTCGAATTTCCAGCATTTGGAGGGGTTGTTAACTTGTTATTGCAAATTATAGTTTTGTTGTACAATTTTTCTTCTAATGAGATGTTTTTTTCACATTCAAAGTATTTTTTTTTTCTCTGTATAAAAGCCCGTTCCAAAAATGAACCGATGTTACCGCACAAACATCACATTCATTTTCGGGAGTTTTGTGATGACATCAGCTATATAATTCGATTTATTTTTAAAATGTTTGTGATGATGTCATCTACGAAATAATTAGGTATATTTTGCATGCATATATTGAAGTGGTAAACTTTGTGAATGCAAACTCCACACATGCTTTCGAGATTAAAAAAAATAAAAAAATAAAAAAATGAAAGTAATTGTTAGCTTGTACAATATGAACAATACAAACAAACCATTAACATGATAAATATCAGATAGAAATTAACCGGTACCACATGCTTCACAAAATCGGTACCACTTACCTCGATCTACAGAGAAATATTTTGCTTTTAATACTTTTACCTACAATACGAAATTCAATAATTCAATTTGAACGATTTATATCATTAAGAAATTTAATCAAATGAAATCATAAAGGGGAATCTGTACCTTATTTTATTCAACAATAACTTTTTTATGAGCTTTAAACGACAAAATCACATTCCATGCAAGCGCTACAAAATTCGCAGCAAGTACCTAAAAAAATAATAATAAATACATAATGCATATAATAAAAATAACCAAAAAATTGGTTAATTAATTAATTCAAATTGAAAAAAAAACCTGAAATTTCTGAGGCACGAAGTAAAAATTAAGGAACTGGAACGGGACCCATAACTGCCAATTTGCAATCAATGACGAAACCCACTCCTGCAATTAAAACAATATTTTAATTTGTTTTTTACATTTATAAATTAAATTGTGAATATTTTAAGTTACCTGCTTTAGTTTCGGCACGACATGAGAAGGATTCCCTTCCAAGACCATAACTAGAGACATGAAAACTCCAATAAAAATTGGGGAGAAAATTAACTGCAAAAATATCAAAAATCAATTAACTCGCGAATTAATTAATTAATTAATTATTCTACAAATTTAGACTTTTTTTTTTGTAGAACCTGATCAAGTATGAGGCGAATAATTGCACCAGAGGCGCCTTGAACTGTAACCAGCTTGCTCAAATATAAGTACCTAAATATCAAAAAAGACCCTGTATTATTACCAAATTACAAACAAGTCCTTGGATTATTGAAAATTGCAATGCAGGGTGTTTTTTGTAATTTAGGGACTAAACAAACTTACCAGACATGCAGAGTGGGGCCCACAAGAGCGAGACCTAAGAAAGTGAACACTAACGTACGCTTTAAATCCAAAGTAGACACTTTATCGATAACAAACTGCAAAAAAAAAATATACACGAAATATATTTTTTCAAATTTGATAAGTAAAAGTACAATGCATGAAAAGAAATATAAAATATTATATACCTGGCATATTAAGTCTCCTATGAGAGTTAGAATTGCAGCGGTTATAGCCTTTGTGATGATTGGAAATTTATCGAGAGCATTAAGATACCTGTTTAAAAAATATCATTTTTGTAATTAGCTTTATCATATAATTACTTTTGCAAAATAGCGTATATATGCCAGTAAATCTTCTGTTTTCTGATAAATTATACATTGAAAACAGTTTATTATGCACGAAAATGGAATATTGAGTATATTTTTCATGCAAGTATTAGGTTTCCTCTAATTAAAGCATACCAAGAAAACAACGAATGTTCATCAGAATCCTCTTCATCCCCGCCGTCACCACGTCCAGCTCCGCCACCACCTCCAGCTCCAGCTCCACCACCGCCTCCACCGCCTCCACCGCTGTCGGTTCCGTTTGGTATAATTCGATTTCTCAAAAAACTAATACTTTTCAAACCCTTGGAACCAAACTGATGCAAAGAATCCGAGAAGTTCAATTTGGACGCAGAATCGAGCTGGATTCTTCCTGTAAAACATCTCTGCACCGAAAAAGGAACTTTCCGTGAAACCGAGTGAATAAGGCTCGACTTCGGAGGAATTCGCACGGATTCCATTGCTACCAGGGGAAATCGCATAGATGCCATTATCGCGCTCTCAGTGAGGTTTTTGCTAGGGTTTAACAAAGCTCAGTCTCGCCTACGAAGAAGAAGAAATCAACACGTGTCTTCTTAGAAAAATTTCCCGTGCACCCGGTGTATACTCTGATCCGTAGGGTAAGCCCAATGGGCCTTATGAAGGACATGATAATTTTGCATATAAGACCTCTACCGTTCATAAAATTGTAGAACTACCATTATGAAGGAGGGGTATATTATTATATGAATTTTCTTTGCAATTCCTTTGATTTGTCAATAATATGTTAAATTATCTCTGATCGGTCGCTTCTAATGATATTTTGATTATCAATTTTACTAATTAAAGTAATGTTAAATCAATTTTGTTAATTTGTTATAATTTCTTCGTCCTTTAATCGTTCACATTTGTAAACTCTCGTATAGAATTATGTTCATGTTTAGCAGACCATCAAACGCTATTACATCTCACCGTATGTTTCAAATCCTATTCCCTTTCGACTTCTCTCTCTCTCTCTCTCTCTCTCTCTCTCTCTCTCTCTCTCGTGGGAGCACTTGACGGAGCAGCATCTGTCATTGTCTATTACAATGTTCGAAAAAGTGTTCGTAAAAATAATTTTTATTCGCATACCAATATTTTTTGATACGGTTACGGTTTGGTCAGATAAAAATATATGTATCCGAACGGATATCGAATACGGATATCGAATACGGATACGAACACGAATATGAATATGATAAACAAAAGTGGTCTTTGCCTCATCGATACGAAGCCACGCTCGCTCAAGCTTTGTATGTTTTTGGTTTGTTGCTTTTAACACCGAGATTGTGAGTTTTAGTGGTGCATGATCCGACGTTACCGTTGGGAGCTCATTGGTTTCGGATATTGTATTCAAGGAGATAAAGTGGTTCGAGAGTAGAGCTCTATCAAGTTTAGATAGTGTCGGTTGGGGCCGTTTGCTCGACCAAGTGAAAGCTCTATTTGCTAGAGGAACCTCAAATAGATTTTCCTCATATATGAAATTATTGAATGCCAATATATGATTCAGGAGATGGCCTTCTCCCGTCGTTTCATTGAGTGATCTAATTAAGTTAAAATCCCCTACTAGGATTGAAGGTAGATTATTTGGATTTATTTCTTTTAATTCGGTCAGGAATAGCAATTTTTCATTATTGTTTATTGGGCCGTATATGTTAGTAAGCACGAACTTAAATCCCGTTGCTAGAGATAGAGTTATTGAGAGTGAGAAGGTTAATTCGTGGTGACTTATCAATGAAAAATCATCAGACCATGCAGTGAGTAGTCCCCCCCGACTATTTATTGCATTTTTCGCATAGAATGATTTAATACTTGGTGGGCACACTTTTTTCATATCAAAGAAATTTGTTGCATCTAGCTTTGTTTCTTGCATACAAAAAATATTACAACAAGCATTTCTTGTGGTGTCTTTTACTAATTTTCGTTTAGTGTCGGTTCCAAGACCACGCACATTCCAAAACAAAATAGAGAGAAAATTAAAAGTTTTTAATAACATGATTAAACTGATAATTGATAGTGCCCTATTGGCTCCCTAAAGGGCAATTTGAGTCATTTGAGCCCACGGCTCAAAGGGGCCCTGCCGGCCCGTCGACTTCACTCTCATTTCGATAGTCTATTAATTGAGCATCGTCATCCTCAAAGTCCAAATTACCCATATTTTCTGAAATTAATAAATTAGATTTAAAATTGCAGAATTTATTTCGATTAGTTATAGAGAAATTTCCTTCACTATTGCCTCTTAGCGATTCATTCTCATCGGGCGACTCCAGAATAGAGCGTACCGGCTCTATATCTGATGTAGTCTTTTTCAGTGACTTTTTTGACCTTACTGGATGCCTTGATCCAAGCCAATTTACGTTCATTAGAAAGTTTGGTTTTAGAAGGTTGTTTGATTTACTGGCTCTAACCTTTGTTGGTTCATTTGTTTTTATCACTGGCAATCCACACAATTTTCTTATTTGGTTTATTTTGTTTTCATCCAGCCCACTTGGCTTCTGAGCCTCTAATTCCAAAGATTTGATATAGTCAATTGGTTTTACATTCTTTTGTATTGGTTTTAACTTTCTAATGTTTGTTTTCTTTATGGGCAGCCGTAATATCGTACCATCAGCACGTTTAGGCTTGTTGCTCGTTCTCAAGGATTTCCTAATTGTAATATTTAGTTTCGAAGAGCGTGCATCAGAATTAGGAATAGAATAATGCGTAGAAGTAATATGGGCATTATCATCATTTTGCCTATCTGCATCTTGCAAATCGGGTTGGATGCCGATATCTTTTGGATCCGCTATCTCTTCTTCATGAAATGCATGTCCATTAATGTTCTTAATGGATTTACCGAGATCCTCAAACCCGGGATGACCACGATTCACGTCGTCCTCATTAACCGCGGGCCCCTTCATTTTCTTCTTTCTTTCTTCTGCCTCAGAGACCTTGCCTTGAGCCGTTTGCGCCATGCGCTTAGGTGCAATTAATTCTTCGACATGGTGCTGAGTTGCAATTAAAACTCCTTCACTTTCCAATGTAGTAGTCGATGAAACTTGCACGATTTTGTCAAGAGGGATTGTTGATTTGACCGGAAGAATCGTGCCATGCGTGACCAAGGCTGGCTTGTGCATACAATGAAAAATTATATACTTAATGGCCGGTAAATATATTTGTATCAGGCGTTGACTTATTTTATTGAAAGTTTTCAAAAATAGAAAAATAATCCCTATGATATTAACTTATTTGGCAAACACTCTATTTCATTTTCGATAAAATTTTGAAAATATTATGTATAACCGATTTTTTATGTATAACATTGATTTGTTTTTGTTTAGCAAAAATAATTTTAGTTTGGGTTAATTTGCATAACTAGTTTTTGGTCATCTAAGATGACGAAACACATGTCCGTAAAAAATGTCAGCATTACGTTATGCTCCTATACTTCATGTTGTCCATATTATGTACGCACTAGTTAGATATATTTTCCTATTAAATCTAAGATAACGAATTTGATTTGCAAACAACATCTTAATTTAGCAACGACATATTTATCATTGGCTCTTCTACTCTGATATTTTAACAGAAATTTCCTTTCCGAATCGTTGTTTTTTTAATCTACCTTCTCAAATAGAGAAATAAAAAATATAACTTCATAGAAAAAAAATATAATCATGACTAAAAATATTATTAAATTATAGGACGTGATTTCTTCTTTTCGAGCGAGTAAGGATACGTATGCTATTTTTATTATAGAGAGGGTAAATATGATATTTTTATTTTTAAAAGGATAAATATGATATTGGATTTTTAGAAGGGTAAATACCAAAGGGTAAAATGGTAATTTTAAATGTTCACCGTAAAGTTTTAATGGAGAAATTAGATGGTTTATAATTTTTGAGCATATATGATCTTTTAGATTTATGAAAAGATAAATATGATATTTCAATTTTAAGAAGGGTAAATATGTAATTTTAAATTTAACAAAAGTAAATATGTAAATCCCCTAAAAAAAAGTCCAACATTGCGTATATATTAAATTGCATTGATGTCAAGAGTACTTAATTGCTTTTATATGATTAGCGTGTCTGAAGAACTATTTTCAATTTTTTTTCATGCAAAATAATAAACATATACAACTATGCAAATGTTTAAAATATCCAGCTATATCTCTCAACGGTATTTTATTTGATAAATTAAATCCGCCAATAATATTGTTTTAGCTACACTAACATCACAATATATATAAGGACTCTCTTAACTACACTAACATCACAATAACTATCTTTCTAATCTCACATATAGGGTTTAATACAACATCAAGTTTCTTCATACCTCTCTAATGGCGATCCACTCGAACTCGCCTTCCCCCTCCAAACCACCACTCCCTCGCCGGCCATCTGAGAGTAACCACAAAATAGTCCCGTCTTTCGACCAATTTTCTGATAACACGTTAATCCATGTCATTCAATTCCCAAAGGACCACGTAATCAAAGACCCACCTACAGAGAACTACCAAAAAATAATCACCTATTCAACGACTCAACCATATCGTCGTCGCATTATACGAAATTTCCATCGTTTTCTATGCGCATCGCTTTGTGCAGCGATTCTCATTGTTATAATCCTTTGCATATCTATTTACGTGTCGTTTCGTCCTAAAGCGCCGTCTTATTCTCTCACTTCTCTCTCCGTCTCGGGTTTCGACAACTTGTTATCCTCTCCTACTACTCCATCGAACCCGATTTTTAACGCAAGTATACAAACCGAAAACCCTAATAAACGGCTGTCAGTTATATACCAAAATGGAGGTACAGTTTCGATCTCTTTTGATGGAGTCGAGTTGTGTAATGGTGACTGGCCTGCATTTGTTCAGAAGCCTCATAACACCACCAAATTCGGTACGGATCTTACCGGGTCGAGTATTCTTCTCACGGCTCCAACCCGAAATGCGATTTTGAAGGCTGAGAATAATAACATGGTTCCGTTAACGATGGATGGGAAGTTTCCTGTGAAGATGAAATGGAGCTTCGTTAAGTCATGGAGCGTAACGGTAAAAATATCGTGTGATCTGACTGTCGATGCTCTTAATAGTATAATACTACTACAACTATCCTGCGCAAAAATTGCCGTCTTAATACACACTATTTATGGTGAACGAATCTACCGTATTATCATTCAGGTTAAATTTATATTCGCGAAAAAATAAATTTATGCGTCTTAATTTAATATCCTTGCATATGAGTATGGGTCATTTATTTTTGTCCTCGGTAATTTTTTTGTGTGTAGTATAAATATATTTTGAAAAATGAGTAACTTATAGTGAGCACAGAATTTCGCATGTCGACATGGATTGTATGTGAATGCCGATTTATTGAAATTATGAGTTTATATTTAAAACATGTAATTTAGTGTTGTTTATTCTAATTTGCTTATTTTGCAATAATCATAAACAATAGATTTAATGTTATTTATTAATTTTGGTTTGATTACGAAGATGATAAATATGAATATTTACTATTCTCGTTTCCCATAACAATCTATTTTTGTGTTGAAAAATATGTATTAAACACATTGATTAATTACACGACAAAACTCGTCGCGGTTAATTTTCTTAGTACGTTAGATACAGATAAGAATAAGAATAGAAATTAGAGATTGTTGGTTGTTTAATTCAATCGGAAATCAAGTTATTGGGGTATATTGCGAATAAAATAATTATAAGGGGTTAAATGTAAGTTCCCATTCAAAAGCGTGTTTAAGAGATGAGCTTGGTCTAAAGAACAGACGATTCAGGAGAAGAGGGATTGATTCACGATCCACGAGCTATTGTTGGACCGAGTCCATTCCAGTAATTATCACATTTCTGTATCACTGTATGTTAGTTAGCTAATCTTCATGTCTATATTCTCATGATCCGCCTCGTCGGTTCGTCTTGTTTCAAGCTTCTTCTCCCCCAAATTGAATTGTAATTCTAGCAAATTGATTTGAAGAACCCGTCACCCAATTTCTCGTTTAGGATCTAAAAGTGAGATCTTGAATCGATTTGGCCAATTGGGGTTTGCTTTGCGAGAATTGAGAATTGGTGTTTTTTTAGATGGTACGTGTTGTTAAAATTCGAGTGAGAATTGTGTTTTTTTTTTCGTGATTTCAGCTTTGTCCTATTCTCTTCCCTGTAAATTTTGATTCTTGATGCCCACAATTACAAATTTATGAATGTTGATCAGAAATTGTTTCGATTTCATCAATTTACTGTGTACTACACAAATCATATATCTGCTACGAATTATAATTACTAACTTTTAATTTCTCAAAATTCTGATTTTTTTTTTCCACCAGATTTTGAGATGGCGATAAGAGATATAACTCTACCGGTATGGAGAATCATTCGAACCGGTCATCACCTCATTCGGGAATACCCTTATGTCTTCATTATCTCCGTTAGTCTCTCTTTTGTACACAAAATCTTTCCTTCTCTCTTCTCTCTCTTTCTGTCACACACCCCTGTTTTCGCCTTGACTTTTCTTATGCTCATTACTCTTATCTATTATGGTGACAAAGACCCAAATTTCCAAGGACTTAAAGAGAGAGAATTGATCAGAGATAGTTCTGAAATAAATATGGAATGCAAATCAATTGAGGACACGCTTTTCAGGAGAAATCCAAAATTGAATAAAGAAATCAATGAATTGGGAATAAAAGATTCTTCTTCTGCCAAAAGTTATTCCGAGAAAAACAACTCCGAGGATATTCTTTCCAGAAAAGAACCCAAATTTAATGAAGAAATCAAAGATTTGGGAACAAAAGATTCTTCTTTTGCCAAAAGTTATTCCGAGAAAAGCAACTCCGAGGATAATCTTTCCAGAAAAGAACCCAAATTGAATGAAGAAATCAAAGAAACGGGAATAAAATATTCTTCTTTTGCCAAAAGTTATTCCGAGAAAAACAATTTTGGAATAAAAGATTCTCCTTTTGCCGAAAGTTATTCCCAGAATTACAATTCCGGAACAAGTTCTTCAGATTCAGAATCAGAGAATATCCGAGTTTGCGAAACAGAGAGGTTTAGAAGATTAACGAGCTTGATACAGAGGAGAAGGGCCAGAATGAGTGTAAGGCACGAGATTAAGAAAACCTTAGTGGATCCTGAATCCGAAACCCGAATTCCTGATTCGCCCTGTTTTCGAATTAATCTTTCTTCACCCATTAAATTGAACCTCGATGAGGATTTCATACCGGTATCGGTACCGGGCTCCGCTCCCTCAGTTCTTTTGCATCAAAGTCCATTCGAACCGGTTTGGAACCGAAACGGGTTGACGGGTAGTAAACGATTTTCGAGACTCGACTCGTCGCTCGTTACAGAAAGCGATTCGGTTAATGACGAGGGGAGTTCCGAGACGGATTCGACGAATGATTCGAGTATCGATGAAATTAATGACCATGGTATGAAAAAATATTTATAGTGTTTATTTGATTTGTGTAATTTGCATTTAATAATGTTTTGTTGTTTTTGTTCAGGTAATGACAGGGACTTGGAAGAAATTTCAGAAAATAAGGAGGGGGCAAATGCAAATTCTTACTCTGACAGGCTTTTGCTTTCTGAATATTTAAATTTGTGCTCGTCTGAAATAACACAACCAACAAAAGAAACTGAGACTCTAATGGAAACTGCAGTAGAGGAAAATATCGAAAATAACCCTGATACCTTTAAATGCGAAGAAAATAAAGAAATTTCGGAATTCGAATCTGTTAAGGAGGTAAATTCGATGCTTCAAGAGATTCGCGAAGAATCAGAAAACATTTTGATCTCCATGGGTCAAACGGGTCGAAAGGACGAACCAAATTTGGTTGAACTGGGCCCGGGCGAACCAGAAATGGTGGTTTCATCTTCGGAGGAAAATGACGAACACGATTCGGTTGAAACGGGTCAAGCGGGTCGAACCGAATCTGAAATGAAAAAGGCAAATGACGAAACGGGTTCGTCTGAGTCGGCCGAGGTGATTCATGAAGAAAATGGGTCTTCGAGTAATGAAACGGGTCAAACGGGTTTGAAATGGTGGCCGCTTTCGAATTCGAATTTGAAGAAGTTGAGGAAGCAATACAAGGCTGTCGAGACCGATTCAAGTTCTAGCGATTCTGATTGAGTTACGAAACAGTGTGTGTGTGTGTGTTCTTATTAATTGGTGCAGAGAAATAATAGGGCATTAGCACATAAAAACCAAATTTTAAGCAAATTTTTTGTTTTTTATAAAAAAATTCAGCGGTTTGTTTTGTCCGTCAAGAGGATGCATCATTTCATTTTTTTTCCTTTTTCGTGCATATTTTTTCTGGTTGGAATGTTATCGATTGAAGTATGCAACAAACCTTGATTTTTGTTTCAATTTTATTTATTTATTATATATGTCATTTATTTTATTTATTTTTTATAAACACAATTCTCTTTATTAATCAATCATCAATCCTCTAAATTAGATGAATTAATTAATTAATTGCAAGGATAGGTACATTGACAAGCCATTATTCCGAGAAGAGGATCCGGTACGCCATTTTCCGGTACCATTATCGTACCGCGTATTGCACGCCTCGTAGCATTTGTTGCCGTAACACCTCGCATCCATCAGAAAACTCTGACAGTCTTTTGCATTTGCAATTGGCATCGTGATCATAACTATTTAAAAAAAAGGATTGTGTATATTGTAGGATTAAATCTTAATAATGTTTTTATTTATTTATTTATTTATTTATTTATTTATTTACCTGAAGAAAGGACAAACAGTATGAGCAAGAAACAAGAAGACTTGGCCATGTTGATATTGAAGAAAGGAGAAGAAGTATATATTGATTATTTTTATATTAATTTGCAATGTATTCAAGGAGAGTATTTTCTCCTATTATAGAGAAAACAATTAAAAATAAAAAATGAAAGGTCAAAACAATATAAAACAACTGCCAAGCCATGGTCAAAAAAGTTTTTATGTGTTTTTGAAAAATGTATTTTCTCTAGATTGTCTTTCCATTAGATATTGGTTCCAATTAGTTTCTTTTTATTCACCTTTCAAATTTAGTAGTAACTTCGAGGTACTCATATTTGTGTTCTGATCTCTAAATAAATACACCCATATAATTTAAATTTAGAAATTGACTTACCTTACAAGCTTAACATAGAGAAGAACAATATATTTTTGCATCGAGTCTCTTGTTAGTATTATCAATGAAAATATGAAACCAAATATATCCACGATTCGTGAATTAGATTTCTTAAAAAAAAATATATATATATATAGGGAGGCTAACCTACTTAATTAAGTACCAAGAATTTGGTACTTAATATTTTTTTACCATTGAATTTGCATTGAGATTTATATTTTCTTTCATGATGATCATGAAATTTTGTGCACATCATTAAATGCACAAATCTCAATGCAAATCCAATAGTTAAAAAGCATTTGGTACTTAATTAAGTAGGTTAGCATTTCTCATATATATATATATATATATATATATATATATATATATATATATATATATATATATATTGCCATTATTTTGGGTTTTCACCATCAATTTATTTACAAATAAGGACTGTATTTTTAGCAAAATTACATGCAGGCGACTAATTGTCGCCCGCCCGCCACCAACTAAAATGACATCAATTGCTATTAAAAAATGGCCATGTATCCGAATTTACTCAAAATAATATAAATCTCTAACAAAAGGTACAACGATCACGTAAGATATATATTATTGTTCAAAATTATTATTCAAAATAAATATATGACACGTCTAAAAAGTAGAATTCAAAAATTATATTGCAATCAAAAGATGAATATCACACATTTAAAAATATATCAGATACATTTATAAAAGATAATATTATATATCTAGAAAATAAACATTGCAGAGTAAAAATATACATGTATACCCAAAATATATACGGTACTTAAAAAATGTATGCTATACATTTATATAACACACAACTTAAAAAAAAGTTGCGTCCTATGCATCTAAATTTTTTTCCGAAGATATACATATCGTATTAAAAAAATGTATAATGTATTTAAAAATCTACATTATAGAAAAAACAGAGAAAATTAAATTGACTAAGGAAATCAACTTTTGAATATTATATACTTTTTTTCGAAGGAGATGACGCAAAACCAACTCAATTTATATATAAAAGAAAATCACACGTCGACTCGTACATACGAGTACGAATCAATTACACCTCTTTATAATAATCACATAAAATAAAACCCTATAAATGCGAACTCCTTCTAAAGACCCTGTTTTTTTTTGTCAAGGTTGAAATAGTCATTGAACGGATTTTTCCAATTTCAACCGAAAATGACCCGTTTCTTTGTCTCGGAAGTCGTTATGTTTGTAAGGTTCACAACTGATAGTGGTTTTGATGCAAACACTCGGCGATTGTGTTCCTTACATATATTCCAAATCGTAGCCAATCACCAAGTACTCCATTTAGTGTGATAGTTAATATCTCATCAACGTTTATTTTTGCCACACGGATAAGTCAGTCACGATAAAATTGTTGAGTTGGAATATGTAAACAATGTTCATCCATATTTGGACGGAATAGAAGTAGGTGATTTACATTCTCCGCTGCTTGTGCACACAATGAAATATTATATACTTAATGACCGGTAAATATATTTGTATCAAGCGTTGATTTATTTTATTGAAAATTTTCAGAAATAGAAAAATAATCCCTTTGATATTAACTTATTAGGCAAATAGTCTATTTCATTTTCGATAAAATTTCGAAAATATTATGTATAACCGATTTTTTATGTATAACAATGATTTGTTTTTGTTTAGCAAAAATAATTTTAGTTTGGGTTAATTTGCATAACTAATTTTTGGTCATCTAATATGACGAAACACATGTCCGTAAAAAATGTCAGCATTACGTTATGCTCCTATACTTCATGTTGTCCATATTATGTACGCACTAGTTAGATATATTTTCCTATTAAATCTAAGATAACGAATTTGATTTGCAAACAACAACTTAATTTAGCAACGACATATTTATCATTGGCTCTTCTACTCTGATCTTTTAACAGAAATTTCCTTTCCGAATCGTTGTTTTTTTAATCTATCTTCTCAAATAGAGAAATAAAATCTTAAATAACATAATAATTTAATTAAAAAAAAAAACAGATAAACTTGATAATTCAACAGAAACAGCAATTTGGATATTTTTTATTTGGATCTTGTAAGTTTCCAAACAGTACGAAGGTTATTTTAGATTTTTAGAAAGGTGAATATGATAATTATATCTTTAAAGGACAAATACGATATTTTGGGTTTTAAGAAGGGTAAATATGTAAATCCCCCTTACTTTCTACATCAGAAGTTCCAACTGTTCACTTCTTCAAGGAGGAAGAAGAAAAAGGAAAAACAAAAAGAATTGAAGGGGAAATAAAATTGCTGAAGTAACCAAGGAACTGTAAGCAAGCACAGGAAGCCTCCAGTTCTTCTTCCCGGCGATGAGGAGGAACTGATGGGAGGAGATTGATGGTCAGGATGAGCTGGGGAAGATGGACGCAGTTGGATCGGAATCTGATCGGACGACTGAGTTTGGCTGGGAAGTCGTGAGCTCCGCTGACGTGGACCGTTTGGAAGGCGCCGATTCGCCCAAGGTTATCGAGTGGGAGGATTTGGAGAACGATCTCGCGCTCTTCTGTAGCATTTCTACAGCTCTCAAAGACGCAAAGAAGAAGAAAGAAGAACTTTCTCAGAAACTCGATTCAATTGTTCAGGTTTTTTGCATTTTTTTTTGGATAATTAGTTAATTTTGCTGCAAATTAGGGGTTAAAAAGAGGATATTAGATAATTGAATAGGGGAATTAGACAGTATGATTATCGAACAATTGATTTTGGCATAATTACAACTGTATCACTCACACAGGATACGGCAAATATACCAATTTCCCTGTTATTTATACCATTTTGCTCCTTCCTACATCAGCATATCATATACAGTTGATTATGCAAAGAGAGAAAGAACTCACTTTGTTAGTTTATTTCATTGAACTCACAGGTGAGGAGAAGATCTCTCCAATACGCGAACGAACTGGAGGACAAGAAGCGAAAACTGGAGGCGAAAAAGGCAATTATCAAAGATCTATCGATTAAAAACAAGAAATCGTCAGAGGATTGCGAGGCCCAACGAGAGCAACTCAGTCTCAGAATCAGAACTCTACTCACAGCTGGCAAGACCCTTTCTTCCGCTCACAACCAATTGCAGGTACGAGTGAACTTTTTCGTCCCTACCCCTACAAAACTAAAAAATATCATCCATGCCCCTAATAGAAATTTTGGTGTTTTAGGAGGCGAGTAAGTTATTATGTGGAGAAAATGGACATGGAAGGCTTGGAAATGTAAAGAAGAAATTGAGAAAGAGACATCAATATATGGTTGCTCAAGTTGCGCGTTTATATCCTGTCAAGATTTTGAACGAGCATAATATTCCTCTTAAGAAACTCGATACCAAATCCAGTACTTTTTCTCTCCCCTCTTTCTATCATATTTTCATAATTAATGCGGTTAATTTGGTAAATTAACAGTGTAATATATTCATTTCAGGAGGAGAAAGCGATAATAGTATGATAATATCGAGTTCGAGAAATATTCAGAGAGGTCCTTCTTCTCCAAATTCTTTGTCTTTATCGATTTTGGGGTTGCAATTAATGCCTTTACCATTAAAGAAAACTGGATTTACCATCGATAAAAAAGAATTTCAGAATTCTGCCACTGCTCTTGGCTATGTTGCCCATGTAAGTCAAGCTTTTCTCTTCTTTCCATTTATACCCCTACAAAATGAAAATTATATCACTCAATCTCTCTCAGAACATGGGGGATATATTAGGGGTATTTTTGGTATTTTTCTTTGTAATAAAATCTGAATATTCATTTTTTTTTCTTTTTTTTAATAGGCGGTACAGTTGATTGCTAAGTATATAGAAGTACCGTTGAGGTATCCATTGCGTATGAAAGGCTCAAATTCTTATATTCATGATTATTCACCTTCTATAGAGTCTTCGACCGGTACCGACTCTGGAACCGGTACGGTACCGACAGAATTTCCTCTCTTTTTTGAAGGCCAAGATACTACTAGGGCTACCTACGCAATTTTCTTGCTAAACAAGGTTTCCTTTAAAAAAATTTTTTTTAAAGATATTTGAGGGGTGTGTTTGATATTTTAAGAGTTTTGAAGGGTAAATGTGAAATGTTTACATGTAATTGATAGGATTTGGAGCAGCTATTAAATTACATTGGAGCCGAGAGTTTGGGACCGAGACACATATTGGCTAACTTAAAAGAACTTATGAGGGTAATTTTGTCAGACGAATATTTAGATAGCTAGTACACTTAGATCGGTGCAATTTGAATTTTTAATGAAGCACCTTTCTTTTTAATTTTTTTTTTTTTACATTTTTTTTAGCTTTTTCTTAATCCTTTTTGTGCTATGTTATGTATTGTTATTGTAATTGTTTATGTTTTTTTTTTTTTTTTTTTTTTTTTTTTTTTTACTGTGTAAATAAGATGAGATGCTTTAGTGCAAATTCTTGAAATATCTTTAGCTTGTGAATTTGTGATGGTTATTAACTTATTTGAGCTTAATAAATGGAAATTTTAAAAGATAAACGTAATGAGTTGGTGGTTATTTACAATTTTATGTAGAAGATATTATTTTTTTGAATAAAGAATGCTAGTATAATAAATGAATAAATAATTAAAAAAATCACTAATAAAATATTTTATTAAATAATTCACTAATAACTATTTTATGATTATGTTTTCTATTACATTTTTTTTTGTGTATTTTGTGAAATTCAAAAAATAATTGAATTATTTAATGTCAGTAATAAAATGCACTATATAAAATATAATCGACGAGACCTTCGTTACAAACTTACAACACTGTTTTCTTCTCTCCAAGCCAAGCTCCAAATCAAATTCTCTTGCGAAACAAGACAGGACCGAACAGTACAGTACAGAGAAACGCCGACACACCGCCGGAATATGGCTTCAAGTTCGGCAGCGCCGCTGCAATCCGATGAGGAGAGGGAGGAGTCACTAGATCGGATGCTGACACGTCTGGCCTTAGCTGACGACTCTAAGCTCGAGCCTCTTCTCACCGTCATTCTCCCTTATTCAATCTCGTCACTCTCCTCTACTTCCTCCTCTATCCGCAAAATGGTCTCTCTTCTTCTCTATCTATTAAAATCAGTATCATACTTAAAGATTTCACTTCTATTTTGTGTCCTTTTGCTTCAATTATATGTTGTAAGTCTCAATTAATTTGGAATCGAAGCAATTAAGCATCAAATTGGATGATCATTGACATAACTGAGTTCCTAGAGGTATAATTCATCCAATATAAACAATAACGAAATGATTATTCATTTCTTCTTTAGGTTATGGAGATTCTCACACATGTGAACAAAAGAGTGAAGCACACACCTGAAATAGGGTTACCAATGCTTGATTTATGGAAACTTTATTGCGAAAATACTACTTCTCCAATGGTTCGAAATTTTTGCGTCGTGTATCTTGAGATGTCATTTGAACGCCTTCCTAATGAGGTTATTAATTTAACCTTATTTCTTTTGATTTATCGATTTATTTTCGTTTCGTCCTTTTGTTGAAATATTTTGTGTTTTATTTTGTTATTTCAGAATAAAATAAATATTGCACCTGAGCTTCTAGTCAATATTGCAAGTATTCCATCTCAGCATCAAGCCATAATATTGAGGATCGTTTCAAAGGTTTATTTTCCAAACTTTGTTCTCTATTTTAAAATTGTGTAATGATATTAATTTGTTATTGGTTTATATTATTAAATGTATTTAGGCAATTGGGGATTTCCATTCGAGTAAAATCGATGACATAATCGCCGAAAAATACAAAATTATAAACGGTACAAAAGATGGAGAGGTTTTCTTAGAGTTTTGCCTTCATGTAATTTTGTACCAAGCAACACCAAGTGGGTAAGTTTGATGTTTCATTATTTTGGAAGGGCTAATTCGAAAATTTTAAACTATTGGAAGGGTAATTACGAAATTAAATCTCTTTTCAGTACGGGAAGTACACCTGGACTCTCGATTTCTCAAGCAGAAAGAGTTACAGGAAAGCAACCATTAAAGACTGATTTACTCTCGCCGAGAAAGGTCATTTTCGTAATTTCCTTCATTTAATTCTTCTTTTTCTTAATAATTTAATCTTTTAATTTCGTTTATAAACAGCTTGGAATTCTAACCGTTATTGAAGCCATGAATCTGAAATCTGAGCTTGTTTATCCTCTTTATTTAACCGCTTCTGCAGACAGGTACTTCTCGAAGGGAAATTTGTAAAAAAGTCCCTGAATTATTCCTAAATTGCAAAAAAAGCCCTGAATCATATTAATTTCATTTGTATTTGATTTTTTAAGTCTAGAGCCAGTTTCTAAGAGAGGAGAGGATTTAATAAAGCGCTCTGGTTCTAAAATCAATCTAGAAGATTCTGAGCTCATTAAACGCTTATTAAAGCTATTTAATGGTATATATTTAAAGTTATAAACATATTCTTTTTTTAGTATATTAAGGATTAAAATGGTATATTCGAATTGAAAAAGGTAATACGGGTGAGGAAAATGTACCGGCCGAATCGAAAATTAGCCCTGCGAGTACTTCGTTGAAAGTAAAGCTCATGTCTGTTTTCACGAGATCTATTTCTGCGGCGAATTCTTTTCCTTTTTCTCTTCAATGCATTTTTGGATGCATTTATGGTAATTATTTTATGATCCTTTTTTCTGGAAATTTGCAAACGAGTCCTTGAATTTATTTATGTAATTGGTTTTAAAGGAAATGGGACTACGGCAAGATTGAAGCAGTTAGGAATGGAATTCACAGTCTGGGTCTTCAAACACGTAAAGTTTATACTTTAATTTAACACATTTAGAAGGGTATATGCTTTATTATCAGATTTTTTTATGCAGGCAAAACTGGATCAATTGAAACTAATGGGCCCGGTTATTCTGAGCGGAGTGTTAAGATCCATCGATGGCTCCTCAAACTTAGAATTAGGTTTTTATTTTTATATCTTTTCAATTTTAGTATTAATATTATTAATTTATTATTTTTGTTTGTGTTGTTACTTGTTAGAACCTGCTAATAGAGATCTTAAGGTCTTTGGCTATCAAGCTATTGGCTTGCTTGCTTCTCGCTTGCCTCAGTTATTCAAGTCTCTCTCTCTCTCTCTCTCTCTCTCTCTCTCTCTCTCTCTCTCTCTCTCTCTCTCTCTCTCTCTCTCTCTCTCTCTCTCTCTCATATATATTTTTACTGTATAAAACTATCCAAAAATAATATTATATTTGTGTTAACCAATTAATTTTTTGAAGAGATAAAGTGGAGATGGCAGTAAGAATATTTAATGCATTGAAAATGGAGGATCAATTTATTCGTATGTCTATTCAAGAAGCTGCTACTTCCCTTGCGACTGCTTATAAGGTACTTTATTTTTTTTTTTAAAGAAAATACATTTATGCACTTAAAACCCCTGTAATCACATGAAATTTATTATTTTTTTCTATTATTGTTATTTTGAATTAGGGTGCTCCTGAAGCGGTACTCAAAGAATTGGAAACACTTCTTCTGCAGAATTCTCAAGCAGTAAGTAAAATCTACTCAATATAATAAATTAATAATAATAATAATTTTTAATTGTTTTCTTGCAAATAGGAACAAAATGAGGTGAGATTTTGTGCGGTGAGATGGGCGACATCATTATATGATTTTCAAAATTGCCCAAGTAGATATATTTGCATGATTGGTGCTTCAGATTCTAGGCTCGATATAAGGTTACTTTAAAAAAAAATATTTGCTTAAAGATCCCTGCATTATGTCTAAATTGCAAAAAGAACCCTAATACAGGGGCTTTTGTGCAAAATTTGCAATTAAATGTTAACTTATCTTTTATCTTTTTCTACAGGGAAATGGCACTTGAAGGACTAAACCTCTTAAACACCGAAAAAACAATCTCTATAACCAACAAAGAACCAATTATTTACCCGAATTTAAAAGACATTCTAGGCTTCATATCGATTCAAAACCCCGAATTATTCGATCCAACCAATCAAAACCAAGGAAAAATCCCCTACCCTTCGAAAACCTATCTCGCGATGGTGAAATTCCTGATGAAATGCTTTGATGCAAACCATGTAAAAGATAATAACGAAAATGAAATGGATATCAACAATATTAATGATAATATTGAAATTATATCATTGGTTGACAAAATGTGTGTGATTATGGAGAAAGCTATGGTTATTGATGGATCGATTGAATTAAATTCAACTGCTTTGAGAGCACTTGTTGATATTGGATCTCATTATCATGAGGTTTGTATTTAAATTATTAATTTAATTTCTTATGATTGTTTCGAAAAACAGTGCCTAAAATTATATCATTTGTTATAATTTTTATTTTTCAGATATTGGCAACGAGATATGCAGAGAGATTAGCATGGTTAAAAACATTATTGAATCATATCGATTCCGATACAAGAGAAGCGGCTTCTAGACTTATTGGAATTTCCGTTTCTGCCCTTTCGAGTTCTTCAGCCTCTGAGCTCATATCTGAATTTATTTCCTCGATAAAAAACAGCCAAAAATTAAGGTTTATTTTGACTATTAATTTATAATCTAATTAGTTCCTTATGTTTTGAGTTGTGAATAACATAATAATATTTCAGATTCGAAGCTTTTCATGGTTCCATTTGTGCTCTTGGATATGCCGTGGCTGAATGCATGAAGAAATCTTCTTTTGTAAGTTTTTTAATCCTTTTTTTATTTGTTTAATTCGAAAATTTTAAACCCCAATTTTGTAGATATCTGAAGAATTATTCATGAACACAATCGAAGAGCTCATAAAAGTGGTGGATTCAGAAACAATTTCTTTAGCTTCGGCTTCAATGGAAGCTCTAGGCCGTATCGGTCTCAGAACCAAACTACCCATTCTCTCTCATGCTTCTCTCACTGGTACTTTATTTAATTCCATGCACGTCCTTCCAAAAATTCAAAATATCAAATTTACCCTTGGTTTATACAGGTGGAGTCGTTACGGTTCTGCAAGAAAGGTTGGCGAAATTATTAACTGGAAACGAAAATAAATGCGTGCAAAAGATTCTCGTTTCTCTTGGCCATGTTTGTTTTAATGAAACTTCGTTTGAGCATTTGAAAAGCTCTCTCGATTTGATTTTCGGCCTTTCTAGGTCAAAGGTTGGTCAAAATATCATATATACCCGTAGGAAATATAAAATATCAAGATACTTAAATTCGATTGAATTTTCTTGATTTTTCAGGTCGAAGATGTACTTTTCTCGGCTGGAGAGGCGCTCTCATTTATATGGGGCGAAATACCAATTACTCCAGATTTAATATTAAAATCAAACTTTAATTCTCTCTCTGAAAGAACGAATTATTTAACCAGCGAAATGCCAGTTCTCAATACAAATATTTCTCAGAAAAGCTCAAATGATGACGATGAGTCGCATGTGATGGCCAGGGACCTAATCGTAAAAAAATTATTCGAGGGGGGTCTTCTGTATAGTGGCAGGAAAGAGGAACGATGTGCTGGCACTGTCTGGCTTGTTTCACTCACTATGTATTGTGGCCATCATAAGAAGCTTCAAGAACTCCTTCCTGAAATTCAGGTAATTCAAACCTAAATTGGTAATTTTTTGTAAAACCCCTTTAAATTTTGGATATTTGTTGTTTGGCTAACAGGATGCATTTTCGCATTTAATCGGGGACCAAAATGATTTGACTCAAGACTTAGCGTCTCAAGGCATGAGTATAGTTTACGAACTCGGCGACGAATCCACGAAGCAAGAATTAGTGAACGCACTCGTAGGCACCTTGACCGGTACGGGCAAGCGAAAACGAGCCGTCAAGGTTACTACAATATTCCATTTTTCAACACAATATACCATTTCATCCTTATTTAATATTCATAACTTTTATTATAGCTAATGGAAGATTCGGAAGTATTTCAAGAAGGAACGATTGGAAAGGACCTGAGCGGAGGAAAGTTGAGCACGTACAAAGAACTATGTAGTCTCGCGAACGAAATGGGTCAACCCGATTTGATTTACAAATTCATGGATTTGGCAAATTATCAAGCTTCATTGAATTCGAAAAGAGGCGCCGCGTTTGGGTTCTCGAAAATCGCTAAACAGGCTGGCGAAGCTCTTCAGCCACATTTGAAATCTTTGATTCCTAGACTCTTGAGATATCAATACGACCCCGATAAAAATGTTCAGGTATATTTACCTATTTACCCTTTCAAAAATATAAATATTGTATTTACCCTTTGGGGAATGATTATATCAGGATGCGATGAATCACATATGGAAGTCGATTGTAAGCGATCCGAAGAAGACGATCGATGAATATTACGACGACATAATGGACGATTTATTAACGCAATGTGGATCTAGACTTTGGCGTTCGAGAGAATCTTCTTGTCTCGCCATCGCTGACCTCATTCAAGGCCGCAGATTCAACCAGGTGATATTTTGAGATCTTTGAGGGGCGTATGTGAAATTTCTAACTTTTCTTCTTCTTTCCCTTTTATAGGTGGGGAAACATTTGAATAGGATATGGACGGCCGCGTTCAGAGCAATGGACGACATAAAAGAAACGGTTAGAAACTCGGGAGACAGTCTCTGCCGAGCCGTCAGTTCGTTGACTACGAGACTCTGCGATCTCTCGTTGACCGAGGGGTCTGACGCACGTCAGACCATGGCTGTTGTTCTGCCGTTTTTGCTCACCGAAGGCATTGTTAGTAAAGTCTCCAGCGTTCAGAAGGCCTCCATTAACTTAGTCATGAAGCTCGCCAAGGTAATTAAATTTCATTTGTCCTCCTGGAAACATTGAAATATCATATATACCCCCTCAAACATTGAAATTATCTTTTTTCTATTTATTTTTTAATATTCATATTTTTATTAATAATTACAGGGGGCGGGAGTTGCACTGAGACCCCACTTGCCAGACCTCGTGTCTTGCATGCTCGAGTGTTTATCAAGTCTGGAGGACCAGCGATTAAACTATGTTGAGGTATTTAAAATTCGAACTATTTTTTTTTTAAATAAACCCTACATTTTTATATATACTGCATACTAGTCCCTCATATTTTTTTTATGTGTTGAAGATGCACGCCTCAAATGTTGGAATAAAAACCGAAAAATTAGAAGGATTAAGAATCGCGGTGGCAAAAGACAGTCCGATGTGGGAAACCCTAGATATTTGCATAAAATTCGTAGACACGGACTCGTTAAATATATTAATTCCTCGTCTCGCTCAAATCGTTCGATCTGGAGTCGGCCTCAACACAAGGTCCCATCAGAATATATTCCATTTCATTTCATTTCATTTACTCAAACATTCAATACAATATATTTCAGGGTTGGAGTGGCGAGTTTCATAACCATGTTGGTCCAAAAAGTAAATAGCGAAATAAAACCCTACACAAATGTTCTCTCCAAAACCCTGTTTCACTCCGTACTCGACGAAAAAAGCGGTTCGGTCAAAAAGGCGTTCGCGTCCTCTTGCGCGGTTGTTTTGAAACACGCGTCCCAAGCACAGGTCCAGAAACTTCTAGAAGACACTGCTGGTCTCCATTTGGGAGACAAGAATTCGCAAATCTCCGGAGCGGTTCTTTTGCGCGCGTTTTTCAATAATGCTGGTGATGTTCTCAGTGGATATAACTCCGTTGTCATCCCTGTTGCTTTTATTTCACAGTATGTCAAAAAGATTATATTTACCCTTATAAATTAAAAAAATGAAATTTATATAATTTTGTGTAGATTTGACGATGACAAGGATATAAGTACGTTATTTGAGGAATTATGGGAGGAAATTCCAAGTGGCGAAAGAGTGACCCTTCAATTATACTTGGACGAAATCGTCTCTCTTCTTTGCGATTGCATGGATTCTTCTTCTTGGTCTTCTAAACGAAAGGTTCGTGCATTTTTTTATATTATTATTAATAAATTTTAATAATTTTTTTATGATTTGGTTTCAGTCTGCTAAGGCGATGAAGAAATTAAGTGAAGTTCTTAAAGAGAATCTCGCGCCTCACCATATTAGGATACTTAATTCGTTATTGAAAGAACTTCCTGGCCGATTTTGGGAGGTAAAAATTGAAAAAAAAAAAAAAAAAAAAATAGTTACATATTAAATTATTATTTTTTATTTGGGCAGGGAAAAGAGCATATATTAAATGCAATAGCTTCGATATGTTCGTTTTGTCACGAATTGATATGTAAAGTGGATTCGAATATTCCATTTACTATTGTGGATGCGATTTTAATTGCGTGTGGCAAGAAAATGAAATCTTATCGTGAAGCTGCTTTCTCTTCTTTAAAAGAAGTAATATTTTTGGACTCTATATCAAGTTCATACAAAATTTCATATATGCCCCTAATACTGAAGGAATATTTAAAATCGTTTATTTTTCAGGTAATAATGGCTTTTAAAAATCCCGAGTTTTTTAATCCCGTGTTTCCAATTCTATATGAAGTCTGTAAGAAAAATAACGCAAATATTCCCAAGCCTTCATCAAGTGCTGATACAGGTTAGTTTAAAATCTCATTATTTTTCAAATATTATTACAAAATATCTGGAATTAATAAAAATAGTTAATTTATTTTTCTTATTACTTCAGAAAAAGACGAAACTGAAGAGACGTCAATTCCAATGGAGAAAGTTCTCGATTGTTTTGCTTCTTGTATCAATGTTGCTTCTGTGAACAATATAATTACTCAAAAAGAGAAGGTTCTAGAAGTTCTGACCCTTTCTCTCTCCTCAGCACACAATTGGCCAGGTAAAACCAGTTCATTAAAAATATTCATCATAGATAAAAATGCAATATTAATGGTATTATTGACTTCTAATTTTATTTGCAGTTAAAATGTCTGCATTTTCATCGATTAAAGAATTGTGTTTGAAATTCTGTTCACTCGATAACAACGCTCACGACGAGTTCACCTTTATTTCCGAGGTATTTTATATCATTATTTTTAAGATTTTTTTTAATATTCAGCATATATTATTAATATATTATCAATATACTTATTTTTACTCGTGCAGTTTTTATATCATTATTTTTAAGATTTTTTTTAATATTCAGCATATATTATTAATATATTATCAATATACTTATTTTTACTCGTGCAGTTTTTTCATTCTGTGATGCCATTGGTTCTCGATTGTATACGCTCTGTGAAGATTGCGCAGGTAAAATACAATTTTTAGTTTTCATATTCAATGCTTATTTCATGTTTTGGAAGGGTATATGTGATATTATGAGATTTTGTAAGGGGTACAGACAAAACTCCCTAAACGTATTTTTATGTCTTTTATTTTCTAGGTGCACATTACTGCTTCGGAAAGCCTGTTAGAAATGAGTAAACTATACAAGAATATTCCTTCGCAATATAAAAAAGATTCCTCTTTCAAGGATGATTTCATTTTTCTGTGCGAGTCCGAGAAAAACGAGCAAGCCAAAACATTGCTAAGAGAAAGCATTACAATGCTTGAATAAACATAGGACTTATTTATTGTGAACACTTGATGTGCTGAATTATTTGATAAACATAGGGCTTTTAATTTCATATTTGATACATACATGGCTCTTAGTTTCATAAATGATAAATTAACAAGTGGAAGTAAAATCATCTATTTTTCGCGTGGCACATTTTTCATGTGTGGGCCCCACGAAACATTGAAATATCATTTTATCTAGTATCCAAAGTGAAAATACTCAAAAAGTGTGGCAAACATTATTTATGTCTTTGGAAATAAGATATATAGAAAAGCAAATCGTCATATTTTGTTAGAGTAATCAAGTTATTTTTATGTTGGAGGTGTATGTATGCATAATATATAGTATTAATAATTTAATACTGGATGAATAAAAACAAACACGAGTAAATAAAATAATAAATATCTTTTATATAAGGATACAATTTTGCATCTTTCCTTAAAAAATCCTCATGGTAGTAATAATTAATACAAAGAGAGGACAATTCTCCCTTATCAATTTTGCTGTAGTGTAAAATTCAAAAAAATTATTCTATATATTATTATTATTATTATTATAATACAACATTGTGTTAAATTAAACGGGTAATTTGCGAAGAGCGAGGGCGGTTTTGGACCCGGAAACACGGCCTAAACGCTCGCAAATAAACTCCCCCGCATCCATCAATTTATCTAAATCGACATTAGTCTTCACTCCTAATCCGTTAAGCATGTAAACCACGTCTTCCGTCGCCACGTTTCCCGATGCACCTTTCGCGTACGGACACCCTCCCAATCCCGCTACCGACGAATCCACTACGTTGATCCCCATCTGCAAAAAAAAAACTAAATTAATATATGGGTGATTCTATGGTAGCATCTTTTTTTTCAATTCTTATACAAATTAACAAGGGTATTTTGGGTATTTGTCAATCATCTCTTTTAATTTATAATTAATGCAATGCTTGAATTTCATTGGCAAAATAAGAAGAAATCTAATTAATTATAAATACCCAAAATATCCTTTTAAAAAACGTCCTACCATAGAATCACCCATAATATATATATCATGCAATAATGACTTTATGAAGGGCTTATTTGCATAATTCAAGTTTTGAGGGGTTTTTTTTCTTACTTGGAGAGAGATGAGAATGTTCGAGAGAGATTGGCCGTAAGTATCGTGAAAATGAACGGCAATTTTTTCGCGTGGAACTACAGACATTACCTCGATAAGCATCGGCACGACCGTACCTATTATAATAAAAAAATTATAAATATAAATATTTTATTATTGACAATATTTGCATCTTTTTTGATTCTTTTTTAAAAATATAGGGGCTTTTCCGCAATTTAGGCATAATGCAGGGGGGTTTCTGCAAATTTTATGATTTTTTGTCAGAAAAGAAACGAACCTGGAGTGCCGACACCAATAGTATCGCCGAGAGAAATTTCATTGCAACCCATTTCATACAATGCTTTTGCCACATAAGCGACCTTAGCTGGCGATATAAATCCCTCTACTGGACACCCCACCACGCACGACACGTACCTACACAAATATTTCCAATTTCAATATATATAAAAATATTTCAAATTATCAAAATGACGAAATTACCCTCGAATACGAATCCCGAGTTTCTTGGCGGCGAAAGTGACCTCGCGGTAGCGAGTAAGACTATCTTCGATGCTACAATTAATATTCGACTTCGAAAATGATTCCGATGCGGATGCAAATACCGCAATTTCCTTCGCGCCAGCTGTCACCGCCTCCTTAAACCCCTGAATTATTATTTATTCTAAATTTAATTGTCGGGTTTTGCATGGAGCCTAATTAGAAAGACTTACTCTCATGTTTGGAGTTAAAACGGGGAGTCGTGTATCTTTGATGTGTTTAATTCCTTCTATCACTTCCTTTGCATCGGATAACTAAAATAATTAAAATTAATTAATTAAATAAGTAATAGAAGGATAAAATTGTAATTTTTTTGGATTTATTTTTTTACCTGTGGGACCCATTTTGGTGAGACGAAACTGGTTGCTTCGACAACGGATAAACCGGTACTGATTAATCGTTTTATTAATTCGATTTTTATATTTGCGGGAACCATATTCTTTTCGTTTTGCAAGCCGTCTCGTGGCCCCACTTCGACTATCTTCACGAAATTCGGTAAATAATTCAAAAACTGCAAGGACGGAATTGAATAATTTAAGTTTAGTAATTGGTAAATTAGATAAAGAGTTAGAGAAGAGGGGAAATGTTTTAAGTTTGAGGATTTGAATGTGGACCTTGCAAGTGAGGTTTTTGAATTCGTCTTCCTTGTGATTTTGAATGGTTTTTCCATTGCATGAATTCTTGTAGCTGTATTAAATCGATCATAACCAAAACCGAATTAGAATGAATACACAGATTGATGAATTGTAAATTGAAGTTATAGAGGCTTAATTGGGTTTTAATTGCATAATAGAAGGTATAATTGCATAATAGAAGGTAAATTGAGACTTAATTGGGCGAAATTGAAGCCTCATTGCATGATTGAGAGTTAATTAAGACTCAATTAGACTTATATTATAGTTAGTCGAAGCTTAATTAGAGTTATTAGTATAAAAATTAAAGAAAATTACTTGGAATTTCCATTAATGCTGCAATCATTTCTTTCAAGGAAGCAACTACCCATTTCAATTCGATCCAAAACGGGTCTACAGCTATTAGGAGAGAACCTCTGAAGCCTATTTACGCTCAATTTGGGCAAATTTTCCAAACCAAGTGGTTCCTCTAAGCTCGACATTTTCGTAATCCCAACAAAAGTACCCTGAAAATAAAAAAAATCAAAAAATCAAAACAGAAATCGTTCTTATACCACGGATAACAATACAAAAATACCACTCTCCCCCAAAATAGAGAACTCCAAAACCGACCAAAATTTAAAAAAAAAAAAAAATTGGAAAAAAGGATATCATCAGTAATACCTTGATTAGGTGGACAATCGAATCGCAATTCCTAATTTGTGAACAAAAAGAGGGTAGCGTTGCTTCGGAACAAAGGGAAAGGTTAGGTTTGATAATAATAATTAATGACGGGTAGGTTGGAGCGCGAGAGTTAGCTAAGCCAACAACATCCAATATATACAAACACTCTCCCCTTTCCCCGCAAATTCGATTTTCTTTTTGACCAAGTAAAAAATACTTTGAATTCGATTCTGATTTTGATTTTTGAATATAAATTTTAAAATATTTGAATTTGAATTATTTGATTGGGCGATTAAAATTGAGGCGGGGAATGGTCGGTTGGGAGCCACCAATTATTTATATGGATCCCACGCGGGAAATTCATAGCCGTTGGTTCGGATCCAACGGTCGATATATAATGTGAAGTGAAATAATTGTCTTTCTCTATCAGAGTTATTATTCATTCATTTGAATCATTTCCCTTTCTCAGTTATTCACTACTTTACTTTGTTTTTTGTTTTTAATTTGTTGGTAGAATAATATTTGGGGTTAATATGAATTGAGGTTTTTTTGTGGTTGAGAATTGATTTATAGTATTTTTAAATGTAGGGTTTTTTTTTGTGAGTTCTAATTAATATTTTAGAATTCGAATCTGATCGAAGAACTCGCATTTTTTGGAATCTATTCGGAATAAACAATCTTAATCAGATATCGAAAAAAATTAGTATTAGTATATTCTAATAATCACATGACATGACAAAATCATATAATAATATCTAATTTATTTTTTAAGTATAGGATGACAAAAATTATCGTAATAAATAAAAAAATATATATTAATTATATAGAGAATTCTATCATACACCCGTTTATTCTTACTATACACCTCTTTGTGGTTGGATGACTAAGATTAAAAATTAATATCTATCCAACGATCAAGATTAAATCATTTAACCTATTTTTTTCTTATTATACACCCTCGAAAGGGCATAAAAGTAATTTAGTGACCAATTAACGGCACTCTCCCACCGTCTCCGACACCTCTCCGGTTACCAATTCCACTGCCTCTCGCCCTAACTACTCTCTCTCTCTTGCGCTAACAATGATGAGTGATTAAGAAGAGAGAGAGAGAGGCTACAACAGCGACGTTCAGCAGAATCGAACGAGAAGCCCTAGTCGTCGTGGCGTTCTCTCTCTAAGTCGTCGCTTTCTCTACAACAGGTCATATATCTGAAAAAAAATTAATCCAAAATAATTCTTGATTTTGTGGAATGTTCCTCGGAGTCGTGTTGTTTTATTGTTTGTAATTGATTGTAATTTTGGCGATTTATATAAATAATCTAACTTTGTGGGTTTTATTTGGATTTTGTAGATTATGATGTACTCAACAAACAAAGTTCAAGCAAATACAGAGAAAAAATTCAATACGTTCGAGAAACTCGCGAGGTTGGTGGGATATGAAGACGAGGATAGTCCAGTTGTATCATTCTAATCAGTTTCTAAAAATAATTATAATTAGTACAATTTACCAATAAACTCCTGTAAATTAAATACATATATGCCCCTATTAATTTCCCTCTAAATTATTTTTTTGACAAAAAAAATTACGTACGATCATAATAAAAAGAGAAATGAGAAATAAAACGCAACTAAAGATCACATGAATAATATGAACTAACGGTCAACCATTGGCAATGTATTCCTCTCGTAATTCAAAACGGTCCATTTATGTCATGTGTTCAAAAATTATGATCCAGTTAAACTCAAGTCCTCTCATAAAATTCAAAAGTAAAGATTAGTGGATCACGTAGGTATAATGAATACGTGTTGTTCTAGATCTGACGAGAAAATAAATTATTAAATATTTTATTTAAAAAATAAGTCCAGTAACAAATTAATGAATTATATTTTTTGGCTGATTTTATTAAATACTTAGACTAATTTATCATCGTGATTAAATAGTCCTCTCAAAAAAATATTTGATGTTCATTTGTGTTTATGTAAATCATATAACATTACAAAAAATATCAATGTAATCGAAATCCGATATAACGACGAAGCAGCGTTATATCGTCAAGTAGCACTAACCCTAAATTAAATGTCGAAATATTGATAAAAAAAATATGTAATTGAAGCTTATAATTTGTAAAAATCAAAAGCCGGACTTTCATCATAATATTTATGAAAAGTTGATACCCATTCTCACTTTTTTTTTTGGGCATCAGCTTCCAAAAGAAAACCCCTTGCAAACAAGACTTCATTACTTTCCAAAGAAAACCACACTATTTACTTATTCCACACCGAATCTCAAAAACTCATTCTTCTCTAACTTAGCAAATAACGAATTACTCCTCCACAAAAAATGACTCGTTACACAGACCACACAAAACTCGCACTAACTTCACATTCCTTATACTCAACCCTAACAAAAGACTTGGGGGCCGTTTGGTTGAAGCTTTGAAATATGCCTTGGAATATTATATGCCAAGGAATTCCATTCCATGGAATAGTATTCCATGTCATATACAATAGTTATGTTTGGTTGATGTGTATTCTTTTCCTACAAATTTAGAAACTATTTAAAATAAATAACTTTTTTGGAATAATTTTAGTTTTTAATATTAGAAGAGATAGTATGCCCATGGGAATAAAGAAAAGCCACCAATTTTGGTGGTAATCCTATTCCCATGAAATATGACCATGGGCATCGTGGATGACGTTACTTTATTACCTGATGTCTGAACCAAACATGGGAATGGAATAAATTATGATGGATGCCAAGGCATAGTAATTTTAAAGCACGAACCAAACGCCCACTTGTAGTTTTAAAGGGAGATAAATACTTTCTTCTACATTCTCTCCGCATTGCTCCGAATAGACTCGGCTCATGACGGACCACCAGCACGTCGCCATTTTCACCACTGCGAGCCTTCCATGGTTGACCGGCACGGCCGTGAACCCTCTCTTTCGCGCCGCTTACCTCGCCGAGGCCGGCGGCCGAGACGTCACTTTGGTAGTTCCTTGGATTTCTCGCAGCGATCAAGAGTTGGTTTATCCGAACAATATCACTTTCAGTTCTCCCTCCGAGCAAGAGAGTTTTGTCCGGAGTTGGATTGAGGATCGGGTTGATTTTAAAGCCACTTTTGCGATCAAGTTCTACCCTGGTAAGGTAATTAAGAGAGTTGATTATGCTCTAATTGATGATTACTAGCTCAAAATCAGTGGTTAATTGTAGTTTTCGACGGAATTGAGGAGCATTCTGCCGGTTGGGGACATCACGGAATGCATTTCTTACGAAGAAGCTGACGTGGCAGTACTGGAGGAACCGGAGCATATCAACTGGTACCACCATGGATGCAAATGGAAGCACAAATTCAAGCGAGTAATTGGTATAGTTCATACCAATTACTTAGAATATGTCAAGAGAGAGAAGAATGGAAGATTAATGGCTTTCGTCCTCAGATACGCCAATACTTGGGTCACTCGCATTTATTGCCACAAAGTATATTAATTTATATTCCCCCATTTTCAATGAATGTACAGATTTCCAATATTAACTTCATATAACTTTATTTTTCAACAGATAATAAGATTATCTGCCGCGACTCAAGATCTCCCTCGATCGGTAGTATGCAATGTGCACGGCGTAAATCCCAAATTTCTCGAGGTTGGAAATGCAAAATGCACGCAATTACAAAGAGGAGAATCGGCATTTACTAAAGGGGCGTATTATATAGGCAAAATGATATGGAGTAAGGGTTACAGAGAACTACTCGATTTACTTAGAAAAAATGAAGATAAATTAACTGGAGTTCAGGTGGATTTATTCGGAAATGGAGAGGATTCGAATGATGTGAGAAAAGAAGCCGAGAAATTGAGTAGCTTGCTTGTTGAAGTTCACCCAGGCCGTGATCATGCCGACCAATTGTTTCACGAGTAAGTTATTATCTTTTTAACTCTTTTTTGGAAATTTACATATTAGTCCTTATATTTTCGAGAAATTGCAAAAAGGTCCCTTTATTTAATGTTTTATCCATTCTCTATAAAATCCTGTCAAAATATATTCTTCTGTAAGACATTTATAGAATTATAGGGTTATTTTCGGGGGCTTTTACATATTTTAGAACTGCAAAATATCATATTTATCCCTTCGTAAATAAATATATCGTATTTATCCTCTAAAAAATCTACAGCATCATATTTACTCAAAAAGTTAGTCATTCATTATTTCACACCAAGTTCGGTTTTTGAAAGAATACATGCAATTTTTTTATTTTTGAAAAGCTAAATATGATATTTTTTTTGGAAGGGTAAATACGTAAATAACAATAACGACTCAATTTATTATTATTTTTTTGTAATTAGCTACAAGGTATTTATAAATCCGAGCACAACAGACGTGGTATGCACGACAACCGCAGAGGCACTAGCCATGGGCAAAATCGTAATTTGCGCAGACCACCCATCGAACGAATTCTTCAAACAATTCCCGAATTGCCGAATATACAACGACGAAGAGGAATTCGTGAAGTCGACTCTCAGCGCGCTTTCCGATGAACCTGTTCCCATGACGCACGAATGGCTACACAAACTCTCCTGGGAAGCTGCCACCGAAAGATTTATCGAAGCTGCTGAGCTCGACAAACCTTTCGACGATATAGGTTAGTCGAAAAAGCAAAAATGGGATTTATTTTATTTATATTATAAATGGTTAACGTGGACACTCTTTGATCCATTCTCCACATGCATCTTTGCATGTTCATATTAAGTTATAAGCTATGTTGCGCGGATACTTCAAAAAATGAACCGTACCCATATCGGATACGTATCGGATACGGATACGCCACCGATAAGGCACCAATACGTATCCGATACGCCACGTGGCGTATCGGACTATTTTAATATATAAATTTGAACGGATATAGCACGATACGTTTCCTATACGGCTGGCCCATTGTTTTTTGTTTTTTGGCCCAACAAAAAATACCCAATATTTGTACTACTCAATAGTATTTTATACATCACATATTTTTTTATTTAGTTATTTGTAAAATATCCAAATCGATAATACAACATCTTGGTTTTTATAATAATTTAATAAAATTATTTAAATATATATGTTTAATTATATTAAAATAATATTAAATAATATACATATATAACATATCGTATCATAGACTTTTTAAAAATTGCCGTGTCGCCGTATCCGTATCGTATCGGATACGATACTCGTACCCGTATCCGTGCAACATAGGTTATAAGTAATAATAATAAAGGGGGTTTATATATTTACCCTTTTTTTAATTTAAAATTACATATTTACCCTTCTTAAAATTAAAATATCATATTTACCCTTTCATAAATCTATAATATCATATTTACCCAAAAATTAAAAACCACCTAATTTCTCCTTCAAAACTAACGGTCAACATTTAAAATTACTATTTTACCCTTCTAAAAAAATATCATATTTACCCTTTTAAAAATAAAAATACCATATTTACCCTTTTAGATTTATGAAAGGGTAAATATGTAATTTCAAGTTAAAAAAAGGGTAAATATGTAAATCCCCGTAATAATAAATTCATTCATATTTATAACAATTTATTTATTTATTTGTAATTTTCAGATCCGAAGCCAGCGTCGTTAAAATCACCGAAGCTGAAAAGGAGAATGGAAGAGGCATCGGCTTACGTGCACCAGGTCTTGTCGGGGTTTGAAATTATGCGGAGAGCTTTCGGAGCGGTTCCGAAGAGTCTGTATCCTGACCCGCAACTGAGAAAAGAGTTGAGTCTTGATAATCCTAAGCGGAGGCGTTTATTGTCGTTCCACTTGGACTGATAAATAACGTGACTCGTGTTTGGATTTGTAGAAATGGCAGTGTCGAACTTGAAAATTTGAAAATAATTTATGCAGCGAGGAATGGAAAAAAAAAATGTACTTTTAAAAATAATGTTATAAAAAAATTTATTGATCTCGCACTATTGTTTATCGGGGTTGGTTTTCGATTGTTAGGTATGAATGGTTCTGTGATTTGTTTGTTTGTAATGTGTAATGTAATAATTGTTGATTCTTGTAGAGAAAAAGGGATGGGAGAGAGTTTGTGATTTTATTGAAAAATAAACATTTTTTTACTTTTCTATTTAATTTCTGAAATTTGTTTGTAATTATTCTGGTTTATTTTATATGAGAGTTAATCCTATGTATCACAAAACGATTTCGGGACGGGCTGTGTTTTTGGAGGTCTTTTACAAAAATATAACTGAGAATTTTGATAATATTATTTATCGTAACATCATAAAATTGTTTACCGAGACCTTTGAGAACAAAAAATATATATATCATAAAATAAAATTGTTTAGCGTAAAATCCTATCATAAAATATAATCAAACTGACATTATGTTCAAAATATTATTTTTTTTCTTTAATTATTATTTTCAGTTGAATAAAAGAAAGAAAAAATGAAAATAGTTTGCTCAAAAATATTATAATATTGATGACAATTAGTTAATACGTTTTATAGGAGATTTTTGGATGAATCTTAATAGTGAGTAGCTTTGATAATATTCTGAAAAGTTGCCTACGGGCATTATTGTCGTAGAAAGGTTAGAGGGTTTTCGGAAACTCTCTCTCTCTCTCTCTCTCTCTCTCTCTCTCTCTCTCTCTATCTATCTATATATATATATATATATATATATATATATATATATATATATTATAAAGAATAACTATATAACTTGTAAAAGTTCTCTATTTTTTGCTTGAAAATTTTTAACCATCAAATCGCATCAAGATGTTGCAATTAAGTGCTTACGTTAAATAATATGTTAAATAATTTGTCTGGTAAATAACTTGTCTTTCCGTTAGTTTACCTAATAGAAACTCAATCAAAACAGAGCATTACCACTCATTACACCTTCCTATTACATCTCTCTCTCTCTCTCTCTCTCGCCTCTCTCTGGCCCCCCTCTCTCTCTCTCTCTCTCTCTCTCTCTCTCTCTCTCTCTCTCTCTCTCTTGCAATCTTCTTGGTGCGGCAGCCCCTTTACTGCTAATTTAACGTTCAATACATATCGGGATTAAGTTTAATGGTACAGAAATCTTAAATATCAAATTCATGATACTTAATTAAGTATCTTAATCATCTTTTGAACGCAATTTTATATCAATTGTTAGAAATGTTTGGATGATGAAGTAGTGAGAGATTAGATTAATCACAAGCGTTTATCAAGGTTTTATCAATGGTTGAAAATATTTTGTTCATATTTTTGTCCAATAAGTTTTTCATTGATTTATATATATATTTATATGAAAAAAATCTATATTTGTTTCATAGTATAGCTACAATAAATACAATTAATTATCAAAATAGTATATAAATTGTCAAACCATGTAAATGATAAAAGGGCTAAATCTTGATGTTGGCCTAGCCCAACAAAGAAGAACATTATGCAAATCAACCAAAATATAATGAAATAATGGACATCTCTATTCTCTAGTCATATAAAATGTATATATTCAAGTCTCAAAATAGGAACAACGCATTGAACAGAAATAATGGCTTTTCTGCTGTGGCGCCGCCTTCATTTTAATAATATATACCTAATTTAATATTTTTTTAGGGGTGTAAAAAAGAATAATAAAAAGTATAGCGAAATTAATACGTCTAGTAAAATTAAAGAAAAAGTGTGTGTTGGCCAATAGAGAAATTAATAAGTCTAGTACTATACTAGTAGTAATAGTAATAAATAAAAAGAAGCAATGAGAAGTAAATTGAATTCATAGACTTTTGTTTCATAGCAATAGCATGCGTGTAATAATAATAATCATAATATAAAGACAATAATGGATTTCGATGCAGATAGATTTATAAAGGCACTTTTCTTCGAACATTTACCTCGTTATACCCACAAAACCATCATCACCATATTGTCCTTTTTTCGAGTTTTGTTTTATAAATAAACATTATTTATATAATATAATATTTAAGATTTATTGAATCGGAGCCCAAATCAAATCAAATCGAAATTGACCATCAGAGAGGATTTGAACGAGGTCTGAAAAGATGGAAAAGAAAAGAGTTAATTTAAGACTGGCAAAGTTGATGAAAACAAGTATAGTGACGTAGTCAACAACACTGAAGAAGCTAGGCAGTGAAAAGAAAGAAGGGACATGGAGAGAGAGAGAGAGAGAGAGAGAGAATCCCAAAGGACGACGAGGTTTTATTTTTCTTGGGATTTCTCTGCAATTATCCTCCAAAGAATAAGATATCTGATTGTTCTATAAATAGGACTACATATATTTTAATTATATTTATTATTCTAATATTATGTTTGATTATTTTTGTAGGTTAACCGACAAGTTTTTACATGTTTTATGTTTTGTGACAATACTAACAGTAACAGTTGTACCTTACTCCTTTTCATAATATCATATACAATATTTATCAAATATATTATATAACAAGTAATTTTTGTAGGTTAACCGACAAGTTTTTACATGTTTTATGTTTTGTGACAATACTAACAGTAACAGTTGTACCTTACTCCTTTTCATAATATCATATACAATATTTATCAAATATATTATATAACAAGTAATTTTATTTATTTAATTTTGCCAATAAATTTAAGGGTATGGCCAAAATTGTCGGGAAATTCTTGAAAACGCTTTGGTCGGTGACTTTCGAAAAGTCAAAAAGAAAATGTAGCCGCATTTTAGACGACTACAAAGGGATTATATGATTCAAGGGAGCGGCCTTTACGAGACGACAAAAAAAATGCTAGAATAACACATAGCAAATAACACGATAGAATGGAAATGAACGCATTGACAGATTTTGACAGAGTTTTTTTTGGGAGAGCCGAACAAAATATATATACTAAAATTACACTACAAAAAATTTCAGGAGGGTCAAAACAATAAAATTTAAAAAAATTTAGCACACAAATAAAATATGTTGCGGATATTATTAAAGAAATTTTTTGTTAAATTTCTCATTTGTAAAAAAAGAAAAAAAGGAAAAAAGGAAAATAATTGGTCCATGATCCACGACACATGGATCGAGAAAAAAAAAACCCTAAACATAGGGTTAACTATGTTTAATCTTAATGTGCCGTCGTAGATGAATATCGCCTTACTCTCCAACCACGTCAATGATCATCTATCGTTGTGGATAATCTTAATCCGATTTGCATATTGATGTCCCAGACTTAATCTCGACATAGGGTCGCGGTGGACTCCAAGCCATCACCATCAATATGACCTTGGGAAAGGAGGCGATCAAGGCCGCCCGACGTTGTCCGAGACCTTTGTCGATGTACATCGTAATTCACAAGTAATATGTGAAGATAGTTCGAAGCATCATTAACTAAACTTTGGTGATGAACACATGCAACAGTCTCTATTAACATACGAGTCTCCATTGTCTTGAATGTGACGAGCTTGCCTAACATTAGTAGTTATACAGATAAATTATACTGAATCAATATTTATATATCATGCCTGGACTCGTGCTCGTGGACATGGTCGATATGGGAGATCTTATATGTTTATGTTCAACTTGATCTGATTTGCTAATGCTATTCACATTTGAATCAGTACGAAAAGTTTAACGAATTTGCGAATTTCAAATAAAAAATAATCATTTTCGTTACAGACAGAGTCGGCCCCGTGCTTAGCTAATTGTGACAATTAGCACATGCCCCCGGTTTTAAAAGGCTCCAAATTTTTTTTGCCATGTAACGTAGTTTCAAAAAGGCCCACCAATATAAAAAATTATAATTCTTAGTTATGCAATAATGTTGATTATTTTTGTATTCGAAAAATATTTGTGATCAAACTAAGATTATTATTAGTATTTAGTTAGTCCAATTAATTTTTTTATCAAAAATTCATAAAATACCGGGTCGGCCCTGGCTGCAGCCGTGATGAAAATAACATTTTCTCGTAAATGTTTTTTTCCTGTGAATTAGTTTACTTTGACCGTTTGACGTTATTTTTGCACTTTTATTCAAAAATCAAAGTTATGCATAAAGAAATTTCGTTAAGTCCTGCACAAACACTCAAATCATAAATGTACCTTAAATCTTAAATTCAAAAACAAATGATTACAGAGAAATCAATTTTAAGGGACTAGGCACTAATTTTTCTTCGTTTGTCAGGCTATGTTCTGGTCCTTCCTCCCTCTTTTCTAATTGGCTGGCATTTTCTACGAGCCAGTACAATTTTCAGACAATTCTGCCGTAAGACCGCACATATACTAGTCTATATACTGTTTTTTAGTTGCTAGTTTATATAAACTATTCATTTCTATTTCGCCAATTCTTACAATGTCCCCCCTAACTTTTCGAAATATTCTGAAGTACTCCCAAAAAGTTCATGTTACGAAATTGGCCAAATTTCATACGTACTCCTACAAAACTCCACAATTTCAGGTGGCGTGAAATAAAATGAATACTCCTAGAAAATTATTATAACTACTTCGTGAATACTTTTTTATTAGATTTTTGTTAATTATCCGTTAAAATTATCACTAAATTTTGCTTTTTCGATTTTATCTCTGTCTAAAATCGAAAAGGTACGAATTAACAGTAATCTTACGTGATAGTTAACTGAAATTTAATAAAAATGACATTCATAAAATTTTAATAGTTTTGTAAAAATATTCATGATATTTCACGTTTTGTAGAGGTATACGTGAAATTATATGGTTTTGTAACTTGTAAGGGCACACATGAAATTCGGCCTAAAAAATTCAATTACTCCAAAAAAAAAATTTGTATATTATATTTATAAGATATGATACGAAATAATGAAGTACCTTACAAACATATTTTAAGTAGCTAGTATTATGTTCATTAACCTTTTATATATTTTTAAAATATTTTTAAGACATTTTTTTTCTCATAATATGATGATTATATATTAATTTATTTTTATTGTGTTAATATATATAAATTATATATATTGAACAATGTGTAAATTAGATTTTGTTTGTTATGTAAAAGTTATGTTCGAACAAATAATAACAATATGAGCTAATACATAATTTACGTAATAACTAATTGATTTATTTGAAAATATATATTTATAATGTGTTAATGATTTTATGAATTGTATGTTCGATGAACGTATGGAATATATGTAACATACAAAGTTAAATTAAATTATTGTTTGAATATTTCATTAGAATTTATAATTAAATAAATAAATATGGTTCAAACCCAATCAAATAAGATCAAATTGTATTAATTTAAACCGAACTTGATTCGAACCAAACCAAATTCAATTTCGAACTGGTTTAAAACCCGACCAAATAAAAAAACTTTATAATTTTAAAACAATACATATCATTAACATAATTCATATTTTGCTTAACAAAAATATAAAATAAAATTTTGTTTTAGATAGTATACCAATTGAATACTAAGATTTTCATTTAAATTTAAAAGAAAAAAACATCAAATATTTACAAGATTTAAAACAAAATTATTTTTCATTGATGATATTCTTAAAAGGGATTCTTTAAAAAGACCTAATATTTTTTCAAAATTATAAAAAAACTCCCTCGCTTTTGAAATACTTAAAAAAAAACTACAAACAAACTTTTCTTTTCAAACAGCCCAATATGTGATAATTTTTTTTGGTGTTAATTTTTTTTTGGATCAAAATACTCCTCTAGTTTTGTGATATACAATTTCAAACTCGGTGAAACCCTATCCAACTTCGATGTTCCGGTATAAAAAATCGATCGGGCAACCTACAAACCATTTATTCGTACGTTTTTTTTTCCGATGTAGTAATCTAGCCTACTATTCGTAACTTCATTATTTCATATTTTAACATTTTAAAATTGACATACTAGAAAAAATTGAAAACGAGACATAATTCGACCGATCCAGTTTGATCGATTTTTAAAACGCTAAAATTGATTCGAACCGAATAAATCGAATAATAATACTTTTTCAATTGAACCAAATAAACCCAAAAACCAAACTAATAAAATCAAATTCGACCGACTTAGTCTTGTTCCCGAATAAATCTTACAATTTGTCCATTTTTAATTAATACGTGTTAAATGAATATGGGTTAAATTTGTATTGTGGAACATGATTCCAACATTGAACTTATATGTAAACTATTTTTGTGTTGTAATATTGTCATTTATATGCTTATAATAAAATGATAAATTTTAGTTAATAAATTTAAGCATTAACGTTTCAATCATAGTTGTCAAAATTCCGATTCAAGTTTTTAGAATCTTACGATTCTACAACTTTTACGAGATAGAACGATTCGAGTCGGACATAAAATCTTAAATTGGTAGATTTTTGGTAAAATTTCGATTCAAAACGTATAATCTTGTAGAAAGTCATAAATTTACGATTCTACGATTACACTGTCATGACTCACAAAACATTTCATTTTCGAGAAGATTATGGTCCCATGTCAAATTAAGTAGTTTGGAATAGAAAATAAAATATTGACATATTGCAATGTAAGATAATATTGTAAGAATAATATAACTTGTTTGTTTCCACCGATCTTCTTTATTTTATCTTTACTCAATTTATTTTTGTGTATATTATTTGTTTCGTTTCATCTTTGTTTGATTAATTCGGATTTGAATTTTGTACGACATAGTACTAATTTGTTTAATTCTTAATATTTTGGTAGGTTGTGGGTATCATTTGCGTAGCTACGGATAATTCATTTTTTTATGTATTTATGATATATTGTATAGGATTACAATGATACAAATGAAAAAATATACACTATCAATTAAGTTATATCTTTTTTATTTAGATAATCGTGTTCGTTGGATTAGTTTTATAGTTAATATTCATTTTTCATAGAATCTTACGATTCAAAATATGATTTTACGATCCGATTCGAGACAGAATTTCGATTCTGACAACCTTGGTTCAATTTTTGTGTGTGCCTTTGATGTGTAAATTATTATTGGTGGCATGTTTATATTTTTTATGATGAGCATAATTAAAAAATTCATATTAGGAGCTAATTCATATTAGGGGCTCAAAGATAAATTTTAAAACGGTACAAATGATATGGCTATTGAGATAAAAATATTTTATGACTATAAAAACAATTTGATCTCGAGTACACATGATAATGTTTTTATTCTTTAATCTGTTTCATTAAGTTGAACGAAAGAGATTCATTATAGAATATTTGAAACTCATTACTTGCAACTAATATTTCGTGAACGCAAAAACGATGTTGGCACGACATGAATTCGGATGGATTAAATATGTTTTCATATACGATTTAAGATACGTTTTCGATTTACAATTATTCGGTATAATTCACATAATTATTACGATTCTTTTACGAAAATTATCGGGCCATATCAGATCGTGCCGCCCTAACATGTATGCGATAAATGAATCTTAGGTTTACTCGTATTTTTGTATTATTTATTTAAATGAATTGTCAATACGGTCAATTAGGGTGCATTAGGCTGGAGAATTCAGGCTAGAATAATTTTCCATTTTTTTCTAGGGGCACCGCATGAAATATAATCCATATATTCACTCTTCTTGTCTGCCATTAATCCTTCCATTAATTTATTATGAAATTTTTTACTACTACTTGTACTTACTACTTACTTATACCCCCCTAGCCTCGACTCACACATAGTCGTTATACTCTGTTATAATTTTAGATTGCATCTTCTCTCTCTCTCACCCTTTCCTCGACAACCCTTTTTCGTTTGTGTTTGCCTCCGAATACCCCTTCTATTTTTGTGATCGAAAGAAACCATGTTCTCTTTCTATGCTTAGCTGGAGTTCTATGCAAACTCTGAAAAAATTGAACAAAAAGCAATCAACTTTGTCAGTTCTTTCTTTGGCTCGAGAAATACTCAACACATCTCTGACACCTCCATTTACTCAATCCACACCTCTCTCTCTCTCTCTCTCTCTCTCTCTCTCTCCCTTCTGTACCAACATTTCCTCCTTATTCTCTCCACCTGAAGAAATATAATGGTGGATCGGTACAGTACAGCTTGATATTTCTCGTACCACTCTTCTCTTCTTTATTTATCTCGTCACACCTCTTCGTTCTCTCAAAAAAGAGACAAAAAATGATCAGTGCTCTAGACTTGTACCATGTTCTCTCAGCGGTGGTACCGCTCTACGTTGCGATGATTCTCGCATATGGGTCGGTGAAATGGTGGCACATTTTCACTCCAGATCAATGTTCAGGGATAAATCGATTCGTGGCCCTCTTCGCGGTTCCTCTCTTGTCATTCCACTTCATCTCCATGAATGACCCTTACTCCATGAATTTGAGGTTCATCGCCGCCGATACGCTTCAGAAATTGATTGTACTGGCTGTGTTATTCGGATGGAGCCACCTCAGCAAGAGAGGATCACTGGAGTGGTCCATTACTCTGTTCTCTCTGTCGACTTTGCCGAATACCCTCGTTATGGGTATACCTCTTCTCAAGGGAATGTATGGAGCCGATTCGGGTAGTCTCATGGTTCAAATTGTTGTTCTTCAGTGCATTATTTGGTAAATTTTCTTGTAGTTATTTCGAGTATGTTATTTCAAGTTTAATCCAAATTTAATCTAGATATAATTTCATATGTCCCCCCCAACAAACACTGAAATATTAGGCAAGCTTTCTGCAAAAGTGAAACTATCATGAATGCCCTGCAAAAGTGAAAATATCATGAATACACCTGCAATAGATCAGACATGCCCTTATTATGCATATTCTTGTTAAGCATGAGAAATGTCTTATATTTTACTTTCTATTGTAGTTTCTCTGAATTACTACAATTTTCCTTCTTCCTCACTCATTTGCAAATTTGAAGTATAAAAAAGAAAATATTCTGAAGTAAAATGAAAATAAAGTACATCAATAATATATTTTATATAATTCGTAGGCGTGATCATGGTACATTCATGATATTTACCATTTTTGCGGGGTATTATTGATATTTGTTATTTTACAGGGGTAAGTGTTATGTTTTTGAGTTCTTTTAGGCCTTTAAATGAAATTAGCATTAAACCTAAAGCTCAAGCTTTTAATGTTTTACAGGTATACTCTCATGCTTTTTCTATTCGAGTACAGAGGAGCTCGTCTCCTAATAATGGAGCAATTTCCAGACACAGCTGGCTCCATCATATCCTTCCACGTGGACTCTGACATCCTCTCCTTGGATGGCAAGAATCCTCTCCAGACCGAAACTGCAATTGGAGAAGATGGTAAGTTACATGTAAAGGTGAGAAAATCCACGAGTTCTCGCTCCGAAACAGCCTATTCTCGCCGGTCCCACGTGTCAGCAACTCCTCGCCCCTCGAACCTTTCAAATGTCGAGATTTACTCCCTCCAGTCTTCTAGAAACCCTACTCCACGTGGATCCAGTTTCAACCACACTGATTTTTACTCCATGGTAATGATAACTTTTTATTACTTAACATTTTTTCTTTCTCTATATATATCTTCTTAACTAGATAAAATTTTCTTTATAACAGGTGAATGGAAGAGGGGTAACAAATGGCACCAGTCCAAGGAACTCCAATTTCGGAGGAAATGGATTTGACGAGGAAAAAGGAAACGGAGGAATGTTTTCTCCAATTGTAGGAGCGAAAAAGAAGGCGAATGGCAATGAAGGAGGAAAAGATTTGCACATGTTCGTTTGGAGTTCGAGTGCGTCGCCAGTATCTGAAGGTGGGGTCCACCACATGTTTAGAGGAGCCGAAAACGGCGATCTCCATGTGAAAGGTTTGTTTAAAGTTTAAATAATTTTTTCTTCGTTTAAACATAATGGAAATTTTGAATTGTTATAATTGTAGGGAATCATGAGGCGTATGACGAGTACAGTAGAGTGGACCCGTTGTCAAAAGATGGACCGAGTCTATCCAAACTCGGATCCAACTCGACTGCGGAGCTTCATCCAAAGACGGGAATGGAAGGCGAGATGAAACCGAGTTCTATGCCTCCTGCTAGCGTGATGACTCGCCTTATTCTTATCATGGTCTGGCGGAAGCTTATCCGAAACCCTAATACTTATTCTAGTCTTATCGGCATCATTTGGTCACTCGTCTCGTTCAGGTTGTTTTAACTTTTATATATATGTCGAAATGGGAGAGCTGAACTATATTATTGTATTTTTGCTTGTATGTGAAATTGAAATACTAAACTATGTTGTAAAATACTTTTGGCAGGTGGGGTATTGAAATGCCAGCAATTATTGCTCGCTCAATATCGATCTTATCTGACGCAGGTCTTGGAATGGCCATGTTCAGTCTCGGTACGTGTACATGTTACTCTAATAATCTATTCAAACTCTTAATATACCATTTTTGTACTTAAAAGTAATGATAACTTGTTTTGGGTCGAGCAGGACTGTTTATGGCTTTACAACCGAGAATCATTGCTTGTGGAAATTCTCTCGCCTGTTTTTCAATGGCGGTTAGGTTCTTAACAGGTCCAGCCGTCATGGCTGCCGCTTCTATTGCGGTTGGTTTGCGTGGTGCTCTCCTACATGTTGCTATAGTCCAGGTAGTTATATTCATGTAACGTTATTTGTGTAGTTTATTATAATCTACTTTTTAGTTTTTCTTTGATTTTGTTAATGAGAAACATCATGAATATCTTTTTTATAAAGGGGTCAAAAATGATTTTCATGAGAGTAATTTCATGTCTCCCTGCAAAATATAACATATATACCATACCTTTGTAAAATAAAAAATATCGTAAATTACAATTTCTCTTTTCTCATTCTAAAATACTGAAATATTTTCAGGCGTCACTACCGCAAGGAATAGTTCCATTTGTTTTTGCCAAGGAGTATAACGTACATCCTGATATTCTAAGCACGGGGTATTATTTCTTAATCTGTTATTTAATTCCTTCACATATGTTTTGATGATTATGTACAAATTTTGATATGTTTTTCTTTTCTTTTTGTATGTAGGGTCATATTTGGAATGCTCATAGCTCTTCCCATAACACTAGTTTACTACATACTATTAGGGCTTTGAAGATTGCTCGGAGAAGTGATCAGCATCTCTTACAACACAATGAGGGTTCTTCGTTGACATTTTCGTTCGCTTTACTCGTATTTTGTTAGCTTTATCTTAGGATTATCTAGAGTAGTTCGAGTTCGATAGACGAGCCTCGATCGAGAATTAAAGAAAAGCTAAGTTTTTGGTAGAATTGGTGTTGTTAGTCAAGAATAGAACTCTATTAATGTAGTGAAGTTAATTAACTCTAGAAGGTTAAATATGATAATTATACTATTTATCACTGTCTGGTCTTTAGTATGTTATAGTACTTTTATATTTTGCTTTTGAGTAGTGATTACTCTAGTATTTTTTCTCCACGTTCTTGATAGTGTGAATATGATTGTTAAATTATTTTTACGTCATCAAAAATATGGAAAAATTATTTTTACGTCATCAAAAATATGGGGAAGAAGTGGGGGTGATGTGCAACATTTTCCTTTGCTTTTCTAAAAGAAAAAACTTTTATATTTGGGACATGAAACATCTTGCCTCAACAAAGGAAGAACTTATTTTGTTCACTTTTTCATCTATCAAATCAAATATGCGATAACAGTACTTTTTTAAATTGCTTGACCAGTCAAGACCTATTGGAAATTAATGACCATGATATTCATTTCTCATTAATTCTAATTTTATTCTATCAAATTTATTTGTAACTTCTATACCTATAAAGGGTCCTTATGATATAATAATTTTTAAATTGGATTTCTTCTAAAAATTTATCTCAACTTTTGATTTTTTTTTTCTTTTCAAGAAACCTCTTATGATCATTTTCAAACTCCTAAACTCCTAAACTTCAAGAATGATTGTTCTAGTTTATGAAGTATATATAAATATAAATTTTTGTTTACAATCATTAGATTATATTTTATCCCCATCAATATTTTTTGAACTAAAATACCTCCATTAAACTTATAAAAATTAGGTGATCAAGAATAATGATATGATGACATAATCCAACAACAAACATCTAAAGTTAATAGTTGATTTGAGATTTATACATGACTAATTAGTATTGCTAATTTATATATCCGTACTAAATTTTTGATTGGATTACGTAGTCATATGTATATATTAAATTTAGTATAATATAAAATGATTGAAACAAAAATATTCTTTTGTAAGCTAGAGAATAGACAAGAGTATAACTAACCAGTTTGCTTTTAACCCTTTTTCTTGTTGTTGCATGTTTTGTCACAAAGAATTGTTGGGCCTTGGGCCCATAAAGAACCCCCCAAAAAAGTGAAAAGAAAAAGCATGAAAGTTTATGTTTGGTATTGAAAAGAGGTGATGCTTTTAGCATGCGCATGGTAAGCAATGATGCCTCAATGTGGGAAACAAAAACAAAAGCAAGGCAAAGCAAAGCTCTCAGGGAATCGAATAAAGGAGAATATGAATGAGTGAATGAGAACATACATGTCTGCTATGATAACATACTACAGTGTAGGGTGTTAACATGTGTCCCTCCAAAGTTTAAAGACAACTAAAGTGATCCCAACATTTTCTCTGCATCATAAGTTTATGTTTTGAGATTCTTCCTCATTTCAATTGGATGCAAATTCGGTTCTAATATTTGATTATTTGAATGCCTAAATAATTTTTCAAGATCATCATTTGAGAAGAAAAAAAAATATTTTTATCATGTTAATATAACATAGTGAAAAATTATTCCAAATATTCTTAAAAAATAAATTATTTGGTTCAAGATCAAAATAGATTGTTAAGATCATTATTAGTGCAAAAAAAAAAAAAGTTTCGATGTTTGTATCGTTACGCGGAAATTATGTCATAAAATTTTCGATATAAATGTTTGTTAAAAACATAATCCCAATCATATATTTATGTCTTTTAGGAAGGGGAACAAAGGAGTCCAAGGTTATGTTTTTGAGAAAATTCGTTTCGTAATTTTTACACAATTTTGTTGGTCTTGTCGTAAAAACATAACAAAAGTTTTATTTACGACAAAAAAATTGCCCCAACCATTTACGAATTTTTTCCGCAACAAATGAACCAGCCAATGACGGAAACGTTTGTTTTTCGTACCAAACGAACCAACCACTTATTTTGGCGTTGAGGAGTACGAGCATTTCCTTTGTGCAAAATATATTTTGAGAAAAATGATTTCGTAACTATTACTAAGAAAACTTCGCGGAAAAACAATACGTCTGGATGACCTCGTTCTTTTCGAGAAAACAAATGATTCATATTAAAGCAAGAAACAATACCACTCCTCCCCTCCCTCACTCATTGCATCCGCGATGAAATTTTAGCGTCTGGTAGAATAATAATTTTGTTCTTTTATCCCGATTGCGCTACTTCTTCAATTCTCGTGCGAATTTACTCTTCATTTCATGCTCCAAATTGATCCTAATGTATTAGCAATCTATTTATTTTTACGAAAATAGTAATTACACATCGAGAAAAGAAAAAATATATTACCAAACGAGTCCCGAAATTATGCATAAAATATATACACAAATATCATTATTCGTATATTCAAAATGTTACGAGTCATATGTACGTCGTATTAAAATAAAAAATATTGTTCTAAAATATTATCCTATTTAATTAATAAATATTCAAAATTATATTTCTTTTACTAGTTCTAAAATTGGCCTCTTTAAATTATTGCAAATACAAAGGGCTGTAAAAGAGTCCAAATTAACCAATCAAGGCCCATTCATTATTGGGCTAATATGAAAAGACAAAATTCCCTCCATGATTGCGAGTAGACGTGTAACCGATCCACATGCACCACAATAAAAAAACAGTATATTCCTTTATCCCCTCACAATTAAAACCTTCTGTAATAAGAAATAGGCTAAATTTCATATGTACCCTTACAAAAATCTTTAATTTCATGTATAGCTCTGTAAAACGTAAAATATCATGAATACTCTTACAAAACTACTAAAATGTCTTGGATGCCCTTTTTATTATATTTCGATTAGTTATTCGTTACGATTATCACTAATTTTGTTTTCTAATTTTACTCTCTATGTAATATGGAATAATATTTATGTTGAAAAATCGAAAAAACACCAATTAACGATAATTTTAAGAAATAGTTAATCGAAATCTAACAAAAATAACATATGTGTAATTTTAGTAATTTTTAGGGGTATTAATGATATTTAACGTTTTACAAAAATATACGTCAGATTTTGTAGGGGTAGATACGAAATTTGGCCTAAGAAAAACATAAAACAAATACACAACAGTGTGATCAAGTAACAAATTACTAGGGTTTCAGTTAGCCGGAGAAGATTTCACAGAGTATGCCATGCCGTACCTCGTACGAGACCGCTTGTTCTTCGGAAACATCACCGACGCCGCGGCGGTGCTCCATCCCGATACAGCCGCCGGAGGCGGAAAAGAAGACGTAACGCACGTGCTTTCATTACTGAGTTCAGCATCGATTTCGTTCTTTTCTGAATGGAAACCGAAGGTTCAGATAAAGACTGAGGAAATTAAGAAGGTTTATGTGGATGCGGATGAATCGCCGAAGAAATCACTCGCGCCTGAGAAGCTTTTGTACTTGCTCGAGAAAGCCGGCCCGGATTTGAGGGTTGTTCGCATGGCCGTGCCTCTTAAAGATACCGAGGATGAGGATTTGTTGGATTATTTGGATGTTTGTTTGGATTTCATTGATAAAGGTCGAGAAGATGGATCGGTTCTTGTCCATTGTTTTGCTGGGGTTTCTAGAAGGTATGTAATACTTGATTTCGAATAGTTAAACTAGTGTATAATTCAGTAATAAGTGATAATTATGCTAAATTCATGTATTTTTGTTGTATTTCAGTGCTGCTGTAATAACAGCCTATCTTATGAGAACAGAACACAAATCTCTAGAAGGTTAATTTGAAAAATATTCATGCTTTTTTTCTCGAATCCCTCAATTAAGTTGATTTTAGATTAATTTTTTTATACAGATGCGCTTGAATCGCTGAAAGAAGTGTCCCCACATGTTTGCCCTAACGATGGTTTCCTCGATCAGGTTATATTATGAAATTTATATTTCAATTCTTTTATCGGTATTTACTTAACGGGCATTTCACAAATTAAATATTTCAGTTAAAAATGTTCGAAGAAATGGGTTTCAAAGTCGATACCTCAAACCCAATGTACAAGCGTTTCCGCCTCAAAGTATTAGGCCACTCATACAAAGAAGGAAAGAGACTAGACGGGTCGATATTCGAAGCGGATCCGGGTCTACCGTTCCCGCCCAAATCGCCTGACGAGAAACAAAAGACCGCATATCGATGCAAGAAATGCAGACGCGTGATCGCATTGAAAGATAACATCGTGAGTCACGTCCCGAGAGAAACCGAGTCTTGCTTCGATTGGCACAAACGCAAATCTCGCCACTCGTTTCAGTTCGAGGACGAGGAATGCTCCTCTCTCTTTCTAGAACCTCTCAAATGGATGACTTCGGGTCAGAATTATACTCTTTGTTATACGTATATACCGTTTTATTATAATAAGTTTTTGTTTTGACGACGTGGCAGTGGAAGAAGGGGCGTTGGAAGGGAAATTGCACTGCATACATTGCGATGCGAGATTGGGGTATTTTAATTGGTGCGGTATCCAATGCAGTTGTGGGAGTTGGATCACGCCGGCTTTTCAGATCGTGAAGAGCAAAGTCGATATTAGCACTGCGTAACGAAGGAGAAATAATTTTTGTTGCGGGAAGGATTTGTATATTCTGAAACTGCACGGGTTTTTTTCCCCAGGAATTGCAGTCGGGTGTTTTTAACTTTTGAATTCATTATAAAAGGATATCATGATATATGTGATTATTTACGTACAAGAATTGTTGGTTATCTTGCGTTAAAATGTTGTTTTTGTTCTAAAAAAAAGAAAAAAAAATAGTTCTTTGAAGTCTTTGGTACTTGATTTTTTTTTTACATCTTTAAGCATGACAATTGTTACGCATAGATCGGACTTTCGATACATGAAAAAATAAGCTTGGTATCAATTTCTTTTTTCTGAAATAAGACGCAATTGTGATTACTACTTACGAGAGTTTACGATTATTTTAATTACGAACAATTTTATTTTAACTGACCGAGAATCTATTTCATTCAAAACAGAATGTATTAAGTATCATCTAACTTTTGTATTGATATCCTCCAATATCCAAGATTATTATTATTCACGAACGATGTTTTAATAAGCGATTTAGTGACCCGTAACATGACCCTCTCTATTTAATTGAACAGAATATTGCATCGCATACTCTAATTTCGCTTTGTAAGTGGCTGTTCATAAAATTGACTTGGCGTAACTTCAGCACCGGAGGAAAATAAAACGAAGGTTCTTTTTGGAAAAGATTTATGAAAGAGCGATCCTTATATAAAAGAGTAAAATGAATTTCGCATGAATAATTTTTTGAACAGTTTATCATCATGCAGATTGAGTGCAAATCATGCAAATATCATGTGAAAGCCAAAGCAAATTTACGCTTATTCACCTGGTGCGCTGCCTCAGGACTGATGATTTGTTGGAATTTTTTTTTGGACCAAAACCGAATGGTTTTTTACTATGCCACTTCCATTATTCATTTAGAAAAATGAGCTTTACATGTTTTTGTTGTTGGTAGATCTGGCAAAGTTGACCCGAACCCGAAAAATCGACCCGAGTAACCTGAAGCCCGACGCGACCTGGCTAGACAAAATTTACGAAAATCAAACAACCCGACTCGGACCGACCAGGGACTAAATAACCCGAACCTGAAAGTAGATATTTTATATGTTATCCGAACTCGACCCGATCCGAAATCGAGTAACCCGAGACCCGAATATAACCCGAATTTACTAGTTGAATCAAATTTTATAATTTAAAATTTTAGTTATTATTTTTGTCCGCAACTGAATTAATTCAAACCTGACATAACCCGAACCCGAAGAATCTGACCCGAACACATAATTTAATCCGAAAAAAACCCGACCAAAATAAAACCCGAACACAACCCGACCCGATCCGACTTAACTTCATCCGAAAAAAATCCGAACATAAAAATGACCCGAACCCTAAAATACCCACCCGATTATGACCCAACCCACGCGATTTGCCACCTCTAGTTGTTGAATTAATAAAAATGTCCTTTATCTTATAATAATTAATAGGTTATTAAGGATGAGAGAGAATGCATGGGTACACGCGCAAGAACCTTTGGAGAAGAAAGGTAAAATTCATGTCGTAGACATTGGTGGGGTTGGAAACAAATCCGAAGAGAGATTAAGATATCCCCCCGCCCTTTCTTTCCATACAAACCGAGAAACAAGTTTCATTTCTTCCAAAACAAAAATTATCGTCCATTGCCAATCATCGAGTGTAAGCAATTTGTAGAGTTATTCATTTCTTATATTTTCTTAATTTTTTTCTAGACCCAGGGCCGACTCAGACCCATAGGCTGTCTAGGCTGCCGCCGAGAGCCCGTGAAATTTGAAAACCCTATATATATTTAGTAAGATATGATGTGTAAATTCGACAAATCTCAAAAATAACAATCCTTCTATTCAGATTTCGTTCTTTCTCTACTTCCTGTTATGACTAAGAAATAAAAGAGAAAATCCTTCCAAATATATTTTGACTATATATTAGTAGGGTCCTACTCAGTACTCCCTATATAATATATTTTGCAAATAAAGACAGTTCGCTATATGATATTATGAGTAAGAAATAAATGAAAATCTCATACCAAATATATTGTATATTTTTCATTATGACTTGTTCGTTTCTGCCCAGCGCCCTAATTCTTAGCCAATATATACAGAAAATTACTTCCAGATTTTATTCTTTCACGTTTGGTCATAGTTTAGCAAATTTCTTTGATTTATCTTAGTATATTTTCCTTCTGTTTTTGTAAAGATTACGATTTTTTCTTGACATCTTCAGTGTTTTTCCTAGTTTTTGTTCCATCTGTAGAAGATTTAAGAGTACATGCACTGCTCCTAATATTTTTTCTTCAAAAAATGAGAAAAAGTTCAAATGATGCAATTGCATTCATATATTTTTATTATGATTTTTTAATCTTCATTTAAACATAATCATATTTTAATCCTTATTAAGGGTAGAATATAATAAGGATTAAAATATATGTAGGTTTCATTTTTTCAGGGGATTCAATTTACTGTTTTTCCTAATTGCTACTCTCACTTTACTGGTTTTTTAGTCTTCTCCACTCTCTGTTATTTTGCTCGACTTTTTACATTTCAAGTGTTCTTCTTTTGATTTAAGATGTTGTGATTGTGAATTGATTTGCATAAAAACTACAACAAAAATAGTGATTTATATTATGATTATTTTATCATTTGAATTTTAGATGATGTCAGACGTGAAGATTTAAATTTTTTTTTTCAAATGGATATTAAAAGATGGATTGTTTTGTTTGGAAGGTGTCAAAACAATTAAATGGTTGATTCTCCTCAGCTCAATCATACATGGAAGCTTTTTTTTGTGATTTGTAGTTAGTTGGTGCTATTGAAGTCTCTCATTTTACTTGGTGCTAGACCTTTCATGAAAATACTCATATTAGGTAATATTCAAAAGGTCCTTTTTAAAGTGGGCCCCGGGTCCTCGATAACACGGTGCGGGACTTGCCACCAATCATTTTCTTTAAACCTTATATTTAAGAAACAAGATTTATTTATAAACATGAATTTAAACTCGTATTATTTGATGATATGCTCAGATGAATAAGATTACTCATCACTATTTTCCTATTTCCTGAATCCTAATCCGGAGGATATTCTCCAATATTCTAGTGGATAAAAGATGGATATCCTCCAATATTCTGGTATCTTTCTTTTCTTTCATTCCTCTTTCTTTTTCCTCCTACAATAACATTCTAATCAGTTCGTTGGTAGCGAATTATCTCACACTTGTATTGATTTTCTCCAATACTCTATTTCACAAAATTATTTTGCGTTAATAACATTTCTTTTCTTTCATTCATCTTTTTTTTTCCTCCCACGATTTATGATCGTCAACTCACGTCTAATATTCACAGAATTACTTAGCATTAATACCTTAAATATTTCGAAAAAGTGAAATGAAGGTTATTAACAAAAATAATGCTATATGAAAAGATCCTTCCTTATAGGTAAAAGAAATGTATCACACATGAACAATCTTTTATAGGTGTGTATCATGCCAATTGAATTGCAAATCTGGAGACGCTTAACTTGCATGATGTTTTCATGCATTTGTCCATTTGACTGCACGAGAAAAATCTGGAGACGCTTAACTTGCATGAGAATCCTTCAGTGACGAAGCTTCACGTTGCATTCGAAGTCTTTCTCTCTGATTATTTTTCATGAAATGCAAACAAAACATAATTAACGTTATACTCACATGAAGAATAAATCAGAGTACAAATATACAGAAGCAAAATAAAATACCACAACTATATAGTCAAAATATAATTCCAATTGAGTCCTCGTAAAATCTATAAATGGTCACAGTACCAGATTTAGGTACCACATGGATGCCGATACTAAAAATGGTAATGAATTTTCTTCTATGGTCGCATTTTCACATGCCCATTGAGGCATTTTCACATACACCTTAACCCTAATTCAAGCAGGCATTAACAAAATCATAACACCATAACCCTAATTCAATTTAGGCTTCACAAACCACGAAATTGTTGAACAATCTAAACTAAAACCAAGCCAGAACCTTATTGAATCAAAACTGAAACAAAATTTATTATCAGATAAAAACGAGAAGAGAAAAGAGAGAAATACCCTTCGATCCCAGTAAGGATGGAAGCAAACGAAATCGTAAACAGGTGTAATGGTGTTGACGAGAATCAAGTTCACCCCCGTGAACAAGAGAAGCCCTGTCATCGGACTCGCTCTATGCGGCATCTCTCTCTCTCTCTCTCTCTCAATAGGGCGTATTCGCCATTGATATCGTATGTTTAACTCGGCCCGGCCCAAACGCCAGGTTTTATAAAATCCTAGATTCCCAATCCTATTTTTCGTAACAACCGGGATTTCAATTCCTTTTCTTAGAATATTAAAGGGACAGATGCCAGATTATTATGTTCTGTTCCGAAGTTACGAAACCCTAACAATGGCGTCGATGGGATTGCGCAAGGCGAACACGCGTCTCCCTCCAGAAGTAAATCGGGTTCTCTACGTGCGTAACCTGCCATTCAACATCTCTAGCGAGGAGATGTACGATATCTTCGGAAAGTACGGTGCGATCCGCCAGATCCGTGTCGGAAACAGCAAGGAGACTCGCGGGACTGCTTTCATCGTCTACGAGGATATCTACGATGCTAAGACGGCCGTGGATCATTTGTCTGGGTTCAATGTCGCGAACAGATACTTGATTGTTCTGTACTATCAGCCAACTAAAATGGGTCGAAAGGTGGATATGAAGAAGGAGGAGAAGGAAATTCAGCGTCTTGAAGAGAAATATGGTGTTGGGTCTGCTGCAGCTTCGAAAGATAAGTGAAATTTATTGCAAAATTCGATGGAATTTCCTTAAATGCTTTTGTAAAAATTGGAATTTTCTTTGATCGAAGCAAGATTGTTAGAAATTAGGGCCTGTGTTGGTACTGATATTATGAATTGAATGCTAATGCTACATGATTTCAAATGAATTTTCGAGGATAAGTTAGAAATTATGTATGATTTGAGTTTTATATAAGCAATTTTTATGATTTCAGCATCTTTGAGTAGTTTCGAATAGGATGAGTTAGAAATTAGGACCTGTTTTCTTACTGATATTTCACACAAATTATTACCAAAATAACATGCTGGAAAATCGGCATGTTCGAAAAACCCTGTGACCTGAATAAAATTGCTCTCTCATCACAGATAAAAAACAAGTATTATATTTCACTACCAAATATTAAATTTCATTTTACATTTTAGAATTAACTACTCGGTTTCATGTAAAAAAAACTAAATTAAAATAAGTGTTGCATGCATTTATTAAGGAAAGATGTTACATTTATAAAATAATGTACCTATAAATATTTTTTGTCATGTACTAAAAGTTGTATTTTTCATAAAACAATATTTTATGTCTAAATATAGTCGATCATCATTTTAAAATATTGTTTTTCATAAAGCAATAATTTATGTACTAAAAGTTGTATGCATCGTTATAGTGTTTTATCGTAAAACGGTTAAAAAACGATAAAAAAACGATCACTTAAAGCGAATATTCTATATCAATTATAATTAAAATTTAAAGACAAAAATTTTGGATAAGAAATTGAATTAAATTAACACTCACAATTTGAACTAAGCTACAAATTAATTTCAGAATTTTTTGAGCAATTTGGACAAAAAATTTCAAGACCAAGTTAAGTCTATTTTAATTTAACACTTGTTTGATTCTCATGTCAAAAGTCCAAAAACAAAATAATGATAAAGAACAATCACATAATCAGATCAGTCTCAACAATCATAACACAAAATCATTCGACTCACAAATTGAATCAAATAATTAGCACTCACAATCATAAGTCGTGGAGAGTAGATTAGCCCTTGTTGTGAAGAAGAAGAAAACATTCTTTATCGCAAATTAAATCGAGCCGTCGTCATTATTTAGTCAATCGTGAAGAAGAACTGAAGAATTGAGCATCCCAATCATTGTCGTGAAGATGAAGAATAACTAAAATCGAGACTCGGTGAAAAAGAAGTCAGGTGCTGAGAAAAATAATTGACCCAAAGAGTCAAAAAAATTAAGATCCAAAATAATTAGAAGAAAAATCAGCATGTAAAATAGATTAAAAACGTTTTTCGGTAAAAAAAAATCAAACACGGTGAAAAAACGTTTGACCGTTGTTACGTCAAAAAACGATACGGTCTTCCTCTGTAACACTATTTTTGATAGTTTTTTGATGTTTTTCGTTGTTTTTACAACAATGCTTCCACGTAACATCCTCTTCCAATACAAAATTTCTTCAAATAAAATAATAATAAATGATCATACTTCCATCCTAAATAAAAAAATTCTTGCTGTGTCGAAGTCGGAAGTGTCCAAAAATCAACTATTTCTTTTCTCAATTCTTATTTGAGGCCTAAAATTCGTAAAATTACCTAGTCATTATTTCACGGCCTTGTAGGCTTATTTAGAACAACTGGGCCCACAAAACATTAAGTGAGAGAGAGCATGCAAATTACATTTCCTATCTAATCAAATTTCGAGTGACCACACGGAAAGTGTGAACTTTGTCCTGTAAGATGCATGAAAGTTTCTCTATATATATTTGTCTAGAAATAAAGTATTAAGTATATACTTATATTTTGCAAAATTAGTTTTAATATTTGTCCACGATAGTTAATTATTTTTCAAGTTATTCTTAGTACTTTGATATAAAATTTCGGATCTGATTTTAACGATAATATATTAATTTCGGATCATTCGAATCGTGAGTTTCGGGTCATTCGGGTCATGAGTTTCAGGTCATTCGGGTTTCGGGTTAGTTTCAGATTTCGGATCGTTCGGTTTTCAGATCATTCGATTTCGAGTCGATTTCGGATTCGGATAATTCGGGTTATGTTCGGTTTCGGGTTCGAATCGTTAACTTTTCAACATTTTTTCTGTTCGGGTCGAGTTCGGATTCGGACGGGTCATATCATTTTTTCGGGTCGGGTTAGATTTTGCCAGCTCTGAATATAAGAGTAAACTGCAATTTCAATTTTCAAGACATCGATTAAAACAAGTTTTAAATGAATAAAATTGCAATATATCACCCAAACCAAATCTTTCATCCGACCATATATAAATGTATACATCTTATAAATTTGCAAGTCATCAATTACACACAAGTTATACTTAATTTCAACTCAGGAAAACTCGACAATCTTCGAAATCATAATTCTACCCTGAGCTCCGTTCCTTCAATACAATTCTCTCTCTCTCTCTCTCTCTCTCTCTCTCTCTCTCTCTCTCGTGATCATAACTCCCCCGCTTAAAATATCAAATTGCGCCTCTTCTTTGGATTCTGATCTGGGCTCCCTTTCCTCATCATCGTGACGAACTCGTTGTAGTCTATCTTTCCATCCTGCATTATTCAAAGTAAAATCACGAAACCATTTTAACATAAATTAATTACTCGTATTGTTTTGTTTCTTACATTGTCACTATCGGCTTCGGAAATAATGTCCTTGAGTTCTTGACCATCATACAAGCCTTGTTCCTTGAGAGCTTGTTCGAGCTCTTCTTTCGTGATGTATCTAATATATAAGATTATACAGTTAAAGAAAAATATCTTATGATAATATATATAATTTTTTTTTTCTGTACATACCCACTATTATCTTTGTCGAAGAACTGAAAAGCGGTAAAAAGGTGCTCTTCTCTATCCATTCTGTTCATATGCATCGTTGCGGTGATGAACTCGTCGTAGTCTATCGTTCCGTTTCCATCAGCATCAGCCTGTTATTCATTCAAGTAGTAATTAAAACACGAAGAATAAATAAACAAATAATTTATTAGATCCGCCGAAATACGTACGGCTTCCATTAATTGTTGGACTTCCTGCTCGGAAAGTTTCGTCCCTTGTTTCGATAACCCTTCTTTTAATTCGGCCAAGGTTATTGTCCCGCTATTATCAGTGTCTATGTTCTTGAACATTTCCTTTAGGCCCCGTATCTCTTCTTCTGATAAACAACCCGCGATAACCTAAAAAAAGAAAGATTTTATTTATTTGAAATTTTTTGAGTGATTTTATTTTGGGCGGGAAATTGATAAATTTACTCTTAGAGCGGCTTTCTTGAACTGGTTCATGGCTCTGAACTGTTTGAGCCTGTTGAGAACGGCATTATCAAGTGGCGTATCCGGTGCTTCTCCATCTTCTTTAATCCATGGATGATCTATCACATAATATAATACCAATGTAAATATTTTACTTTGTTAAATGGCATAATGGCATACATTCCACCATATTAATTTACGGTACTTACTGAGGACTTGGAAGGCGGTAATCCTCGTTTTGGGGTCTGGATTGAGCATCTTCTTCACCAAGTCTTTCGCTTGGTTCGAAATGTTTGGCCATGGATCACATGAGAAGTCGAGTTGCGCGCGCAAGATTGAATTGAATATGCCTTGCTCCGTGTCTGAGATTAAATATATACTTATGAGGAACTGAGAATTTTTTTATTTTAATTTTTTTATGTATTGAAGAAAAAAGAAGATCAAATGGTGAATTACCAGCCCAGAAAGGTGGAACACCACAGAGGAAAATGAAAAGCATGATGCCTATGCTCCAAATATCGGCTTCGGGTCCGTATTTTCTTTTGAGCACTTCGGGCGCTATGTAGTACGCACTGCCAACTATTTCTTTGAACGTCTCTCCTGGTAAACGTTAACAAGTTAATTTAAACCGACATAATAATTTTAAAGAAATTTAACATTCGAAATAAATAAAAATAATGCCAAAAAAAATTCAAATTCGTCGACTCACCTTCCTTGTAGAAAACCGAGAGGCCAAAATCAGTAGCCTTGAGCGGAGCATTCTCCTCCTTGGACGAAAGCAAAAAGTTTTCGGGTTTAAGATCTCGATGAATCACCCCCATCGAATGACAAGTGTGGATTATTTGCACAATGGTCCTCAAAAGATTGGCCGCCCCTTTCTCGGTATAGTATCCTTTTTCGATGATCCTATCGAACAACTCTCCTCCCGCGCACAATTCCATTACGAGGTGCACGTCCGTCTTATCCTCGTACGCTCCCTTCAACTCGACAATGTTAGGCTGCCCCGACAAATGGTACATTATTTGCACTTCTCTTCTTACATCTTCGATGTCCTCTACCCTCGAGAGCTTCCTTTTGGAAATGCTCTTGCATGCCAGTTTCTCTCCCGTGGTCTTCATACAAAAAATAAATTTATTATTCGAAATGATTCCTTCGACAATAATTGTTTAGTATTAGGAAGCATACCTTGTTGGTACATAAATGGGTGATGCCGAATTGGCCACGGCCAAGCTCTCTGCCAAGAGTATAGGTGGCACGAACATCCTCCATTGGCCTACCTAAAACCGGGCCAACGGGATCAGCCGGTTTGGACGGTAAAGGAGATGCGGGTTTAAGACACGGTACGGGTCCTGTACTGACGGGGCTAGTACCGGGACCCTCATCTTTGACACCCTTTATTTTTCTAAGGGAGCAGCAATTGCCCATTTCGATTGGGGAGGTGGAGGAGAGGAGAAATTGGAAGGATGAGGAAAATGGAAAGGGGGGAGAGTTTAGAGTTATTTGCCTTGGTTCTAGTAAAATCGTTGTACTTGGAATGAATGGAGTTTTCCAACAAAGGTGGAGAGAGAATTGCAGGAATCCATTTTGTTTTTTGGTTTGGTCAAAACGTGTGTGTTTTCAGTCAAGTTGGTTTGTTTACTTATTTTCTCTTTTATTTTTTGATTTTTCTGGTGGCATGGTTGTGTTTATAGATATCTATAAGTTATACGATGCAATTCTTTAAAATTATCCAAAGCATGATACAGTTTTTTCATAATATATCGAGTGTTCAAACAATTCACTATTATTCTATTAACATTTTGATATATTTTTCTGGCTTATTTATCATTTCACTATTTTTTTTCAATCACAATGGAATTTAAATTTTATAATTGTTGGATCAATCATATCTTAAAACAATACAAAAATATACAAATTGCCAAGATATTGTGTAGGATATATCGTCTCCTTTCTCAAATTCACCTTCACTTTTGCTTAAAAACAATGATTTTTTTTCCTTACTAAATATTGGAGGAATTAAATGATCTGCATGCTCCCGATTAAGTATGTCGTAGGATATATCGAAGATTTCAAGGCATTCGCTGAATATATAAGAGGACTCGTGTTTTGCTAAGATATTGTGTAGATGATATAAAATAAATTAGATTGAATTAGGTACCAGAGTGTCCCATTTTGCCGGGTACAAATAGTATATCGTATCATAAAATGAAATTAAATTCAACTTTTTTTTTTTTTAATTTTTTTTTTATGGATATATGGATGTTGTTCTTATAATTATATATTAATGTCCTTTTGGTAGGTTTAAAATATGTTTTTAAAAAGAAGGTAACCAAGAACTCTCATTTTTCTTGATATTTTTTCTATGGTTTTCCTTTCTTTTCTTTTTTGTTGTTTTTTCTTTTTTCAGCGATATTTTTCCTGGGTTGTTTTTTTTATAATCTTTTTTGTTGTCAAATTGATAATGGAATTTATCCAATAATAATGGTAATTGATCAAAAGTAACTTAATTGAAACACTTGATACAGTAATTTATCACACAACAACAAAAATGGAATTTAATATTATTTTGCTTTTTTGTTGTCAATTAAATAGATATGGTAATTAGTTATTAACTTATAAAACAATGTTATCTATATAAACATTTTATGAAATATAAAACTAAATGTACAAAGCTGTCATTAAGTAATGTACGTAATTTTATAAAAACTAAACATTTTATGAAACATTTTATCCTCCCATATATTACTTCGGCAGATACAACGAAATACTGATTTTGGATAATATTTTTTGTAGAGTTTGTTTAATTTTATCATTTTTTTTTATTGAGAAAAATAAAGTAGCTTCTTATGTCTTACTTCTATTGATTTTTATTAATAATAATAGTTGAGTTCATACAATTTTAGATGTTTGCCCTAAATATTAAATACTAATCCTAAACAACTCTTAATTAATCATATGAACTAACTATTAAATTCTAATACCAAAATTAATGTTCTTTTAAAATTTGGTATTTGAATTCCTGGCTTTTAGTTGCCCTCAAATTTGGAACTTGAGTAACTAGGAATTGGATAGCCAGGAATTATAATCTGGATTATCAAAATAAGGAAAGCTCTTCCGCATAGGGTTATTTATAAACCCCAATCTCTTCTTCTCTCTCCTTTAGCCGCCTCTCTTCTTCTTCCCTATGCTTTAGCCGACTAAACAAACCCTTACCCTCACCCCTCTTTTTCAAGTCCCTTCAATCCTTACTCGTTACGAAGAACAAACCCTAATTCTTCGAGTTCTTCTAGTTCATGATAGCCGATCTCTGCATCTCGTTTAGATTTGTCTCCGTCTGATGAGGAAGTTAATCAATTTGAAGAATGATTGGACCGTAACTCATCCGCTGATCTAGGCAGGAAATCCTGAACACCTTCATATATCATTTGCAAGATATGTATCTCTCCTTCATCTCTTATTTTTTTTATTCGAATTTATTGAGACCCTTTCTTCTTCTTCTTCTTCTTCTTCTTCTTCTTCTGTTAGATCAGATTCGAACCACCATATTTCATCATTTGCATCTCTCTAATTTCTAATTTCATCGTTTGCATCTCTCTGATTTCGCATTTCATCGTTGGCATCTCTCTGATTTCGTATATCATCGTTTGCATCTCTCTGATTTCGGATTTCATCATTTGCATGTTTCTGATTTCGGTTGATTTCTTCATTGCTTGCACTATGATATCCATTATTTGCTAGATCTGTACCATCCAAGTTTGAATCTTTAGATTGTGTTGCTCCTGTATTTTGCCCTGCTATTTCTTTTAATGGTAAATCAATTAAATTTGCATTATTGATAAAGTCCTTAAATTCTTTTGTTCCTGCATGTAATTTATTATTGAAGGAAATACAGTTTCGGATCAACCGTAAAAATGTACACAAGGATAAATGAATGTAAGCGTACATTCGTGGTCATATCTTTCAGTGGAAAAATCCGATTTGAATGGTTCAAATTGGGTTAGATAGATAATAAGATTATCTACAACCTTCATGTAGAAGTATATTTCATATGAACGAAGTATGAGTGTCATTTCTATGAAATACCGAAAGGGTGCAACAATATGACATACAGTTAGTAAAACAGTCATAACTTTTGCCTACTAACTCCAATTGGGCCAGGCCAAATTGGGTTGTGTAGATAATCTTTCATGTTGGTTGATTTTCTGTCAGAGAAATTTGTCAATTCGAATTGACAGAATACTGAACAGGTTCATACAATTTTCTGTGTGAAAGGATGTATATTGGATATACATGCCTTTTGGCTAATCCCCATCCTATAAATAGGATAATTCTCTCTCGTCCAAGTGTTAATCCATAACTTCATACAGTCCAAATAGAGAGATTATTTAGAATAATCCAGATTAGTGAAGGAGTGTGAAGAGAGAGAAAGAACAGACAAAAGGAGTTTTCCGGTATAGAGAATCAATCGAGAACAAGATCAAGACTTCGAAGATTTCGCAAGTTGGGATATCAATCAAATCACCAAAACACATTATAGGTATTCCTAAACTTGTTTATGAATGATTAAGCTCAACATAAGTCAAAGAAACATATTCGAAATTCATCAAAATATGGAAGTGAAATAAAGGGCTGAAATTAGCATGTCTGTTATAACGGAACTCATGGTCCGTTGTAACGGATATACTCGTCCTATTCAAGATTGGAAACCACAACATAGTCCGTTACAACGGATTAACCAATCCGTTATAACGGACACCAAATAAGCGTTGTAACGGAGCAATGTCCGTTATAACGTTAATTAATTCCAAACTTGAAGGATGTCACAGAAGAAGTTCTGTTATAACGGAAGATCGTGTTCGTTATAACGGACCTTCTCATAGTATTCAAGATTGGAAACTCAATACAGTCCGTTACAACGGATTAACCAATCCGTTATAACAGACACCAAAGAAGCGTTGTAACGGACGTCGGTCCGTTACAATGCTAATTAAATTCAAACTTGAATCATGCTCCCAGTAAGATGTCCGTTATAACGGACTCATTGCTTCGTTACAACGAACATCATAACATAGACTTCCGTTGCAACGGAACTACAGTCCGTTGTAACGGACTATGTTATAATTCAAATGTGTCAGCCATAACGGCTAGTTTTGACTTATGGTCCGTTATAACGGATCACATGTCCGTTATAACGGACTATGCATAAAATGCATGATTTGGGAAGGGTCTATGTGTTCTATAAATATAACCCTTCCCTCATTCTCTCTCCTCACTTCAACCATCCTTATTACACATTCAAAAGAGAGAATTCTTGCAAAATCCTTTGAGCCTTTAATCTTTTAAAACAATCTTAGAGATTAATCCTTCATTCCTCCACCATCAAATACGATTCCCAACTTGCGTGACCGATCATGTTTAGTTCGTATTATATTTGTAATAGGCTAGTACAACGAGTGTAAAGCCCGCTATAGATTGATAGAAAAACGTGTAAATCAATCTAGGGAAAACCTTGTACGAGTGATTCGGAAATTCAATCGAAAGTCGAAAAAGGCACAAGGCATCCCCGGAGACGTAGATACTTGTATTCAATCGAATCGGTCGATTGAGCAAGTAGACGGTGAGTTAAAGCTACAAAGCAACTGTTGGGAAATTCACCCGTCCCCGGGCCCGCGCAGCGGATATGAAGGCCCGGTTCGGTTCCCTAATCCCGAGATCACACCATGACTTCGAGGGTACGATGCAAAGTAGGATGGACAATTACCATCGTGAAATTGATCATGCACGACGGGTTGATCGCTCGCATCCTTTCCTTCTCCGTTGTCACATTGGTGACTAACCCGTGCGTCCCATACCACACATCTCCCACTGTCTTGACACGTCTCCGGTTGTCTCCGTGCGTCCCATGTCCACACGATTCTCACCGCTTCGTCGCCGACAGATTTCGCTCCTTCGATTTGATCACAATCGAAGAGCCACAAACGTCGCTCCTCTACTCGTATCCACCTTGAGTCGTAAGACCGCGTTGTGGGTGCAACTGCCTAGACGAAGCAACGGCGAACTTGCTCGATTGAATTGATTCTCTACTCCGAGAAAAACTGTTTTTCTCGTTTCTCTCTTTTCGCACTCTTTCATGACATGATAAGAGTCTCTCTAATTTCTGGATTAATTAGTCTTAATTAATTGGTTTGAACTGAACCACCAATTGGATTAAACTGAAGAGAGAGAGAAACATCCTATTTATACAACGTAGGATAAGAATGGGCCAAAAGGTATGTATATCCAATATACACCTTTTCACACACAGAAAACTGTATGTACCCTTTCAGAAAAATATTAAATCGTTGAAACCGACATCAAACCTTCATGAAAGTTGTAGTTAATCTTATTATGTTTCCAACCCAATTTGGTCTGTCCCAATTGGAGTTCGGATACGAAAGTTACGGCGATTTTACTAACTGTATGTCAAACCGTCGCACCCTTTCGGTATTCCATTAGAACGACACTGATACTTCGCTCAAATGAAATATATTACAACATGAAAGTTCTAGATAATCTCATTATCTATCTAATACAATTTAAACCATTCCAATCGGAGTTTCCCACTGAAAGGTATGCCAGTTGTACTAAAACGGCTTAAACTGAATTTTCTGATTTTCTTAATAAAACCGTTTCTTATAAATTTAACTATGTATATCCAATATACATATGTGCATCTAACATACACATTATTTATGCCCACGAACGCGTACGTTCATATATCCTTGTGTACATTTTACGAGTGATCCGAAACTGTATTTCTTTCGGTCTCCCACTCAATTTCAGATCTATCTAAAAGGTACTCATGCATATCCAATATGTACGATCTTAGAGAATATAGCTTGCGTATCAACATACCAAGCTATGCACATCCTATGTGCCAATTTTGTAATCAAGTCCGACTTAGTACGACTCATTGTGTGACCGTGTAGGTTCGTTTAACGATGGCAGTAGGCTGTTTCCAACGCATTACAAGCCCATGAGCGGGATCTAGTCACTCCATCATGGCTACCCATGCTAAAACGAAAAATGATTGTGATCATTGTGCCTATCTCGAATAGCGGTTATTGGTTTTCTTTTTTGCGATATCTGTTAATCAAAAGACATGGTGGTAGTCATCCTTATATTTTGATTAACTGTACTTATTTTCCGATTCCGAATTGAGTTAACTAATCCAATCGATATTAACTATTAGTATCATTGACTGTGGCCACATTTTTCGTTAATCAATTCATCGAACGGCGCCTAAGAGATATCTATTCCTTTCGAAATAAACAATTCCTATCAGCTTGGAGACTCACATTGAATTCCGTGTTTCGGACAATACCCAATGATGACCGTTTTGGCCCCCTGTTACGGTAGGCGTAAGATCATATCAAAGCATTGTGTTACGCACGTAACGCAATCAATGGTCCCCTCAAGTATAAAGAATCTAATACCCTACTCGTCGGAAGTCCATCCATAATGACTAAACCATGTCATGGTCTCGCGGCTTTGGTCATATCCAATATATGTCACCTAGTACATATCTACGTTCCTGATTCGACAAGCACCTTGTCCTAAGATTAGCAAAATATAATCATCTCCTCGGCTAACGTACTAGTGTATGCGTTCAGTCTATTATATGATAATAGAAATGCTTCTCTCTTAAGCAAACTGATCCGCGACTAGTGATGTTTAGAAATGACACTTTAGGTGTGACGGTTTTGCTGCACATAATCATCAATTATGTCGGCGTCCACACAAGTTCAAATCAGGGTTCATGTAATCATATTACATAACCCGCACACAGTTTTCATATAAGGTGAATACATATTAATTTAAGTAAACAAATTTTTTAAAGTGCACTCATATGGATTAAGTATTGGGGTGATGCAACGTTTACCTATAGGTATCTCCATACCCATAACCTGCGAGGACTATCATATTAGATAACTACACTCTACTTCCTCCTCTAGGTATCTCCATACCCATAGTCATCGCATGACAATCACGCACGACTAGAGATAGCGGTTTTGTAAACGGGTCCGCACGTTGCTGCTAGTGTTAATCTTCATAAGGTTTGGAACATTTCCAATACCTACGATCACATTTTTTCACAAAATTTCATGGATCAAATGAAATTTTCCGAGTATTGGGTAGAAGTGGTTATGACCTCGGCATTTTTGGCTTGTACTATTGCGTTTCACGCAATACACAACCATAAATTCGATAACTCGTGACTACTTGAGTTTGGTCATGTATCCTTGATCCATACCGCTTCCTTTTGCGATTAACAATCGCAATATACTCGCCTCCATAAATAGAATCATAAACTATTGGTCATGTGGAACCTTTCCACATAACCATGTTTTCGTTTAAGAAAAACATGTACACACTTTGTGATCGAAAGTCGTGCTACATATTTGGACGCGCCAAATATTTGGAAACTGTTGTTATAACTCTTTATAACCAACACGTCCTCCACACCATTATAGATAAAATAAAATCCTGAATTCTTTCGCAAAGTATTCAAGGATAAACTTCACCGCTATCATTACAAATCTCGATGGGTTTAAATATACATAACCATTATGAATATATATGTATAACCATTATACATTCACAAGAGTTAGTCTTATGTAATCTCATTACAATCAAACTCGTGCGATTCCCTTAGATTTTATTGATGGTGAATTAGACGCTTTATGTGTACGACGTATAGCCACATATATATCATGACATAAATAATAGATCCTCACATCAAATGTAAAGCATTATATTATTACTTTTCGCCCTGTTTGATTTCTCGCATCATGCCGTAGAAAATTTTTACCATTCGACATTTCGATTTAACTCCGCCAAGGAGTTATATGTTGAAAATCATTTTGAACAATATGTCGATATACATACTATAATATAGAACGAGGAACTTCTTAGATCTATCCTATAGATCTTCACGCTCAATTGAAAAGCGGTCTCGCCTAAATCATTTGTCGTTACAAGAAATATAACGCGGCTCCCACTAACCTTCATGTGTACACAAAGTTTCCATCCGTTCCGACAATGTTATAACCAGTTTATAACTTCGTCAAAACGAATATTCCAATTCCGAGAAGCTTTCTCCAATCCATCGTATGGATCGTTAAAGCGTGCATATCTTATTCCCGATTCTTATGAGTCGACAAAACCGTAAGGTTGTGTCAAGTACACATCCTTTCATAAAATTTCTACTAAGAAATTTGGTTTTGACATCCATTTTTCCACATCACATAGTCATAATACACGACTATGCCAAGCAGAATTTCGAGAATGTGCAAGCTTGACAACTTGCGAAAACGTTTCTTCATAGTCCAACTACGAATTGCATGAAACTCTTCGCAACAAGCCTTGCTTTACATATATGCGTATTCCTATCCGTGTCGGTTCTGATCTTGAAAACCCATTGACAATTTCACGGGTCTAACCCGGAAAATAATGAAATCAAGTTCTAAACTTGATAATTTACACGGATCGAATCTCAGATTTCATGACACCATGTCATGTGGAATCAACTTTTTATAGCATCCTTGTAGGATATTTAATCATCATATGATTTCGATCTATCATCATTAGCCACGATAAATCCGTATTTACCGGCTTATGATATAGCCTACTTGGTCTACGAAAAATTCCTCCGTGTGTTCGACTTGCGTTCATCAACTCTTGATGAAGTCATGTCAACTTTCATCGGTACAATGTTCATTTTTAGATCTCGAACTCTTTCGAGATTTATTCTACTCACACTAGCCCGCGTAGAGATAAATGACATCAAGTTCCAAAACTTGTGCGCTTCCAGTCCTCCTCTAAGAAGGCATCTCTTCGAGCCACGAAAATCTCATTTTCGTCGGGACGTTAGAACTAATTCCCTTTAGTTTTCTTAAGGATATATGATAAACGAAATTTTTTTCAGATGTGGGATTGAGTTTAACCGAAACAAATTTCGAAATATACTCACATCCTCAAATATGTACAAATGACAACTTCGGGACCATTCCGATCCATATCACATATAGCGTCGTTTGAACCGATTAGAAGGTTTATGGTTCATATCTTATATGCAACCATTCATTAGTGCCGTTGTCTAAATGGCGTATCTCCAAAATATTTTGGGAGATCCATTTGACTTTTCATTTATCGAACCATGTCCAATATGTGTTCATTTCCTCTTTTCGAATACATCTTAATATTCCGAATGAAGGTAATCGTGAAACGATTCCACAATCATAAATGATCATCAATACGTATAACTCAAATATTGCCTCCTCGATCCTATCGAAGCACGTAGCTCAAATACTTGCCTTCTCGATCCTATCGAAAAGCTTTGATTTTCTTGCCAAGTTGATTTTGTATTTCGTTTTGAAACTCTTTGATACTTTCAAAAGTCTCTGTTTCGGCACGCATTAAATAGATATTACCGTATCTATTTTAATCGTCCATAAACGTAACAAAATACTGATAGCCTCCTCTTGCCTCGAAACTTATCGGAACATTTACATTTAAATGTAATTTCCCATAATTCGTTGGATCTTTCTCCAACCTTTGGAGAATGATGCACTTTGTCGTCTTGCCTAATAAATAAGTATCGCGTTATCCAATCGAATTTAATTCGATTAATTCTATCAATCCATCATATGGAATCTAGATATGCGTATCTCGTTTATATGGCCAAGACGGCAATGCCAAAAGAAGCAATCAACTTCTAGATTTAAGCCTCCTCGGATTTCACCGTTCTTTGAGTCATTAGTTTGGACAACTACTTGTACGAACTTTCTGTTTGGAAAAACATTTTTCCCAAAATACCCTTAGACATTTATTTCTTTCGATCCCGCTCTTGAATTACAAGGATATCCACGCATCTATATGCATTGGATTCCTCGGATGCTCCGAGCATCTCCAATTCAAATTTAAATCACATCTCATGCAATTTCGGGATCGACTTATCTATCGAATGCATATGATATTCGGGCATGAAGATCAAATCTCGTACCATCAACACACGAGTGTTAATCAAAGACCCATAAGGCATCTCAAAATTAACCTACTCTTTGAGGCGCATTGAATCATTCAACGCGCTCTAACTCTTGAAACTATTTCATGAGCGTTGTGTTTTACTTTGTATGCACCCGAATTCTCAAAACAATTTTGAGAAATTTGCGTCTATACATGCCACCACAAGGCACGTAATATCGTTCGATTCCTTCATAAGTTTATCGAACCCGTCTTTCTCTAAAGCCAAAGCTTCGAGCCCCGAATCTACCATTTTCGTGTCCAACACAAACCTTTAAGTCTAAGAACTATTCTTTGACTATCAAGGTTAATTACAATAATTCCGGCCCAAAAGCCATCTATCATATCGATCTCATCGATATATTTGGTGTTGCTAGAAAACATAATTCTAAATGGATGATGAAGATTAAGCTCCTAACCGTGCGTACTTAATCTATATGCTTATATGATGATTATCTAATAGTGTTATTTTATCGAATCGATAACCCTCATACCGATACGGGACTCCAAGTCCATAACACTCAAGACCCATATTTCCGTTCCTCCCACAAGTGACTTTAGCTTATCGGGTGGGATCCCGTTATTTAGGTAGGATGAATATCCAATCGTATCCAATACGACTCTTGAACCTTTATAGAATTTCGGTGATGGATCGTATCATATACAATCCCAATTCTGTGTGTGCATTCTATCTATGCCCCGAACTCCAATCCGATTGGCCTGGACGGTTAAGTCACAACCATATCCAACGTATCGTTCAAATAAACTACCAGTGAGTCGACTTTAGCTTGTGCCTCACTAGTCCTGATTTAACGCTTGCCACCCTTTCGATTGTTACAATATCACGTGCCCAACTTTAGCCTGAACCCACGTGAAACATAACACCAAACTCGGTGGTTGTGGATATGGAAGACATTTTCATGACTTAAATATTATGAGGGATCATGCCAATGCATGTTTAATTTTGACATAATATAATTATATCAATATCACAAGATTTTATTGATCATTAACATTTAATTTTGACTTAAATATTATGAGGGATCAAGTCAATGCATGTTTATATCCAATACTCTCAATCAACTTTTGATTGATCTCTAGTGAATTTCACTTGTGATTTTAACGAAATTGACGTTCTAAATATCTAGCATCATGCAAACGGGTACGAACTTTGATAACCCGTGCGTATATCCAATATACGATTATGATTCGACCCTCGAATCGATGGCGATCGCTCTGATACCATTGTTGGGAATCATGGTGGATACGAGTAGAGAATCGTGTATCCAATAAAACCGTTTCTTATCAATTTAACTATGTATATCCAATATACATATGTGCATCTAACATACACATTATTTATGCTTACGAATGCGTACGTTCGTTTATCCTTGTGTACATTTTACGGTTGATCCGAAACTGTATTTCTTTCAGCAACCACCTACCGAACTCCGTAATCAAACATCGTGTGTTCATCTTGTTCAGTATTTGCATTATTTCATTTATATCATTTTAAGCTTCCGCGTAAATTACAATCGGTATACCTTAGTCGAAAATTGTACATTAGGATTACCTATTCACCCCCCTCTAGGTTACAATTAACCAACAATGTCTTTATTAGAAAATCAAATTCCGGATTTGTAATTATTGCGGTATATGTTGATGATCTAAATATCATCGGAACTCCTGAAGAACTTCAAAGTACCACTGCATACTTGAAAAGTGAATTTGAAATGAAAGATCTTGAAAAGACAAAATTTTGTTTCGGATTGCAAATCGAACATTTGAGAAATGAAATATTTGTCCATCAATCTACTTACGTTGAAATTGTTCTAAAACGATTTAATATGGATAAATCACATCCATTGAGTTCACCAATGGAAGTTCGATCTCTTGATGTTAAGAAAGATTGTTTCCGCCCAAAGGAGGATAACGAAGAAATCCTTGGTCCAGAAGTACCATATTTAAGTGCAATTGGTGCATTAATGTACCTAGCTAATAATACCAGGCCTGATGTATCATTCGCTGTTAATCTGCTAGCAAGATATAGTTCAGCGCCAACACGAAGGCATTGGAATGGTATTAAACACATACTTTGTTATCTCCGAGTAACAACGGATATTGGATTGTTTTATCAAAGGACCTCGGAATCTAACTTAGTCGGATATGCAGATGCTGGATACATGTCAGATCCACATAAAGCTCGGCCTCAAACTGGATATTTATTTACATATGGTGAGACTGCCATATCCTGGAGATCTACCAAGCAAACCTTGGTTGCCACATCATCAAATCATTATGAAATAATAGCACTTCATGAGGCTAGTAGGGAATGTGTATGGCTGAGGTCAATGATTCAATACATTCAAGAATCATGTGGCATTAAAACAATCAAAGGGAGTCCAACAATGATATACGAAGATAATGCTGCATGTATTGCCCAAATTAAGGGAGGATATATCAAAGGAGATAGGACGAAACATATTTCGCCAAAATTGTTCTCCTCACACGAGCTCCAGAAGAGCGGGGAAATTGATATCCAGCAAATTCGCTCGAGTAATAATCTTGTAGATTTCTTCACCAAATCATTGCCAACTAAAACTTTCAGGCAACTAAGACATAAGATTGGACTCCGTCATGGTTTTTATCCTCATTGATTTTTCCTGACCAGGTTTTTAACGAGGTAGCTTCTCATGCATATGAAATATTGACATCCAAGGGAGAGTGTTATAAATATAATATATGGATGTCAAGCAACAAATCTTGGGGGAGATTGAGGCATTAATTATATGATATTTAGTATATTTGATATTGTATTATTTCCTTGTATTGTAGCGTTTTATATGGCAAGAAGTTTATTGGCCCGCACTCACCATCTCCTATATAAAAGGGGGTAGTGGCTATTGTATTCATTCAACCATTTCAATAAGAATATTGTCTCCCCCAAATTCTTTCTTTTCTTGTTTATTTCATAACAAAAATGAGTTTATTTATAGAAATCTTGAGCTATTTATTTTTGGAAATGAAAATATAATATATTTCCTCCTCATTAGAATAGAGAAAAATCACCAATTTTGATGATAATTTTATTTTCATCAACTATTTTCTAAAAATAGAGTATATTTCCTAAAAAATAGAGTATGGCATGAGAGCCAGTCCGGCCATTTGGGGGTCTCAGACAAAAAAATTGGATATTAAATAAATAATATTCTTTTAAAAAAAATACGTAATCACATATTGAAAGATTCAAAAATATAAATTCTCTTTGTTTTTTTAAACAGCGGGCCTCCAAAGTCCGATGTGCTTTGTTAAAGTTTATGCTGAAATCTTATTTTGTTTCCGTGACCTCATATGTTTTTTTATGAAGATATAGTATATAAAATGTTACAGATATCGCATATCGCTTATGGATCTGTCAGTCACCGATAAGAAATATGACCGATATAGCGAATTCATAACGAAAAATATCAGTGGTATGTCGCTGTACTTTTTAATATTAATATATTAAATTAATTATTATAACATCAATTTATCTTGAGTTTATTAAACTAATTAAATTTTACATGACTAATATTCGAAATTCAACAATACACATAAATTTCAGATTAAACTAAAGATACATTTAAAATTATAACATAAAATTTACAAATAATACAATAAACTAAATCACAATATCGTGTTCAATAATCATCAGTGTTCAATAATACAATAAACTAAAGATACATTTTAATTCCAAATCGGTTTAAATCGGTCCAAATATCGGCCCATATCGGCCCATCGGTCCGTGTATCGGTCGACCGATTTACTCAATCGATACGGGACATATCGTAACGGATGGGCACCGATTAGACATATGAAACCAACATAACAACTCATATGAATATATGTAGAAAGTTAAGTTTTTTAAATATTTGGGCTAGGTCGCTCAAGGATGGTGCCTTAAAAGTGGTTCTATCATCTCTTTTATTTTTACTTTTAAATAGTAGACCTTTATTTTTGTATTTAACATATATATTACAAGTTATTTTTTCCAAGTTTTTTCAGGTGGTCTATGACATTTGTCAAGTTAGGCTAACGTATGAGTCGGATCTATATGCCATTATTTTTATTATCTAACGTGCAAATCAAATATGGAACTAAAATTCACAAGAGATTATGCCAAGTCATTTTAAATTCAAAACTCTAACCAAACAACAATAAAGGATCATTTTTAAAGATAGCATGGATTTGGAGACCAAGTAACCATAAAACTTGATGACCCCACAATCTAATATAATATTATTAAATGTAATAACGATATTGTTTGAAACAATAAAAAACAATTTGAACCAACTAAAATATTAGTACATCATATTATCTATTTTAATATTGTAAAACGATTCTTATATATTCTTATATGGAGAATATCATGAAGAATATCCGAACAATATACGGATCCGAGTAGTTCTATTTGTCTCCGTCAACATAATTTATTTAAAAAACTAAGAAAGGAAAAGTGCCAACTCGAGCTGATAGCGAATCACACTCGGGCTGTAACATAAAGTTTCGAGAAGTTCGAATTTCCAAACATATTACATGACTGGATATGCTTGCGTCACAGCCAAACTCCTAATGTGTCGGGACTTTGCACTACATCAAGTTAGTTGCGTTTTTACTCCATAGATCATCACGGCAGTAGAGGTAGCAATCGGACGGGTGGTCGGGACGGATCATGTCATTTTGGGTTCGGGTCATTTCGGTTTGCGGGTCGTTTAGGTCATCGGGTCATTCGGGTCGCGGGCCGTTTCGGTTTTCGGGTTATTCGGTTCCAGGTTGTTTCGTTTTCGGATCATTCGGTTTCGGATCGTTTCGGTATCCGGGTCATTCGGTTCTGGGTCGTTTCGGCTTTCGGATCATTCGGGTCACGGTTATTTTGATTTTCGGATCATTCGGATTTCGCAAAATTTGATTTCGAATGATTCATTTTTTAGAAAGAATAATTTTCGGGTAATTCGGGATTTATTTTATTGATTCCAAGACATTTTACTATTTTAGCAATACTTTACTGATTTTAACAATAATATATTAATTTCGGGTCATTCGGATTCTTGAGTTTCAGGTCATTCGAGTCCCTAAGTTTCGGATCATTCGATTTCGGGTCGATTTCTTCTTCGGATCATTCATTTTCTGGTCGGTTTCGGGTTCGGATCGTGCCTCTTCTTTGGATTCTGATCTGGGCTCCCTTTCCTCATCATGGTGACGAACTCGTTGTAGTCTATCTTTCCATCCTGCATTATTCAAAGTAAAATCAAGAAACCATTTTAACAGAAATTAATTACTCGTATTGTTTCGTTTCTTACATTGTCACTATCGGCTTCGGAAATAATGTCCTTGAGTTCTTGACCATCATACAAGCCTTGTTCCTTGAGAGCTTGTTCGAGCTCTTCTTTCGTGATGTATCTAGTATATATAGATTATACAGTTAAAGCAAAGTATCTTATGATAATATATATAATTATTTTCTGTACATACCCACTATTATCTTTGTCGAAGAATTGAAAAGCGGTAAAAAGGTGCTCTTATCTGTCCATTATGTTCATATGCATCGTTGCGGTGATGAACTCGTCGTAGTCTATCGTTCCGTTTCCATCAGCATCAGCCTGTAATTTATTCATGTAGTAATTAAAACACGAAGTAATAATAAACAAATAATTTATTAGATCCGCTGAAATACGTATGGCTTCCATTAATTGTTGGACTTCCTGCTCGGAAAGTTTCGTCCCTTGTTTCTATAGCCCTTCTTTTAATTCGGCCAAGGTTATTGTCCCGCTATTATCAATGTTTATGTTCTTGAACATTTCCTTTAGGCCTCGTATTTCTACCTCAGACAAACAACCCGCGATAACCTGAAAAAATAAAGAAAGACTTGTGTAAATTAGTGTTGATTTATTCGAAATTTTTAGAGTGATTTTATTTTGGGCGTGAAAATGATATATTTACTCTTAATGCCGTTTTCTTGAACTGGTTCATGGCTCTGAACCAGTGTTGTAAAAAACGGTGAAAAACGGTGAAAAAACGGTGTTTCGGTGGAAAAATATTCCGTTTTTTACAAAACGGTTGGAAAAAACGGTCAAACGTTTTTTTACCTTGTTTGACCCTTTTTTTTGGCGAAAAACGTTTTTCGGACCGAAAAATGGTCTTTTTTACAACAAAAATTTCAGCCCACTTGTTTTTTCGGCCCAATAATTTATTTTATTTTATTTATTGTACACAGGCCACAACCCATTTTTTGCTTGCGCTCTCTCTCTCACTCCTCACTGCTCGCGGCCTCACCTCTCTCTCTCTCTCTCTCTCTCGCGCTCGAAGCTCGCTCGAAAAACGGTGTTTCGATCGAAGTCAGAAGAACAAGCGATCGCCTCATAGTCCTCGCTTGGTCTCTCTCGCTCGAAGCTTTGCTCTCTCTCTCTCTCTCTCTCTCTCTCTCTCTCTCTCTCTCTCTCTCGCGGCGAAAGGTTGCAGCCCTCTCGAGACTCGAAGTCCCTGTCGAAGTCCCTCTCGAAGTCAGAACAGATCGAGCCTCTTGCTCTCTCTCTCGCCTCGCTCGAAGTCAGCACATGACACATGTACTCTTCTCTCTCTCTCTCTCTCTCGAATCTGTGTTGGGGTAATTTCAATTGAAGCCTCAACTGGCTGGGCCGCTGGGGTAATTTCGATTTTCGCAGGGAAGTCGATTTTTGACTGGTTACTTTTAGAATTTATGCTCAATTTATGCTCAATTTACTTTATACTCAATTTAATTTATGCTCAATTTACAATTAAATATTTAATTTATGATTAATTAATCTATGCTTAATTTTTAATTGTAGAATTTAATGACTTCGAATGCGAATACATCAATGGCTTCGAATGATATTAATGATTTTATTATTTAGTTTATGTTTAGATTTGAGTTTATATTTTGATGTTACGTTTTGATATTACGTTTTGATTTTACTATTAAAAAATAAATTATTACATATTTTTTTGTTGTTTCATATATAAATTTTAATTAAATTATTATCGATTTCGGTGACCGTTTTTTTACCGTTTTTCCACCATTTTTTTTTTACCGTTTTACGGTAATCCCGTTTTACGGTTCTCGACCGTTCCGTACCGTTTTCCATATTTTACAACATTGCTCTGAACTGTTTGAGCCTGTTGAGAACGGCATTATCAAGTGGCGTATTCGGTGCTTCTCCATCTTCTTTAATCCATGGATGATCTATCACATAATATAATACCAATGTAAATATTTTACTTTGTTAAACGGTATAATGGCATAATGGTTTTGGAGCATAATGGCATAATATTTTTCTCTCTCTCAATGTATTATGATTTCTCTCTCAATGTATTAGAAATTCTATTAGGATCTGAGGATTAAAAAAATTAGTAGTATTTACATTTTTCATGTAAAAACCGAACATTGTATTAAACTCGTTTTGATACAATAATAAGAAGCTTCGCTTCTTTTTTTTTTTTCAAAAAATAAATAAATAAATGGCATAATGGCATATATCCACCATATTAATTTACGGTACTTACCGAGGACTTGGAAGGCGGTAATCCTCGTTTTGGGGTCTGGATTGAGCATCTTCTTCACCAAGTCTTTCGCTTGGTTCGAAATGTTTGGCCATGGATCACATGAGAAGTCGAGTTGCGCGCGCAAGTTTGGAGCTCTATTGTTGGTCATCTGTCTCTTCCACCTCTTCAATTCGCTGATGAGCTCCTACAATTTTGGTCAATTAATAAAAAGAAAAGGGACAAACCGCATAATTCAAGATGGGGTACAATTTGGATAGCAACAATGTGGAACATATGGAAAGAGAGGAACCGGAGAATTTTCTCTTTCAAAGCAGTTTCTACCTCCCTCCTTTCTACTATGATAGCCGAAGAGGTGGACAAATGGACACAAAATTGCTAAGAGTTTTTCTTTCCTATTTAAAAATTTGATGTAAATATGTGGATTACTCTATTTATTTAATGCAAATTTGAGCTAGACTATTGGTCTACTCCATAAATATAGACTTATGACCAACTGAGAATTTTTTTTGTTTTAATTATTTTATGAATTGAAGAAAAAAGAAGATCAAATGGTAAATTTACCAGCCCAGAAAGGTGGAACACCACAGAGGAAAATGAAAAGCATGATGCCTATGCTCCAAATATCGGCTTCGAGTCCGTATTTTCCTTTGAGCACTTCGGGCGCTATGTAGTACGCACTGCCAACTATTTCTTTGAACGTCTCTCCTGACAAACATTAACTAATTAATTTAAACTGACATAATAATTTTAAAGAAATTTAACATTCGAAATAAATAAAAATAATGCCAAAAAAATATCAAATTCGTCGACTCACCTTCCTTGTAGAAAACCGAGAGGCCAAAATCAGTAGCCTTGAGCGGAGCATTCTCCTCCTTGGACGAAAGCAAAAAGTTTTCGGGTTTAAGATCTCGATGAATCACCCCCATCGAATGACAAGTGTGGATTATTTTCAAAATGGTCCTCAAAAGATTGGCCGCCCCTTTCTCGGTATAGTGTCCTTTTTCGATGATCCTATAAAACAACTCGCCTCCCGCACATAATTCCATTACAAGGTGCACGTCCGTATTATCCTCGTACGCTTCCTTCAACTCGACAATGTTAGGCTGCCCCGACAAATGGTACATTATTTGCACTTCTCTTCTTACATCTTCGATGTCCTCTACTCCCCAGAGATTCCTTTTGGAAATGCTCTTGCATGCCAGTTTCTCTCCCGTGGTCTTCATACAAAAAATAAATTTATTATTCGAAATTATTCCTTCCACAATAATTGGTTAGTATTAGGAAGCATACCTTGTTGGTACATAAATAGGTGATGCCGAATTGGCCACGGCCAAGCTCTCTGCCAAGAGTATAGGTCGCACGAACATTCTCCATTGGCCTACCTAAAACCGGGCCAACGGGACCAGCCGATTTGGACGGTAAAGGAGATGCGGGTTTAAGACACGGTACGGGTCCTGTACTAACGGGGCTAGTACCGGGACCCTCATATTTGACACCCTTTATTTTTCTAAGGGAGCAGCAATTTTCCATTTCGATTGGGGAGGTGGAGGAGAGGAGCAATTGGAAGGATGAGGAAAATGGAAAGGGGGGAGAGTTTAGAGTTATTTGCCTTGGTTCTAGTAAAATCGTTGTACTTGGAATGAATGGAGTTTTCCAACAAAGGTGGAGAGAGAATTGCAGGAATCCATTTTGTTTTTTGGTTTGGTCAAAACGTGTGTGTTTTCAGTCAAGTTGGTTTGTTTACTTATTTTCTCTTTTATTTTTTGATTTTTCTGGTTGCATGGTTGTGTTTATAGATATCTAAAAGTTATACGATGCAATCCTTTAAAATTTTGCAAACAATGATACATTTTTTTCATAATTTATTGAGTGTTCAAAAAATGCACTATTAACATTTTTGATATATTTTTCTGGCTTATTTATCATTCACTGATTTTTTCAAACATAATGGAAATTAAATTTTATAATTTTTTCTGGCTTATTTATCATTCACTGATTTTGTAATTTAAATTTTATTTATCATGCACTAATGTTTTCAAATTGCCAAGCTTAGGCCTCTACTCTCATCTCCTTTCTCATATTCAACTTCACTTTTGCTTAAAAACAATCGTTTTTTTTTCTTACTAAATATTGGAGGAATTAAATGATCTGCATTCTCCCGATTAAGTATGTCGTAGGATATATCGAAGTTTTCGAGACATTCGCTGAATATATAAGAGGACTCGTGTTTGCTAAGATATTGTGTAGATGACATAAAATAAATTAGATTGAATTAGGTACCAGAGTGTCCCATTTTGTCGGGTACATAGTATATCGTATCATAAAATGAAACTAAATTCAACTTTTTTTTTGACGGATATATGCATGTAGTTCTTATAATTATATATTTATGTCCTTTTGGGAGGTTTAAAATATTTTTTAAAAAGAAGGTAACCAAGAACTCTCATTTTTCTTGATATTTTTCTATGGTTTTCCTTTATTTTCTTTTTTGTTGTTGTCAAATTGATAATGGAATTTATCAAATAATAATCGTAATTGATCAATAGTAACTTAATTGAAACACCAGATACAGTAATTTATCACACAACAACAAAAATGGAATTTGATATTGTTTTGCTTTTTGTTGTTAATTAAATAGATATGGTAATTTGTTATTAACTTATGAAACAATGTTATTTATAAAAACATTTTATGAAACGTGAAACTAAATGCACAAAACTGTCATTACGTAATGTACACTATACGAAAAAAAAACTCACATTAGAGAAAATAATTCGGATGTTCGGAGGCTGAATTTGGGACCATAAAATCAATAGGATCCTAAGAATTTGATCAAATCAAATTATAATGTCCTTGAACTCCTAATTGTAAGTATAGTTTTTATGTTTCAAAACTATAATAACCTATGTTACACGGATACTTCAAAAATGCAGAAGTATTCTGAGGATACGCGTATCCGATACGGATACGGGTGCGATACGGCTCAGATACATATCGGATACGTCACGTGGCGTATCCGAATATTTTAATATTTATTTTTTTCGGATACGACAGGATACGGTTGGGAATACGTTCAGGATACGGGTGTGATACTCCACCATTTAGGATACTTCGGCCTATTATATATTTTGGCACATAATATTTTTAAATAAATTATATATGATACTTCTAGGATACTTCTAGATTAGTTCTAAAATATTTTTAGAACAAATTTATGATAGTTTTATGATACTTGTATTGTTTGGTTGATATTATTTATTGTCATAATATTTAATTTAAAAATATTATTAATTTATTATTTAATTATTAATTATATATAATATAAATATATTAAACTAATAATTATATAGCCGTATCCGTATCCGTGATTTTTTGAAAATTGTCGTATCGCCGTATCCGTATCGTATCGGATACGCTACCCGTATTCGTATCCGTGCAACATAGATCATAACTAGATAAAAGTGAAAGAAAATTTAAAATTTGAAAAAAGAAGTTTGAGTGGATTTTTTGCCGAGTTTGAAAGAGTGCATTTTGGCTGTTAGCTAAAGCCATTTATGAAGCCATGACATGCTATGTTGCACGGATACGGATACGGATACGGGTATCGTATCCGATACGATACGAATACGGCGATACGGCAATTTTCAAAAAATCACGGATACGGATACGGCTATATAATTATTATTTTAATATATTTATATTGTATATAATAAATAAATAAATAATAAATTAAATAATATTTTGAATTTAAATATCATGACAATAAATAAAATCAATACAACAATACAAGTATCATAAAAGTATTCTAAATTTATTCTAGAAGTATCGTAGAATTAATTTAGAAGTATCCTAGAATCATCCTACAAGTATCCTATATAATTTATTTAACAATATTATGGACCAAAATATATAATGGGCCGAAGTATCCTAAATGGAGTATCCCAGCCGTATCCTGAACGTATCCCAGCCGTATCCTGCCGTATCCCAACCTTATCCGAAAAAAATAAATATTAAAATAATCGGATACGCCACGTGGCGTATCCGATACGTATCCGAGCCATATCGTTCCCGTATCCGTATCGGATACCCGTATTTTCAGGATACTTCTGCGTTTTTGAAATATCCGCGTAACATATATGACATGGCATTTTCTTATTGGTTCAAATTTGTAAAGTCCCAAGGTCAAAATAAGAGATTGACAAAATCGTTAGTGCTCCGTTAAATGAGTTTGAAAACACACACTATTTCATGATAAAAATCATGGCATGTTTTCACACTTTCCTGTTATTTATTATTTTAAAATATTGTTACTAAATAAATTTCAACAAAATATGTTTAGTTTAAAACTTTAACTGTAAAACTAGTGATACTTATAAGTAAAATAAATGGGAAATTTAATCATAATGTTTTTGGATATTGTAAAAAAAATTCTATATTTTTGTGAACTCCAAAAAAAAATCTTCTACCAAACTGTCATTGAGGAGTATTTTTAGAGTTTCCAAAAATATAGAAATTTTTTTACCATATCCAAAAAAGTTTGGATTTTTTTTTTTTAATTTCTCTAAAATAAAATTTATGTATAATTCAAAATAAAATAACAAACTTAAAATAAAATAAAAATGATAATACGTGTAAGTAATAATAGTTGAATATAAAACAAAAATCAACCTAATGATAACATTTCAATAATACAAATCTTTTATATTTCGTCAAATAAATATTGTCTAACATATTAGAAAATAATTAATTCGGAGCATTATTTTTAGAACTAATATCAATTATGTTTTTACTAAAATACCACTCCTTTGTTAGGTGTGTACAAGAAATATAATTATGCATTAAATTGTTAATTGTTTAATTAACAACATTAAAATATAGTGCATTTTAAATATAATTTATTATTAATATATGAATAATATTGTTAGTTTAAGAGTAATCTCAAATTATTAATGTTGGATTATTATTTGTTTGAGTTACTGATATTTTAGATTTTTTTCTAATACTAATTTAATAAAAATATAAGAAAAAACAAATTAATAAAATGTTATGATTAAAATACATGTTAAAGTGAAGAGGGGTATTTTGGTATAAGTACATATATTTGTTCTAGACGAAGAATATTAGCTATATAAGTAGCACCATCCTAATTACGTATGTAACTTCATATTAAAAAATAATAAAATAATATATATAAACTAGTTTTATATAAAGTTTTCTTTTGAAATTAGTTTTGTACACGATATTTTGATGACGTGACAATCTATGACATGCAATATTTGATAACGTGACAACCTAAATTATTTCAATTACGGATCTATTAAATATGAATAAATATGAATCTAGTCTTTGAGGTATTATTTATGAATCTATTAAATATGTCATTTCATTAATTTATTAATTATATGCAGGGATGACCCAAGTGCAAAGCCCATGAAATCCGGGCTTCATGTCTAATATTTTAAGGGGTCCAAATATTTCGAAAAAATAATATATCCAGATAAAATAAGGATTATTACAATGAAATTACTACAAATCATAAAAATTCTTGTGGTCTACTGTTAGAACAATTATTTATTTTGTGAGAGATCATTAGTTTGAATCCCTACAAATTATAATTTTAGTTTTTTTTTCTCCAAAATACAACGAAAATATAAGAAAATTTCGTATGTCGAGATTTGAACTTTGGATCTATAGGAAAAAGACAAAAGTTTTGACCAGTAAGTCACACATTCACATGTGGATTGTTAGTATTCCTTAATAATTAATTTAAAAGTTTTTAAAAAAAAAATAGTTTCGGGTCCTTAAAATGCTTTGTCCGGTTCTGATTATATGTTATATATTAACTACTTTGTAATATGTTGGACATTATTTGTTTGACATGATATAATAAAAATTCGTTATTATTGAAAAGTATCATTATGATACATATTGATAATTGAAAAGTACCATTATGATACATATTGTTATTATTTAATTATTATTATTTATAGGTATTTTTTATTTTTAAATTTTTATTTAAAATTTAAAAATTTGTATTTAAATTTATTATTTTAGTTTTAAGTGTATTTTACTTATATGTATCACCAGTTTGGCAATTAAAATTTTGAACTAAACATATTTAATTTAAATTTATTTAATAACAACATTTCAAAATAGTACATAACAAGAGGAAATGCATGAAAAATATGCCAATGCTTTATATCAAGAAATGTATTATGTTATCTTTCAAATCTTTTAACAGATCTCTAACGTTCTGTCAATGTTTTTTGTCTGCTTATTAGCTTTACAATTTGAACCAATACGAACATGCCACGTCGTGGCTTTATGAAAGGCTTTAGTTTTTAAGCAACATAGAAAATACACTCAGTTTGAAAATGGACATAAAATCTTAAGAGACTCCAAGCTGGCTTGATCATTAGAGCTAAGTCCTGATTGTCCCAGACAAACTTGAAAATAAAAAAATCGAAGTTAATTTGTAAATCAAGCATGCGATACTTATGTACCTGATTCGATCTTTTCGCAAATCACGTCTTATTAAAATAGTTCTTAACTGCCTGAAAAAATAGTATGAAGCGTAAATTAGTACGATAAAAATAAAATATGTTATTTACTAGAAAATAATTGTGAAACATAAAGCAAACGATAATGCGGCAAATCTTTCGAACCTTATTTTCTAATTTGTGATTTAGCAATGCTTAAATATTGATTATTCTCCAATATCTTACTTCGGCAGATACCATGAAATATTAATTTTGGATAATATTTCTGTGGAGTTTGTTTCATTTTATCAAAATTGATCTAATAGTATTTTTTTTTTTTTGTAGAGTTCATTTCATTTTACCATGAAAAAATATGAGCCATATTTATGCCCTTTCAAACCAAATAATCATATGTCAATCAACTCTTTTGGTGTGAATTTTCTTGTTTGCTGATTAAATTGGCATGAACTTTCACAATTTGGGTGAGAATAGATACCATTCTTTTCTTATTATGCAAACATGCTATCCGCACCGACCCAACCTAAATCATGATAGAGAGGCAAAAAATATCAAATCCTCATGTATACGTATTATATTATATAATTATAGATAATTATAATTTTAGGGAAATTCCCCTCTTCTTAGCCCTCCACGTTATCAGGGGCCTCTTTGTAAAAAAAATAATTTTTTTACATTTTGGTCCTTTTTATTTACATTTTGATCTTTTTTATTTGAAAAAATTATATTTTGATCCTTTTTAATTTACATTTTGGTCTTTTTTATTTACATTTGGTCCTTTCAAGTTTGAAAAATTACACTTTGGTCCAGGGGCCTCTTTGAAAAAAATTTATTTACATTTTGGTCATTTTTATTTATATTTTGGTCATTTTTAGTTGAAAAAACTACATTTTGCTCCTTTCTATTTACATTTTTGTCCTTTTAAGTTTAGAAACTTACATTTTGGTCCTTCATTTACATCTTGATCATCTTTTATTTACATGTCGGTCCTTTTTTACATTTTTGAATTTACATTATAGTTCTTTTTATTTATATCTTGGTCCTTTTCAGTTTTAGTTCACACTTTGGTACTTTTTATTAACATTTTGGTCCTTTTTAATTCAAATTTCGGTCCTTTTTTACATTATTAATAATTTCTCTCATCTCATGCCTCCACATCACCACCTTATTATGCCTCCCTATCACCACTTTACTTGGAAAATTTTCAAAAGACTCCTTAAATTTTTAGATATTGTAAAAAACAATTAATTTACATATGTATTAATTTAAAAATAATGCTTTTTTAATTTTAAAAAATTCTTAAACTGTTTGTAATATATAATAATTAAAAAAAATTACTATATGTTATATGTTATATAATTTTAATATTTCATTCATTACAAATATTCGACTTATGTATTATTTTTCTTGAAAAACTAACATAAAATTATAATAAGTTGAACAATATTATTAAAAGAACATCTTGCAAATATTTAAAAATAAAATATCATAAAACTATTAAAAAATACATAAAAGGAAAACTAAAATAAAAAGTAGATGTTTAAATAGATATTTTCTATGAATATATTTGCAAGATGTTTATTTATTATTATTTAATGTTAATTTTTTATGAATAAAGAATGGAATATTAAAATTATATAAACAAAATATGTAATAATTTAAATTTTTTTAAATCACTACATGTTAAGAAGTGTTTATGAATTTTCTTAAAATTAATAAAAAATAACAAAAATAACTTTTAATTATTACATATGAGATTTGGAGGGTATTTTGGAAAAAAGAAATTAATATCATCCATAAGGAGTATTTTAAAATAAAAGTTTCGTAAAAAAAATTGCGCGGGAAAAAAGATAGAGGATTTTTTACAATATCAAAAAAAAATTAGGGGGTTAAAAATATACCAAATCACGGATGTGCGAATAATCATGACAAACTCGAGGGTTCCCGCGCAATTGCGCGGGGAAAAAGCTAGTTATGTTAAAGGTTAAAATAATTTATCATGAAAATTCGTTTTACTACATACGTGTCGGCAAGGAAAATAATATTTTTGTAACCACAAAGCAAAGATCCCTTCAATTCTATTAAAATGGATTTTAAAAAAGTCTTTGATAATGTATTATGCAAATTCGTTTTACAATTTTTTGAGGCAAGAGGCTTTCCCCAAAAATGATTAACATGGATCAGACACTAATTACTATCCTCCTCGAGCTCATCGATTAAAGTAAATGGAAATGTATTACCCTAATTCTTCCATCAAAGAGGACTAAAACAAGAAGACTCCCTATCTCCGATGATTTTTGGCCTTGCGGTTGATATTCTCCAAAACATATTTCGCAACATAAACGATCTATTCATTAAATCCATGGGGATAGAAGTGCCCGTATTACAATTTGCGGATGATACGATAGTAGTTATTTGAGGCGCATCCCACAAACATCCACTTGATAACACACGCTCTTAATACTTCCGCCGAAATAACGGATTTATCCATAAGTTGGAATAAAAGTAGTTTCACTCCGATAATAATTCCAACTACACTACATCCCCATATTGCTAACGTTTTACGAACGCCAAATAGAACAATTCCCTTTAATATACCTAGGAATTTCACTCTCTATAAATAAACTAAAAAAATAAGATTATCTTTCTCTAATAAATAAGATCCAAACACGAATATCATTATGAAAGGAAGATTACTATTCCTAGGAGGGAGAGTGGCTCTTATCGAATAACTCTAAATGCGCTTCCCTTGTACATAATGCAAGTACTGAAACTTTCGAAATAGATGATAAAAAATATAAATAAGCTAGTCCGAACATTTCTTTGGAGTGGATCCGATAAACTAAATCCAGGACAATGCCTCATCAATCATGAAACAATTTGCATGTCAAAATAAAAAGGGAGAATAGGAATCTCTCACACAAAGACAAAGGCCTTACTTCTAAAATTCCTATGGAGTATACATGGTATCCCACAAAAGTAAGAAATACTTCCTCGATGACATCATCACGTTAATTAAATTATTGGTCAATTGAGTTGAAAATTTAATTTTAATAAAATATGGTAGGTACAGATCAATTAACAAACATACAAATTAACAAAAAATTAATTTTAATTAAGATTATGACAAGTACATACCGATTAACAAAGAATTAACACATTCTCGATGATGTCATCGAGGATATTTATCCCACTTTTGTGGGGACAAGTATAATTTTCCAAATTTGACAAGGAAGAAACGAACATATGGACAAAGTATGTAAAAGAAATTTACGAAATATATAACTCGAGGGGTCTAACAATATCCAAATCCTCCTACTTTATAAAAGATCTTCTCTCCGTTCAATCAATATACAAAATGTCGACAACAACGGACAATGAAGGGCAAACAAATGAATGGAGATGGGATCCGAATAATGACTTCCCAACAAAATCCGCATACGCGTTCATAAGAAACTCCGGAATAACGAACCCATGGCAAAAGAGAGTATGGAGAATAATGGCCCCCCTCAAATGTAAAATATTTCTCTGGTTGGCAATTCAGGAACGCATAAATACGGCGAACTCCTAAATAAAAAAGGATGGCCTAATATCCTGATTTGCTCCTTGTGCCAAAGGGATCCGGAAACAAAAACAACACCTCTTACTAAATTGCTGCTCCGCGAGGTTTGTGGGCAGAGACGAAATCACAAAAGCTCGACACCAATTTGCGGAATCATCCTCAAACATAGAAAAAACAACACTAGATACGTTATGGTTGGCAATCACGTGGACCTTATGGAAGGAGAGAAACTCAAGAATCTTCACACAAAAATCTAAGTTCCCATCAATTGCAGCGAGCAAAGCGTACAACTAGCAATCATTTGGAAGTAGACTGGGAGATGGTGTGTAGGAAAATTTTAATTACTTTCGCGTATTTATAAAACACAAAGGCAGGCCCCTAGCCTCCATAATTAAAAAATTAAAAAATAAATGTAAAAATTTAACTCATATTTATAAATCTAGTAAACTAGGGACAACTTTTTTCTATTTCATTGGAATTTTCTTCGTTTCACAAATTTCACGTGATTTGATATTTTAATTGATGATTTGTTGAGTTTATTTCCAATGCAATGCTTTTGACTTTTACCAAGTGTAATTCAAGAAAACTTCTTTGTCTTGGAAATAACAAGAACATTCAGCCTTTTAAAGTCTAATCCTTGTTCTTTTATGCAAGTCAATATGCATGTTCTTCACAAATTATCAGCATTTAAAAATCACCTCTCCCTTATTCTATCAAAATGTATGAAAGAAGCCCAATTTTCCATGGAATTTTTTTACACCAAAAACTCCAAAATTATTTTAAATTCAACATTAGAACTGTTCGTTTTATTCTAGTGTGAAGTTACAAAGAAGTTGCAATTTTATTAGGCCATATACGGTGTTCCCACGTTTCACCAAAAAAGAATCTATATATTAATTTGCATGTGATAGATAATTAACATAATTAATTATGTATCATGTCCTAATTAATATGTTAATTTTTTGTTTAAAGGAGCTTATGTCAATTACCCGAATTCCATTTGATTTGTAACTTCATTTACATTATTGTGTACTTTTTGAAATTAATACATATTTTTTTGGAGGAGAGATTGTCTCATCTCTCCAATATATTAAAAAAAAATGGAGTTCCAATTACAAAGGCTACCAAATAAGAATAGACCGAACTTTTTTTACTCTCTCTTCTTTTTATTTTTTGGTAACCTGATTGTGTTTACAGATATCTAAATGTTGTATGATGCAATTCTGTAAAATTTTCCAAAGAGAACATCTCGCAAATTAAGATGACCTGCATGCTCCCAATTAAGTAGCATGCCTTAGGGTATGTCTAGGGTTTCAACGAAACAAATTTTGCCCGAATTAACCCAAATCATATCCGAAACAATAATAACAATAACAACAACCACAATAATAATAATAATAATAATAATATATTTTCACAAAAATAATTTTTTTATTTTTGTTAATTTGTGAGGTTGGTACAAATAAACATTAAATCTAATTTTATTAATAATACGAAGAATATTAAATTCTTGCTAACCAAACAATTAGATGAAATTTTTAAGTATTACATGGATCCATTGGTGAATTATGCAATGATTGTAATATGGTACATTTAGTATATTTTATTTTAAATTATATTTGGCTGTTAAATTATATTTACATACATATTGTAGTATTATAAAAAAATAAGTTTGATCAAAATCTGCTGAGATGGTGAATTAAACGTCCGTTTTACGCTAACAGCTAAATTAAACGTCAAAACGCTACGCGCCGCTACATGCTATCTAAAACATTGTTACGGACTATTAGTTTTTCTTTCTCCAAATTTATTGTTTTCTTCCTCTCATATATATTTTTTTTAAATTATAAAATAATCAAGACTTGAATTTTTAAAATAATATTAAATTATTACATCACAATATCCGTTTTAATATAATATTATACTATTACATCATAGTAATATAGTATCCATTTAAATATCCGAAATTTGTGTTCGACAATATCCGAACCTTATCCTATATGTTTAATATTCGAATTGTATCTGGATCCGGATAATTTCATATCCGGATCCACATCAGAAAATAAAATAAAATAAAATAAAATAAAATATGGATATGTTATGAACACTATCCGAACCGTATCCGAATCATTTGACACCCCTAGGTATGTCAACGTTTTCCAGGGTACAAGAGTAATTTTTGCTAAGACATTGTGTAGATGATAAAAATAAATTAGATTGAATTTGGTATCGGAGTGTTGTCCTGTTTTGCCGTGTACAAATAGTGTAATGTATCGTGAAATGAAACAAAATTCAACTTTTCTTCTTCTTCTTTTTTTCTTGGGCATGTTTGATTTGAGGGATTTTGAGGGATATCCATCACGAAATACAGGATTTACTCAAAATCCCTTGTTTGATTTGTACCTGTATTGCATTTCAACCCCAAAATCCCGGGATATTGTTATACACAAAAAAAAAATCTGTATTTCAGAATACACGGAGAGGTCTCGTTCGTGTATTCCTCTCAAGCAGTTCTTCTCTCCTCCTCTTCGTTCGTAAAAACTTGTCGCTCTGCCTGTTACCCTCCCCAGAATTTGTTGCGCTGCCTCTCTCTTTTCAATGCAGTTTGTTGCCGCTTCTCTCCTTCACCTAATTCGCTGCTGCCTCAAGGTCCTAAGTTGACTAGTGCCACTGTATCTTCGTCTTTCCAAGAATACTCACAAGCATCAAAGCTTTTGCCAACATCACCTATATCAGTGAGTATCTCATGCCTTTGCCTCTTCATGTGTGTGCTATTTCGAGGCCAATTAGTGTCTCAAATAGCATGAACTACTACTTTATGTTGCAATGGATGTCTCAATTAAGAAGAAATAGTATCAATTAAGGTTAAGTACTGTTAATTAGAATTCGATTAGTGTCTAATTAGGGTTAAGTACTATCAATTATTGTCTCAATTGGGGTTAAAGATGTTTTTGTTGCATTCATTGAAGTTATGAACTCAGTTGTTTGATTAGAGCTACAATCGATTTGTTTTATTTTCTCAATTTGCGAATAAATTACATTCATTATGATTCATTAAACTGTATTTAGTACTGTTAATTAGCCTATTATTTGGCTTACCATCACACTTATTTTTTCTTTTTAGGGGTCAAATTGCAAAAGAAACCATCTTTAGGGGTTATCGACTGGTGGAAGATTGAGAACGTATGGGGTTAATTTGGGGCGAATGTCTTTGCAAAATATGTCGGAGAAGAAGGTAGAGAGGTACCGGTACCGTACCTGTTTTGAGAGGTACTGGTCCAGTACCAGTTTTGAGAGGTATGTCTCGAACAATTTTGAGAGGTACCGCTACCGGCACCGCATACTATACTGGTACCCGTACAGTATAATATTTCGAAGAGTAGCTATGGCAGAATGTGAATTTCGAAGAATTAATTGAAGACGAAACATATTTATAATATTTTGCTAGTTAAATCTTGTTTGTGATAATTATACAAGTTAAATCTTAATTTAATTGATTCATTATTATATTAAGTTAATATTTTACTAATACAAATACTGAAATTTGCCAACTAGAGTTAGCCTAGTTGGTCACACCTCTTGGCTAGGGAGCGAGAGGTGTGGGGTTCGATTCCCGACGGAGACACTGAATTATAGATTAAATGTTAAATGAGTGAATAGAGTGTGTGGCCTACGGGTTTGTAATAAAAAAATAATAAAAAAAAAAGAGATTGTATTCTGAAGTGGGACTTTGAGCCCTCTCCGAATTTACTCAAAAAAAAAAAAAACAAATACTGAAATTTTATGCTTATTTGTGATAATTATACAAGTTAAATCTTAATTTAATTGATTTATTATTATATTTAGTTAATATTTTACTAATACAAATACTCAAAATTTATGATATTATTTCTTTGAGATATTTAACAAAAAACCATCAAACAAATTCAACTCATGGATTCCAATCAAGAATCAAACAAATGTTTTTTGTTTACATGTATTTGAAATACAATTAATCAAACAACCAGCATGGATTGTCAAATACATGGATTATCATATACATGTATATGATATATCCATGTATTCCAAAATCCCTCAAATCAAACATGCCCCTTATGGATATACACGTAGTTCTTATAATTATATATTTATGTCTTTTTAAAAGAAGGTAACTAGGAATTCCCATTTTTGTTGATATTTTCCTATGGTTTTCCGTTATTTTTATTTTTTTGCTGTTTTTTCCTTTTTTTTCAGCGATATATTTCCTGGTCTGTTTGGAGTTTTTTTTTTTTTAATCTTTCTTCTTGTTGTTAATTTGATAGATGGTAAATACAGTAATTTCTCATACAACAACAAAAATGGAATTGAAACAAGAAAAAAATGTATACAATAATCATGAACGTGTTGTTCATGTATAGCGAAAGAAAAGAAAATTAAAAAACTAAAAAAAATTGTCGTGTTTTAGCTACTAAGCTTTTATCATCATTTTTGCCTCCTCGATTGCTTTTCTTGCTATGTTTATGGGGGGAACTTTTTTTATTTTGGAATATTCGTTTGTTTCGTTCCTTCCATATGCCCCATAGCATTGCCGCCCATCTCCAGATCCATTTTTTTTCTCTCCTTCGATTGTTGTTTTTCCCTATTCGATTTTAGAGTGTTGGATAAACTTCGTCGCATTTGTGTTGGTTGGCTCGTATTGGCTAATCTATCGGTCAACTTCCATGCCGATTTGTGTCGATATGCGGCCATACTCTTTTTACTAATCTATCGACGGTATTTAGTTTATTTTGCATAGCTCATGCAAAAAACTTGACCTTTATGGGCGCTATTATTTTCTAAATTACTCTTTGCCAAGGAATATCAATTTCCGGGTTCCTCATGAACGAGTAAGCCGATTTTGCCGAAAAAATTCTCATTGGGTCCCAATTCCATTTTGTGGTCCCATCCATATTTGTCGTTGTTGCCACTTTATAAATCGGAATTAATTCTTTTAATTGTTGGAGGAAAAACGAGGTTGTTCCGTTATATAACTCTAGATCACTCACCGAGTTTATGTTGTGTAGTTTTGATAAACATTTAGTGTTGGGTATCAGCGCCACTACCGAGCCCCGCGCAGCGGATTGAAGGGCACGGTCTGACCCGATCCCGAGGACCACGTCACGTCCGATCGGACAAATCCTAAACTACGTGCAACTACCTATGAAATTAACTCTTAATTCATATATAATCATACCACGTGAAATTGATCACGAAGACGGATTGACTGCGTAGTTGATTTGCTCGCCTCGATTCCGGTAAACGTGCGTCCCACGTCCGCACGATTCGACACCTTGCTCGAAGCTCCGATTTGTCGAACAACCGGATATTATCCGATTCGTCTCCGACCTTGCTCTCGACTGATCACACCAGAGAATCTCAATTGAGATTCCTCTACTCGTATCCACCGCGAGCCTCGTCTCTCGGTTACGCGTGATTCCCCTAAAATCATCGTAAAATTGCTCAAATTCCTCAATCTGCAATGGAGCTTTCTCTCTTTTCTTGTCTCACAAGAATGCTCTCTTTCAGATCTGGAATGAATCAGAGAGAGAAAGAGAAATATCAGGTGAATATCATGAAAAAAAATATGGCTTAAGAATTAACTTGGAAGAATTTATATAAATAGGCTAATATGCAATCAGAATTGGGTCAGTTCATAATCTGGGCCCGCTCAGAATTTAGGGTTTTAATCTAATTTCTAATAATTAGATTTTAATCTGAATTTTGGGCTTATTCTGATTTTATTTAGTTTTGGGCTTTAATTCTGAAATTAGGGTTTCTTAACCTAATTTCGGATTTAACCTAAAATTGCCTATATATATATTCAGAATTTCATTTTTCTCTTCTCTCTCTAATTTCTGACCTAATTCGGCCGCCGATTTTTCTTCTTTTTCCCACAAAACGAAAAGAAATCTGGTGAGTTTCAGAGAGAGATTTTGAGCAGAAACCTTGAGAGAAATAATCGTGATACCGGCTAGAACGGTGTTGGCGGTTCCGATCAGACGAAATCGAGGTGGACACGAGTAGAGGGACTGCACGAGCAATCCTTGGAGAAGGTTCAACAGATTGGAGAAGAAGACATCACGTACTAACTTGTACGAGGTAAAATTCTGATTACTCTTCCTTTTTCGGTGTTTTTCGAGTGTGATCCAGGGTAGAATTAGGTTATACATACGAAATAATTCCGCTGCAAACCTCTAAATTCGTGTGTATAATCCTACATATCATATATTAACCTCTCCATTAATGACGGTATTAATGAGTATCAAAAACTGCCAATCTAGAATTTGGATCACAGTTCGTCATGACGCACGATATGGTGCGTCATGACGCACGTGTCACGAGTACTTGATCTAGCTGTTACAATTGTGCTCCGTCATGACGGACAGGACTGTGCGTCATGACGCACAACTGTCATGACGCACAAAAGTTGAAATTTTTTTTTTTCTGTCGTTTCTCGATCGAACTTGGAGTTGCGATCGTATGAACAAAATTCTGGACAACAAAAATTTTTTTCTGTCAAAAATGCCCAATAATTTAAAATTTTCAATTTATAAATTCAATTCGGTATAGCATATAGCCTAAAACGGGGATGATTGTTTGTGAATGTTTGTATGTGTGTTGTGATTGTTTGTATGTGTGTTATGTGGGGGTCAGTGAGCTTTCCAAATTGTAAACTATTTTAATATGGGGACCGGTGAGTCTTCCAAGTTGTAGTAGAATAGGTTTAGTTTTGAAAAAGGCACCTTCAAAGCAAGGCGACACGAAGATTGGATCTTCAAGAAAAGACGACACAACACGAAGATTGGATCTTCAAGAAAAGCACAAGATCATCTTGGGTTTTAGGGTTGGGAATTTAGGGTTTTATGATTGCTCATAAAACTAAAAGGCCTATATGCTATACCGTACAATATTTTATTTTTTGTTTTATGCATGAATAAAATAAAAGTTCAGTAAATGATTTTATAAAAAGAAAATCCTCCCACGTAATTATCAAGTAAAATGCCTCCCAAAGTGGAACCTTCGAAACTAGTATTTGTTTATTTGTGTTGCATGGCCATAGTCTGACACAAATTTTCAAATACGTAGCATTGAAGGCATGCATTGATTAGGAGTTGACGTGTTGCATGGCTTTAGTCTGGCATGTCAATTCGCTAATTGAATGATACTCCATTTGTGGTTTGGACTTGACCAATTAACTAGCTAGGCTAGTATTTGAGGCAAGGAGTGAGGAACACATACTCTGGTTTTGAGTTGGACTCAATACCGGACCTCGCGAATAAAGCAAGAATCGTCTTAGAGATGATTGGACTTCGTCCTACCCGACGTGACATATTTTCTGAGTTGTTGGCCATAGTCACCTTAGAAATACGTTAAATAGGGATCTTGTCCATTATGAGATTTAAGGTATCGAATCTCCGTTTCAATAGTGGGGATATTTGAAATGATAAAATAATGGGTATTTCAAGTTGTTTAAAAATGAATTTAATATATGAAAGACCACGTTATTAATTACATTATTTTTCAAAAATTGTAGATTTAATGGCTTTACCAAGTAATAACCGCTTTAGTTTGCGTTCCATTTTGGAAAAGAAACGAATGAACGGAAAGAACTTTCTCGACTGGCAGAGGAATCTGGGATTCGTTCTGAAACAGGAAGGAAAGGCACACGTCTTGGAGACGCCTATCCCTCCTGTGCCAGGGGATGACGCAACTGGGGATGCCATATTCGAATATCAGGCCATGATGGACGATTCGAATGATGTCACATGCCTCATGTTGGCTACTATGACTCCTGAATATCAAATCCAGTTTGAGAAACAGGATGCATACGAGATTATGAAACAACTCAGGGAGATGTTTCAGGTTCAAGCAAAGGTGGAGAAGTATCAAGCTCTTGGCAATGCGACGCAATGCAAGATGCAAGAGGGTACACCCGTTAGCTCGCATCTTCTCAAGATGAAAGGATATTTCGATCATCTTGAGAGGCTTGGCATGAAATTCGAGATGGAGTTACAAACTGATTTGATCATGTTGTCACTTCCACCGAGTTTCGATTCGTTCATTTCGCATTTCCACATGTCAGACATGAAAATGACCATTCCCCAGTTTTTCGGAATGCTCAGAACATTCGAAAGTGACATGAAACCGCGGTACATGAAGTCTAGGACTTCGGAGGTATTGGTGGTTCAAGGGAAGAGTCCAAGCAATGGGAACAAGAACAAGAAGAGGAAGGCACAGGGCAACAAGGTTGCGCCTAAGCCAGTGAGCAAGAAAGCCAAGGATGACAAGAAGTGTTTCCACTGTCTCAAGGAGGGGCATTGGAAGCGTGATTGCGAGATCTTCTTGAGGGAGAGCAAGCAAAAGACCGCTTCCTCGGACACACCGGCATCAGGTATTTCCGTTATCGATTCTTATTTCTTTACTTTATCATCATGGGTGTTGGACACTGGATGTGGGACTCATATTTGTAATAATATGCAGGGCCTAAGAAGTAGAAGATCGTTGATTCGTGGCGAAGTTGATTTACGCGTCGGGAATGGAGCTCGAGTAGCAGCATTAGCCGAAGGGACGTATGATTTAACTTTGCCAAATGGACTTATTTTAGTTTTGAATAATTGTTGTTATGTACCTACTTTGAGTAGGAATATTATTTCTGTTTCGAGACTTATTGCGGATGGATATGAATTAGTTATTGGTATTAATGATTGTTTTATTTGCAAGAATGACATTTTCTTTAGTAATGTTCTAGTTGAAAATGGTTTATATGTCTTGGATTTAGAAAATAACAAAAAAAATCAGTCCATTTATAACATAAATACCACTCAAACAAATGAAACATACTCATGGCATTGTCGTCTTGGACACATAAACGAGAAACGCATTGCTAGACTCCAAAAGGATGGAGTACTAGATTCTTTTGATTTAAAGTCAATAGAAAATTGCGAATCTTGTTTGATGGGTAAGATGACAAAGACACCTTTTTCCAAGAAAGGAGAAAGATCGAAAGATGTGTTGGCCCTCATACATTCCGATGTATGTGGACCGATAAGTGTCGATGCTAGAAATGGGTATCGCTACTTCGTGACTTTTACTGACGATTATAGTAGATATGGATATCTATACTTAATGCGTCACAAAAGTGAAACTTTTGAGAAATTCAAAGAGTTTCAACACGAGGTAGAACTTCAACTGGGCAAGAAAGTAAAAACCATTCGATCGGATCGAGGTGGCGAATACTTGAGCTATGAGTTTGAGGACTATCTTCGAGATTGTGGTATAGTATCACAATGGACTCCACCCGGTACACCCCAATGGAATGGAGTGTCCGAGAGGAGGAATCGGACTTTGTTAGACATGGTTCGCTCGATGATGAGTCGAACAGATTTGCCAAAGTCATTTTGGGGTTTCGCTCTTGAAACGGCCGCTCATATACTGAATAGAGTTCCGTCCAAATCGGTTGAAAAGACACCATATGAGTTATGGCATGGCAAGGTGCCATCATTGTCTTATCTTAAGATTTGGGGTTGCGAGGCATACGTCAAAAGGTTATTGACGAAAAAACTCGAGCCAAGATCAGACAAGTGTTTATTTGTGGGGTATCCTCAAGAAACTAGAGGATACTACTTTTATTTGCCGAGCGAAAACAAGGTTTTCGTGGCTCGACGTGGACACTTCTTAGAGAAGGAATTCCTAGATCGTCAAGCCAGTGGGAGTAAAATTGATCTCGAAGAAATTCGAGAACCACAACGTGAACAGGTTGATTTGGAACAAGATTCTGAGTTACCATTGGATGGTGAACCAGAATCTAATACACAAGCTCTACGTAGATCTGGTAGGATTCATCAAGAACCTGAGAGATATAGATTTCTAATTAGTAATGACGATGATGAGTTGACTCTAGATGATGAGCCAACCTCCTACAAAGGTGCTATGTCTAGCTTGGATTCCTCGAAATGGCATGACGCCATGAAAACCGAGATCCAGTCCATGTATGATAATAAGGTTTGGAATCTTATTGATCTACCTAATGGTGCTAAGACCGTTGGGTGCAAATGGGTTTTCAAGAAGAAAACCGACATGAATGGTAATGTACACACTTTTAAAGCAAGACTGGTGGCGAAAGGTTTCAAGCAAATTCATGGTATAGACTATGATGAAACGTTTTCTCCAGTAGCCATGTTTAAAAGTATTCGCATTCTTTTAGCAATAGCTGCATATCACGATTATGAGATATGGTAGATGGATGTCAAAATCGCTTTCCTTAACGGGAACCTTACCGAGGATGTGTATATGACACAACCCGAGGGTTTTGTCGATCCAAAGAATACGAATAAAGTGTGCAAGCTTATGAGATCCATTTATGGATTAAAACAAGCATCTCGTGCGTGGAACATACGATTCGATGAGGTTATCGCAAAGTATGGTTTCATTCAAAATATCGAGGAACCTTGTGTATACAAGAAATTCAGTGGGAGTTCGGTTGTATTCCTCATCTTGTACGTGGACGACATCTTACTCATTGGAAATGACATCCCGATGCTTAACCAGGTTAAGGCATATTTGGGTAGTCAATTCGCAATGAAGGACTTAGGAGAAGCTGCCTATATTTTAGGTGTGAAGATCTATAGAGATAGATCGAGGAGACTTCTCGGACTAAGTCAAAGTACATATATTGACAAAGTGATAACTATGTTTCACATGGAGCAATCCAAGAAAGGATTTCTGCCAATGTCACATGGCATCACTCTCACTAAGGCTCAGTGTCCTTCAACGGACGCTGAACGTGAGCGAATGAGTCGGATCCCATACGATTCGGCTATAGGATCGATCATGTATGCCATGATATGTACTAGACCAGATGTCGCATATGCGTTGAGTGTGACTTCCCGCTATCAGTCTGATCCCGGGGAAGCTCACTGGTCCGCAGTCAAGAGCGTTCTTAAGTATCTCAGGAATACTAAAGATATGTTTCTTGTCTATGGTGGTTCGGAAAGAAATCTGATTATCCAAGGATATACATATGCTAGTTTCCAAACTTGCCCGGACGATTTCCAATCTCAAAGTGGTTACGTCTTTACGCTCAATGGTGGAGCTGTTGTTTGGAAAAGCTCCAAACAGAAGACGGTGGCTGATTATACAACTGAAGCGGAATACATCGCGGCTTCAGAAGCCGCAAAGGAGGCTGTCTGGTTACGACAGTTCGTGATGGAACTTGACATTATGCCAAGTATCTCGGGTCCCATGGATGTCTATTGTGACAATAACGGAGCAATAGCACAATCTAAGGAACCGCGAGCGCATCATCGGTCCAAACATGTACTCCGGCGTTACCACTTGATTCGTGAGATTACGAAGAGAGGTGACGTGAAAATAATGAAGATACCTACTGAGGATAACGTGGCCGATCCATTTACGAAGCCACTATCACGTGCCAAGCATGAGCAGCATGCTAGGGCGATAGGATTGGGATATCTATCGCAGTGTTAGATTGGGTGTTTTATTTATGTTTCTTATTGTATAAGGAGATTTGATCTGCCTAGTGCAAGTGGGAGAACATTTATTATGCCCTAGGCGTGTTATTGGAATCGTATTTGTTTATGAGACAGATATTTATATTATTATTCATCATATGACCTAAACCTTCATATTTCAAAAATTTTAAATAACAAGAGAGTGTGTGAGATGTTATTCGATTATAATAATCGGATAGACCTTGAATTTTATTCTAGTTTAGTGCATCGAGTCAGTTGAGAATAATATGTTGCATGGCCTTAGTCTGGCATATTGATTCGTCAATTGAATGATAGTAAAACCACTAAACGGGATGAATATAATTCTAAAACGTCCCTCGTGTATAAAGTTGTTCATAAATTGAACCAGGTAGTCCATTCACTGAATGGAGACTTTTACATACACCGGCATATTCGTAGATGAGATGATCAGGTTTTACTGATCTGAGACGGTAGCGTCGATTCTAGAATATGGATATACGCGGCGTCGTATATTGGACTGACCACTATATGAGTTTGTGACATGGTTAGAGTCATTGGAGACAAACTCATATCCAGATAGTGCGTTTTAGTGCTTCATACTTGAGTGATCTCACGGATACCTAGTGTGTGAAAAGACAATGCTTTGATGTAATTAACCCTACGCGTAACTGTGTAGCAGAGATTATTATTGAGTATTGTTTTTAGCATAGGCAAAGGATGTGAGGTTGCAAGATAGGAATTGTTCCTTTCTAGCCTTGAAAAAGGATAGAGGGAGATATCTCTCGGGCCCCTCTATTGAATTGAGATTGATGAAATGCTTGGCCAAGCTCGATGGAACTCAATAGAGTCCGCATTGTTATTATCAATCTAATTCTTATCGAGAAAAGAGTATATCTGATCAAAATAAAAGATGATGACTTGAAGTTTTAAGCTTCACCGTGACTCCTTTGATCAGAAGATATCGCGAACAAGAGGACTAGTAACACTTATCTGAGCTAGGTATGAAGATGTACTGCATCTTCGTAAAGGTGTTCTCCACCTTTTTCGTGCTAATTCTGGATAGGTATTAACGGCAGTCTAGTGCTCGCAATACCTTGTGGATTGCTGCCATATTCACTGCCAGTCTTAGACGAACCTACAACGGTCACACCAAGATTTCGTAACATATCGGATTCTCAAGATAATGCTCACCAATACGTTTGTTGGACAACCAAAATGAAATCACGTGTGATTAGATCTCACGACATATGTTGGACATATGGCCAAGTTGATTAAGTCTTAATCCAAGAGGGAGTTTGAAAGAAAATATGGGTTAAGAATTAACTTGGAAGAATTTATATAAATAAGCTAATATGCAATCAGAATTGGGCCAGTTCATAATCTGGGCCCGCTCAGAATTTAGGGTTTTAATCTAATTTCTAATAATTAGATTTTAATCTGAATTTTGGGCTTATTCTGATTTTATTTAGTTTTGAGCTTTAATTCTGAAATTAGGGTTTCTTAACCTAATTTCGGATTTACCTAAAATTGCCTATATATATATTCAGAATTTCATTTTTCTCTCTCTTCTCTCTCTAATTTCTGACCTAATTCGGCCGCCGATTTTTCTTCTTTTTCCCACAATACGAAAAGAAATCTGGTGAGTTTCAGAGAGAGATTTTGAGCAGAAACCTTGAGAGAAATAATCGTGACACCGGCTAGAACGGTGTTGGCGGTTCCGATCAGACGAAATCGAGGTGGACACGAGTAGAGGGACTGCACGAGCAATCCTTGGAGAAGGTTCAACATATTGGAGAAGAAGACATCACGTACTAACTTGTACGAGGTAAAATTCTGATTACTCTTCCTTTTTCGGTGTTTTTCGAGTGTGATCCAGGGTAGAATTAGGTTATACATACGAAATAATTCCGCTGCAAACCTCTAAATTCGTGTGTATAATCCTACATATCATATATTAACCTCTCCATTAATGACGGTATTAATGAGTATCAAAAACTGCCAATCTAGAATTTGGATCACAGTTCGTCATGACGCACGATATGGTGCGTCATGACGCACGTGTCACGAGTACTTGATCTAGCTGTTACAATTGTGCTCCGTCATGACGGACAGGACTATGCGTCATGACGCACAACTGTCATGACGCACTGGATGGTGCGTCACGACGGTATACTCACATATTGGCCTACACAGAAATACATTACCGTGCGTCATGACGGACCAGATAGTGCGCCATGACGGACTATGTAATTTTTGTCAAATTTGCATAATCTTATTATGCATCCAATCGTTCCGACGAACGCGTACGTTCATCTACCCTCATGTGTACAATCTACTAATTGATCTGTAACTGAATTTCCTTCATTTAGTCCAAATATTATCCTTTTATTCATCAAGATTTCAAAACCATTTTAGAAGGACATTATTTTTAGTTTCTAAATTTTGTATTGCTAGTCCTCCGTTTTTCTTTGATATACACATAGTTTCTCAATTTACAAACATTTTAGAATGATAATTTTTTTTGTTGTTGTTAATTAAATGTATATAGTAATTCGTTATTACCTTTTAAAACCATGTTATTTATAAAAAAAATATTTTATGAAACGTGAAACTAAATGTACTGCTAATCCTCCGTTTAGAAGTAGGACATTTATTTTTAGTTTCTAAATCTTGTATTGCTAGTCCTTCGTTTTTCTTTGATAAACACATAGTTATTCAATTTACAAACATTTTAGAATGATAGATTTTGTTGTTGTTGTTAATTAAATGGATATAGTAATTCATTATTACCATTTAAAACCATGTTATTTATAAAAAAAATATTTTATGAAACGTGAAACTAAATGTACATAGCTATCATTCCGTCATTACGAAACCTCAAGTTAGAGAGGATACTTCAGATATTTAGAGGCTAAGTTTTGGACCATAGTTCTTAATGTTTCGAAACTAGTTCAAAGTGAAAGAAACATTAAAATTTGATAAAGGAACTTTGAGTCGATGTTTTTGCCGGGTTCGAAAGTGTCGACAGATTTTGAGAGACTCCAAGTTTGTTTGATCATTAGAGATAAGGCCTGCAAATTAATCAGATGAATAAAAGAAGGGTTATTGTGTTCAAGTACTCTGAACGAAGCATTCCTGATTGTGAGTTGCGACAGACAAATTTGAAAATAAAAAATCAAAGTTAATTTGTAAATTAAGCATGAAATACATGTTACCTGATTCGATCTTTTCGCAAATCACGTATGATTGAAATAGTTCCTAATCTCATGAAAAGATAGTATGAAGCATAAATTAGCACGATAAAAAATAAATTAATGTTATTTAAGAGAAAAGAATTTGTGAAACATAAAGCAAACGATAATGCGACAAATCTTTCGAACCTTATTTTCTAATTTGTGATTTAACAATGCTTAAATATTGATTATCCTCCAATATCTTACTTCGGCACATACCATGAAATACTGATTTTGGATAATATTTTTGTAGAGTTTGTTTCATTTTATCAAAAATTGATCTAATAGTATTTTTTTTGTAGAGTTTGTTTCATTTTACCATGAAACAAATATGAGTCATATTTATGTCCCTTTCTACCCAAGTAATCATATCAATCAACTCTTTTGGTGTGAATTTCTTGTCTGCTGATTAATAAATTGGCCTGAACTTTCACAAGTTTGGTGAGAATAGACACCATTCTTTTCTTATGATCGAAGCCAAAGAATATCAAATCTTCATGTATATGTATTATATTATTATGTTAAAAGGTTAAAATAGTTTAACTCGCATTTATAAAATCAAGTAAATTATGGACATTTTTTTTCTATTTCATCGGAATTTTCTTCGTTTCACAAATTTGACGTGATTTGAGATCTTATTGATGATTTGTTGAGTTTATTTATTTCCAGTGCAATGTTTTTTTACTTTTGTCAAGTGTAATTCAAGGAAACTTCTTTGCCTTGGAAAGAACAAGAACATTCAGACTTTTAAAGTCAAATCCTTGTTCTTTTATGCAAGTCAATATGCGTGTTCTTCACAAATTATCAGCATTTAAAAACCACCTCTCCAATATTCTATGAAAACGTATGAAAGAACCCTAATTTTTCATTGACTTTTTTTTTTACCAAAAACTCCAAAGTTCTTTTAAATTCAACATTAGAAAATGTTCGTTTTAATTTAATGTGAAATTACAAAGAAGTTACAATTATATTAGGCCAAATACGGTATCCTCACATTTAACCAAAAAAAACATCCATATATATATATATATATTAATTTACATGATATCGTAATTCGTAATTATGGCCTCCCGTGTTAATATATTTTTTTAATTGTCTTTCGTGCCAATAGTTAACAATTAATGTATAACTAATATGTTTATATTAATTAAAAATTATTAATTAAAAAAATTGAAATGTAAATCAGTGTCGTGTGTTAATTATATATTGAATGAAACGTTAATTATATATTAAATAAATTGTCAATTAATCATATTTCACAAAAAAGTTGGTGTTGAAATCGAGGACATTGACATCCAGGACAAAAAAATTCTTTTCAATATGAGGTCATTTATTACGTCCCCATATTTCACCAAAACACGTTTATATACTAATTAATAGGATTAATTAACATAATAATCAATATATACAACATATAATTAATATTAATTAATACATGTTAATTACTCTCTATATTAAGAGTAATATGGCCATCCAATGCACTATCTTATGTCAGTGTTTGATTCGAGATTCATACATTACTAATTAGTGTCGATAACTTAGACATTTATATCAAATCTATGATCGAATTATGTGCTCATTTCAATATTTGAAATTAATTATTAATTGATATGGATCTTAATTATATAATTAATTAGTGCGGTGAAACGGTGATAAATGGGGGAAATATAAATGCCCTTTAGTATATCCAAGTTGTGTTGTGCCTCTTCAGTCTTCCCTCCCAACGCAGAGGCAGCAATAATTGACGGCCCCACACGCTAAACCAGCCAATCCTCCACCCACACTCCTTTCCCACTCCACATTTTTCTACTCTTTCCCTCTCCTCTACGCGCAAACCGAACGCCTTATCAACCTTCTCTCCTTTCTTTCCCATTTTAGCCATAAAACCATATCCAAACTCAAAACTCAAACAAATATTTGAATCTACAAATCATGGGCAATTACTTATCATGCACTCTCGCAAACTCGATCGTAACGTCGCATTCCGTCAAGGTAATTCTCCCCGACGGAACAACCCATCGACTCAACGAACCAATCACCGCTGCCGAACTCATGCTCGACTACTCCGGTCATTTCATAACCCACGTCAAATCGATGCAAATCGGTAAAAGACTAATACCTCTTTCCGCCGACGAGGAACTAGAGATGGCTAGTGCGTATGCGATGATTCCGATGAAAAGATTAAACGCGGTTTGTGCGCCGTGTGATATGACACGGCTGTTGGTTTTGGCTAATAAAGAAGCCAAAAAGGGTTCCGCGGCACGGGTTCGGCCTCATACGAAGGAGATCTTAACGATTGAGGAGGTGCAAGACGGAGAAGTGGCGGCGGAGATTGAAGAGTTCAAGCATAGATTGAGCTGTGGTAGGTCAAGAAAACCTAGTTTGGAGACCATACAAGAGGAGAACTTTTCTTGTTAATAATTTAGTAGTTTCGTATATATGATTTTATTTTATTTTGCTTGATTTATTTGATTATTTGAATCTTGTTGAGGTCAAAAAAATCCTCTGAATCACCACAAGTGTAGATATGCGATTTTTTTAATGAAAGAAAATTTTGGAGACAACGATGAAAAGAAATTGTTCTTGTACATGAATGATTTTATCTCAATCGGAATTGATTATCTTTCTTTTGAATTTACTCATAAACTCTGTTTTCTTTGATAATTACATGAATATGGAGTTTGTAGATTTGTTTGTCTTTGGCATACCCCAAAACGGACATAATCATACATAATTCATGGAATATCAATTACAATTTTTCAAAAGTCAAAAGCAAATGTATAATAATAATGGAAGCGAGACAAATAAAATAGAGAATTTTTACATTGGCCTAATTAATTATGTATTTTTTTTTAGGGGAATTCTTCAAAATCCTCTAATTTTTTTGAGATTCTTCGAAAACCACTAATTTTTAGATTATTTGAAAAATCCCCTAAAAATTAAATTTAATTCTTAGAAAACCGCTACAAAGGTTAGTTTTAACATTCCATTCAAATTTTTTTTTTCTGAACAAAAAATATCGTTCTTAATTTTCTTTTATAAATTTTTTTAGTCAATATAAATTAATAAATACCTAAATAAATTAAATATTTCATGTTATTACAATTAAAAATAATTTATGACAATATTTTACAACTCATTATTTTATTTTACTATATATATATAAAGTATTATTTTATTAAATAAATATTATTTCACACTACATTTTTAATTTTTACACGAAATAATTTTCTATAAAAATCATATAATAAATTATAGAATAGTATAATAAATATGATCGTATAATATTATGGAATATTATATTATAAAATATTATTTATTTATTAGTTTATAGAATAAATTCAATTATAAAATAAATTGTGAGGGTATTTTGGCCCAAAAAATAATAATTTGGATGGAAAATGAAAAATAACACTAGTAGGATTTTTTTTTGAAGAATTAAACTCAATTTGTAGGGATTTTTTCAATAATCTGGATGGAAAATGATAATCTAAAAGTTAGGGGGGTTTTGAGAAATCACAAAAAAATTAAGGTTTTTTGTTGTTGTTGTTGTTGTTGTTGTTGTTGTTGTTGTTGTTGTTGTTAATTATCATGTTATTTAGAAACATTTAGAAATTTTATTAATAATAATATAGAGGGTGGGTCGGTGAAATCTGGTAACAGGTTAAATTATCTCAATAAAATACGCTATCCTGAAAAGAAAATGAAAAATGTTTGAAAAGTCTATTCCACATCTATTTATAGGGTTCCGATCTGGACAAAACAATTTGGGAAATTTTACTCTTATCCGTGATGCATCACCGCATCTTATATATTTTTAATTAGTACATTTAATCAATGTTTTAAATTGTGATATTGCGGTCTGTTGCGGCCGGACATTTAATCACCACATTATATATATATTTCATAATTTTATCCTTAGTTCAAATATTACGAATCATGAAGAACTTTGACGCAAAATATCCTTAGTTCAAATATTTAATTATTACAAATTAACCCCTCAAATATTTATATTAATATATTTAATAATTATGAAGAACTTTCACGCAAAATATCCTTAGTTCAAATATTACAAATTAACCTCTCATTCGTTTTAAAATTATGTTTCTCGGCTTGAACATGACGCATATTGACTTGGTGTTTTTTGCAGATTCGTCCAGGAATTTTTGCAAGTTCATTTCGATCCTCGCATAAAGTTTTGATAGTAACTCGATCCTCGCATTTCAATCACCTACATTTACTCCCGCATTTGAGTAACTCGATTTAAACACAATTTTTGGACTCAAACTCAGCCAAAAAGTACATCATAGAGTTCAATTACCAATATAATTCTATGATTAGAATTTCATTCACTTGCTTGGTGTCTTCCTCCTAATCTGCGAGAGTGAAATTAGTTTCGACATCATCAAAATGTGCAAATTTAATACCTGCCTTGACATACGCACTGAAATCAAATTGATACAATCATTGAAAATTTTGTTAACTCTCTATTGGGAGAAATTAAAAATGAATAGAAAATTAAATTTGAATCAAAATGCACATATTTGAAAATCTTTCTGCAGCATGTGTAGTATTGAATATCTCGAGATATTTGCTTCCCACAATTCCTACGCACAAAAAAATCTCAAATAAGTACCTGCATTATGCCAAAATTGCAAATAAGTCCCTGAATTATGCCGAAATTGCTATAGGTCCCTAGACTATGTCGAAATTGGAGGTGTCTTTGTGGTGTGTAATTATCCATGTTGCAAAGTGACCACCTGAGATGAATTTGTCACCATATTGCACGATAGAGGTAAGAATTGAAAGGATTTAGATAAATTCCAAGGTGCATTAGGTCACAAATGGAGGAAGAATCAGCTTACTAACAAAAAAATCAGGACTTACCACGTCCAAATTAGCAAGAAATAAAGACATACCACGTAGAAATCAAGACTTACCAGTCGAAATTAGTACTTACCAACGTAGAAAGTAGAAATTAGGACTTACCACTCGAAATTAGCAAGAAAACATGACTTACCCTTCGAAATCAGGACATAGCACGTCCAAATTAACAAAAAAAAAAAAAAAAAAAATTCTGCCGCTAATCCCTTGCCCTTCCAGTCGCCTTGCCACTGCTGGCTGCCGCCATGCTAATCCGCTCGCCACTTGTCGCTAATCCAGAAGTCTTTGCCAGTCGCACATGTTAGGTTTTTTTCTTTCTTTCTTGCAAAATGACCGCTAATAAAGCCGCTATACCCCGACAAGCCACAATATGAACCGCTATTGCGCCGCGATAGCGGTTGTAGCGCCGTATCCGCCATTTCCGCTGTGATTTCATGCGCCGTAGCGTTTTGCATATTTTGGCCGCAATAATCGCAATAGCGCCGCAATACCGGTGCTATTTAAAACACTGCATTTAATTAACTGATAATTAACAAAATATACTCGATTAACAGTTACTTAATATTAATTAATAATTGTTAATTTATGTATATATTAAATATATATTAATTAATTATTAATCGAATGTAGTTTGTTAATTATTAATTAACTAAATGTGTTAAATAAGAATATAGAGGATCTATGATTTTTTTTTTTTTTTTTGATGATATTGCCCGTAGGCCCCCCCCCCCCCCTACCCCTACTGAGACTACTCTATTTTTTTTCCCCATGCTCCTGACCGGGTTCGAACCCAGGTCGTGCGTGTGATAGCCCTTATTACCATCCAAGATGCTACAAGCACTGGTGGTATATAGAGGATCTATGATGTATCTGAGGAAAAGGGTAAATGGCCTCAAAGAATTTATTTTCTGAGGGGCCAAATAAAAAAAGGGAATGGGGCTTGCGGACCCAAAGCCTTTTGACATAAAATCAAGATCATCATTTTGGTGATATAAAATTAAGAGTAATGATATAAATCATGAAAGAATTCATGAATTTTTCCGTGAATGGTGACGTGGCACTTTGTGATTGGTTGCAATTTTTATCCAACTTTATTGCAACCAATCACGAGGTGCCACGTCACCATTCATGAAAAAATTCATGAATTCTTTCATGACTTCTATCATTACTCTAAAATTAACGCTTTATTAATGTCTCTGTTTAATTACAATTGAAAAGGATAATAAAAAAACAATAGAACGGGATAAAGAAAGAGGGAGAAAAGCTATGTTCCTCTAATGCATGTCTTCTTTTTGTTCGACTTTTTTTTCTTTGATACTTTTCGAAATCTTAGATTGATATTAGACTCAGATTAAGGCCTTCAAGGGGTTTGTTACCTCTTAATTTCTCTCTCAGAACTTAGATGTGTTCCCATCCAATCTAGGACTAAGATTTAACTTAACGGGTGATTTTATGGTAGGATATTTTCTTTATGTCAGATTTTTTTTAAAAAGGTAATTTGATAATTTGGAAAATTTTATTATAATATTTAAATGCGTTTTATCATACATACAAAGACAAATTCTAATTAATTGGAAATATCCAAGTTACCCTTTTAAATTTTTTTTATCATAGAATCACCCTTAACTTATATTATGTTCAGTTGTATGAACTCAAAAACTCAAAATTGTTGGTGTATCTTTCCTGAAAAGTTCAATTTACGTTAGCCGGTGTTGATCAACTGGTACCTTTGTCTTCAATTATTATTTAGATACAGAGTCCACGAGTCAAAATATTGGAACAAATAAATAATAAGAAAAGATGAAGAAAAAATAATTATCCTTCAATGTTAATACATGTTTTTTAAAAAAAATCTCTCAATTATGCAATCTACAGCGAACTCTTGTTTCACAACAGAGAAAATTATCAAGAAAGAGATATATTGTGAATTATTTTATTCAATTTATTAAATCTTATTTGTGTAGTTTTCATCAAATATCTTTATACTGGTATTCTTTCGATTGGTTTTCATCAACCTGAAGAGACCGGTCGGGACTGACCTATCGCAAGACCTACGAAAAAAGTGGACTGATGCTTGAAAATCTGAGATTGGCCAAGGACGCGCAACGGGGATGAAAAGTTCTGATGGGTGTTGATATTATTTTTCATAAGTTATGTAATGTATAATCGCAAAGAATAAAAGATACGAAGATATCCATTTCATTATCCTTTTTTTTTGAAGTTAGATTGAAATTCCAATCCAATACTACGCTTTTAAATGTCAATTAAACTTCCAACTTGAAATATAGACTGACTACTCAGTCTCTCGTGCCGCTCGTCAAAAACACGAGAATGAAGAGAAACCAAGAGAACAGAAGAAACAAAAAAATTAAGTTGTGAAAATGATAATGAAGGTTAAATATTTACAAGAGGAAACTTTGCTCCACTACGAGAAAAATAAGTGTCCTAAAAAAATCATAACGAAAATAACCGGTCGGTCCAAATTCTCACAAAAAATAATTTAACCAAACCGGCACAACTAAGATTTAGTCAGATTGCCGATTCGGTCATCCATTAGACATTAATTAAAATGAACATTTGTCGATTAAAGAATAGAAATCTAATTAATCAAGGAGTAGAACAATTTTTTAGAACAACGATGTCAATTTAGAATAATGTAGTTGCCATTTTGATCTTTTCCATGAAAGATCAAATTTGATATTTTTTCAGTAAAAGATTTAATTTAATTTTTCAATTTGATTTTCTTGGAGAATACATTTTATTTTGATATTTCTCAAGTTTTATATCACGTCCTATTTTCTAGGAATATAAGTAACTTTCTGCAAGAATATTAACATATCGTAAAATTACAGAAAATTAGAAAAAAATAAATAAAAAGGTTTCTTGTTCAGATTTTGAACATGATAATAATAATAATAATAATACTTTATTTAGTATGATTTTTAAAATAATATAAATATTACAAAAAATCAGAAAAAAAAATAAAGAGGTTACTTGTTGGATTTTAAACAACAATAACAAGATTTCACCAAATTTTTTTTATTATACTTTCAGAGTATACATTGAATGTTAATTTGCAATGGACATGTTGAATATACCGGGTCAATTAATTTGCAAAGAATTTCTTGAATGACAAAGTCATATGTTAATCTCGATATATATGAGTTGGGGTTGAATTTAATATTTCTCAAGTTATATGGTTGCGTCCTATTTTCTAGTAATATAAGTGATTTTCTACAAGAATATTAACATATCGTTAAATTTGACGTGACAATGACATTATGTGGTTGGTGATGAGTTAGTATGGTTTTTAAAGCCTAAGGGCATTTTATGCACACAAAAAAAAGTATAATTTTTAAAGTATTCTAAATATTACATAGAACCAAATAAATATTAACATGGGACTTGTTCAGATTTTGAACATCATCATATTTTATTTGGTATGTTTTTTTGAAATATTCTAGATATTATAGAAAATTAGAAAAATAAACAAAGAGACTACTAGTTCAGATTTTAAACACAACAACAACAACAATAATTTCATCCGACTTTTTTTAAAAATTATACTTTCAAACTATACATTGCATGTTAGTTTGCAATGAATGTGTCGAATGGACATAGCCAATTAATTTGCAATGGATGTGTTGAATAGACAAATTCATATGTTAATCTCGATATACATGAGTTTTATTTGAATTTTGATTCTTTTTATAATGGGCTGGGGTTGAATTTGGATTTTGATATAATGACAATGTTAAATATTATGTGAAGAGTATTTCGAACATTTAAATATTGGATCAATTTATGATGGACACAAAAATGAGAGAAGGGCATTGTGAATATTTTTTTTCTTCTAATTCGTGTCACCTTTGGGGCACTAAAATTTGGGAGGTCACAAAATCAGATGATCATCGTGCTGTTTGGATGACGTGAATTCATTAGAATACTTAAGTAAATTATAAAATAAAAATGTGAATAAACTAACACATGTTACATAATTAGTGAACATGTGATATTTAATTAGTATTGTTAATTGATGTAGATTTTGATTATATAATACATGTAACTCAATTTTGTGTTCCTAATGTTAATTAATTATGTTAATTAGGATATATACGGCGTTGTGTTGAAATCTAGGGTACAACACGTGCCTCAAGAATCACCGCTTTGATAGCTCAAGCGGATGATACCTAACCTCACTTCTCAGAGGTGCAGAGTCCGAGTTCTGCGTGCAGCTGGACTATGAAGAGATTTCCTGTTAGGATTATGATATTATTTAATATGTAGTGTGTGTGTGTGAGTATGTGTGCGTACGGGATTGTAACAAAAAAAAAGAACATATGCCTCAAGAAAGAACGAAAAACGAGGAGTCCTGTGATAGAACTTTTATATTAGGGTAAAAAAAATTAAAATATATTTTGTGTATTTGTTTATTTAATATGATATTCAGGAATATTTTTATTAGTTAATTCTAGATAAAATAAGAAATATTTATCATACATAAAATAAAATTTTTTAATTAATTGAAAATATCAAATGATTTCTTTTTAAAGATATTTTTTCAACAAAAAAAAGTCCACATTTACTCTCTAAATATTGTTGAACCCATTCCTGAACTGTCAATTTTGTTCAATCAATCCCCTTCATCCGTTAAGTGATGCTTGTATAGTTAGCTGATGACGTGACATTAACATCTGGTCGTAAAAAATAATTTTTTTATTGCAATGCCAAACAGTTTGAACCCAAATCTAACAATATTTAAACTCCAAATATTGAAAAGCAACTCAAAATCACGGACCAAACATGACAATAAAAAAATATTTTGTACGACATCTGGAACAACGAGTGATGTTTTGACGGGTCGAATGTCGAATAATCGGTGGACGAATCAGACCTTGCGTGATTGGATAAGCACAACTCAAACTGATCGTTGACTTTCCTCTGACTGAAGACGAACGAGTCTGAATTCAATTGTTTTATATGACATGATGTCAATGCCACGTCATCAATTAAGTGTACATTCATCATTTAACGAGTGTAGGGGGATTAATTGTATAAAACTGACAGTTCAAGAAAATGATTGAACACAATTAAAATTTAAGAAACATATTGTACATTTGACAATAGTTTAGAGGAATAAATTAGATTTTTTTTCATAAAAAAAATGTCATAAAACTGTCTTTTAATAGAATCACCAAATACTAAAATTAAAAAGGAATCATATACAGCATGTAGTAATTATATATGTAGAAATGCAAAATTAATGCTTGAATGCAACATTGGTGTCTTGACGAGTAAATATGAATAAAGAATAATGGTACATTTTCACAGAGAAACGCCATTTCAAGCTTTGAAATGTTTATTGTGTCAATAAAGAATGGTACATTTACAAAACACCATTTCAAGCTTTGAAATTTTTATAGTGTGACTTCGTCATGCAAACCAGTTTCCACAACACTATGTTATATATGAAGATATCATAAATTAAAATACATGAGCCAATAAATATTATTAGTTTGTTGAAATGTTTTCTAAAAACAGATAAAAATAAGTAAACTTGATGAAGATTGAATGTAGTTTTTTCGTCGGTGAAACTTTTAATATTAAGATATTGGAGGATAACTGACGCAGATAATTTAAATTTTTGAGATCGATTTATTTCCAACCAAGAAAAGATATCGTTTTTGTACATAAATAATCTCAATTCGACTTGGTTATCTTTCTATTGGATTTACTTCTCGCCTCTATTTTCCGGGGTAATCAAATGAGTGCGGAGTTCGTAAATTTGTGACACCCCCAAAACGAACACAACTATACATAATTGAAGAATATCCATTACAAATTTTCGAAAGTCAAAAGTAAAAATTGCAAACGAGACAAATAAAATAGAGAAATGTTACGTAAAAATGTTAATAATGATAGAGGGTGGTGGTAAAATCTGAGAACAGTGTAAATTATCTCAATAAAATACGCTACGCTGAAAAGAAGATGGAAAATGTTTCCAAAATCCTTTCCGCGTGGCTTTTTTTTCGAAACGTCTTGAAATCATATTTCACTGGTTTATCTCTTTTTATTTATAGGGTCAATATCCGTGAAGAGTATCATTATTGTCGAATAGTTGCGGATCTTGACAATTTTTTTTTTTTCAAAAGATCAAATAAAAAATAAATACTGAAATTACACGGTTACAAAAACTTTAAGATAGTGTAAATAATGAAATCTACATTTGCATATTAATAAAATATATTAAATCACTAGTTATTGTTGATAAGCCCAAGCCCGAATTAATAATTATTAAGTTTAATTAGCCCAAATAAGTTTAAGGAAGGTTTGATTCTTAGGAAATTATTATTGGACAGATTTTAATTATAAAGAAATTAGTTTAGGAAATAATTTTTAAGGCAAGATTTTAATTTCTTGTATCTCAAGTTTATGGAGTCTATAAATAGTTATGAGACATGTGTTAATCGTCATGTTATTAATAATCAATTGTTATTAATTCTAAATTGTTAATTGATATGAATTTTAATTATATATTAGTTATGAGACATGTGTTAATCGTCATGTTAATTAATTAAGTGTGTTGATTAGTATATAAAGGATGTGATGGTGAAATTTGGGAGCATGGTATGATTGCCGAATCTTGATAAAAGAAATTCTTTTGAAAAGACCGTATAAAATAACTATTAGAATTATACAATAAAATTTAAAAAATAATAATAAAATGTACTCTTGTATATTAAATATTAAATATTTATGTACACATTATTTTGAACTAAATAATGGATCCATTTGTGATAGACAAAAAAACAGAGTAATATATGGTCACAAAAATCAACCACAACGGGACACACATATTTAAGTTTATAATTGATTTGAGGTCCATATTTGAATAAGTAGTGTTATAAAATTAAATATTTATGTCATGTTTTGTGGTTGGTTTGTATGTCTATATCATTACTCAAAAAATAAATAAAAATAAGGGTATTATGAATATTTATTTCTACCAATTTGTGTCACTTTAATGAATCTCCAGTTTGGGAGGGGGCACAAAATTAGATGATCTTCGCGCTGTTTGGATGACTGGCTTCCCGAAAATACTTAAAAATAAATTCAAAATAAAAATAAAAATAAATTAACACACGTTACATAATTAATAAACATATACTATTTTATTAGTATTGTTAATTGATGTAGATTTTAATTATGTGATACATCTAAATTAATTATGTGTTCATATAATGTTAATTAAGTGTGTTAATTATTATATAAATAATGTTCTAAATATCACTGATATGGACCACTAGATAGATTTCATATCGTTAATCAATATTGTTAATCGGTGTATGTCTGTTACGATATGCTTCATATCGGCTGAGTTAATCGGTCCGACTCGATATATGGACTTATATGAACCGGTTTGGACATATTTTGGGCTTTGATCATAATTTATTTTAATATTTAATTTTGACCGATTTGAAATTGAATCACAATTTCTTTTAACATTAATTTTTTTGTCGGCTCACTATTTCACAATTATTTTCACATTGATTTTTTTTATCGAAGTTCATCTTTTTTCTGTTGTGTGGATTTAATCTCATTTCTCCTCTTCACCAATTATGATTGTAACTTAGTCTATGTACAATTTAGTTCCCCAAAAAAAAAATATTGAAATCCGAGCAATTAAGTCATTAGTATCTGTTCAATTTAATTTCACCTTGCTTAACTAGAAAAAGGAAAGGATCGAAATGAGAGAAGGTGTGTTTCTTGCTTTGGACGATACAAGTGACACGGCTCTAGAGATGTTGATGAGAATTACAACGCAACTAACGACAATATAAGAAATGTTGATAATGAAGAGTTCGATTCGAGTGACTCACATGAAATTGAATTTGTTCCGAATGAGGTTAGACTTTCAGTGGATGCATCCGCATCTACACCGGTGCTTAACGGACATGATTTTGTGACTTAATTTATTGTAGATTTACGAATTTCATGTCATAAATTTAAATGTATATTTTATTTAACTTGAAATTTATTTTGTACTATTTACTTTTGAATATTAATTTATGTAGAATTTGAATTAATTTTAGAAATTTAGTATAAATAAATATTATAAAAAACTATCTAATCTAATATATATATTTAATACTAAAAACTACAAAACTGGTATACCACTGATATGGACCGGTACGAATCTGTTATATCATTCATATCGCTTATCGATAGCCGGCTAATCTGTAAGCGATATGTGATATATGTAACATTGGATATATTTGGTGTTGTGTTGAAATATGGGGGTACAACATGTGTCTCAACTCAAGAAAAAACGAAAAATATTAAAAATGTTTTTTCAATAAAAAAAATATCTTAGAAGTTAAAGCTGTTTTTAAATAGTATCAACAAATACTAAATAGAAAAAAAAAATTTGTATACAATAAATCATAGGTCATCAGTTCAATTTTTATTGACATCAATATCAATAAATTAATGACAAAGAGTCTTGTCCATTTAATAAAAAAAATAAAAAAATAAATAAAGAACATGTAGTAATTACATATGTATAAATGCATAATTGATGCTTGAATGCAACATTCGTGTCATGACGAGTAAATATAAATTAAGGAACCATTCTATGTTTACATAAGGAAACACCATTTCAAGCTTGGAAATTATTATTGCGTGACTTAGTCATGCAAACTAGTTTTAACAATACCAGGTTATAAATAAAGATATCTCTATTGTAATACACATTGGCCAACAACTACTACCAATTTGTTGAAATGTTTTCTAAAAACAGTTAAAAATAAGCAAACTTGATGAAGATTAGATATAGTATTTTTGCCGGTGAAACTTTTAATATTGAGATATTGGAGAATAACTGATGCAGATAATTTGAACTTGTGCATTTTCTTACTTTCTTAAATGTTCTCATACTAACAAAGTAACTAACGACAACCACGGCTTTTGATATAATTCTTGAATCTTCTAATGAAAAGTTGAATCTTGAGTGAAATTAGTATTTTGAAATGATGCAAAATTAAATTCTTTGTTTAGTGGGTGTCAAAAAATGAAAATATATAATTCTTGAATCTTCTAATTCCATTATTCTAGAAAAATCTGATTCCTCAAATTTGAGGAGTGTCAAAGTAGAGCAAAACATTTAATCAATAATATATTATATTTATTACTATCAAAAATATTATTATAACAATAAAACATTATAATAATATAACAATACATTTAGTATTATTATAATAGTGTATTATATGAATATAATTATTATAATATAATTATAATATTATTATTATATATTATAATAATGTATTACATGGATATTTAATAGGGAAATAATTATTGTAATAATATATAATATAATTATTTTATAATAATTACATTCATATTAATTAATATTTATGTTATTATAATAATTATAGGCATCTTAACTAATATTGTATATTATTATAATAATTATATTATAATGACATAAATACTTATATTATAATACTAAAATAATATTATTATGTGGTAATTGTATTATAATACTAAAATAATAATATTATAATTATTACAATCATATAATAATATATATTATAGCAAATATAGTAATTATATATACTAAAATAATCAAAGAATAGTTATATATATTAAAATAATAATTTTAATAATAATATATATATTAATAGATAAATTTAATATTGTAATAATAATATAAAAGTAAATTTAATATTTTTTATTATTATTAAAATATAATTATTAATATTATAGTAATTATATTAAAATAACGTACTAATTATTTTAATTATAATATATATTAATAGATAAAATATAATATTATAATAATATAAAAGTACATTTAATATTTAATATTACTATTATATAATTGCTAATATTAAAGTAAATATATTACAATAATAACATTACTTACAATATATACTATTAGATAAATTATAATATTATAATAATATAGAAGTACAATTAATATTTTCAAATTATTATTATATAATTTATAATATTATAGTACTTATATTAAAATAATAAAATAATTATTTTAATAATAATATATATCAATAGATAAAATATAATAATATAAAAGTACAGTTAATATTTTATATTATTTTTTATATAATTACTAATCTTATAGTAATTATATTAAAATAATAAACTAAATTCCAGAAATTGTATAATTACTAATGTGAATAAAAAAGGACCAAAATATAAATGAAAACAAAAAAGGACCAAAATATAAATAAAATGGACCAAAATGTAATTTTAAAAATGTAAAAAAGGACCGAAATATAAATAAAAAAGGACCAAAATGTAAACAAAAAGGACCAAAATGTAAATAAAATAGACCAAAATGTAAATTAAAAAATATTTTTTTTACAAAAAATCCCCTGATGACGTGGAGGTTTAGAATTGCAAGAATTTTGTCTACTTTATACATAAGATTAATAGCTCAACATGGAACTCACTATTATGACAAGCCTAATTACACTTATCTGAACATGCTCAAAGTTATTGCAAAATAAATAACGCAAATGAAATGACTACATATAACGTACAATATGGATATTTAAGAAATGTAGCAAAAAAATAACAAATGTGATTAAACCATATCAGACAGATAATCACATGAAGTATATGTATTAAAAATAATAGTTTTTTTTTTTCTAGATGAAGTCATTTACGTAATCTATTGATTAAAAATAATGATAATATTACTTCATGAGAATTTTAGAAGGGAAGATGTCTTCAATTTTCAATTCCATTTAACACAAAATATGGTGTTGTTTTTTTTTTCATTTAAATCCTCAATTTTTATAATTTTTAAGAATAAATTTCACACAGATATTTAAGAATCTAATTGCGATACTCTTCGCTACACGACACTCTATGTAGCATGCTACTATTTACTGTGAAAATTACATGAAACTTTTTATGTCGAGAGAATTTAATCCAAATAACATTATGATCATTTTATAAGTAAATTATATTAATTTCATTTTTTTTAAATATCTAGAGAATTATATTAATTTCATTTCATTTTTTAAAAATAAATAACCGTTCGGTTATTATTAATGATTGATTTAAAAATTATGTACAAATAATATCATATGATACTTTATGCGACAAAATAAAAAATTTGATGTGATACCAAAATGATTGCATTAAAATACTATAATAATAACGTACGTATATATCATATCAATGAATTGAAAATTTAACAAAAAAAATGATATCAATTGTTATGCATTTGTTTTTTTATTTACAGAATGTCCCAAAAATACTGAATAGTCTCCATAATTTAATATAATAATGTTTATAAATTTTGTTCAGTTTATTGAAAAGCATATTATTTAAAGATAGAGTTGTTATTTTCGAGGAGCATTTTTTTTATACAATTTCAAATTTGTCATTTATTTTTCAAATATATTTTTGTATTCATATGTAAATATGTATCTAAAATGCATCGGTGAAATATTTGTGAATATTTTGAATAAAATATGTAGACATGTTATTATGCGGGTACCGCAATTATAATTTTATAATATCCGCATGGCATAATATATTGAAATTTATTTAGTTGTGTTATTCTTAGAAATTATAAAAATTTAGCACTTAATTGAGAAAACATCATATTTTGTATTTATTTAAAATTTAAAATTTAAAATAACTTTGAAAATTGAAGTAATCTTCCCTTCTAACATCTCACGTTGGGGATGAAGCCACGAGTGTTGATTATATCACAGTAGAAATAGTTTTTAAAATAAAAAATAGTGATGTACAACCCTCACGTGATGATGTGGATATGATTTAACATCTTCAAAATTAAAACACAAAAACATTATTTAATATATTAATTTATGATGTAATTATCTTAATTTATGATTGAACATATAATCAAAATATTAAATCATGAATTAAAGTATTAATTTTTAAGGTGTTAAAATTATATTCACGTCATTAAAAATGTGGGGTATGTCCAACATTTTCATAAAATAAAGTGCATAAATTAACACATGCTATAATGAACTTGTGATATTTAATAAACATTGTTAGTTTGTGTAGATTTTATTATGTAATACATGTAAATTAATTATGTGTTCTTTTATTAAGTATCGTGTTAATTAGATTTATTAATTAGAATATAGGGGTGTTCTGTTGAAATATGGGATACATCAGTCCAAAAGAAATAATTAAGAATATTAAAGATGTCTTAAAAATGTTTGTATATAGTATGTTGCAAATAGTACAACATTTGTTGCAAATAATTCATGCTACATTTATGTTGGGGAACACCATTTCTACTTTCGAAATTCAATAATGTTAAACTTCTAGATTTCGCACATAGATTTTATCAAAAAATATACGTGGCAAATCACAGCGTATTTACGTTAAATTTTTAAAAAGAATGTATATCCCGAGAGTTCCAATTTAATCGCCACGTGTACTTCGATATGCAAATCTAGATAAAAATTCTAGATGTCTATCATTAATTGTTGCTGCGAAATTATTGTTGTGTGATCTAGTCATGCAAACTAGTTTGCACAATACCAAGTTATGAATGAAGATATCATGAATTAAGATTGTACTCCACATGAGCCAATAAATACTACCGGTTCTTTGAAATGTTCTCCAAAAATAGTAAATCATAAGCAAATTATTAGATGAAGATTAGATGTAGTATTTTTGCCAATGAAAGTTTTCATATTAAGATATTGGAGAATAACTGACACAAATAATTCGAATTTTTAGCTCTCCAATTTTTTCAAATTATTTCCGTATGAAGAGATAGTGATCTCGACGAGGTTTAAATTTTTGCAAAATAAAATTTTCCACAAGAAGATTACATGTTTTTCTGCCAGAGCAATTTATTCAGATCAGATGTGTCCGTCGAATCAATGGATATTTAATATTTGTAGGTGATTTTTTCCTTCCAAAAATATAATTGTAACTAATTTTACAATTATATCCGGACTTACAAATTCCACCAGTGAATATTCTCCAAAATTCTAAGACGAAGATAAATATTTGTCTCATAGGCTTACGAAAGCGAAATTTGTCGTCTGTGATTTGCAAGGTTCGATCTGACACTAGGGTTTTTGTTATGAAAGATTTGAGTTATGTTTTTGTTATATGATTAGTAATTAAACCAACATATTTCTTGCCAGAGACATTATAGATATAAATTTGGATGGATATCATTTCGACTACATGATCGATTAGTAATTAAACCAACATATTTCATAAAAAAAATAAGGGAGGAATTATTGGTATTTTTTATTTATTTAACATTCAAGTAATTTATAATTTGTATCAAATTTATCCACTTAAAAATATCAAATATCAAATTTATCAAACTACAGAGTTATTTTTAAATTAACCATACTTTCAATTTTTAGATAAAATTAAATCAAAATAAATTACCAAATTACCCCTTACTATCTTTCCACAGAAACTCGTTTGGGCGGAGCCGCGGAACCCTCCCCCCCCCCGGGTCCCGCCCAGCTTGGGTTCAAGTTGTTGACCCGATTTCACTACAAACACAAAAGAGATTTTTAACATGACTCAAGCAAATCAGGTCATTTAACCCAATTTCACCACAAGTACAAAAGAGATTTTTAAACTTAAAACCCGGGACGGGGTAAATTTTACATTTTCACCACTCTAATCTACGCATATTTCCGCACAAGCTGATTGGGACTGAAGACGTTTTAATTATCACTGGTACGAGACTGAAAATATTCGCATTGGAATCGTTATGTTCCTGAAAAGCGCAGAAAAGACAAAATTATGTGGTTTATTTACATTTTAGTCCCTGATTTTTTTCTCTAGTTTTAATTTAAATCAGACCTGAACAAAGTCCATGTAATCCATTGTGTAATAAGGTTGCAATTACAAAAAAAAAGCCCTGTATTATTAAAACCATAAAATTTTAGTAAGGGGTAATTAGGGGCTGAATTAGGGTTAAAATTGCGGGATATTAGGGGTAAGTTGAGACTGGACTAGGGTCAATTTGGAGTAATTACGATGTAATAAGCGCAAAATAAGTGGCCTCAGTAAGTTCAGAAATATTATCGCAATTAGGTTTAAGTTTTGTTCCTACAATTACATGTAATCCATTGTGTATGTACCTGCATGTAATAAAGGGTTCAAAATACGTATTTTTGGGGGCATATATGCGTACAGTAATTTGAGTTTTTCAGTATTTTGAAGTTTCTGGGTTATTTTGCGGTGCTTGCAATATGTATTATTGTGGTGCTTGCAATATGAAACCTTTAATATTAAGATATTGGAGAATAACTGACACAAATAATTCGAATAGTTATACTTTGTTAATTTATTAATTGTTCTCATACAAACATACAAACAGAGCCAATCACTTATTTCATGCCAAACAACGAGAGAGATTGATTAGTTTCAAATTTTTGCAATAAAAATTGAATTGAAAAACTATCCGAGACGAATAAGAATACTATTTTTTTATGATGTCACATTTATTGTTTGTTAAAATGCGGTGCTGAAACCAAATAACTTAATTCGAGACAAATAATGGATACAAGAGAGATTTGTCATACAAATCAAACTAAGTGAGAATGTAAAACAACAAAATTTGTGAATAAAACAAAACCACGATCGAATAACTCAATTACATCATGGAAATTTTTCTCTTCGAAATATTTTTTCTTAAATATTTTTTTTGTTAGGATGCCCTTTTGCAATACGTGCCTACAATTTATGTCAAATAATAATATAATTAAACTTTCATAAATTACTGAACAGACCATTTTTTAAAAAAAAAAATCATTATATTATTTACCAGATGGTTATTTTCAAGTTCCAAGACTCAAAATCGCCAATTCATTAATCTTTCTCCGTCTATGTAGACACGTATATCTACCCAATTTGTATGACAAAAATCTAATTATACAATCCAAATCCACAAATCCAATTGCCTTCAGATAAGCCTCTTTTAGGCCTCAATACCTAAAAATCCTCATAAAGCAAAATAAATTAGGTCAATTTGATAATTGAACCAATTCAGAAAGGGAAAAAAAATGGACTTTGTGCCAGAAAAACGTGGTCAAATTTTGAACTGGCTTTAACAATATCACTCCGCTCAAATGTAAACCGACCATCGCCAAATTTCAGTTATAATTTTCTATTATAAAATAAACCAACATAATCGCCATAGATGCAATACGCCGAAATTCAAATTTGGCAATTATGCATCTCGTTCAATTTTCTATTATAAACTAAAAAAGTTTAATTCACACATAGATTTTGTTTACTTCTTTTGGGTATTCGAACTTATGGTCCTTCATTTTAAGTAGAAAAGTCACCTCTTATGATCCCAATTGAAACTAATTGGGGCATAAAATTACCATAACAGCTGAATGTGTCGTGCTTCGACTTGATTTTATTTAGCAATGATTGAGTAAATCGTACATGATAAAGTTTTATTTTGCATACTGAAGTAACCAGCTTTACAAACCTATTTATACTCATATGAACACAAAAAATAGAAAATCAAATGCCAAAATCATAATTGTACTCTAATTGGAAATCCCAGTATCGGACTTACAAAATTTAACTATATTTAGGGAACTGATTCATCATAAATCATTCAATTGAATGAATGAATGGTCAGCGGAATTAGTACCAAAATAAATCCTTCTAATTTAATCAGACTAAGAAAAGTATTTTGAAATGATTAAAACGCTAACCATGTTATAGGAGACTGCTCGTGAGAAGGAAGATCGACAAAACAAATTCAATTCTTCGATTAGAAGGATTCCACTGAGAAATATTAACTAACCATTGCCTAATTCCATTTTCCATTAGACCGATTTTGCCCTTCAACGGAGAAAGAAACTTCACTTTTTTGCTTCTCTTTTCGGCGGAAGAAATACCCGAAGTGGCGAAGTAGCGTGTTCACTCAGGTTCGATTCTAAGCAAGGGCACGCTTTTCTTTGGAAATTTATGAAAATGAAAAGTATTTTGAATTGTTTTAAAAAATCGGGATTTACATATTTATCCTTTTAAAAACTTAAATTACACCTTTACCTTTTTAAAAAATTAAAATATCACATTTATTCAGCTTCTCATAAATCTAAAATATTATATTTACTCAAAAATCGGAACGATCCAATTTGTCCATAAAATTAATTGTCAACAATTAAAATTCAACTCTTTTAAAAACTCAAAATATCATATTTATCTTTCTAGGGAAAAAATACATATTTGCCTTTTCCGTATGAGAAAATAACATATGTGCCTTTGGAAATACTTCCAATATAAAACGTACTCCAAAAATTTCACAAATATTAATCGAGTAAACTAAATAACAATTCAAAATAATTTACATACAAAAATTAATTAAGTAAACTTATCTTGTCATACTTTATCGACCAAATTGATAATAATCATTCTATCAATCTTTTTAAGCTCAAATAGCACAACAATGCAATCTCATGAATAACAATATAGTGCAAAAAAAAAAGTCCATCAATAAAATTTCAAAAAATAATTATTCTACCAATCTCAAATGACAAAACAAAATGAAACAAAATATAAAATATCTGAAGAAAATACAGTTACAGATCAACTAGTAGATTGTATACATGAGGGTAGATGAACGTATGCGTTCGTCGAAACGATTGGATGCATAATAAGATTATGCAAATCTGACAGAAATTACATAGTGCGCCATAACGCAGCATATGGTCCGTCATGACGCACACTAGTGTATTTCTGTTCAGACCAATCTATGAGTATAGCGTCGTGACGCACCATCCAGTGCGTCATGAGACTCATGACGGAGCTGCGTCATGACGCACAATCCTGTCCGTTATGACGGAGCACGTGTGTAACGACTAGATCCAGTACTCGTGACACGTCCGTCATGACGCACCATATCGTGCGTCATGACTGACTGTGATCCAAATTCTAGATTGGCAGTTTTGATACTTATTAATACTGTCATTAATAGAGAGGTTAATATATGACTTGATCTCTCTCTTCCTGGTTCATTATTCTAGATCTGAAATTCTTGTGAGACAAGAAAAGAGAAAGAGAAAAACTCCATTGGAGATTGCAGGTTTGAGCAAGTTTGGACAAAATTTAAGGAAATTTGTCGCAATCGAAAGACGTTTAGCTCGAGGTGGATACGGGTAGAGGAATCTCACTTGAGATTCTCTGTGGTGATCAAGATCGAGCAAGGTCGGAGACGAACCGGATAAATTCCGATTGTATACAACAAATCAGAACTTCGATCTAGGTGTCGAATCGCGTGGGCGTGGGACGTGCGTGTTACCGGAATCGAAGCGAGCAAGGCAGCAACTACGAAAGCGTCAACCCTTCACCGTAATTAATTTCACGTGATATGGTTATCTATGAATTAAGAGTTAATTTCATAGGCAGTAGTTGCATTTTCATGATTCGTACTTTCGAGTCGTCGACGTGGTCCTCGGGATCTAGTTGGACCGGACTCTTCAATCCGCTGCGCGGAGCTCGATAGTGATGTCGATCTCCAACAATATTTTCGTTGTAAAAACATAACAACACCAAAATTAAAAACATTATGAAATTGTAGAGCGTAATTTCTTGATTTCAAATCTAAATTGGAGGGTATGTATGCTATTTTTATTATTGAGAGGATAAATATGATGTTTTATTTTTAGAAAGGTAAATACGGTATTTTGGTTTATTAGAAGGATAAATATGATATTTTGGGTTTTTAAAAAGGTTAAATTTAAATGTTGATAGTTAATTTTCACGGGCAAATTGGATGGTACAATTTTTTGGGTAAATATGATATTCCAGATTTAAGAGAAGTAAATATAATATTTTTAATATTTAGAAGGATTAATATGTAATTTTAAGTTTTAAAAAGAATAAATATGTAAACCCCTTTAAAAAAAATTAAAATTGAGTTTTGTAACTTATGTTTTTAGCTATGTTACGCGGATAGTTCAAAAATCAAGTCGTGTAGCATCTCATAATGTATTGGATACCTATATCCATACGAGGATACATATCAAATATTTCATGTAAGTTATTCGAATTTTTATGTCAAAATAATTGAATATATTTATGACATATTTTTAACGTACAAATAATATACTTGAAAAACAAAAAATATAAATTAAAAATCGAACTAATTAAGTAATACATATAAGTAAATAACTACTTATAATAAATATTTACTTAAAAAAAAGTTATTTCTAAAATAGCAATATTTTAGTACATTTTATGTTGAAAATGCAATACTTAATAAATAAAAAATATTATATATAATAGACAAATCGTATTCAATGTTTTTTGAAAAATAACGGATCGATGTATCTGTATCGCGTCGCATGCGAAACTCGTATTTGTATTCGGGCAACATAGGTTATTATACTTCATTTTTTTTACATTTTGGTTAAAAACATGATAATTTACTATTTGTCTTTTTTTAGTTAGATAATTCAGTATTTATCCTGTGTTAAATATTTTTTTTTGTATTTTTACAAAGTTTATGTAATTGAGTATTTTACATGTGGTAACACTTCGGATTCTCATTAGCGCTAGACTTCAAATTTTGAAAATAATATTTCACATTGTGTTACTCATCAATTTTGGTGTTTTTGGAGAATGAATTGAAAAATGGAGTATCGTGCTTGGTTAGATTTTGACTATTCTATTTTTCCTAACATTTTGAAGCATCCAAACATTGATTTCATTGTTTCGGATAAATACACGATGATGGGGTATTTTACATGTGTTAGATTTCAAATTTTATATTTTTGTAATAATTTTGAAAATTCAGTATTTTGCACGTTATTCTTCAATTTAAATATATTGGTTGTTAGTCTTCAATTCTGACGACACATTTTAATCATGACAAAATTGGCCACCTATATATACATTTAATTTGATTTAATTATGTTCATTGTGAATGCTACTTGACGGCTAAGAATGATCTGTCTTAGAATAACAAATCAATTTCTTTTTGACATTTCTTAATTATTTTCTTAGGTGATGGAGTCAGGGGCGGCCCGTTGTTTTGGCCCGAGAAGCAAATGTCTAAGGCCACAATTTTTGTGAGGCCACATAATTTTTTTTTTATATATATAGTGTCAAGTGTGTAAAATAAAGCTCAAATCCAGATTGCTTTGGCCCAAACAAATCAAATAAAAAAAAAATGAAGAAAGACCCGACCATTTTCTGTGTGCCCCAACCAGTGAGCTGTGATGCGGCTGTCCGTGACCTACCAGTACGAAGAGGACCCACATCCACACGAGGCCGTGGCCCCACCAAGAAAACGACCACACGGAGGACAATTGCAGCGACTGGTTGCGTCGATTTTGCTGCTGCCTCGGATCTGATCGACGCGACGAGGGGAGAGGTGAATCGAGGAGAGGTGCTCACAGTCACTGCTATGCTGTCTGCGACTGTCTGCGACATATTTCATTGCCGAGGACTTCTTTGACTGGTGTGTAGCCTAATTCAACGGGTTTGGATCTGAAATGTTGGAGGGGTGAATCGATTGATACTCATTCATCCCAATTTGATTTTAATTTTTCTCTAATTTTAGTAATTGTGCGCAATTGGACTTAATTGATATTTTATGTAAAAAGAGGTCCTATAAAAATGCAAAGAGAGTTATTTTTAAGTGATAATGGTTAATTATGTAATATTTTGAATATATTTTGAATTAGCTTCAATTGATATTTTATGTTTTGTTAATACAAGATTATTTTGTAGTTAATCACGTTATAATTTGTCAAATGCCTCCAAAATGGACGGGCCGGCCCTGGATGGAGTTTGGGATGGAATTTGGCTACTTTGGATAGACACTGCACCAAATCTCAGTCCAGTCAAATAAATATAGAATTGATACTACGAAATAGACAAGTTGTCCACAAAAATTTGATATTTGTTTAGCCTCCGTATAGATCTTTGTTTTTAGCTGTATTTTTATGTTTGATGTGAAATAGTTATGTGTACTGTCAATGTCTTCCCAAGAAATTATGAGAAATAATAATAATGCAGGTTGCTAGACAAAACTAGAGATTTTCCAGGAAGGATACAAAAAACATAAAAATTCAAACATCGGTTCCAAAATATATTATCGAGTTAAAAATAAATATAATCGTAACAAAACAATTAAATATCATAATTTTTTTTGTAATTTATTAATATAACAATTATCTTTATTGTGAAAGATTGTGAATTCAAATTCATAAAATTTAGAAATTTAGAATTTTTTTTTCTAAAATAGAATGAATATATAAATTTGTTTGGTTTAGACGAGATTTGAAGTTGGATCTATAAGAAAAATTTAGAATATTGACCAATAAACCACATAATTATATGTGAATATATACGTTTGTTTCGCTTAATAAATTGGTTATGTTTCAAAATAATTTTATTATAGACATCATTTTGTTGATGGTGTCAGGTCCTAACAACTTTGAGGCGGCTCTGTTTCCTAGTATTTTTTTTGTTGAACTTCTTCCATAAAATCGAAAAAAGATTATTATAGCACGTACGAATATTAACTATTACCCATTGGTGAGCGGTGAATGATGAATGATGATTGATGAGGCGGACCCCTCAATTCTGACTAAGAGTTTTTTGTAATAGTAATTTTTTGGACATAATCAATAGACTCGTAACAAATATGATATGTCATATATTCAATTTTCATTAACATTAATAAATGGAGGACAAACAAAATTCTAAATTTAATCAATTATTTTTTTTTTGGACATATATGGAATGCATAATTTGGGACATTGGACAAGGTTAAATTCAATGGACGAAACAATTTTACTTGATTCAATTACGACGAAATCAAAATCAAAATACATTTTGTTAGCTAAAATTCAATGGGCAAAAGAGAATTTTACTTGATGCAATTATAATAAAATCAAAGAATGAGAAATGGCATCTAGAGGTGGCAAACAGGCGGGTTCGGGCGGTTTCGGGCTAAACCCATCGGGTTTCGGGTTAATTGTCGGATTCGGATCTTTTCGGGTTAAGTCAACTCGGATCAGGTCGGGTTCTGCTCAGGTCATATTTGGTCGGATCAATTTCGAGTTGAAATTATAGTCGGGTCGGATTTTCATGTTCGGGATGATTCGGACTCGGGTTAAATCGGGATTTCGGATTTAATCGGATACGGGTTCGTTCCGGATTCGGATTCTTTCGGAATTCGGGTTGTGTCGGATTTTTTTTTAATGATCCACTAAATTATTTTTTTTCGAAATATTGGATATAAAATTAAAATTATTATTCAAATCATTATAACTTCCTTTTCCAATTATAATTTAAATAATAATATAGTGATGACTTGGTTTCCTGGTTTTTAAAGTAGGGCCCCCATCTTCTTTCCTCCCCTTACGAAACTCAACTCACTTGACACTCACAGTCACATACCACGAACTCAGTGCCATGGCTAATGGTGGACCTTGCCCGTAAATACTATTTGTATTCAGAGAAACAATCTTTCACTTTTTGTATACCATAAATTATCTCTAGTATGATCTTAATCGGGCCAACTCGGGTTAATATGATTTGAATCAGGTCAATTTCGGTTCGGGCTATTTGGGTTCGGGCTTGTCGGTCTCGGATTTATCGGGTTTCGGACAACTCGGATTCGGATCGAGTTGGGTCGGACTAATATGTAACACCGGGTCAATTTTGGGTCGGATTTCTCGGGTTCGAGTCGGTCGGGTTCGGTCGTTTGAATTTTCTAAAATTTTCGGGTCGCGGACGAGTCGGACCTCGGGCGAGTCGGGCGGTTTTTTCGGGTTCGGGCTGGATTTGCCACCTCTAATGGCATCCTTCCATTTCGTCGGACTAGCAAGAATCTCAAGAAAAAAAAGCTCTCCTTATTATTAACAAAATTGGACCTCAATTTTTTTTTTTTTAATCACCGAACAGCGGTCCTTGGTATATATATATATATATATATATATATATGAGTCATAACTTATACCACATATTATTTCGTTGTGTTAAATATTTAACTAACTACATTATGAAATCACTAATAATATCAAATAATTTTAAATCAATTTTAAATATTTACATAAAAATTAATATATGTATAAAGGTTTTGCTTAATTGAGATAATCATCAATTCATTGTCAACATTATCATCGTTCTGTTGTTATTATTATTATTATTATTATTATTATGGGCTACCTCAATTATTTAATGGCTTAATTCGGTTCATCGAACTAGCAAGAATTGGACCTCAAATATTCTAATTAGATTGGGATTAATATAATATAAATAAATGATATTCTTCCACTTTCTCGGACTAGCAAGAATCTAAACAACAAACTCTCTTCTTATTATTAATAAAATTGCACCCGACAATCAGTCGCTTGTACATATATGCATTTTTTTTATATGATATCGATGAGACTCGAATTCATAATTTATACCACATATGATTTCGTTGTGTCAAACATTCAACCAACTAAGTTATGAAATCATTAATAATATCAAATATTCTTGAAATCAATCTTAGATATTTACATCAAAATTAATATAAGTATAAAGGTTTCGCTTAATTGAGATAATACATCAATTCATCGTCATCGTCATTATCATTATTATTATCATTATTAATATTACGGGCTACCTCAATTATTTAATCACTTAATTTAACTTAATTCGGTTCATCTGTCAGTACCAAATCTCTCAAATAAGCACATGCCTACACGGCGACACCGGAAGAAAGACTACCAAAAAAGAAAAGGGGTTTGATATGACGCTTCCACAATTTTTGATATATAGTCTTGATGCGTCAATTGAATATGTTTTAATAAATTAATTAATTTTCAAATCAATGTTTAATTTAATTAATTTAATTAAATAAGTTAATAATTTAATTAAATATTTTGGATTGAAACATTAAAAATATTTTATTGAGCGGGGACTCGTATATTTTCTTACAAGAATATATAACAACGGGACACCCGACAAGTCGATGGTTACCTCTCCAAAAAGTCGAGCACTTAAATGAACGATTCTACCCAACGTACAATTCGAATCAATGCAATAAATAAATAAAAGCAAGCTTTCTTCTATATACCGTTCCATCAATGCAATAAACTCTCTTTCCCTTTCAAATTGGGTTAATTTCGTACATCGATTTCGGTGTTAATTATGTGGAAAGAAAGGGATAGAGAGAGAAACAGAGAAAGGAAACATGACGCAGGCGATGATGCATTCTGACTCGCAGTAGTCTTAACCATCTCGAATACTGAAACAAGTGGAGCCAATAAACACAACAAAATACCGCAACCATTTCTACCACATAACAAACCATTTTTAGAGAGAGAGAGAGAGAGAGAGAGTTGGGTTTCTCGGTGTCTTTCTTTATTTCTTGAGCTCACGGGTCGTTCATTTCTAGGAGCTTCGACTAGAGAGAACAAAAATGGCGGCAAATGAGGAGCCATTGTTGAAGAAGGTATACTACGAGAATTGTCCAGGTTGTGCTCAAGATCAGAAAAATGAGAGACGAAAGGGCATTCCTTACCGGGAATTTCTCTATGTCTGGATCGTCACCCTTTGCACTGGTAATTCCTAATTGATTCTGTTTTTCTAATTTGTGCTGATTTTTTGAATTGAAAATTGAAAATTCTTCTTTTTTTTAAGACTTGAGAGGATCGTAGCTGACATGATTTTCCTAAAATTAGGAAGAAATAGTTTTCTTAAGATTTGTATATCGATCAATTTTGGCTTTAAATAGTATTCGTCGTTCCTAAATTTCAGGAGTCAAATTCAAATACTTAATTAACAAGTATGCATGCATGTTATATTTTACTCCATATAATATGAATTTATCATTCCTTCACACAAATGCACTGTGTAAAGAATTTCCAGAATTGTTTATTTGCACAAATATTGAGTTCTTTAAATATAATGAAGGAATAGAAAAAAGAATCCAAAATGCATTTGTCTAAAGATATTTTTTTGTGATTTGAGAGAAGAATGTTAAAGAAGGCAATTCAAGTATAGTTTTGTCACTTTTAATTTTTGTAATATGAAAAGGAGGTCACAAAAGTGTGTAGTATTTTTCATAGTATTATTTAGCAACTGCATTTATTTCTTAGAAAAATGTTATGGTTCCACAATTTGGTACCACGTGAGTCATACAACCGATATAATAAAATTAATCCCACTAAATATTCCAATATTATTTTTTTCACTGATTGTTCCTCACAAACACACAAATCATATAAAGCTCAAAAATTTAATAAAATAGTTTTGTAGTGAAGTATTTACTATAATATTGAATAAATATAGGTTTAGTCTAGTAAGTATATTCACATTAAAAAAATCTCAGTCACTTAATTACCATATTATTTACAAAATCTCAGTCACTTAATAAACTTAATTTTTTCTTTAATTCATTTTAATGTTCTGTTAAATTGTTGTTTTTTTTGTTTACAGGTCTCCCGATAGCATCTTTGTTTCCATACTTATACTTCATGGTACATACTACCGAGTTATTTTTCGAATTTTCTTGTTTTTGTTAAGCGGCGTGGACAAATTTGATTAATCATTTTCGCATTATTTCTAAATAGGTCAGAGATTTGAATATTGCAAAAAAGGAAGAAGATATTGGATTTTACGCTGGTTTTATTGGTAAGTCGTACCAGTACTGATACGGACTGTATCGAGTATATATGTAGCGTAGCTTAATATAATTATTAAAATATAATCCTTACATTTTTTTATTTTATTTCAATTTTAGGTGCTTCGTTTATGCTCGGAAGGGCTATAACTTCGACATTTTGGGGAATAATAGCAGACAAATATGGAAGGAAGCCCGTCATTATTATTGGAGTTTTTTCAGTGTTCGTCGCATTTTTTTATTATTTCACAAATACCCCACAATTTGAGTGTTTTCTAATTTTTGATATTATCATTTCAGGATTATATTCAATACCCTGTTTGGACTGAGTGTTAATTATCCGATGGCGATTATTACAAGATTCCTTCTCGGTGCTTTAAATGGTTTACTTGGTCCGATAAAGGTATAACTTGTCCTAAATAAATAATTATAATAAATTATAAATTAATTAAAAGAACATGAGATCATATTTATTGCTTCATTTACAATTTTTCGTTAAAAATCTAAACGCTTCGATTTTTCAGGCATATTCTATTGAAGTATGCAATAAAGAATACCAAGCTCTTGCTTTGTCACTGGTATAGGGTTATTGAATATTAATACTTCATTTAAAATCTTCTTAAAATTTATTTTCTTCATAATTTCATTATTATTGGATTTTATATTTTTATAGGTAAGTACAGCATGGGGTATAGGTCTCATAATTGGACCGGCCTTAGGAGGCTATTTTGCTCAGGTAATTATAATTAATTAATTAATTTTATTCAATTTCTTTATCATATTCTTAAATTTTCTTTATTTATAACATGTTTTCTGTTCACTTCTATTAGCCAGCAGAGAAGTATCCGACTATATTTTCTCAAAATTCATTCTTTGGACGGTAAATTTCTATTCATAACCAATTTTATTGCACTTTCCAGTTTATTTTTATTTTATTTACTGAATATCCTCTTTTTATTTGAATATATAATTTCAGGTTTCCATATTTCTTGCCATGCCTTGTTATATCCCTTTTTGCTGTTGGCGTCTTAATAAGCTGCATATGGTTACCGGTACATAAAATTATATTAGAATAACTTTTTTAATTTTTACAAAAATAAAAAAAATATTTTTCTAATTGCTAATAAAATTTTATCTGTTTCGATGAATAGGAAACATTGCATAATCATAAGATGAATGGAAAGGTAGAAGCCTTGGAGGCTTCACCAGATCATATTAAGAACAATATTAATAATAATAATAATAACAAAGAAATCGACGCGTTGCCACCTAAGCAAAGCCTGTTTAAGAATTGGCCGTTAATGTCATCCATTATTCTCTACTGCGTCTTTTCTCTTCACAACATGGCCTATACTGAGGTAAAAAATTTAATAATTCTTGAAAATATATGATTATCTAATATTGAAAAAATATAACAGATATTATCTTTGTGGGCCTTAAGTGACAAAAGTTACGGCGGACTCAGCTTTTCAACGGAACAAGTAGGAGAAATCCTCGCAATATCTGGTAATATTTTTTATGCAAGTACATGCAAATCGAATTCCAATAATAAAATAAAAACTCGTATATTCAATATTAAATATAAAATATTATTTTCCAAATTTTTTGTTTCAGGTTTCAGTTTGTTGGTATTCCAATTGCTTATTTACCCACGATTAGAGAAGCTCACAGGACCTGTCCTTTCTGCCCGTATCGCAGCAGTATGTAAAATAAGAAACATTAATTTCTTGATCATAATTTTTTTTATATTCTATATGTGAATATCAGTCATATATTTTATATTTATTATTTTCAGATTTTAACCATACCATTACTTTTTGGTTATCCATTCATGACCTACTTATCCGAGCCAGTTCTTACTATAGCTATAAACTGTGCATCTATACTCAAGACAATTCTCTCCGTGAGTACATTAAAAAAAAATCTAACGATATTTTATCATTTTGCGACAATATTTATTTGATTTGTTTTTAATTTAATTTAATCAAGGTGACCATAATCACGGGCACATTCATTCTACAAAATAATGCTGTGGTTAGTCAACACATTTGTATTTTTTTTATTGAAATTAATTTATGTAATTACTTATAAATTTGTACTAATTTTGCTATTAATTAATTGATTATAGCCTCAAGACCAAAGAGGAGCGGCAAATGGACTGTCCATGACGGCTATGTCGCTTTGCAAAGCAATCGCACCCGCTGCAGGCGGTATCATGTGAGTTTTCGATTTTCAATTTGCCGATAATATTATTATTTTCTTATTTTCTTAAATTGTTTGATTTTTGCTTGTAGATTCTCGTGGGCTCAAAAGCGTCAACATTCTTTCTTCTTTCCAGGTATAATTAAATCTAATTTCAATTTCTTTGATAACAAAACAATAAATGCCTTCAGAAAATAAAACTTGTCCAAATATACATTGATATCATTATTATATTTGCAAATTGACTGTCGTGTGTTGAATTCGACAGGTGATCAAATGGTGTTCTTTATTTTGAATGCGGTGGAATTTGTCGGGGTCGTTTTAACATTTAAACCATTTTTGGGGGTTCCGAGCAAAATAGAGACTCAATTATAGTCCTGTCGTTACGCCATGTACTTTCAAGTACTGCACAAGATGTATCATGCATGAAAGATTATGCAAGGACACAGTTTTGGGCGTTTTAACGAAAATCCCGTACTATATTTGTACTTTGATTATTTTTAATCGCAATGCGAAGGGGGAAATTAAGTGGTGCATGGGGTATTTTTTTTAGAAGTTTACTCTCTGTAAAAGATGAGGTTATGGTAGTATATAAAAATAAAATTTTGTTGCAAACACGAATCGATTCGACATAATCAATGTTCAAAATGTTGCAAACACGAATAGATTCGAAAAGTGGATTTATTGTCCACCTTTATTTATTCTCTCAATAGATGGTTTGCTTTCAATGATCCTGATAAATTTAGCAATAAAAAAAACTCCAATTTTAATTCGCATACGAACTTGCAACTATTATTGTACTGCTATCTTCTCTTTGTAGGTTATCCGATATAACTAATTTGTTTAAAATGAGGAACCGCGTGAATATTTGCACCTTAAATAGTGCTATGCGTTACACATCAGTTTACTCCAATTATAAATTGTGCTAGTCCCGATCGTTTCTTGCGAATAGACCATCTCGTGTCAACATCCAAGTGGTGATCACGGAGTTTTGTGATTTGGAATCATACTCCAATTATAAATGAGGAAAAGATTTTATTATTGGTGCAATAGAATATTATACAATATAATATAATAAAATATAACATAATATAAGATAACATAATTGATGTGATATGATAAACTTGAAACACTTCAAAATATTTTTCTATGAATTTTGTTATCAACAATAAATTGGGGTCGCTTGTGATTTGGACACCATTTTCTAGTTGGATATTAATTATTATCATAATAATGTTATCAGCGTACCTTTCAAACCATTTGCATAAATATACTGGAAGTTCACTACAAATTTACAATATATTTTATTACTTTTAGTAATTTATAAGAAAAATATTCTTATATTTGCATGTGTTGTTGGCAGATATGCAGATATGAATCCAGTTAGAGACCGGTACCACAAAAATATTTCTTAATTCAATATAATTTTAAGAAAAAAATATACTTGTTCCCTTAATATATGTTGTTCCGAGATGGCCTAGCGGGAGTGAATATGATTATATGCGGAAGTTGTAAAATAAATTAAAAATTATGTCACTATTTAAAGATGTAATTATATGGTCGTTTTTAATCTTGTCACTTTTAGAATATATGTTGTGTTAATTAACGGATGTACTTGATATTAAATAAATAAAAAAAGAAAGAAGAATGAAAATCCGACAAAAAATAAAAATAAAGAAAAATAAGAACAATCAATAAACCCGATACAAGAAATAAAGAAAAGAATAAATAAATGCTACGAGTACGAGAAATTAAATAACGCATTTGGTGCACAAAAATCCTAGTTACGAATGGATATGTAACTTACGGATGACTCAAAGCAACTATAGATGCGGCGGTTTATATTCACATGCAAATATCGTGGGAGTCCAATGAAATCTCAAGTTCCTAGAAAGAAAAGAAAAAGAAAATAAATCTGAATAATTAAAATAAAGTAAGATAGATATGACACCGGATATGATAACGGAGTTTGGTGAGAACGATGCCTACGTCTCCGGAAAATAGCCTCACCGTCACGAAAAAGCGTGATGAACATGTTATAATAGTTTTTATTACAATAAGGACTAACAACTATCCAAACAATCACACGATCTCTCAAAAACGTTCTATAGATTAACGCTGCTCTAAAAAAAATATTGAAATTTGGACTAAACCTAATAATGGAGCTCTCAAAATATACTCACAAAAATGGTGGCTATGACTTCTCTCAAGAATTTAGCTCCAATGAGATGAAAAAAATGATGGGGGTGCTCCCCTATTTATAGGGGGTGAGGGGACATCCCTAGCCATGAAATGCTGAAAAGTTAACCTAAATTTGCGTCCCATACATGGTGTAGGAGCGTCCCCCAACGTTCAAATTTTGAAGTCCTGAGGAATGGGCTTTGGGCTGGAAAAAATGAACTAACCATTCGGACGTTTGGTTGGACCGTCCGGAATGTATTAGCAAAACTATCATAGTGCGTCTGAAAGTTGCGCTGAGGCGTTCGGACTCGACTAGGGCGGCCTAATGAACCACCCGGACACTTCATCTTGGCGTCTGGACGGACAGTGTATTTTTGCACTATCCAGAGAGTTTTTTCAAATTTAATTTTGTAGAATGTTTTGAGATTTGATTTATCATTTCTAAGGTGTTTATGCTATACCAAAAAGTGGTTGGAGGTCGTGTGGGTCTTCAAGTGTTCTACGGGAATCTTCATGTTTTTTTCGAGATTTTTCGAGATTGATCTTCAAGTCTTGTTTGCGCTCCCGTGAGTTTCGTGTCTGGAAAAATATACAACCATACCGCACCAAATTGATGGAGAACGAAGAGTTGAAGCTTATCTTCCGTCATGCTTTTCACTCCGTGCTTTCAACTCCATTGTGGTTTCAACCATATCGCACCAAAAATATATTAGCTAGTGCTTTGAAAATGCACTAATATATGTTAAATATTGGTTGATGAAGCGTTTACAACTATAACCTGCAAGGACTATCGGTTTAGATAACTACACTTAGCTTTCTTCTTCCTCTAGATAAAATATTTGTTGATTAGAGAGAGCGGTTTTGTAAACGGGTCCGCTACGTTCTCGCTAGGGTCAAATCTTTTCTACGATCACATGCCTCCTTTGTAAAATTTCACGGATCAAATGAAATTTCCTGAGTAGATGCTTGGAGCGGTGGTGTGACCTCGGCTCCTTAGCTTGTGCTAATGTGTCTCATCCAACACACAACCATACGATCCGATAACTCGTGACTATACCAAGTGCAGTCACAAACTTCTTTATTCATGCCGCAGTCACAAGCTTCTTTATTCATGCCGCTTCCTTTGCGGCTTCGTAAGCATCAATATACGTGCTCCATTAATCGGGAAATGTTTATGTCGTTCGACACTGGGAGAAAATCCCTTTCTTGGAGTTATGTATTGAAACTCCTTTTCAACACTTTGTCGATATACGTGCTCCGACATAAACCGATGAGATTCTTAGATCTATCTCTGTAGATATTCACGCCTAATATGTAGGCGGACTCGTCTAAATCTTTTGATTAATATGTCGTCCACATATAACACATGAAAAACAATGTGACTCCCACTAACCTTTTTGTATACACAAGACTCTTCTCCGTTATGATAATGTTAAACTCACTTATAACTTCGTCAAAACAAATATTCCAACTCCGAGAAGCTTATTTCAATCCATAAATGGATCGTTGAATCTTGCATACTTTTTTTCGGATTCCTTGAATCGACAAAACATTGTTGACATTCATTTGCTATATCTCATATTCACAATATGAAGCTATGGCAAGCAGAATCTGAATGGACTTAAGCATGACTACGGACGAAAACATTTCTTCATAGACATACCATGATTTGCTTGAAACCGTTTGCGACTAGCCTCATTTTGTAAGTATTGCACATTTCGATCCATGTTTGTTTTCTTCTTGAAAACCTACTTGCATCACATGGGTCTAACCGCGGGAGGTGGATCAATCAAGTTCCAAACTTAATTATCATGCATGAATTGAATCTCGGACTTCATGACACCATGTCATTTGTTGGAATTCTCGCTCCTCATAGACTCCTTGTAGGACGTCGGCTCATCATCTATGAGGTCGACCTCAGTCTCACCTTCATTATCCAAGATAAATCCATATCATACCGGCTCTTGACGTGGCCTACTTCATCTATGAAAAGAGCCTTGTGCACTTGATTCGGGCTCATCAACTTTTGATGGATTCGGATCAACATTCATCGGTTCAATGTTCATTTCTGAGTCTCGAACTTTTCGAGATTTATTCTACTCCCACTAGCCCTCTTAGAAATAAATGACATTAAGTTTCAAACTTGTGCGCTTAAAGTCCTCCTCTAAGAAGGTACCGCTACGAGTTTCGAAAATCTTATTTTCATCGGGACTACATAAATAATGTCATTTTAGGTTCCTTAGGTTACCTGACTAAAAAACACTTCAAAAATTTGTGATCGAGTTTATCCGACATTAATATACCGGACATACACTTCACATCACCAAATCTTCATAAAAGATAACACTAGACGCTTTCTCTTCAATTGAAGTACTAACGAACGCGACTTTGGCCTGAAATCACGTTAGTCCTCAATTAACATTTTATGGTGCATGTCTCATATGCGGTATTTTGGACCGATTTGAGAGGTATACAATTTGGTATAACAGTCGCTGTTACATGGGCATATCCCCAAAATGATTTCAGAATATCCATTTGACTCAACTTTGGATCGAACTTATATGTCCAGCAAAGTTCAATTCCTCTTCTAGGACACAACATTCCATTGTGGTGTTCCGGATGGAGTCAATTGTGAAACGATTCCACAATCATTTAGATGATCATCAAACTCATAGCTCAAATACTCGCCTCCTTGATCCGATCGAAGGGGTTTGATTTTTTTGCCGAGTTGATTTTGTGTTTTATTTTGAAACTCTTTGAACTTTTCAAAAGATTCTATTTTATGATGCATTAAATAGATATAGCCATATCTACTATAATCGTCGATAAACGTAATGAAATACTTGTAGCCTCCTCTTGCCTCGGTGCACATCGATCCACATACATCAGAATGTATGAGAATATAGGCTGGAGAATATAGGCTGGAACATACACAAAATCAAATCTTGTTGTATTATAGGAGACACCTTTTCTCCAAGCTTCTCAAAACAGAGAGCTTGTACCTTCAAAACATGAGTGCTAACCGAAAGAGATGTTAGGCATCTTATAGTTAGCCAATTCATTGAGCGTATTGAGCCTTTCAATATGCTCTTACTCTTGGAACATTTCCTAGAACATCGTGTTAATCTTATATGCATCCGATTCTTCAAACTCTTTTGAAGATTTACGTCTATACATGCCAACATAAGGCATGTAACATTGTTCGATTTCTTCTTAAGTTCATTGAACACGGCTATCTCTAAAGCCGAAGCCTCATACCCCGTTTCTACCAACTCTGCGTCCAACACATGAGTTGTATCCTCTTGCCTGAGAACTATTCTTAGATTTCGATGCCAATCGAGGTAGTTCTGCCCACAAGTTTTTTTTCTTCTCTAATATCGATCTTATCGACATGGTATTGATATTTGTATTGCTCGAAGACATAATTCTACATGGAACTGAAGGAAATACAATTTCGGATTAACCGTAAAAGTGTACACAAGGATAAACGAATGTAAGCGTACATTCGTGGGCATATCTTTCAGTAGGAAAATCCAATTTGAACCCAAATTGGGTTAGATAGATAATAAGATTATCTATAACCTTCATGTAGAAATATATTTCATATGAACGAAGTATCAGTGTCGTTTCTATGAAATACCGAAAGGGTCCAACAGTATGACATACAGTTAGTAAAACTGTCATAACGTTTGCATACGAACTCCAATTGGGCCAGACAAAATTGGGTTGGGTATATAATAAGATTATCTACAACTTTCGTGAAGGTTAATTTTCTGTCAGAAGAATTTACCAATTTCGTATGGACAGAATACTGAACAGGTTCATGCAGTTTTCTGTGTGAAAGGGTGTATATTGGATATACATGCTTTTTGGCCCATCCTAATCATATGTGATATAAATAGGACAATTCTCTCTCTTCTATTATGTCGAATGATTCATATTATTCAGAATAATCCAGAAATATAGAGAGACATCTTTCAAGAGAGTGAAAGAGTGTGAAGAGAGAAAACCGAGAAAAGGAGTTTTCTCGGTGTAGAGAATCAACCAATCGAGCAAGTTCGCCGGTGTTTCGTCTAGGCAGTTGCACCCACGACCGACGTATTCCGACCCAAGGTGGATATACGTAGAGGGCGACACTTGTGGCTCTCCGATTGTGATCGAACCGGATGAACAAGGAACGTCAACGAGCAGTGAAATGCTGTGGAAGCGTGTGGACGTGGGACGCACGAAGACAACCGGAGGCATGTCAAGATGGTGGGAGACGTGTGGTATGGGACGCACGGGCTAGTCACCAACGTGACAAGAGAAAGAAGGAATAGCGATCAACCCTTCGAGTGCAATCAATTTTGCACCGGTATGAATCTATCCTTCTATTGCATCGTACCCTCGAAGTCATGGCGTGATCTTGGATTAAGGGAACCGGACCGGGCCTACATATCCGCTGCGCGGGTCCGGGGACGGAAAGAATTCCCAACAGGAACATGAAGATTGACTATTTACCGAGCGTACTTAATATATATGCTTATATGATGATTTATTTGAAATGTGTTATTTTTATCAAATCGATAATCCTCATACCGATTCGAAACTCGTAGTCTGATAACACCTCAAGACCCATATTCACGATTCTCCCACAAGTGACTTTGGCCGACAAGTCAGATCTCGCTATTTAGGCAGGATTAAATTCAACCGCATCCAATGCGATTCTTGATCCTTTATAGAATTTCAGTACCGAATCATATAAAATACAATCCGAATTTCATATGTGGTTTCTATCTATGTCCCGAACTTCAATCTGATTAACCTGGACGGTTAATTCATAACGATATCCTACATATCGTTCGATTGAACTACTAACGTGCCCAACTTAGGCATGAAACCACGCCAGTCCTCAATTAACGCTTACCATGTTGGGAATCGTTAAGACCTCGAGACCGCAGAGCGGATAAGAAGGCCTGGTCCAGTTCCCAAAATCTGGGATGTCGCCACGACTTCGAGAGTACGACATAGAAGGATCGATGATTACCGGTGTAAAATTGATCACATAAGGCGGTTTGATCACGAGTCCTTTTTTCTCCTTGTCACGTTGGTGACTAGCCGTGTGTCACACGCCCACATGTCTCCCACTATTTCGTTGATGATAAACGCGTCTCCGATTTGATCACAACGAAGAGCCACAATACAAAAGTATATTTCGGTATTAATTATGTAAATTATTTCTGTAAGCGTAGATTTTTTGTAATAAAATATATTACAATATGACACAATACAACATAATTGATATGACATGATGATCTGAACGCTTCAAAACATTTTTAAGGATTATGTTTTCAACAAAAAAATGGGGTCTTTGTGATTTGGGCACCATTTTCTAGTTGCTGGATATTAATTATCATAACAATGTTATGAGCGTACCTTTCAAGACATTTACATAAATATACAGTTTTATTATTTTAATAGTAATTTATAAGAAAAATTATTTATGTTTGCAATGGGTTGTTGGCAGATACAGATCCAGTTAAAGGAGCCGGGACCAAAAAAATATTTAGAATTATAGAATTATAGAATTATAGAACAGTACTAGAGTTAACAAATAGATCTTTTTTATAGCCTCCCACGTCATCAGGATAGTCTCGGCCGTCTGATTTTATGGTAAATTTTGTTGATGAATCTAAACCGTTGATTGGAATATCATGTCCAATTCAGGGTCGTAATGGGTCAGCGTCAGATAGACCGTTGCTGGATTTCGCATCGGATGGGAGGGCATCCTGAGGGTAGTTTTGACTTTGTTCTTGTTCATTGACCATATTATTGTAGTACTTTTGATGTAACCTGCAATAAATGGTAAGGCAATTGAAAATTGGAACATCAATTGGTGGTCATGTGTTAAAATTGATGAACTGGTATCAATTCGGAGGCACCATATAGTGTGTCGTGTAAATATAGGAACTGAACTGGTTCTGCCAATTTATGCTTGTGGGAATGACTCGAGGAATACCATAACTAAAAAAGGGTTCAACATATATATCTACCTAAATTGGCAGTAAAAAAGAGCAAAATGTGCACTAAAAAACATCTGGAATGATTGAAAAAACGAATGCAATCAGAATTTTCTCTGTTGATTAGTCGGATTGGATGAGTGTTTTGGCTTGGATTGAGATATGCTAAAATGTCAATGGAGATGTTGCTAATTGCTAAGAACGGGACGGGTTTATGGGAAAATTGTGATAGTGTGTGTGAGAGAGTAAAGCATGACGAGATTCAAATATTGAATTATCGATCCTGCCGTCGTCCACGTATAACATCCTGTCGGGAACTCAGGGAGATCGTAAGAAGTGACCGGCAGGGCGTGAACAGGCATGCGTCAGTTACTTTCTTGTTAATCCGCTCGGCCCGTCAACTGGGCATTGTCTGCCATGCGGATTGACATGTGATGAGCTGGAAATGACACCACGCGTGATGGCATCGCAAAGTCTGTGTGGAGTTTCGGGGGAATCATATAATTTCGATTATATAATAATTCTCTCTATATATATAATACACGAGTTTCAGGAGCATCATATATATATATATATATATATATATATATATATATATATATATATATATACACACACACACACACACACACACGAGTTTCAGGAGCATCATATATCTTCCTATTATATAATAAGTCTATATATATAGATATGGGGGCTTATTTACTGTGCCCCCCAGATTTCCCCAGCACTGCAGATCTGGGGGATTAGTGATTAATTTATTTTTTAATTAATACAAATAAACTCGATTAATGATTAATTGGTATTGAGTTACGATACATTTGAATTATAAGGAGTGTTATGATAGATCCATTTTCTTATCATGGACCCATTTTCTTATCATGAGGAGTATTAAATTAATCAAAGAGAATCCAACCGTAATATTTGAAGATAATGCTGCTTGCATTACTCAAATAAAGGACGGTTATATTAAAGGAGATAGAACCAAACACATTTCTCCAAAAAAAAATTCGACACATGAACTTCAAAAGAATGGCGAGATAGATGTTTAGCAGATTCGTTCAAGTGATAATGTAGCGGATCTTTTTACCAAGTCATTACCAACTACAACCTTCAAGAAATTGGTCTACAAAATTGGACTTCGTCAGCTCAAGGATATTTGCATAAATCAAGGGGAGACTTAATACGCACTGCACTCTTTTCCTTGATTAGGATTTTATCCCACTGGATTTTTCCAGACAAGGTTTTTAACGAGGCCGGTTTTCTTATGCGTACAAAATAAAATACATTCAAGGAGGAGTGTTATGAAATGAATGTATTATTATTCTTAGTTTTATTTTATGTGTAAGATGGCACCACCCATGGTATTGTACCATGGTAATGTATACTATGGGCACCATCCATGGTATTGTACCCATTGTATTGCATATTCCCATGGTATCGTAGATTACCATCCATGGTTTTGTGTGGGGCACCACTCATGACCATGCTATATATATACCCCCTTTCCATTGTAATAGATGCGAGTTCAATGAAATAGAATTGAAAATATTTATTCTCTTATCTTTCTTTCTTGAATGCTCTTCTTATTTCTTGAGTGTTGCTTCTTGAGTTATTTTTGCTAATTTCACAACAGGATTTGAATTTTGAATTGTGTTAATCGTTAGTGTGTTTTAAAAAAAACGGGATTTACATATTTATCCTTTTAAAAACTTAAATTACACCTTTACCCTTTTAAAAAATTAAAATATCACATTTATTTAGCTTCTCATAAATCTAAAATATAATATTTACTCAAAAATCGGAACGATCCAATTTGTCCATAAAATTAATTGTCAACAATTAAAATTCAACTCTTTTAAAAACTCAAAATATCATATTTATCTTTCTAGGGAAAAAATACATATTTGCCTTTTCCGTATTAGAAAATAACATATGTGCCTTTCGAAATACTTCCAATATAAAATGTACTTCAAAAATTTCACAAATATTAATCGAGTAAACTAAATAACAATTCAAAATAATCTACATACACAAATTAATTAAGTAAACTTATCTTGTCATATTTTATCGACCAAATTGATAATAATCATTCTATCAATATTTTTAAGCTCAAATATCATAACAATGCAATCTCATGAATAACAATATAGTGCAAAAAAAAAGTCCATCAATAAAATTTCAGAAAATAATCATTCTACCAATCTCAAATGACAAAAACAAAATGAAACAAATATAAAATATCCGAAGAAAATACAGTTATAGATCAACTAGTAGATTATATACATGAGGGTAGATGAACGATTATGCAAATCTGACAGAAATTACATAGTCCGTCATAACGCACCATATGGTCTGTCATGACGCACACCAGTGTATTTCTGTTCAGACCAATCTATGAGTATAGCGTCGTGACGCGCCATCCAGTGCGTCATGAGACTCATGACGGAGCTGCGTCATGACGCACAATCATGTCCGTCATGACGGAGCACGTGTGCAACAGCTAGATCCAGTACTCATGACACGTCCGTCATGACGCATCATATCGTGCGTCATGACTGACTGTGATCCAAATTCTAGATTGACACTTTTGATACTCATTAATACCATAATTAATGGAGAGGTTAATATATGATATTCACCTGATCTCTCTCTTCCTGGTTCATTATTCTAGATCTGAAATTCTTGTGAGACAAGAAAAGAGAAAGAGAAAAACTCCATTGGAGATTGCAGGTTTGAGCAAGTTTGGACAAATTTTAGGGAAATTTGTCGCAACCGGAAGACGTTTAGTTCGAGGTGGATACGAGTAGAGGAATCTCAATTGAGATTCTCTGTGGTGATCAAGATCGAGCAAGGTCGGAGACGAACCGGATAAATTCCGATTGTATACGACAAATCAGAGCTTCGATCTAGGTGTCGAATCGCGCGGGCGTGGGACGTGCGTGTTACCGGAATCGAATTGAGCAAGGCAGCAACTACGAAAGCGTCAACCCTTCACCGTGATCAATTTCACGTGGTATGGTTCTCTATGAATTAAGAGTTAATTTCATAGGTAGTAGTTGCATTTTCATGATTCGTACTTTCGAGTCGTCGACGTGGTTCTCGGGATCGGGTCGGACCGGGCTCTTCAATCCGTTGCACGGAGCTCGGTAGTGACGTCTATATCCAACAATATCTTCGTTGCAAAAACATAACAACACCAAAATTAAAAACATTATGAAATTGTAGAGCGTGATTTCTTGATTTCAAATCTAAATTGGAGGGTATGTATGCTATTTTTATTATTGAGAGGATAAATATGATGTTTTATTTTTAGAAATGTAAATACGGTATTTTGGTTTATTAGAAGGATAAATATGATATTTTGGGTTTTTAAAAAGGTTAAATTTAAATGTTGATAGTTAATTTTAACGGACAAATTGGATGGTACAATTTTTTGGGTAAATATGATATTCTAGATTTAAGAGAGGTAAATATAATATTTTTAATTTTTAGAAGGATTAATATGTAATTTTAAGTTTTAAAAAGAGTAAATATGTAAACCCCTTTAAAAAAAATTAAAATTGAGTTTTGTAACTTATGTTTTTAGCTATGTTACGCGGATAGTTCAAAAATCAAGTCGTGTAGCATCTCATAGTGTATTGGATACCTATATCCATACGAGGATACATATCAAATATTTCATGTAAGTTATTCGAATATTTTATGTCAAAATAATAGAATATATTTATGACATATATTTAATGTACAAATAATATACTTGAAAAACAAAAAATATAAATTAAAAATCGAAATAATTAAGTAATACATATAAGTAAATAACTACTTATAATAAATATTTACTTAAAAAAAAGTTATTTCTAAAATAACAATCTGTTAGTACATTTTATTTTGAAAATGAAATACTTAATAAATAAAATATATTATATATAAAAGACAAATCGTATTCAATGTTTTTTGAAAAATAACGGATCGATGTATCTGTATCGCGTTGCATGCGAAACTCGTATTTGTATTCGCGCAACATAAGTTATTATACTTCATTTTGGCTAAAAACATGATAATTTACTATTTGTCTTTTTTTAGTTAGATAATTCAGTATTTATCCTGTGTTAAATATTTTTTTTGTATTTTTACAAAGTTTATGTAATTGAGTATTTTACATGTGGTGACTTCAAATTTAAAAAATAATATTTCACATTATTTTACTCATCAATTTTGCTGTTTTTGGAGAATGAATTGAAAAATGGAGTATCGTGCTTCGTTAGATTTTGACTATTCTATTTTTGCTAACATTTTGAAGCATCCAAACATTGATTTCATTGTTTCGGATAAATACATGACGATGATGGGGTATTTTACATGTGTTAGATTTCAAATTTTATATTTTTGTAATAATTTTGAAAGTTCAGTATTTGGCACGTTATTCTGACGACACATTTTAATCATGAGAGTTCAAGGCATTTAATTAACCCATGACAAAACTGGCCACCTATATATACATTTAATTTGATTTAATTATGTTCATGGTGAATGCTCCTTGACAGCTAAGTACTTAGCAGTTGGCAGATCATTCTTAGAATAACAAATCAATTTGTTTTTGACATTTCTTAATTATTTTCTTAGGTGATGGAGTTTGGGATGGAATTTGGCTACTTTGGATAGACACTGCACCAAATCTCAGTCCAGTCAAAATAAATATAGAATTGATACTACGAAATAGACAAGTTGTCCACAAAAATTTGATATTTGTTTAGCCTCCGTATAGATCTTTGTTTTTAGCTGTATTTTTATGTTTGATGTGAAATAGTTATGTGTACTGTCAATGTCTTCCCAAGAAATTATGAGAAATAATAATAATGCAGGTTGCTAGACAAAACTAGAGATTTTCCAGGAAGGATACAAAAAATATAAAAATTCAAACATCGGTTCCAAAATATATTATCGAGTTAAAAATAAATATAATCGTAACAAAACTATTAAATATCATAATTTTTTTGTAATTTATTAATATAACAATTATCTTTATTGTGAAAGATTGTGAATTCAAATTCATAAAATTTAGAAATTTAGAATTTTTTTTCTTTCTAAAATAGAATGAATATATAAATTTTTTTGGTTTAGACGAGATTTGAAGTTGGATCTATAAGAAAAATTTAGAATATTGACCAATAAACCACATAATTATATGTGAATATATACGTTTGTTTCGCTTAATAAATTGGTTATGTTTCAAAATAATTTTATTATAGACATCATTTTGTTGATGGTGTCGGGTCCTAACAACTTTGAGGCGGCTCTGTTTCCTAGTATTTTTTTTGTTGAACTTCTTCCATAAAATCGAAAAAATTCGGACTAAGAGTTTTTTTGTAATAATAAATTTTTTGGACATAACCAATAGACTCATAGCAAATAATTTTATATATAACATAATATATCATATATCATATGTCATATATTCAATTTTCGTTAAACATTAATAAATAAAGGGAGACAAAAGAAATTCTAAATTTAATCAATTATTTTTTTTGTACATATGTGGGAATTGGGATGCATACTTTGGGTACATTGGATAAGGTTAAATTCAATGGACAAGAAACAATTTTACTTGATTCAATTACGAGGAAATCAAAATACATTTTGTTAGCTAAAATTCAATGGGCAAAAGAGAATTTTACTTGATTCAATTATAATAAAATCAAAGATAATGAGAAATGGCATCCTTCCACTTCCTCGGACTAGCAAGAATCTAAAGAACAAACTCCCTCCTTATTATTAACAAAATTGGGCCTCAAATATTTTTTTTTTAATCACCCAACAAGCTGTCGCTGGGATATATATGCATTTTTCTATATGATATCGATGGAATTCGAACCCATAACTTATACCGCATATGATTTCGTTGTGTCAAACATTCGACTAACTAGATTATGAAATCATTAATAATATCAAATATTCTTTAAATCAATTTTAAATATTTACATAAAAATTAATATAAATATAAAGGTTTTGCTTAATTGAAATAATCATCAATTCATTGTTATGTTGCGCGGATACTTCAAAAATCAAGCCTAATCGTATCGGATACCGATACTCGTCGGATACTCCACGTGGTGTATCCGAATATTTTATTTCAAAATAATAACGAATACTTTTCGGATATTTTCGGATACTTGTCGGATACTTCTGACGTATAGAAAAATATACTTGAAAAATAAAAATAAATATTTGAAATCGAAATATATAAGTAATACATATAAATAAATAACTAAACAAAATAAAAATTTATTTAATAAGAAGTCATTTTTGTAAAAACAAACTTTTAGAATATTTTATGTCAAAAAATATATATATAAATTACAATTAATAAAATAATAAAATATTATATATAATGGCCGCATAGTATATCTTATGTATTTTTAAAAACTATCGTATTGTCGTATTCGTATCGTGTCGAATACGATATTCATATCCGTATCCGTATCCGTATAACATAGATTCATTGCCATCATTATCATCATTTTTGTTATTGCTATTATTATTATTATTATTATTATTATTATTATTATTATTATTATTATGGGCTACCTCAATTATTTAATGGCTTAATTCGGTTCATCGAACTGAGCTTGTAAATACTGCCAGTACCAAATCTCTCAAATAAGCACATGCCTACACGGCTACACCGGAAGAAAGGCTACTCAAAAAGAAAAAAAATAACAACGTGACACCGACGAGTCGATGGTTACCTCTACAAACAGTCGAGCACTTAAATGAACGATTCTACCCAACGTACAATAAGAATCTAATGCAATAAATAAAAGCTTTCTTCTATATACCGTTCCATCAATGCAATAAACTCTTTTCCCCTTTCAAATGAGTTCGTTTTCTCTGTGGCCTCAATATGAAACCTAATGGACAGCCTCAAACGTGACTCATTCTTGACCAATTATTTAGTGGAGCCCACATAAAGGTCAAAAATACAAAACGGCATGCCTAAACGGAATATAACTGTATAAGATATATGAATAATAGTTGGCTATTTTCCATGTAGAATCTTGTAAATTTTATTATATATCATACATTGTGAAAATTATATGTTTTTTTCAATTTATAACATATACAAAAGTAATCTATTTGCTACTATCATCGATTTCAAAACCATAATAATATATAATATTTTGTTACAAAATAAATAAAAATAGAGGGTCTATTAAATATATATTTGAGAATAAATATAAAAAATGTAATAGATATTGAATTAATATAATGTATTTGATTTAATATAATATAATATAATATAATATAACATGATTGATTAAACATATGTTAGATATTATATATATACTGATGCGTTCATTTACTTTTTTTGAATATAGATAACAATTTCTTTAATTTAATATTATAACATTGTTATGTTTGAATCGATTTATGATTTATTTAATAAAAAGAAAATATAGTAAAAATAAATATAGACAAATACTCCATTCTGCAAATTATTATCTCTTATTAATAAAATACTAAAATTATTGTAACGACATACCATTATTTGAATCCATGCAAATAGAGTATTTGTATATATTTTTTAATATATTATCTTTTATTTCAACAAATCAATTCTAACATGACAATATCATAATATTAATTTTAACATACTGTTATCTATATTCAAAAAAGAAATTAAACCCATTAATATATATAATATTTAACATATGTTCAATCGATATATGTTATGTTATGTTATATTATATTAAATCAAATACATTATATTGATTTAGCATCTATATACCCATTAGTATATTTTTTCTAATAAATGTTATCTATTTTTATTTATTTCAGTACAAAATATTATATATTATTACTTTTAAATTTTTTTGAAATCAATCATAACGACATATAGATTATTTTTATATGTTATAAATTAAAAAAATTCATACCAATTTCACAATGTATAAGAAATAATAAAATATACAAGGTTATAAATGAAAACAACTTTCATGAATCTTATACAGTTAATACTCCGTTTGGTTTTAATCTTTATGTGAGGTTCTCTAAATAAGTGGCTGATAATGAGCCACGTTTTTATCTTTTCATTAGGCTTCATATTTAGAGCCACAGGCAAAACGAACTCTTTCAAATTGGGTTAATTTCGTACATCGATTTCGGTGTTAATTATGGAGAAAGAAAGGGATAGAGATAGAAACAGAGATAGGGACAGAGAAAGGAAACATGACGCAGGCGATGATGCATTCTGACTCGCAGTAGTCTTAACCATCTCGGATACTGAAACAAGTGGAGCCAATAAACACAACAAAATACCGCAACCATTTCTACGACATAACAAACCATTTTTAGAGAGAGAGAGAGAGAGAGAGAGAGAGAGAGAGAGTTGGGTTTCTCGGTGTCTTTCTTTATTTCTTGAGCTCACGTGTCGTTCATTTCTAGGAGCTTCGACTAGAGAGAACAAAAATGGCGGCAAATGAGGAGCCATTGTTGAAGAAGGTATACTACGAGAATTGTCCTGGTTGTGTTCAAGATCAGAAAAATGAGAGACGAAAGGGCATTCCTTATCGGGAATTTCTCTATGTCTGGATCGTCACCCTTTGCACTGGTAATTCCTAATTGATTCTGTTTTTCTAATTTGTGCTGATTTTTTGAATTGAAAATTGAAAATTCTTCTTTTTTTAAGACTTGAGAGGATCGTATCTGACATGATTTTCCTAAAATTAGGAAGAAATAGTTTTCTTAAGATTTGTATATCGATCAATTTTGGCTTTAAATAGTATTCGTCGTTCCTAAATTTCAGGAGTCAAATTCAAATACTTAATTAACAAGTATGCATGCATGTTATATTTTACTCCATATAATATGAATTTATCATTCCTTCACACAAATGCACTGTGTCAAGAATTTCCAGAATTGTTTATTTGCACAAATATTGTGTTGTTTTTCAAATATAACGAAGGAATGGAAAAAAGAATCCAAAATGCATTTGTCTAGGAAATTTTTATGCGATTTGAGAGAAGAATGTTAAAGAAGGCAATTCAAGTATAGTTTTGTCACTTTTAATTTTTGTAATATGAAAAGGAGGTCACAAAAGTGTGTAGTATTTTTCATAGTACTGATTAAGTAATCACTAATCATGTCTTTTCTTGAAATAGACATTTAGCAACTGCATTTATTTCTTAGAAAAATGTTATGGTTCCACAATTTGGTACCACGTGAGTCATACAATCGATATAATAAAATTAATCCCACTAAATATTCCAATATTATTTTTTTCACTGATTGTTCCTCACAAACACACAAATCATATAAAGCTCAAATATTTAATAAAATAGTTTTGTAGTGAAGTATTTACTATAATATTGAATAAATATAGGTTTAGTCTAGTAAGTATATTCACATTAAAAAAAACTCAGTCACTTAATTACCATATTATTTACAAAATCTCAGTCACTTAATAAACTTAATTTTTTCTTTAATTTATTTTAATGTTCTGTTAAATTGTTGTTTTTTTTGTTTACAGGTCTCCCGATAGCATCTTTGTTTCCATACTTATACTTCATGGTACATACTACCAAGTTATTTTTCGAATTTTCTTGTTTTTGTTAAGCGATGTGGACAAATTTGATTAATCATTTTCGCGTTATTTCTAAATAGGTCAGAGATTTGAATATTGCAAAAAAGGAAGAAGATATTGGATTTTACGCTGGTTTTATTGGTAAGTCGTACCAGTACTGAAACCGACTGTATCGAGTATATATGTAGCGTAGCTTAATATAATTATTAAAATATAATCCTTACATTTTTTTATTTTATTTCAATTTTAGGTGCTTCGTTTATGCTCGGAAGGGCTATAACTTCGACATTTTGGGGAATAATGGCAGACAAATATGGAAGGAAGCCCGTCATTATTATTGGAGTTTTTTCAGTGTTCGTCGCATTTTTTTATTATTTCACAAATACCCCACAATTTGAGTGTTTTCTAATTTTTGATATTATCATTTCAGGATTATATTCAATACCTTGTTCGGACTGAGTGTTAATTATCCGATGGCGATTATTACAAGATTCCTTCTCGGTGCTTTAAATGGTTTACTTGGTCCGATAAAGGTATAACTTGTCCTAAATAAATAATTATAATAAATTATAAATTAATTAAAAGAACATGAGATCATTTTTATTGCTTCATTTACAATTTTTCGTTCAAAATCTAAACGCTTCGATTTTTCAGGCATATTCTATTGAAGTATGCAATAAAGAATACCAAGCTCTTGCTTTGTCACTGGTATAGGTTTATTGAATATTAATACTTTATTTAAAATCTTCTTAAAATTTTTTTTTTTTCGTTATTTCATTATTATTGGATTTTATATTTTTATAGGTAAGTACAGCATGGGGTATAGGTCTCATAATTGGACCGGCCTTAGGAGGCTATTTTGCTCAGGTAATTATAATTAATTAATTAATTTTATTCAATTTCTTTATTATATTCTTAAATTTTCTTTATTTATAACATGTTTTATGTTCACTTCTATTAGCCAGCAGAGAAGTATCCGACTATATTTTCTCAAAATTCATTCTTTGGACGGTAAATTTCTATTCATAACCAATTTTATTGCACTTTCCAGTTTATTTTTATTTTATTTACTGAATATCCTCTTTTTATTTGAATATATAATTTCAGGTTCCCATATTTCTTGCCATGCCTTGTTATATCCCTTTTCGCTGTTGGCGTCTTAATAAGCTGCATATGGTTACCGGTATATAAAATTATATTAAAATAACTTTTTTAATTTTTACAAAAATAAAAAAAATATTTTTCTAATTGCTAATAAAAATTTATCTGTTTCGATGAATAGGAAACGTTGCATAATCACAATATGAACGGAAAGGTAGAAGCCTTGGAGGCTTCGCCAGATCATATTAAGAATAATATTAACAATAATAACGAAAAAATTGACGTGTCGCCACCTAAGCAAAGCCTGTTTAAGAATTGGCCGTTAATGTCGTCCATTATCCTCTATTGCGTCTTTTCTCTTCACGACATGGCCTATACTGAGGTAATAAATTTAATAATTCTTGAAAATATGTAATTATCTAATATTGAATAAATTATAACAGATACTATCTTTATGGGCCGTAAGTGATAAAAGTTATGGTGGACTCAGCTTTTCAACTGAACAAGTCGGTGAAATCCTCGCAATATCTGGTAATATTTTTTATACAAGTACATGCAAATCGAATTCCAATAATAAAATAAAAACTCATATATTCAATATTAAATATTAAATATTATTTTCCAAATTTTTTGTTTCAGGTTTCAGTTTGTTGGTATTCCAATTGCTTATTTACCCACGATTAGAGAAGCTCACAGGACCTGTCCTTTCTGCCCGTATTGCAGCAGTATGTAAAATAAGAAACATTAATTTCTTGATCATAATTTTTTTTATATTCTATATGTGAATATCAGTCATATATTTTATATTTATTATTTTCAGATTTTAACCATACCATTACTTTTTGGTTATCCATTCATGACCTACTTATCCGAGCCAGGACTTACTATAGCTATAAACTGTGCATCTATACTCAAGACAATTCTCTCCGTGAGTACATTAAAAAAAAATCTAACGATATTTTATCATTTTGCGACGATATTTATTTGATTTGTTTTTAATTTAATTTAATCAAGGTGACCATAGTCACGGGCACATTCATTCTACAAAATAATGCTGTGGTTAGTCAACACATTTGTATTTTTTTTATTGAAATTAATTTATGTAATTACATATAAATTTGTACTAATTATGCTATTAATTAAATGATTATAGTCTCAAGACCAAAGAGGAGCGGCAAATGGACTGTCCATGACGGGTATGTCGCTTTGCAAAGCAATTGCACCCGCTGCAGGCGGTATCATGTGAGTTTTCGATTTTCAATTTGCCGATAATATTATTATTTTATTATTTTCTTAAATTGTTTGATTTTTGCTTGTAGATTCTCATGGGCTCAAAAGCGTCAACATTCTTTCTTCTTTCCAGGTATAATTAAATATAATTTCAATTTCTTTGATAACAAAACAATAAATGCATTCAGAAAATAAAACTTGTCCAAATATACATTGATATCATTATTATATTTGCAAATTGACTGTCGTGTGTTGAAATTCGACAGGTGATCAAATGGTGTTCTTTATTTTGAATGCGGTGGAATTTGTCGGGGTCGTTTTAACATTTAAACCATTTTTGGCGGTTCCGAGCAAAATAGAGACTTAATTATAGTCCCCTTGTTACGCCATGTACTTTCAAGTACTTTCAAGATATATCATCCATGAAAGATTATGCAAAAGACACAGTTTTGGGCTCGTATTAACGGAAATCCCGTATTATATTTGTACTTTGATTATTTTTAATTGCGATGCGAACGGGGGAAATTAAGTGGTGCATAGGGTATTTTTTTTAGAAGTTTACTCACTGTAAAAGATGAGGTGATGGTAGTACGTAAAAATAAAATTTTGTTGCAAACACGAATCGATTCAATATAATCAATGTTTAAAATGTTGCAAACACGAATAGATTCGAAAAGTGGATTTATTGTCCACCTTTATTTATTCTCTCAATAGATGGTTTGCTTTCAATGATCCTGATAAATTTAGCAATAAAAAAAAAACTCCAATTTTAATTCGCATACGAACTTGCAACTATTATTGTACCGCTATCCTCTCTTTGTAGGTTATCCGATATAACTAATTTGTTTAAAATGAGGAACCGCGTGAATATTTGCACCTTAAAAGATGGTTTGCTAGTCCCGATCGTTTCTTTATATGCCGAAACACTTGCGAATATACCATCTCGTGTCAACATCCAAGTGGTGATCACGGAGTTTTGTGATTTGGAATCATAGTACATATTCACTAGTTCGATAACATCGTTGAGGAAAAGATTTTATTATTGGTGCAATAGAATATTATACAATATAATATAATATAATAAGATATAACATAAGATAAGATAACATAATTGATGTGATATGATAAACTTGAAACGCTTCAAAATATTTTTTATGAATTTTGTTATCAACAATAAATTGGGGTCGCTTGTGATTTGGACACCATTTTCTAGTTGGATATTAATTATTAGGAGAATTCTTCAAAAACCCCCCAATTTTTTTGCAAATTCTCAAAAAATCCCTGTACTTTTAGAAAACAGCTTATCTTTTTTAGATTCTCTCAAAAACTCCCTATATTTTTTGCTTCTTCAAAAACCCTTATCTTTTTGTTATCTTTTTTAAAAATGACCATTATACCCCATAATTTTATTTTATAAATCTCTATAATTTAATAAATAATAAATATATATATTAAACTATTATAAAAAAATATTAAAAATAAATAATGCATGATATTAAAATATTATAATAAATAATACATAGATATTAAATTATTATAATAAATAATATATTGATATTAAAATATTATAATAATTGCTGAAAATGATATTTTAATATCAATATATTATTTATTATAATATTTTAATACTATATATTATTTATTATAATATTTTAATATCATGTATTATTTATTTATAATTTTTTTAGAATAGTTTAATATATATTCATTATTTATTAATTATAGAAATTTAAAAAATAAAACTAAAGGGTATAATGGTTATTTTTAAAAAAAATAACAAAAAGTTAGGGGGTTTTAGAAGAAGACAAAAATATAGAGGGTTTTTGAGGAAATCTAAAAAATATAAGGGGTTTTTTAAAAGTACAGATGATTTTTCAGAATTTGCAGAAAAGTTGGGAAGTATTTGAAGAATTCCGCTAATTATTATCATAATAATAATGTTATCAGCGTACCTTTCAAACCATTTACATAAATATACTGGAAGTTCACTACAAATTTACAATATATTTTTATTACTTTTAGTAATTTATAAGAAAAATATTCTTATATTTGCATGTGTTGTTGGCAGATATGAATCCAGTTAGAGACCGGTACCACAAAAATATTTCTTAATTCAATATAATTTTAAGAAAAAATATACTTGTTCCCTTAATATATGTTGTTCCGAGATGGCCTAGCGGGAGTGAATATGATTATATGCGGAAGTTGTAAAATAAATTAGAATTATGTCACTATTTAAAGATGTAATTATATGGTAATTTTTAATCTTGTCACATTTAGAATATATGTTGTGTTAATTAACGGATGTACATGATAATAAATAAATAAATAAAGAAAGAAAGAAGAACGAAAATCTGACAAAAAATAAAAATAAAGAAAAATAAGAACGATCAATAAACCCGATACAAGAAATAAAGAAAAGAATAAATAAATGCTACGAGTACGAGAAATTAAATAACACATTTGGTGCACAAAAATTCTAGTTACGAATGGATATGTAACTTACGGATGACTCAAGCAACTATAGATGCGGCGGTTTAGATTCACATGCAAATACCGTGAGAGTCCAATGAAATCTCAAGTTCCTAGAAAGAAAAGAAAAAGAAAATAAATCCGAATAATTAAAATAAAGTAAGATAGATATGACACCGGATATGATAACGGAGTTTGGTGAGAACGATGCCTACGTCTCCGGAAAATAGCCTCACCGTCACGAAAAAGCGTGACGAACATGTTATAATAGTTTCTATTACAATAAGGACTAACAACTATCCAAACAATCACACGATCTCTCAAGAACGTTCTATAGATTAACGCTGCTCTAAAAAAAATATTGAAATTTGGACTAAACCTAATAATGGAGATCTCAAAATATACTCACAAAAATGGTGGCTAGGACTTCTCTCAAGAATTTAGCTCAAATGAGATGAAGAAAATGATGGGGGTGCTCCCCTATTTATAGGGGGTGAGGGGACATCCCTAGCCATGAAATGCTGAAAAGTTAACCTAAATTTGCGTCCCATACATGGTGTAGGAGGGTCCCCCAACGTTCAAATTCTGAAGTCCTGAGGAATGGGCTTTGGGCTGGAAAAAATGAACTAACCATTCGGACGCTTGGTTGGACCGTCCGGAATGTACTAGCAAAACTATCATAGTGCGTCTGAAAGTTGCGTTGAGGCGTTCGGACTCGACTAGGGCGGCCTAATGAACCACCCGGACGCTTCATCTTGGCGTCTGGACGGACAGTGTATTTTTGCACTATCCAGAGAGTTTTTTCAAATTTAATTTTGTAGAATGTTTTGAGATTTGATTTTATCATTTCTAAGGTGTTTATGCTATACCAAAAAGTGGTTGGAGGTCGTGTGGGTCTTCAAGTGTTCTACGGGAATCTTCAAGTTTTTTTCGGAATTTTTCGAGATTGATCTTCAAGTCTTGTAAGCGCTCCCGTGAGTTTCGTGTCGTAATCTTCATGCTGCTTCTTGTTGAGTCTTCTATGAGTTTGGTTTTTGGTCTTGAGGACTTCGTCTACGGGTTTCTTCAATGTATTAAATCGAAAAAGGTCCTGATCTTATATGGCTCCTTATGTGACTCTTCTTGTGTGATCTCCAAGTGTTGGTGTGTGATATGTTTATGTGTTGTGTTCTTATTAATCACACTTAGATGAAATTATTAGTAGCTCGAGTATTGTTTTGGATATCATCAAGCAAGTCAACAAACTCCCTCTTTTGATGATATTCAAAACAATACCGAGTGGGCAACGTTTTCCTAGTTTATGGGTTACTTTGCGCATTACTTCTTCCTTTTTGAATATTGCCAAAAGTGTTTTAAGTTGAATTAGTAATGTTTTGAAGCTCCACATAAATACAATATCTCCCTAAATGATTGCTTATATTTAATTTGTACTCATCACAAAAAAAAAAAAAATTATTAAGATACTAAATTTATTGTATGAAAATAGTTGTACATAATTGAAATATTCGAAAAATAAACGATACAAGCTCCGAGCCATTAAACCTAACTTAATGCGGGAAAGAGACCGTAAATAATACCAGTAGAATGGAAGAAGGGCTTGAATGATTCTGTGGTTGGAATTGAGTTTGTTTGTAATTTGGATGAAACCGTTGGTGATTGAGTTCATCGAGACAATTTATTCGATTGATGAGTTGGTCATAATGTTTAATTGAGGGTACGGAGGTTAGGATAGTTGGAGAGGTCTCTTCTTCTTCCTCGGAGTCGTCCTGTATTGTAATGATAACCGAAGTTAACAATAGTACAACAATACGTTGCACTAGCCAAGGATCACAACCAAAATATAGAAGAAGAAAACGATTCAATGGAACTTGAATTTTATTATAGAAGAAATAAAGATTACAAATTATTTTCTGGTGTTCAAATGACACAAAATACATCCTTATTTATAGGTTACATGATTCATGAACATGTCTCTTACTAGTGTGAACATGCCTCTTCATTAGTGTACATGATTCATGAATATGACTTTTCACTAGTGTGAACATAAACTTTCATAAGTGTCCAGAACATTCATAAAAATGACCTTTCACACATACATGCATAATGAACTTAATTAATATAAAATGCTACTTTATAAATTAACATTTATTTCAACGAAATAGATTTCTTTTGGCACATCAAGAAGAATATAGTAGTTTGTGTTATGACATGCCAATAAAAATATTATTCTTTATGGTATGGTGCCAATGCCACATCATCAGTTAACGAATGGAGATGACTAATTGAATAAAATTGACATTTCATGGGTTGATTGAACAAAATTAAAATTTATGTAGCACATTGTACATTTGACAATAGTTTAGGGGATACATGTGGATTATTTTCTACTACTTCCGAAAAGTTGAGCGTAATTTTGTGCATTTTTTATTTTGTATGTTATAGGGCTCCAATTTGCACTCAAATTATTATTCAATATTATACATATTTAAAATAATTGATATTGTTCCAATAATAAATATTATTTAAAACAAATTTATAAATAAATAAAATAATAATATATAATATTTGAAAAACTATATAAATATAAAGGACTATGTAAATGTCAAATATTATATTATATAAACTATGACATAATATTCAACAAAAAAAATACAATATAATATTCGAAAAAAGTTAACAATATAATAATCGAAAAATCGAAAAATGTATACAATCTATGTCATCGAGTGGAGTTAAGATAGCAAATTTTCAATTTAATTCACAATGTCGACTGAGTTCAAAATGAAAGATTTTGCACTAATCACATCTGAATTTCCAAATTCCTAACTAACCTGGTCTATACAAATATTTTCAAACTAATACAAACCGAACTTTTTAAATCCAAAAAATGGGATATGATCAATGATCAACACTCTTGTTTGGCCAACGTCGGCCAACAACACTTATTACATTAAATCTAAGTATTATAATCGAATCTTAACCGTATAGATATGTTTTATATCATTTAGATATGATGTAGAATAAATTTTATACAATTTCAATTTTTGTATCTAACAAAACCGATAACATATTTTCACAACCGTCAATTTCGGTAAATTTATAGATTTCCATGAAGGTAAACTCGAAACTTAGTAAAAAATCATCTTGAGCCTATCTATATGATTTAAAATACATCCAAACCAAAAAAATCGAATTTCAAATTTTTTTTAATGATGATTCATGTTGTAACTATTTCCTACCGTTCAATTTTTTAAAGTATTATGATAAGTATGATATAAGTTTTTATTTTTCATGAAATTAAATCTACAACATTCTCAAATGATATAAATCATATCTATACGGTTAAAATTCGATTTTAATATTTAGATTTAGTGAAATAAGTGTTGTTGGCCGACGTTGGCCAAACAAGAGTGTTGGCCATTGATCCTATCCCCCAAAAAATATACCCAAACTAATTTAAACTGATCTTTTAAAATCCAACTTTTTTGTGGTCCCGACTTGAACAATATAAAGTTGTTATGAAAAATCTCTAATAATGTCTAGACAATAAATCTAGCTTTTTAACAAGGAAATATTTGATATTTTAAAATTTTACAAAAATAATAATAATAATAACAACAACAACAACAACAATATATATATATATATATATATATATATATATATATATATATATATATATATATATATATATATATATATATATATATATATATATATATGAGATCAATGACCAACATTCGTGTTTGGCCAACGTCGGCCAACAACACTTATTTCGCTAAATCTAAATATTATAATCGAATGTTAACCTTATAGATATGATTTATATCATTTGAGAATGTTGTAGATTCAATTTCACGAGAAATAAAAATTCCTATCATACTCATCATAATACTTAAAAAAAATTAACGGTCGAAAATACGTACAACATGAATCATCATTAAATAAATTTTGAAATTAGAATTTTTTACTTCGGATTTAATTTAAATCATATAGATAGGCTTATGATGAATTTTTACTAGGTTTCGAGTTTTCCTTCATGAAAATCTATAAAATTACCGAAATGGACGGTTGTGAAAATATGTTATTGATTTTGTTAGATAGAAAAATAAAAATTGTAAAAAAATTGTTCTACATCATATCTAGATGATATACATCATATCTATACGGTTGAAATTCAATTATAATATTTAGACTTCGGATAATAAGTGTCGTTGGCCGACGTTGGCCAAAGAAGAGTGTTGGCCATTGATCCTAGCCCATATATATATAATAATAATAATAATAATAATAATAATAATTTTTCTTACCAATCCTAGCCAAAAATCATGTTAAACTAACTTTTTCAATGTGATCCAATTTGATTACATTTCCCTGATTTGGCTAGACTTGGATTAATATCTACGAGTTCACAAAAAGGGAAATTATATTAGTACACTACATTTCGCAATTTTATCCCCGATAACATCACGCCTCTTGTTAATTCGAGGCACCCGTGCCCCCCAATTGTCGTTTGCCAAGCTGTCAATTGGTTTACGTGTCCGACCCATTTAACTAGTCTCGTCAATGTCCCCGCCGCAATTAATACACGGTATGTACCTGCTACTAGTCAGTAACATTTCCCCCCATCTCCTCCAGTGGTTTCTTCAGCAATCATCCCCCCCCACTTTCTTCAGTGGTTTCTTCAGCAATCATTTTTTCCATTTTTTTCCCAGTATTTCGTAGCCCGACGAAGCAATACTTCTTTTTCTTTGTTTTCTTTGCAAGCCGTCCCTACAATACCTCTCCACAACATGTCTGCCACTCATCCGCCCTTCTACTAAGGTAACAACCTTATCTTCTTGCAATTCTTCGCTCATATTTTCCCCAGTACTTCGTTGTCCGACGAAGCAATACTTCTTTTCCCGCGTTTTCTTTGCAAGCCATCCCTACAATACCTCTCCACACCTAGGTTGCCGCTCATCCGTCCTTTCTACTAAGGCAACAACCTTATCTTCTTGCAATTCTTCGCTCGTACTCCTTAACTTTTCATCCTTCTAGATTGTCAATGACGTACATTTCAAACTAATTTCCCTCTCATACACAAGAATGTCATCCAACACCAAAACCCAAAACATCATCGTCACTGAAGAACACCCCATAACCCCCCCCCCCCCCCCCCCCCCCACCCCCTCAGATTGGAATGAAATTTGTGTCCAGAGATGAATCCTACGCTGTGCGTCATTGTTTTGGGACGCACAAACACTCATCCTACATAATGAGTGTATTTGGTTTCAAGAAATTTTTTGCCTGCAGCATGTCAAGATAGCCTAAATGCACGAAAACCAACAATTGGGGAACGGCGACAAAATAGAACCACCATCTGGCTTCGAAAAAAGAAAAAGGGACGAACACGACACCAATTGCAAGGCCCAAATCATAATCCAGGACGACTTGCTCGACAACGAATGGTCCATCCCAGACGTCACTCTTGACCACAACTACCCTCTCAATCCAAAGAACGTCAAATACTTCAAGTGTCGTTGGTCCTACCGGCTTTCGTTATCAAACAACTGCACATCAACAACGAAGTTGGTATATGAAGAAAATACAATTATAGATCAACTAGTAGATTGTACACATTTGATGATTTGTACTTTCGGATCGGTGACGTGGTCCTCGGGATCGGGTCGGACCGAGCCTCACAATCCGCTGTGCAGGGCTCGGTAGTGACGTCGGTACCCAACAACAGTAAATTCTACACTGTTATACTGATAAAATACACTGAATCACTAAATATATGTACTATTCGACGAAAATCTTGGGGGGACGACCGGGTACTATATATCACTAGATATATATACTTTATCTCCGAACACACCCTTAATTCGATTTCTCTGCCCTTATTCCGAGTTATGCCATTCATGTCGGCTGGATTAAAGTAGAATAGACCACTTAATCTTCTATTCCACTATTGCCGAACGGTTACTATATTTTTTTTTCTGTGTTTTATTTCATATTAGTTGAAAAAAACTTAATAATTAATGTTGAATGATTTAAAATCGCAATAACAATAATTATTAAGATTGTTCATGCCATAAATTATGTATATATTTAATTAAAAAATATATTATGATATGATATAATAATATTCGTTTTAACATCCATAAAGATGCATATCCGTATCCGACAATATCTGAATGGTATATGTATCGGTTTAATATCCGAACTATGTCCGGCAGTGGCGGATTTTGACATGATTTTTTGGAGGGGGGGGGGGGGGGTCAAAATAGAATACTGGCTTTGAAATTATACTGCGATAAAATACAGTAAATTTTGACTGGATTTTGGCGGATTTTGGACGGCAAACAGTAAATTCTACATTGTTATAATGATAAAATACACTGGATCACTAGATATATACACTGTTTGGCAAAAAATTTGGCGGACAACCGTCCTTATGATCCTACTAAGATACGCCTCTGGTGTCTGGATCTGAATACTTCCATATCTGAATATCCGTATACGAAAAAAATATCGATATGGTATGACCACTATCTTGGTATGAGTCTGACCACTATCTGAATCTTTTACATCCCTGTCTCGAATACTAAAACAAAACAAAACAAAACACAAAAAGGAGGATTTCTGTCAGTATCCCTCTTTAATAAATAAATTCGAAAAATAACCTTGTTTCGAAAAATATTTCAAAACTAATCCGAACCGGATTTTAAAATCCCGGTACCACCTGATTTTAAAAAACCGGTAGCTTAATTAGTTTAAACTTCATTAATTAATAAGATTTGGAAAAGAACAATAATCCACCGGATTTTAAAATCTGGGTCAAAAGTTATATTGAATAAGTTGTTATGTGTCCCCAAATTGTACCATCATATTTTTTGTATCTTAGTTATCATATTTAATTATCATGATAATTAAAACAAATCGTATAATTGACAAATACTTAATATATAATTAATATTCATTTGAATTACATAATTTAAATTAATATTATTTAATCATTTATTATGTGATTTCTTTAATTATCATGTTAATTATATGTGTTAATTAAAATATAAAAGTTGTGTTGGGTAACATTTGGGGCAAAATAAAATTCTTCTTTTATTCTCTGACAACTACCCACTATCATTCCAAAAAAATTGAAATTTTTACATTGCACCAAGATTTCTCCGCCGATGTCTCCATATTAGAATTAACACGCAAAACTAACATGATAATTAAAAAACATGTCCTTAATAATTAATTAACATTTATTTAAATTCATATAATATAATTAATAATTAGTTAATATATAATTAACATTTGTCAAAATTCATAAATTTAAATCAACATTAATTAATTATATAATTATGTGTGTTACTTATAATATGGAGACATCGGCGGGGAAATACGGGTGCACTATAAATTTCCCATTTTATGTGTCAGACGAAATGAAAGAGGGGAAGTTATTTTGCCCCAAAAATTACCCATCATAATTTTTATATTATAATTAACACATGTAATTAACATGATAATTAAAAAAATCACATAATAAACGATTAAATAATATTAATTTAAATTATGTAATTGAAATGAATGTTAATTATATATTAATTATTTGTCAATTATACTATTTGTTTTGATTATCATGTTAAATAAATATGATAACTAATGTATAATAAATATGATGATACAATTTAGGAAAACATAACAACTTCTTCAATAAAATTTTTGATCGGTGGTTTATTTTTTTTTTTTTCAATCTGGTTAATTAATGGAGGTTAAGCTAATTAATCTATCGGGTTTTTAAAATCAGGTGTACCGGGATTTTAAAATTCGGTTTAGGTTAGTTTTGGAATATTTTTCGAATTTATTTGTTAAACGGGGTTACCGACAGAAATCCTCCAAAAAAAAAAACTAACCATTTCCACGACAGGAACAGACCATTCTTGAGAGAGAGAGAGAGAGAGAGTTAGTTTTGAGTTTCTTGGTGTTTTTCTTTATTTCTTGAGTTCACGTGTTGTTCATTTCTAGGGAGAACAAAAATGGCGGCAAGTGAGGAGCCATTGTTGAAGAAGATATACTACGATAATTGTCCAGGTTGTATTCAAGACCAGAAAAATGAGGGACAAAAGGGTATTCCTTATCGGGAATTTTTTTATGTTTGGATCATCACCCTTTGCACTGGTACGTTCTAATTGATTCTTTTTTTCTAATTTGTGTTGATTTTTGAATTGAAATTTCTTCTTTTTTACGATTTCAGAGTATAATTATATCGGACTTAATTTTCCTAAAAATAGGAAAAACCTAAACTTAACAAGTAGGAAACTTTAAATAGTTTTCTTAAAATTTGTTCATCTGATCAATTTTGGCTTTAAATAGTATTCATTATTCATTATTCCTAAATTTCACGAGTCAAATTCAAATGCTTAATTAACAAGAATACATGCTTGTTATATTTTATATATACCTTTTTCATTGACTTCAGTATCATTTCTTCACACGAATGCACTGTGTAAAAAAATTGCTTATTTGTGCAAATATTGTGTTTTCTAAATACGACGAAGAAAGGAAAATAAATCCATTTTTGTGATGTGAATGGAAGATCACAAAAGTGTATAGTGGACCCAGTTCTGAAAGAGAGGTGGAAGAGCAAAAGGAAACCCTAGCCGCCGGGCGATTTCGGGCGATCTCGGGGTGGAGGCAAACCGACGCAGCCGCCTCCACCCCCTACTCTCTCTCTCTCTCTCTCTCTCTCTCTCTCTCTCTCTTCTCAACTGCGGCTCGAAACCCTAGCCGCCGCCGAGGACGAACGTGCGAAGGCAACGACCGCGACGAACGCTGGACCGCGAAGGCGACGATGGGCGAACGTGCGAAGGCGACGACGGGCGACTGGACTGGTTGAGACCACTGGCTGGCTGGCGACCGCGACTGGCTGACGACTGGCGACCGTGACTGCCTGGCGACAGCGACTGCCGACTGACGACGACTGGAGAGAGGAAATGGAGGAAAGGGACGACCGCGACTGGCGACGGGAACGGGAAGAGTTGGCATATTGACGCTGGCTGGCAGCCGCCATTGGGGCGATTTTGGAGCTCCTCGAAGAGCATAAACTCGGGCCCTTTTTGGGGTGGAGGCAAAAGGGCGACGAAAGGAAAAAGCGGGAAAGGAAAATCGAAAATCGAAAAATCGCGAGGTTGGTGCCGAGTCTGTGGCGAGTCTGGGACGAGTCTGGGGCGAGTCTGGGTCGAGGCCGAGAGCGACGGCCGAGTCTGGGGCGAGTCTGGGGGCGAGTCCGAGAGCGACGGGCCGCGACAGCGACGGTGACAGCTTCGATGACAATCCGAGCTCGTGTGGCAAACCAAGGGCAGAGGGATGTTGCGTTCGTCTAAGGTTGGTCGAAAGCATCATCTCTCGGCATGTATTTTACTTTTGCAATTATAATTTATTTTTGCGAAACTACTTTTTTACATTTATCATGTAAAATCGCACCAATGTATTAAACCTTGCTTTAATATATTAAAAGAGGCTTCGCCTCTTTAGTTTTTCAAAAAAAAAAAAAAAAGTGTATAGTGTTTTTACAGGACTAATTATGTCTTTTTCTGAAATAAACAATTATCAACTTCATTTATTCCTAAGAAAAATGCTATAAATTACACAATTAGGTACCAGATGAGTTATACAACCGACATAATATAACTAATCCCACCAAATATTCCAATATTATTTTTTCAATGATTGTTGGGCCTCACAAATACATGAACTATAAAGCTCAACATTTAATTAAACAATTTTGTAGTGAAGTAGTTGTTACTACTTACTATAGTATTGAATAAATATAGGTTTATTCTAATAAGTATATTAACACTAACAATCATCAAAAACCGTGAATACTCGCATTTTTTGCATGTTTCGTTTATAATTTGTATCCAAATTTCCTCGTCATTTTGGGTTGGCCTCGAAAAATCCCGGTCACAGTTATCATATAATTTACAAGATTAATCACGATTACTAAGGTTTTTTCAACATAAGTAATTAGTTTATGTGGTAAATTTGTTTGGGTAAAACTTGTGTCACCTTAGCGGTTCACTTGTTAGCAAAAAAAATGATTAGGACAATGAATTTCTGTCATATTTTTATTCACAACAGTCCCTGCCATTAATTGTTTATTTTTGTTTTTGTTTTTTTCTTAATTGATCTCTGAACCATGTGCTAATTCAGATTTGCACAAGTTTCTTTAATTGTGTGTATTTACTATTTCCTGATCTCTCTCTATAAAATTGATTTACATTAACAAAGTATTACATGAGTTAGATAATATAATTCTTAATAAACTTAATTTTGATTCATTTTAATGTTCTGTTAAATTATTTTTTGTTTACAGGTCTTCCAATAGCATCTTTGTTTCCATACCTATACTTCTTGGTGCATACTACTGAGTTATTTTTTGATTTTTCTTGTTTTGTTAATTTGTTTATGTAATGTGGACAAATTTGATTAATCATTTTCGTGTTATTTCTAAATAGGTCAGAGATTTGAATATTGCAAAAAGCGAAGAAGATATTGGATTTTATGCTGGTTTTATTGGTAAGTCGTACCGGTACTCGTACCGACTGTATCTAGTATCTAGTATTTATGTACCGTAACTTAATATAATTCTTAAAATATACCACTAAATTTTTATTTTTTAAATTTTAGGTGCTTCATTTATGCTTGGAAGGGCTCTAACTTCCACAATGTGGGGAATAATAGCAGATAAATATGGAAGGAAGCCTGTCATTATTTTTGGAGTTTTTTCAGTGTTTGTTACACTTAATCCCCTTAATTCTTGTTTAATTTTAAAAATATTCCACATTTTATTATTATTATTTTCAGTAACTCTGTTAATTATCCGATGTTAATTATCACAAATATACCAATTTGGTGTGATATTTTAGAAATATCACAAATTTTGGGTGTTCTCTAATTTTTTGATATTATCATTTCAGGATTATATTCAATACCCTGTTTGGACTGAGTATTAATTATCCGATGGCGATTATTACAAGATTCCTTCTCGGTGCTTTAAATGGTTTACTTGGTCCAATAAAGGTATAATTTGTCATCAATAAATAAATAATAATAAAAAATTATACAAAAATTAAAAGAACATGAGCTGATATTTATCTCTTTATTTACATTTTTTTTGTTAAAAATCTGAACACTTTGAATTTGCAGGCATATTGTATAGAAGTATGCAATAAAGAACACCAAGCTCTTGCTTTATCACTGGTATAGGGTTTATAAATATACTTCATACTCGATTTTAAATCTTTATATTTAATTTTTGTCATTATTTCATTATTATTGGATTTTATATTTTTGTAGGTAAGTACAGCATGGGGTATAAGTCTCATAATTGGACCGGCCTTAGGAGGCTATTTTGCTCAGGTAATTATAATTAATTAATTAATTTTATTCAATTTCTTTATCATATTCTTAATTTTTCTTTATTTATAACATGGCTTATGTTTACTTCTATTAGCCAGCAGAGAAGTATCCGACTATATTTTCTCCAAATTCTTTCTTTGGATGGTAAACTCCTATTTTCTTAACAAATTTTATTGCACTTTCCTGGTTTTTCAAATTTACCGAATAACCTCTTTTTATTTGAATATATAATTTTTTAGGTTTCCATATTTCTTGCCATGCCTTGTTATATCCTTATTTGCTGTCGGTGTCTTAATAAGTTGCATATGGTTACCGGTATATAAAATTATATTAAAATAACTTTTTAATTCGACAAAGAAAATAAAATATTTTTCTAATTACTAATAAATTTTTGTTTGTTTCAATGAATAGGAAACATTGCATAATCATAGTATGAATGGAAAGATAGAAGCCTTAGAGGCTTTACCAGATCATATTAAGAATAATATTAATAATAATGACGAAAAAATCGATGCGTCGCCACCTAAGCAAAGCCTGTTTAAGAATTGGCCATTAATGTCATCCATTATCCTCTATTGCGTCTTTTCTCTTCACGACATGGCCTATACTGAGGTATGTAATAATAAATTTTTGATTTAGCCCCAAACATAAGTTAGTAAATAAACTTGTTAATAATTCTTGAAAATATGTATATCTAATATTGAAAAAACAAATATAACAGATACTATCATTATGGGCCGTAAGTGACAAAAGTTATGGTGGACTCAGCTTTTCAACTGAACAAGTCGGCGAAATTCTCGCAATATCTGGTAATATTTTTATGCAAGTGCACGCAAATCGTATTTTATTAATTAATTACTAAGAATTCATAGTTTCAATATTAAATATTATTTTCCTTAATTTTTATTTCAGGTTTCAGTCTGTTGGTATTCCAATTGCTTATTTACCCTCGATTGGAGAAGCTCACCGGACCTGTCCTTTCTGCCCGTATCGCAGCAGTATGTAAAATAAGAAAAATTAGTTTCTTGATAATTTTGGGAATATCAGTGATAATTTTATATATGTTATTTTCAGACTTTAACCATACCATTACTTTTTGGTTATCCATTCATGACCTACTTATCTGGGCTAGAACTTACTATAGCTCTGAACTGTGCATCAATACTCAAGACCATTTTCTTCGTGAGTATATTAAAAATCTAATGACATTTTATCATTTTACAACGATATTTATTTAATTAGTTTTTAATTTAATTCAATCAAGGTGACCATGACCACAGGCACATTCATTCTACAAAATAATGCTGTGGTTAGTATCAACTCATAATCTTTTTTCAGTACATTTGTATTTTTTTATTGAAATTAATTTATAAAATTACTTACCAATTTGTACTAATTATGCTATTAATTAATTTGTTACAGACTCAAGACCAAAGAGGAGCGGCAAATGGACTGTGTATGACGGCTATGTCGCTTTGCAAAGCAATTGCACCCGCTGCAGGCGGGATCATGTGAGTTTTCGATTTTCAAATTGCCGATAATATTATTATTTTATTATTTTTTTCAATTGTTTGATTTATGCTTGTAGATTCTCATGGGCTCAAAAGCGTCAACATTCTTTCTTCTTTCCAGGTACAATTAAACCTAATTTCAATTTCAATTTCATCGATAACAAAACAATAAATGCATTCAGAAAATAACACTTGTTCAAATATACTTTGATATCATTATTATATTTGCAAATTGACGGTCGTGTGCTGAATTCGACAGGTGATCAAATGGTGTTCTTTATTTTGAATGTGGTGGAATTTGTTGGGGTTGTTTTAACATTTAAACCTTTTTTGGGGGTTCCGACCAAAATAGAGACTCAATTATAGTCCCCTCGTTAAGCCATGTACTTTCAAGTACTTTGATTATTTTTAATTGCGATGCGAAAGGGTGAAATTAAGTGGTGCATGGGGTATTTTTTTTTAGAAGTTTACTCTCTGTAAAAGATGAGGTTATGGTAGTATGTAAAAATAAAATTTTGTTGCAAACACGAATCGATTCGACATAATCAATGTTTGAAAGCAAACACGAATAGATTCAAAAAGTTCGAACACACGGATTTATTCTCCAGCTTCCGTTATTCTCTCAATAGATGGTTTGTTTTCAATGATCTTGATAAATTTAGCAATAAAAAAAACAAACTCCAATTTTAATTCGTGGATGTACTTCTGTTATTGTACCGCTATGCTCTCTTACAGTCTTACTAGGTTATCCGATATAAGTAATAAGTAATTTGTTTAATTTAAAATGAGGAACCGCATGAATATTTGCACATTAAATAGTGCTGTGTTTCCCATCAGTTTGAAGATATTTTTCAGAGAGAAAGAAGAGAGAATCAAACTTGTATTTGAACTTCTTTCCATGATTTACAGAAAGCCTATTACATTGCTTTTATACTCATAGCTACAAATAAACTGACCTATCTATGTGTGCCACGTGTCTCCCTAATATTTGTCTCAAGTGTAACTAATTATATTCTATTTGTCTCAAGCTGAGCTATCCTATCCTATCACGCTCGAGTCAATAGCTTCATCTCCTAATACTCCCCCTCAATCTCAACGGTGCTGGCAAAACGTTGAGTTTGGTTCTCAAGTGCCGAAAGTGCGAGACAGAAACTGGTTTGGCCAGAATATCGGCTAACTAATCCTTAGCGCATACAAATCGAACCAGCAACTGTTTGGCAAGAACTCGCTCACGAACAAAGTGATAATCAATTTCGATGTGCTTTGTTCGAGCGTGAAAAACCGGATTAACTGCGAGATATGTGGCGCCAATATTGTCGCACCACCATACTGGTATTGTGGTCGAGATGATAGAGAGTTCATTAAGAAGGGATTGCAGCCAAACTATCTCAGCAAAGACAATGGACAGACTTGTACTCTGATTCTGTGCTTGAGCGAGAAACTGAAGCCTGCTTTTTGGAACACCAAGTAATGAGATTCCGACCCAAGTAAATGCAAAACCATGATGTTGAACGCCGATCGTCAGGGAAGCCGGCCCAATCGGCGTCAGAATAGCCGTGAAGGGTTAGATCATTTGTTTGATAAAGATTCAAGCCTAAATCGAGAGTACCAACCAGATAACGTAGAATCCGCTTCACGAGTGACCAATGTTTTTCTGTCGGTTGATGCATAAATTGGCTAACACGATTGACATCAAACAAAATTTTCGGTCTCGTAATGGTAGCATACTGAAGGGAACCCACTGTGCTACGATAAAGAACCGGATCAGAGAAAGGGTCGCCATTGAATTTGGAATTTTGGGTACCGGGTGCCATTGGTGTAGAGCACGGCTTTGCATTCTGCATCTTAGTTCATGAAAGGATAGTTTGAATGTATTGCTTTTGAGACAAGTGGAGACCATCAGTGGTAGTGGAGCAAGAAATCCCTAAGAAATGGCTTAAAGCACCTAAGTACTTCATGAAAAAGGTTGTATTGAGAGAAGAAATAAGAGATTGGATAAAGGATGAATCTTGCCTTGTAATTAAGATGTCATTTACGTAGACCTAGAATCCACGTTGGTTTATTGGTGGATTGATGTATGAAGAAAGACTGGTCTGAAGAGGAAGAGTGAAACCCGAGGCTGAGTAACGTGGAATGCAGTTTGTGGTACCAGACTCAAAGCAGTTTGTGGTAATCGGGATGAATGAATCCAGGAGGTTGAGAAACGATAACTTGCTCATTTAATTCACCATGAAATAAAGTGTCGTTAATGTCTAACTGGTGAATTGGCCATCCCTTAGATACCGCAACGGAAAGTATGGTACGAAGTGTGGTTGCCTTAACCACTGGACTGTAGGTTTCGTCGTAATCGACTCCGGTTTCTTGATTAAAACCGCGCGCAACCAGACGGGCCTTATGACGAGCAATGGTGCATGTAGGAGATAGTTTGAGTTTGTAAACTCATTTGCACGGAATTACGTCGTAGGAGGGATGAGGAGGCACTAGGTCCCATGATTGATTGACTTGCAGAGCATGAATTTCACTGGCCATGGCCTCACACCAAGATGGTGAGGAATTCGCCTGCAAAAACGTAGACGGCTCAAAGAAATCGTTAGAGATATCGGTGGAATAAGTGACGAAATCGAGAAATTGCTTGGGTTTGATAGTATTTACACGAGTTCTGGTTATCATGTGATGCCGAATTGGGGAAGAATGCTTGTTTATAGTTTGTAAAGTAGATTCGGAACCCGATTCATTTGGGGAAGAAGAAGAGATGGGTGGAACTGGAGAAGGGGATTGCACTGGAGGGACTACGAGAACTGGAGAAGAATGTAACACAAGAGGGGACGAGTAAAATGGAGAGACTGGAGATGTTGGTTGGAATGGAGATAAACTCTGATGGGAGCCAACTGGAGATATTCTTTGTGAAGCAATTGGAGATGTTACTTGTAGCAGATTTGGAGGGGAATATACTGTTTGAAAATTTGATAACTCAGGGTAGATTGAGAGAGGAAAATTAGAGAGAGGAGACGCAGCAGTTGAATGAGTGGAAGATTGTAATCGAAATGGAAACTGTTGTTCATTGAATACGACATGACGACTAATGAAAATTCTATATGTGGAAATCTCAAGACACTTATAACCTTTGTATTGTTGGCTATACCCTAAGAAAACACAAGACTGACTGCGAGGTTGAAGTTTATGAGAATTGTAACATCGAAGATAAGGAAAACATTCACACCCGAGAATTTTGAAGAATGAGTAATCTGGTGGTTTGTGGAATATCTTTTCATATGGAGAGAGAGGAAAAGAACGAAGAGAAGGTAACCGGTTTATTATAAAAATAACACTATTGAAAATATCTGGCCAAAATAGAAGAGGGATTCATGCATGGCTAATGGCAGAGAGGCTGAGCTCGACTATTGTGTCGATGCTTACGTCCGGCTATGTCGTTTTGCTGTGGAGTGTATGGACACGATTTGCGATGAAAGATTTGTGGATATTTTTTAAGGAAAAAGTACTCGCTACCACCATCTGTCTGGATTTCTTTAATCGAAAGAGAAAACTGATTTTCCATAAGAGATTTGAATTGAGAGAATATTTTAGGAACTTCATCTTTAGAGTGAAGAAAATAAATTCACGAAAATCTGGTATAATCATGGATAAAATGGACGTAATATCTGAAACCAGTGGATGATGTAATTGGGGATGGACCCCACAAGTCAGAGTGTATTAGTTCAAGAGGAAACGACGATGATTGAGTTACATTATTACAAGAAAAAGAAAGTCAATGACACTTTCCATTACAACAAGCAGAACAAAAAGAGAAATTCAGGGATGATAACTTTATTTTATTTGAACTAGCTAATTGAGAGATAATGCCATGAGAAGCATGATAGAGACGATGATGCCAGAGATCGAGAGATGACACAGAAGAAGATTGAGCTACTGGAGAGGAAGAAATGACTTGCGAGGGATGACTTGACTGGAGGCAGTATAGACCATCCTTAACCCGAGCTTGATGGAGGGTAGTATGAGTTCTCGAATCCTCAATTAAACAATAAGAAGAGTGAAATTCAAAGAAAACGTTATTATCGGAAGAAAACTTAGAAATGCTAAGTAAATTCTTGGTCATCAATGGAACATGAAGAAGATTAGCTAATAGAAATTTGTTAGAAGAAATTGATAGAGAAGCATAACCTATATTACGAATGGATAATCCGGCACCATTTTCCACCTGAACTCGTGCATTACCATGGAAAGGAGAGTAAGAATTCATGGAGTCAAGGTCTGGAGTGACGTGGTGTGATGAACCGGAATCCAAGAACTACTCGTGAGGAGCTGGGGCTGAGAACTGATGTGAGGCAAATGGAACACGTTTTACGAATCTTATTTAGGGATTTTAGCCCTTGTGAAGTTATATTCTATGCTTTTATGATACATATTTCAAACATCATGAATATTTCTACACTTATTTGTTGTTTGCCCATTTTCAGGAGATAGAGGAATAATTTTGGAATTTGGTCAGCACCATTGCCTCCGGCATGCTGAAGACAGTCAAAACGATATATCACATCGATATATTCGGTGAAGGATCGAGGCGGGAAAGGCAAAAACAAAAGAAGAAGATCACCAAACTGCTGCAACGCACAGGGCCTGGCCGCAGAGGCAAAATTCACAGCCCACGCAGGCAAAATTCACAGCCCACGCCTAGCCCCAGCTCTCAGTCCATGCACAAGCCCCAGCCAGCTAATTTGTTGCCTTCTTTAGATTGATTTGTTGCCTTCTTAGTTGATTTGTTGCTCCCCAAAACCTTCCATTTCTCCCTCATCCAGCCCCAAAACCTTCCATATCTCCCCAAAACCTTCCATTTCTCCCTCATCCAGCCCCAAAACCATCCATATCTCCCTCAACCAATCAGAAGACACCATGAAGCCTATAAATAAGACCCTAAGGCCAAGGGCAAACCATCTCTCCTGCCCCCCCTTTTCTCTCCCCTTTGGGGGCAAGCTCTCTACCATCTCTCTCCACAAACTCTTCCAAGAAACAAACAAGATTCAACCAAGAACCGTGAATTTCAAGACCAACTCTTTGGTAGAGGCGTTCTCGCCCTAGGGTTGTACGTGACGAAATTGGAGTTAAGGCGTTCTTGCTCCATCTCGACACAAGGAAGGGATCGGTCATTCGTGCGGAAGGCGTGCTTCGACGAATTGAAGAGGATCCGCGTGAGAAGAAACGGAGACTCGAGTTGGCGTTCAACCGGATCGACGGGAAGGCATCGACACAAGTCACTAGGCGTTCTAGGACTTGATTAGGTGCTTTCTTTCTTTTATTTCAGTTTTTGGTTGTGATTCTTTTAATAAATTCTTGTGTTGATTAATAAACTTGAGATTGAATTGAGTTCTTTTGCTTTCTTTAAATATTTTCTTTTGTTCTAAACTTGTCAATTTTCACGATCTCCTTCCAAATATGCTAAAAACCAATTCTTTCATTGCGTAGATCTTGATTTCTAGTTTCAGGAACTTTTTGAATCATTGAATTTCATGAAATATTTGAATTGATATGAATTTTTGAAAACTGTCACTTAAACTGAAAACCTGCTGTTTCCAGAGATTGTTTTTTAGAGACCTGATTGTAATTCGTTAATAACTTTTTATTCCGTTGTCCAAATTGTTTGAAATTTTAGGATAAGTTTCATAATATTCAGACCTCTCTCTAGACAAATTTTCATTAATTTTGGAAACTTAGAAATAATTATTTTAACAATCTGAAGTTTAATCATATTTTGACGCAATAGCTCCCTGTGGAACGAATCCTTACATACTTAGTCTATACAATCTTCAGTATTCACATGTTTCTTGTTTGATTTACGGTATTTTTATTCAACGATATAACCTAAGTGTTTGCCAAAAACCCGTTATCAAAATGGCGCCGCTGCCGGGGAGCAATGTTTAAGTCGAAATTATAAATCATACTTGCAATCTTGAGTGTTAATGGAAATCGATTTAATATATTTGAACTTGATATTTCACTCATTGTGAGAATTTTTCTTTTTTTTTTGCAAGGTACAAGATGGACAATCAAGAGAGACCTTTAACGCTTCGGGAAGGGATGCAACTAGCGAAGATCGAAAGGGGATATCCCGAATCCATGTCGGACCAAGATTTCATAGAGAAAGAAATTGCTCGATTGGAGCTAGAAGAGCAAGAATTGAGAGAGGAAGAAGACGAACTCCTCTCAATGATTCCACCAAATTCCACCGACGAAGCTTTTCGATACGAATACGACATAATTTCCATAGACAAATCTCGAGGCGAACTCGAATTCGAATGCCAAGACCCATCCTCTCAATCTCAAGACGAAGTTTCCGACGAAGAATTGATCGAAACGATAGAGAAATTGATGTCAACTTTGACATTCATTTATCAACATGAGGAAACCCCGATAGAAATAGGAAATTGGATAGAATCTCTTGGAGATGCTAATTCCGAGTGCTCAAGCGAGGACAACGTAGAAATTGAAGGTGGCGAAAGTTCAAGTGTGGGGGGATTCGAAGAAAGCATCGAGACGGTCTTGGAAGAAGAAGAAGAGGAGTCGGTGGACTCAACTCTCCAAATGGTGGTTCAACTCACTCCAAACGACGAAACCAAGCAAGAAGAAAACTCTCCAACTCTCCAAGGTGAATTCTTTCCGTTTAGCATCGATTTAAATTCAAATAAGAACTGGTAACACAACCTTTGAACCTGCATGTGCCCAAATTAAAACGAAAAAATATTGGGAATTTATTTTTTTTATTATTTTTCCCTTTTTCTGCGAATAAAATAGAAAATTGATGAAACTTAAATCTCGGAGCATGTCTAGTTTTCAACTAAGGACAAAATTGCACAAAAAGATTTTTCTCCACCTCATTTGAAACAAATCGTTGTTTTTCAAACAAAATTTCATTTTAATAAGATTTTTTACTCTCAAAATTGAATGTTGCAAAATGTTTTGGAAATTTTGGTCACGAATTTGAAGAAATCTATTGGGATTCCAACCCATACCAATAACTTCGCAATTATCACGAGTTTTTGACAATTTATGGATTCGTGGTTTACGTGACACACTAGTTTTTGAAAATTGAACCCATCTTCGAATTAGAACCCGATTGAAAAGTTTTTGAATGAGTTTTGCTTACACTTAATGAATCAACCGTTCGTGGGGACCCGTTAGTATGTCGATAGTACCCGCCTTCTTCTTGGATCTTGAAAAAAGGCGGGATGTAATTTCGTTGCACTCCGGTGCCGCGGAACTCCTTCTACAAATGCGATCCGAAAAAAAAAAGAAAAAAAAAAAAGAAAAAAAAAAAGAAAGTAAAATAAGAATAAAATAATAAAATAGAAGGAAGGTCAAAATAGAATACCGGGATGTAACCTCATTGCATTTCGGTGTAGTGGGGCGCTCGGTTAAAGACTTCTATGAAATGAAGGAGTGGGTGGGGAATTCGACTGAAAACGGGTATGAACCTTGTACCAACGTATCGAACGGGTTGAAAAGGGAAATCTTTTAAAACGAAGACTCAAAAACTTTGGAAATCGGGTTTCTTTTGAATTGTGGCGTGAAAAGATTCGAACGGTAGTGTTTAATCACCTTTTCCGGTAGAAATTAATTGCTCATTCTAAACTCTATTGAAATTGCGATTTTTATTCAATTAAGATTTAATTATTTGACCATTATCTTTCTTAAACATTAGCAACTTGATTTTTTACTTTAATCAATAGGTTCATGAAATGCGTTTGAAAATGACAAATACAAATTTAATAGAATCTAGTGCAATTCGTCCTTAGATTGATTATAACTACAAATCTCCAATTGATCGAGGACGATCAAGGGTTTAAGTGTGGGGGTATTTGATGTGAGGCAAATGGAACACGTTTTACGAATCTTATTTAGGGATTTTAGCCCTTGTGAAGTTATATTCTATGCTTTTATGATACATATTTCAAACATCATGAATATTTCTACACTTATTTGTTGTTTGCCCATTTTCAGGAGATAGAGGAATAATTTTGGAATTTGGTCAGCACCATTGCCTCCGGCATGCTGAAGACAGTCAAAACGATATATCACATCGATATATTCGGTGAAGGATCGAGGCGGGAAAGGCAAAAACAAAAGAAGAAGATCACCAAACTGCTGCAACGCACAGGGCCTGGCCGCAGAGGCAAAATTCACAGACCACGCAGGCAAAATTCACAGCCCACGCCTAGCCCCAGCTCTCAGCCCATGCACAAGCCCCAACCAGCTAATTTGTTGCCTTTTTTAGATTGATTTGTTGCCTTCTTAGTTGATTTGTTGCTCCCCAAAACCTTCCATTTCTCCCTCATCCAGCCCCAAAACCTTCCATATCTCCCCAAAACCTTCCATTTCTCCCTCATCCAGCCCCAAAACCTTCCATATCTCCCTCAACCAATCAGAAGACACCATGAAGCCTATAAATAAGACCCTAAGGCCAAGGGCAAACCATCTCTCCTGCCCCCCCTTTTCTCTCCCCTTTGGGGGCAAGCTCTCTACCATCTCTCTCCACAAACTCTTCCAAGAAACAAACAAGATTCAACCAAGAACCGTGAATTTCAAGACCAACTCTTTGGTAGAGGCGTTCTCGCCCTAGGGTTGTACGTGACGAAATTGGAGTTAAGGCGTTCTTGCTCCATCTCGACACAAGGAAGGGATCGGTCATTCGTGCGGAAGGCGTTCTTCGACGAATTGAAGAGGATCCGCGTGAGAAGAAACGGAGACTCGAGTTGGCGTTCAACCGGATCGACGGGAAGGCATCGACACAAGTCACTAGGCGTTCTAGGACTTGATTAGGTGCTTTCTTTCTTTTATTTCAGTTTTTGGTTGTGATTCTTTTAATAAATTCTTGTGTTGATTAATAAACTTGAGATTGAATTGAGTTCTTTTGCTTTCTTTAAATATTTTCTTTTGTTCTAAACTTGTCAATTTTCACGATCTCCTTCCAAATCTGCTAAAAAACAATTCTTTCATTGCGTAGATCTTGATTTCTAGTTTCAGGAACTTTTTGAATCATTGAATTTCATGAAATATTTGAATTGATATGAATTTTTGAAAACTGTCACTTAAACTGAAAACCTGCTGTTTCCAGAGATTGTTTTTTAGAGACCTGATTGTAATTCGTTAATAACTTTTTATTCCGTTGTCCAAATTGTTTGAAATTTTAGGATAAGTTTCATAATATTCAGACCTCTCTCTAGACAAATTTTCATTAATTTTGGAAACTTAGAAATAATTATTTTAACAATCTGAAGTTTAATCATATTTTGACGCAATAGCTCCCTGTGGAACGAATCCTTACATACTTAGTCTATACAATCTTCAGTATTCACATGTTTCTTGTTTGATTTACGGTATTTTTATTCAACGATATAACCTAAGTGTTAGCCAAAAACCCGTTATCAAGAACTATGATGAAGGCATGGGAGGAGTCTGAACAAGAGCAGCGGAAGGTTGAAATGGTTGATATGGCTGAGCTGGCTGGGAAGGAAGTACCATTTGGGTTAGATAGGTACTCGGATACCTTGGAGCCGGTTGAAAATCCTGATTGAACCTAGGGCTGCAAACGAGCCGAGCTCGAGCTGTTGGGGAATCTCCTCGACCCCGGGCCCGCGCAGCGGAATGAAGGCCCGGTCCGATTCCCCGATTCCCGAGATCACGCCACGACTTCGAGGGTACGATGCAATTAGAAGGATAGATCTATACCAGCGTGAAATTGATCACGCACGAAGGGTTGATCGCCGCCTTCTATCTCCTGTCACGTTGGTGACAATCTGCGCATCCCATACCACGCGTCTTTCACCGTTCGTTGGCCGTCTTCTCACTCATTGGGTCGATCACAATCTAAGAGCCACAATTGTCGCTCCTCTACTTGTATCCACCATGAGTCGCAAGACGTCGGTTGCGGATGCACCTGCCTAGACGATGCACCGGCGAACTTGCTCGATCGTTTGATTCTCTACACCGAGAAAACTCCTTTTCTCGGTTATCTCTCTTTACACCGTTTCACTCAATAGAAAGTTGTATCTCAATTATTCTGGAAAATCTCATGAATATTCTGAATAAGATTGCATTAACTTGCATTGTGATGAGAGAGAAAGTATCCTATTTATACCTAATAGGATCAGGATTAGCCAAAAGGCATGTATATCCAATATACACCCTCTCACACAGAAAACTGCATGAACCTGGTCAGTATTCTGTCATTTCGAAATTGGTAAATTTCTCAGACAGAAAATCACCCAACATGAAAGTTGTAGATAATCTAATTATCTACATAACCCAACTCGTTGTGTGACCATGTAGTTTCGATTTAACGATGGCAGTAGGTTGTTTCCAATGCCTACAAGCTCATGAGCGGGATCTAGTCACTCCATCATAGCTACCCATGTTAAACGAATAATGATTGTGATCATTGTGCCTATCTCGAATAGCAGTTACTAGGTCTCTTGTTTGCGATATCCGTTAATCAAAAGGCATGGTTATAGTCATCCTTATAATTTGATTAACTACACTTATTCCCCGATTCCGAGTTGAGTTAACAAATTTCAATCGATATTAACCATTAATACCATTGACCGTGGCCACGGTTTTCGTTAATCAACTCATCGAGCGGCACCTAAGAGATATCTCTTCCTTTCGGAATAAACAATTCCTATCTTGGAGACTCACATTGAATTCCGTGTTTCGGACAACACCCAATGATGACCCTTTTAACTCCCTGTTACGGTGAGCGTAAGATCATATCAAAGCATTGTGTTACGCACGTAACTCAATCAATGATCCCCTCAAGTTTGAAGAACCTAAAACCCCATCCGTCGCAAGTCCATCTATAATGACTAAACCATGTCATGGTCTCGCGGCTTCGGTCAAATCCAATACATGTAACCTAACATATATCTACGTTCCCGATTCGACAAGCACCTTGTCCCATGATTAGCAAAACATAATCATCTCCTCGGCAAACGTACTAGTGTACGCGTTCAGTCTATTATCCAATAATAGAAATGCTTCTCTCTTAAGCAAGCTGATCCGCGACTAGGGATGTTTAGAAATGACACTTTAAGTGTGACGATTTCGCTGCACATGGTCCTCAACCATGTTGACGTCCACACAAGCTCAAATCAGGGTTCATGTAACAATCATATTACACAACCCGCACACAGTTTTCATATAAGGTGAATGCATATTAATTTAAGTAAACAAAAATTTTAAAAGGGGGATGCATTCATATGGATTAAGTATTTGGGTGATACAACGTTTACCTATGGGTATCTCCATACCCATAACCCGCGAGGACTATCGTATTAGATAACTACACTCTACTCTCTTCTTCCTCCTCTAGGTATCTCCATACCCATAGTCATCGCATGTCAATCACGCGTGACTAGAGAGAGCGGTTTTGTAAACGGGTCCGCACGTTCCCGCTAGTGTTAATCTTCTGCAGGATTGGAACATTTCCAATACCTACGATCATATCTTTTCGCAAAATTTCATGGATCAATGAAATTTTCTGAGTATTAGTTAGAAGTGGTTGTGACCTCGGCATTTTTGGCTTGTACTATTGCGTTTCACGCAATAAACAACCATAAATCCGATAACTCGTGGCTACGAGAGTTTGGTCATGTTTCCTTGATCCATACCACTTTCTTTTGCGATTAATAACCGCAATATACTCGCCTCCGTACATAGAATCATAAACTATTGGTCTTGTGGAACCATTCCACACAACCGTGTTTTCATTTAAGCAAAACATGTACACACTTTGTGATCGAAAGTCGTGCTACATATTTGGACGTGCTTAATCTTTGGAAACTGTTGTTGTTATAACTCTTTATAACCAACACGTCCTCCACACCATTAAAGATAAAAATCCTGAATTCTTTCGCAAAATATTCAAGGATAACATTCACCACTATAAATACAGATTCCAATGGGTTTTAATATACATAACCATTATGTATATAAATGTATAACCATTATACATTCACAAGAGTTAGTCTTACGTAATAGAATTACATTCAAACTCATGTGATTCCCATGAATTTATTGACGGTAAATTAGACGACTTATGTGTACTACGTATAGCCACATACATATCATGACAGATATAATAGATCCTAACATCAAATATAAAGCATCATATTATTACTTTTCGCGCTGCTTGATGTCTCACATCGAGCCTTTGAAAATTTCTGTCATTCGACATTTTGATTTAACTCCTCCAAGGAGTTATATGTTGAAAACCATTTTCAACAATATGCCGATATATGTGCCATAACATAGAACGAGGAACTTCTTAGATCCATCCTATAGATCTTCACGCTTATTCATAAGCGGTCTCGTCTAAATCTTTTGTCGTTACAAGAAATATAACGCAGCTCCCACTAACCTTCATGTGTACACAAAGTTTTCATTCGTTCCGACAATTTTATAACAGTTTATAACTTCGTCAAAACGAATATTCCAATTCCGAGAAGCTTTCTCTAATCCATCATATGGATCGTTAAAGTGTGCATATCTTATCCCCGATTCTTATGAATCGACAAAACCGTAAGGTTGTGTCAAGTACACATCCTTTCATAAAATTTCTGTCAAGAAATTCGGTTTCGACATCCATTTTGCCACATCACATAGTCATAATACGCGACCATGGCAAGCAGAATTTCGAGAATGTGAAAGCATGGCAACATGCGAAAACGTTTCTTCATAGTCCGACTATGAATTGCATGAAACTTTTCGCAAAAAGCCTCGCTTTACATATATGCGTATTCCTATCCATGTAGGTTCTTCATCTTGAAAAACCCACTCACATTTCACGGGTCTAACCCAGAAAGTGATGAAATCAAGTTCTAAACTTGATAATTTTACACGGATCGAATCTCAGAATTCATGACACCATGTCATGTGGAATCAACTTTTCATAGCATCCTTGTAGGATATCGAATCATCATATGAATTCGATCTATCATCATTAGCTACGATAAATTCGTATTTACCGGCTTATGATATAGCCTACTTGATCTACAAAAATTCCTCTGTGTGGTCGACTTGCGTTCATCAACTCTTGATGAAGCCATGTCAACTTTCATCGGTACAATGTTCATTTTCAGATCTCGAACTCTTTCGAGATTTATTCTACTCCCACTAGCCCGCATAGAGATAAATGACACCAAGTTCCAAACTTGTGCGCATCTAGTCTTCCTTCAAGAAGGCATCTCTTCGAGCCACGAAAATTTCATTTTCGTCGGGACATTAGAACTAATACCCTTTAGTTTCCTTAAGGATAAACGAACAATTTCCAGATTTGGGATTGAGTTTAACCGAAACAAATTTCGAAATACACTCACATCCTCAAATCTGTACAAATGACAACTTCGGAACCATTCCGATCCATATCTCATATGGCTTTGTACCGATTAGAAGGTTTATGGTGCATATCTTATATGCAACCATTCATTAGTGCCGCTGTCTCAAGGGCGTATCCCCAAAACATTTTTGGGAGATCTTATTGACTTATCATTTATCGAACCATGTCCAACATGCGTTCATTTTCTCTTTTCGGACACATCTCAATGTTCCGAATAAAGGCAATCGTGAAACGATTCCACAATCATAAATGATCATCAATATTCATAACTCAAATATCGCCTCTTCGATCCTATCGAAAGGTTTAGCTCAAATACTCGCCTTCTCAATCCTATCGAAAAGCTTTGATTTTCTTGTTTAGTTGATTTCGTATTTCGTTTTTGAAACTCTTTGAACCTTTCAAAAGTCTCCATTTCGGCACTTATCGGAACAAAAGGGTTGATCGCGCAGCGGAATGAAGGCCCGGTCCGATTCCCCGATTCCCGAGATCACGCCACGACTTCGAGGGTACGATGCAATTAGAAGGATAGATCTATACCAGCGTAAAATTGATCACGCACGAAGGGTTGATCGCCGCCTTCTATCTCCTGTCACGTTGGTGACAATCCGCGCATCCCATACCACGCGTCTTTCACCGTTCGTTGGCAGTCTTCTCACTCATTGGGTCGATCACAATCTAAGAGCCACAATTGTCGCTCCTCTACTTGTATCCACCGTGAGTCGCAAGACGTCGGTCGCGGATGAACCTGCCTAGACGATGCACCGGCGAACTTGCTCGATCATTTGATTCTCTACACCGAGAAAACTCCTTTTCTCGGTTATCTCTCTTTACACCCTTTCACTCAATAGAAAGTTGTATCTCAATTATTCTGGAAAATCTCATGAATATTCTGAATAAGATTGCATTAACTTGCATTGTGATGAGAGAGAAAGTATCCTATTTATACCTAATAGGATCAGGATTAGCCAAAAGGCATGTATATCCAATATACACCCTCTCACACAGAAAACTTCATGAACCTGGTCAGTATTCTGTCATTTAGAAATTAGTAAATTTCTCAGACAGAAAATCATCCAACATGAAAGTTGTAGATAATCTAATTATCTACACAACCCAATTTGGCCCAGCCCAATTGGAGTTCGTATGCAAAAATTATGACTGTTTTACTAACTGTATGTCATACTGTTGCACCCTGTCGGTATTTCACATAAACGACACTAATACTTCGTTCATATGAAATATATTTCTACATGAAGGATATAGATAATCTAATTATCTATCTAACCCAATTTGAACCATTCAAATCGGATTTTCCCACTGACAGTTATGGCCACGAATGTACGACTACATTCGTTTATCCTTGTGTACACTTTTACGGTTGATCCTGAAACTGTATTTCCTTCAGTCTCCCACTCAATTTCAGATCTACCTAAAAGGTGCTCATGCATATCCAATACACACAATTTTAGAGAATATAGCTCGCGTATCAAATACCAAGCAATGCACATCCAATGTGCCAATTTTATGATCAAGCCCGACTTAGTACGACTCGTTGTGTGACCATGTAGTTTCGATTTAACGATGGCAGTAGGTTGTTTCCAATGCCTACAAGCTCATGAGCGGGATCTAGTCACTCCATCATAGCTACCCATGTTAAACGAATAATGATTGTGATCATTGTGCCTATCTCGAATAACAGTTACTAGGTCTCTTGTTTGCGATATCCGTTAATCAAAAGGCATGGTTATAGTCATCCTTATAATTTGATTAACTACACTTATTCCCCGATTACGAGTTGAGTTAACAAATTTCAATCGATATTAACCATTAATACCATTAACCGTGGCCACGGTTTTCGTTAATCAACACATCGAGCGGCGCCTAAGAGATATCTCTTCCTTTCGGAATAAACAATTCCTATCTTGGAGACTCACATTGAACTACCTACCTACAAACCCACTAACTAACTAAATAACTAACTAACTAACTTCCTACATACCTATTGACTAACATACTAACTGACTAACTAACTAATTAACTAACTAACTAACTAATTACCTTCCTACATACCCACTACCTATCTAACTGACTAACTAACTAACTGACTACTAACTAAGTAACTAACAAACTGACTAACTAACGAATTAACTAAATAATTAGCTAACTAATTAATTAACTAACTACCTTCATACATACCTAATTAACTAACTAATTAGTTAGTTAATTAGAGAGCTTGTAGTTAGTTAGTTCGTAAGTTAGTTAGTTAGTTAGTTAGTTAATATGTATATAAGAAGGAAGTTAGTTAGTTAAATAGTTAGTTAGTTAGTTAATTGTCTATTTGTTAGTTAGTCAGTTAGTTAGTTAGTTATCTATTTGTTAGTTAGTTAGTTAGTTAGTTAGTCAATTAGTTAGTTAGTTAGTCAGCCAGTAGGTAGTTAGTTATTTAGTTAGTTAAATAGTGGGTATGCAGGTAGGTAGGTAGGTAGTTAGTTAGTTAGTTAGTTAGCTACTTAGCAAGTGGTCAGTTAGTTAGTTATGTAGTTAATTAGTTAGTTAATTAGTTAGTTAGTTAGTGGGTATGTAGTTAGTTGGTTAGTTAATAAGTTAGTTAGTTATCTAGTAGTTAGTTAGTTAGTTAATTAGTTAGTTAGTTAGTTAATATGTATGTAGAAAGGTGATTAGTTAATATGTATGTAGAAAGTTAGTTAGTTAGTTAGTTAGTGGGTATGTAGTTAGTTGGTTAGTTAATAAGTTAGTTAGTTATCTAGTAGTTAGTTAGTTAATTACTTAGTTAGTTAGTGACTTAGTTAGTAAATTAGTTATGTAGTGGGTATACGTAGGAAGCTAGCTAGTTTGTTTGTCAGTTAGCTAATTAGTTAGTTAGTTAATTAGTTAGTTAGTTAGTTAGTTGGTTAGTTAGTTAGTTAATATGTATATAAGAAGGTTGTTTGTTAGTTAAGTTAAATAAAAAGGTTAATAATTAGTTAGTTAGTTAGTTAGGCAGTGGGTATGTAGGAAGGTAGTTAGTTAGTTAGTTAGTTAGTTAGTTAGTTAGTTAGTTAGTTAGTTAGTTAGGTTGTTAGTTAATTAGCCAGTTAGTTAGTTAGTTAGTTAGTTAGTTAATATTTATGAAAGAAGGTAGTTAGTTAGATAGTTAGTTAATTAGTTCGTTAGTTAGTTAGTTAGTTATCTAGTAGTTAGTTAGTTAGTTAGGTAGTTAGTTAGTGAATAGGTATGTTGGAAGGAAGTTAGTTAGTCGGTTAGTTAGCTAGTAGTAAGTTATCTAGTTAGTTAGTTAATTAATTAGTTAGTTAGTTAGTAAATTAATTAGTTAGTGGGTATGTAGGAAGGTAGCCAGTTAGTTAGTTAGTTAGTTAATTAGTTAGTTAGTTAGTTAGTTTGTTAGTTAGTTTGTTAATATGTATATAAGAAGGAAGTTAGTTAGTTAAATTGTTGGTTAGTTAGTTAGTTATCTATTAGTTAGTTATTCAATTAGTTAGTTATTTAGTTAGTTAGTTAGTTAGTTAGTTAGCTAGTAGTTTGTTAGTTAGTTATTTAGTTAGTTAGTTAGTGGGTATGTAGGAACGTAGGTAGTTAGTTAGTTAGTTAGTTAGTTAGTTAATTAGTTAGTTAGTTAATAGGTATGTTGGAAGGTAGTTAGTTAGTCGGTTAGTTGGCTAGTAGTAAGTAAGCTGGTTAGTTAGTTAATTAGTTAGTTAATTAGTTAGTAAATTAATTAGTTAGTGGGTATGTAGGAAGGTAGGTTGCTAGCTAGTTAGTTAGTTACTTAGTTAGGTAGTTACTTAGTTAGTTAGTTAGTTAATTAATATGTATATAACAAGGAAGTTTGTTAGTTAAATAGTTAGTTAGTTATCTACTAGTTAGTTAGTTAGTTAGTTAGTTAGTTAGTTAGTTAGTCAATTAGTTAGTTATTTAGTTAGTTAGTTAGTCAGCTAGTTAGTTAGTGGGTATGTAGTTAGGTAGTTTGTTAGTTTGTTAGTTTGTTAGTTAGTTATTTGGCTAGTTAGTTAGTTAGTTAGTTAATCAGTTAGTTAGCTAGTTAGTTAGTTAGTTAATTACTTAGTTAGTTAGTTGATTAGTTAGTTAGCTAGTAGTTAGTTAGTTAGTTAAATAGTTAGTCCATTAGTTCGTTAATTAGTTTGTTAGTTAGTTAGATAGTGGGTATGTAGGAAGGTAGGTAATTAGTTAGTTGGCTAGTTAGTAAGTTAGTTAGTTTATTTGTTAGTGGGTATGTACGAAGGTACTTAGTTAGTTAGCATGTTAGTTAGTTAGTTAATTAGTTAGTTAGTTAGTTAATTAGTTAGTTAGTTAGTCAAATAGTTAGTCCATTAGTTTGTTAATTAGTTTTTTTGTTAGTTAGATAGTGGGTATGTGGGAAGGTAGCTAGTTAGTTAGTTGGCTAGTTAGTTAGTTAGTTAGTTTGTTAATTAGTGGGTATGTACGAAGGTACTTAGTTAGTTTGTTAGTTAATTAGTTAGTTAGTTAGGTTGTTAGCTAATTAGTTAGTCAGTTAGTTAGTTAGTTAATATTTATGTAAGAAGGTAGTTAGTTAAATAGTTAGATAGTTAGTTAATTAGTTAGTTAGTTAGTTAGTTAGTTATCTAGTAGTTATTTAGTTAGTTAGTTAGTTAGTTAATAGGTATGTTGGAAGGTTGTTAGTTAGTCGGTTAGTTAACTAGTAGTAAGTTAGCTAGTTAGTTTGTTAATTAGTTAGTTAGTTAGTTAGTAAATTAATTAATTAGTGGGTATGTAGGAAGGTAGCTAGCTAGTTAGTTAGTTAGTTAATTAGTTAGTTAGTTAGTTAGTTAATATGTATATAAGAAGGAAGTTAGTTAGTCAAATAGTTAGTTAGTTAGTTAGTTATCTATTTGTTAGTTAGTTAGTTAGTTAGTTAGTTATCTATTTGTTAGTTAGTTAGTTAGCTAGTTAGTCAATTAGTTAGTTATTTAGTTAGTTAGTTAGTTAGTTAGTCAGCCAGTAGTTAGTTAGTTATTTAGTTAGTTAAATAGTGGGTATGCAGGAAGGTAGGTAGTTAGTTAGTTAGTTAGTTAGCTACTTAGCTAATGGTCAGTTAGTTAGTTATGTAGTTAATTAGTTAGTTAATTAGTTAGTTAGTTAGTGGGTATGTAGTTAGTTGGTTAGTTAGTAAGTTAGTTAGTTATGTAGTAGTTAGTTAGTTAGTTAATTAGTTAGTTAGTTAGTTCATATGTATGTAGAAAGGTGGGTAGTTTGTTTGTTAGTCAGTTTGCTAGTAGTTAGTTAGTTAATTAGTTAGTTAGTTAGTGAGTTAGTTAGTAAATTAGTTAGGTAGTGGGTATATGTAGGAAGGTAGCTAATTAGTTAGTTAGTTAGTTAGTTAGTTAGTTAGTTGGTCAGTTAGTTAGTTAATATGTATATAAGAAGGTTGTTAGTTAGTTAAGTTAAATAAAAAGGTAAATAATTAGTTAGTTAGTTACGTAGTTAGTTAGTTAGTGGGTATGTAGGAAGGTAGTTAGTTAGTCAGTTAGTTAATTAGTTAGTTAGTTAACTAACAAATTAACTAACTAACTAACTAACTAACTAGCTAACTAACAAATTAACTAACTAACTAACTAACTAACTAACTAGTGACTATCTAACTAGCTAGCTAGCTAGCTAACTAACTAACTAACTAACTAACTACCTACCTTCATGCATACCCACTAACAAACAAACTAACTACCTACCTTCATGCATACCCACTAACAAACAAACTAACTACCTACCTTCATGCATACCCACTAACAAACAAACTAACTACCTACCTTCATGCATACCCACTAACAAACTAACTAACTAACGAACTAATTGACTAACTAATTAACTAACTAACTATATCTGACTAACTAACTACTACATAACAAACAAACTAACGAACTAACAAATTTCCTAACTAACTAACTAATTAACTAACTAACTAACTAACTAACTAACCAATTAACTAAGTAAGTAACTAACTAACTAACTAACTAGCCGAATAAATAACTAACGAACTAACTAACTACATACCCACTAACTAACTAACTAACTAACTTACTGACAAACTAACAAACCAATTAGCCAACTGTTTAACTAACTAACTAACAAAATAACTAACTAATTAACTAACTAACTACTAGATAACTAACTGATTAACAAACTAACTTACTAACTAACTAACTAACTAACTACTAGCTCACTAACTAACTAAGTAAGTAACTAACTAACTTACTAACTAACTACCTTCGTACATACCTATTAACTAACTAATTAACTAACTACCGAACTTACTAATTAACTAACTACCTTCCTACAAACCCAATAACTAACCAACTAACTAATTAAGTAACAAACAAACTAACTAACTAACTATTTTTCTACATACCTAATAACTAACTAACTAACTAACTAACAAATTAACTAACTAACTACCTACCTTCCTTCCTACATACCCACTAACTAACTAACTAAATAACTAACTAACAAACTACTAGCTAACTAACTAACTAACAAACTAACTAACTAAATAACTAACTAATTGACTAACTAACTAACTAACTAACTAACTAACTAACAAACAGAAAACTAACTAACTAACAATTTAACTAACTAACTTCCTTCTTATATACATATTAACAAACAAACAAACAAACAAACTAATTAACTAACTAGCTACCTTCCTACATACCAACTAACTAATTAATTTACTAACTAAGTAACTAATTATTAACTAACTAGCTAACTTACTACTAGCTAACTAACCTACAAACTTACTACCTTCCAACATACATATTCACTAACTAACTAACTAACTAACTAACTAACTAACTAACTAACTAACTAGATAACTAACTAACTAACTAACTAACTAACTAACTAATTAACTAACTATATAACTATCTAACTAACTACCTTCTTACATAAATATTAACTAACTAACTTACTAACTAACTAACTAATTAACTAACAACCTAACTAACTAACTAACTAACTAACTAACTAACTAACTATATACCTTCCTACATACCCACTGACTAATTAACTACCTACCTAACTAACTAATTATTTACCTTTTTGTTTAACTTAACTAACTAACAATCTTCTTATATACATATTAACTAACTAACTAACCACCTAACTAACTAACTAACTAACTAACTAACTAAGTAATTAGCTAACTGACTAACTAACTAGCTACCTTCCTACATATACCCACTACCTAACAAATTTACTAACTAACTCACTAACTAACTAACTAATTAACTAACTAACTACTATCAAACTAACTAACTAACTTACTAATCACCTTTCTACATACATATTAACAAACAAACTAACTAATTAACTAACTAACTAACTACTAGATAACTAACTAACTTACTAACTACCTTCCTACATACCCACTAACTAACTAACTAACTAATTTACTAACTATTTAACTAACTAACTAATAGCTAATTAACTAACTAAATAACTAAGTAATTAACTAACTAACAAAGCAACTACTTTCTAACTAACTAACTAACTTACTAACTAACTAACTAACTAACTAATTAACTAACTAACTAGCTAACTTACTACTAGCTAACTAACCTACTAACTAACTACCTTCCAACATACATATTGACTAACTAACTAATTAACAAACTACTGGAAAACTAACTAACTAACTAACTAACTAACAAACTAACTATCTAACTATCTAACTAACTACCTTCTTACATAAATATTAACTAACTAACTAACTAATTAACTAACAACCTAACTAACTAACTAACTAACAAATTAATTAACTAACTAACTAACTAAGTACCTTCGTACATACACACTAACTAACTAACTAACTAACTAACTAGCCAACTAACTAACTAACTACCTTCCTACATACCCACTATCTAACTAACTAACTAACTAACAAACTAATTAACTAACTAATTAACTAACTATTTAACTAACTAACTAACTACTAGCTAACTGACTAATTAACTAACTATATAACTAAATACTAGCTAACTAACTAACTAACTAACTGATTAACTAACTAACTATATAACTAGCCAAATAACTAACTAACTAACTAACAAACTAACTAACTAACTAACTAACTACATACCCATTAACTAACTACCTAACTAACTAATTAACTGACTAATTAACTAATTAATGAACTAACTAATGACTAACTACCTAGCTAGCTAGCTAGCTAACTAACTAACTAACTAACTAACTACCTTCATGCATACCCACTAACTATCTATCTAACTATAGAACTAATTAACTAACTAATTATCTAACTAATTAACTAACTAACTATCTGACTAACTAACTAACTGACTAACTAACTACTAGCTATCAAACTAACAAACTAACTAACTAATTAACTAACTAACTAACTAACTAACTAACTAGCCAAATAACTAACTAACTAACTAACTAACTGGCCAAGTAACTAACTAACTAAATAACTTACTAACTAACTTACTAACTAACTAACTACATACCCACTAACTAACTAACTAACTAACTAACTAACAAACAAACAAACTAATTAGCTAACTGTTTAACTAACTAACTAACTAACTAACTAAATAACTAACTAATTAACTAACTAAATACTAGCTAACTAACATACTAACTAACTGATTAACAAACTAACTTACTAACTAACTAACTAAATACTAGCTCACTAACTAACTAAGTAACTAAGTAACTAGCTAACTAACTGACTAACTAATTAATGAACTAAATAACTACCTAACTAACTAACTAACTAACTAACTAACTAACAAATTAACTAACTTACTAACTAACTACCTTCATACATACCTATTAACTAACTAATTAACTAACTACCTAACTTACTAATTAACTAAGTACCTTCCTACAAACCCACTAACTAAACAACTAACTAATTATGTAACTAACTAACAAACTAACTAACAATTTTCCTACATACCTATTAACTAACTATCTAACTAACAAACTAATTAACTAACTAACTAACTAACTCACTACCTACATTCCTACATACCCACTAACTAACTAACTAAATAACTAACTAACAAACTACTAGCTAACAAACTAACTAACTAACTTCCTTCTTATATACATATTAAGAAACAAACAAACAAACAAACTAACTAACTAATTAACTAAGTAACTAACTAACTAGCTACCTTCCTACAAACCCACAAACTAATTAATTTACTAACTAACTAACTAACTAATTAACTAAATAACTAGCTAACTTACAACTAGCTAACTAACCGACTAACTAACTTCCTTCCAACATACCTATTCACTAACTAACTACCTAACTGACTAACTAACTACTAGATAACTAACTAACTAAATAACTAATTAACTAACTATCTAACTATCTAACTAACTACCTTCTTACATAAATATTAACTAACTAACTAACTAACTAACTAACTAACTAGCTAATTAACTACCAACCTAACTAACTAAATAACTAACTAACTAACTAACTAACTATCTAACTATATTCCTACATACCTATTAACTAACTAACTAACTTACTAACTAATTGACTAACTAACTAACTAACTAACTACCCTCCTACATATCCACTAACTAACTCTAGCTAACTAACTAACTAATAAATTGAATAACTAACTAATTAACTAACTAACTAACTTACTAATAGATAACTAACTAACTAACAAACTAACTAACTAACTAACTAACTAACTATTTAACTAAGAAACTAACTACCTTCTTATATGCATATTAACTAACATACTAACTAACTAACGAATTAACTAACTGACTAACTAACTAGCTAACTAACAAGATAACTACTAGCCAACTAACTAACTAACTGATTAACTTACTAACTTACTAACTAACTAACTAACTACTAGCTCACTGACTAACTAAGTAACTAACTAACTAGCTAACTAACTAACTAACTAACTAACTAATTACTGAACTAACTAAATAACTAACTAACTAACTAACTAACCACTAGCTAACTAACTAACTAACAAATTAACTAACTTACTAACTAACTACCTTCATACATACCTATTAACTAACTAATTAACTAACTACCTAACTTACTAATTAACTAACTACCTTCCTACAAACCCACTAACTAAACAACTAACTAATTAAGTAACTAACTAACTAACTAACTAAAAATTTTCCTACATACCTATTAACTAACAAACTAACTAACAAACTAATTAACTAACTAACTAACTAACTACCTACGTTCCTACATACCCACTAACTAAATAACTAAATAACTAACTAACAAACTACTAGCTAACTAACTAACTAACTAACTTCCTTCTTATATACATATTAACAAACAAACTAACTAACTAACTAACTACGTAACTAATTAACTGAATAACTAACTAATTAACTAACTACCTAATAGATAACTAACTAGCTAACTAACTAACTAACTAACTAACTAACTAACTATTTAACTAACTATCTAACTAACTAACTACCTTCTACATACATATAAACTAACTAACTAAATAACTACCTAACTAACTAACTCGCTAAATAACTATATAACTAACTAACTAACTAACTACTAGCTAACCAGCTAACTAACTAATAACTAACTAACTAACTAAGTAACCAACTAACTAACTAAATAACTGACTTATTAACTTACTAACTAACTAACTACCTTCCTACATACCCACTAAATAACTAACTAACTCACTAACTCACTAACTAACTACTAGCTAACTACTAGCTAACTAACTAACTAACTAACTAGTTGACTAACTAACTAACTAGTTTACTAACTACTAGGTAACTAACTAACTAACTAACTAACTGACTAACTGACCATCTAACTAAATAATTAACTACCTTCGTACATACATATTAACTAACTTACTTACTAAAGAATTAACTAACAACCTAACTAACTAAATAACTAACCAACTAACTGACTAATAGGTAACTAACTAACTAACTAACTAACTAACTAACTAACTAACTAACTAACTAACTAACTGACTTACTAACTCACTACTAGATTACTATCGAACTAACTTACTAACTGACTAAATAACTAACTAACTAACTACTAGCTAACAAAGTAACTAACTGATTAACTAACTAACTTGTTAACTAATTAACTACTAGCTCACTAACTGATTAACTAACTAACTAACTACCTAACTACCTACCTACAAACCCACTAACTAACTAAATAACTAACTAACTAACTTCCTACATACCTATTGACTAACATACTAACTGACTAACTAACTAATTAACTAACTAACTAACTAATTACCTTCCTACATACCCACTACCTATCTAACTGACTAACTAACTAACTGACTACTAACTAAGTAACTAACAAACTGACTAACTAACGAATTAACTAAATAATTAGCTAACTAATTAATTAACTAACTACCTTCATACATACCTAATTAACTAACTAACTAGTTAGTTAATTAGAGAGCTAGTAGTTAGTTAGTTAGTAAGTTAGTTAGTTAGTTAGTTAGTTAATATGTATATAAGAAGGAAGTTAGTTAGTTAAATAGTTAGTTAGTTAGTTAATTGTCTATTTGTTAGTTAGTCAGTTAGTTAGTTAGTTAGTTATCTATTTGTTAGTTAGTTAGTTAGTTAGTTAGTTAGTTAGTCAATTAGTTAGTTATTTAGTTAGCTCGTTAGTTAGTTAGTCAGCCAGTAGTTAGTTAGTTATTTAGTTAGTTAAATAGTGGGTATGCAGGTAGGTAGGTAGTTAGTTAGTTAGTTAGTTAGTTAGCTACTTAGCAAGTGGTCAGTTAGTTAGTTATGTAGTTAATTAGTTAGTTAATTAGTTAGTTAGTTAGTGGGTATGTAGTTAGTTGGTTAGTTAATAAGTTAGTTAGTTATCTAGTAGTTAGTTAGTTAGTTAATTAGTTAGTTAGTTAGTTAATATGTATGTAGAAAGGTGATTAGTTAATATGTATGTAGAAAGTTAGTTAGTTAGTTAGTTAGTGGGTATGTAGTTAGTTGGTTAGTTAATAAGTTATCTAGTAGTTAGTTAGTTAATTACTTAGTTAGTTAGTGACTTAGTTAATAAATTAGTTATGTAGTGGGTATACGTAGGAAGGTAGCTAGTTTGTTTGTCAGTTAGCTAATTAGTTAGTTAGTTAGTTAGTTAGTTAGTTAGTTGGTTAGTTAGTTAGTTAATATGTATATAAGAAGGTTGTTTGTTAGTTAAGTTAAATAAAAAGGTTAATAATTAGTTAGTTAGTTAGGCAGTGGGTATGTAGGAAGGTAGTTAGTTAGTTAGTTAGTTAGTCAGTCAGTTAGTTAGTTAGTTAGTTAGTTAGTTAGTTAGGTTGTTAGTTAATTAGTCAGTTAGTTAGTTAGTTAGTTAGTTAATATTTATGAAAGAAGGTAGTTAGTTAGATAGTTAGTTAATCAGTTCGTTAGTTAGTTAGTTAGTTAGTTATCTAGTAGTTAGTCAGTTAGTTAGGTAGTTAGTTAGTGAATAGGTATGTTGGAAGGAAGTTAGTTAGTCGGTTAGTTAGCTAGTAGTAAGTTATCTAGTTAGTTAGTTAATTAATTAGTTAGTTAGTTATTAAATTAATTAGTTAGTGGGTATGTAGGAAGGTAGCCAGTTAGTTAGTTGGTTAGTTAATTAGTTAGTTAGTTAGTTAGTTTGTTAGTTAGTTTGTTAATATGTATATAAGAAGGAAGTTAGTTAGTTAAATTGTTGGTTAGTTAGTTAGTTATCTATTAGTTAGTTATTCAATTAGTTAGTTATTTAGATAGTTAGTTAGTTAGTTAGTTAGCTAGTAGATTGTTAGTTAGTTATTTAGTTTGTTAGTTAGTGGGTATGTAGGAACGTAGGTAGTTAGTTAATAGGTATGTTGGAAGGTAGTTAGTTAGTCGGTTAGTTGGCTAGTAGTAAGTAAGCTGGTTAGTTAGTTAATTAGTAAGTTAATTAGTTAGTAAATTAATTAGTTAGTGGGTATGTAGGAAGGTAGGTTGCTAGCTAGTTAGTTAGTTACTTAGTTAGGTAGTTACTTAGTTAGTTAGTTTGTTAGTTAATATGTTTATAAGAAGGAAGTTCGTTAGTTAAATAGTTAGTTAGTTATCTACTAGTTAGTTAGTTAGTTAGTTAGTTAGTTAGTTAGTTAGTCAATTAGATAGTTATTTAGTTAGTTAGTTAGTCAGCTAGTAGTTAGTTATTTAGTTAGTTAGTTAGTGGGTATGCAGGTAGGTAGGAAGTTAGTTAGTTAGTTAGTTAGCTAGATAGATAGTCACTAGTTAGTTAGTTAGTTAGTTAGTTAATTAGTTAGTTAATTTGTTAGTTAGCTAGTTAGTTAACTAACTAACTTACTAGCTAATTAACTAACAACCAAACTAACTAACTAACTAACTAACTGACTACCTAACTAACTAACTAGCTAACTAATTAACTAACTAACTCACCAACTAACTAACTAACTGACTAACTAACAATATTCCTACATACCTATTAACTAACTAACTAACTTACTGAAGGAAATACAGTTTCAGGATCAACCGTAAAAGTGTACACGTGGATGAACGAATGTAAGCGTACATTCGTGGCCATAACTCTCAGTGGGAAAATCCGATTTGAATGGTTCAAATTGGGTAAGATAGATAATTGGATTATCTATAACCTTCATGTAGAAATATATTTCATATGAACGAAGTATCAGTGTAGTTTATGTGAAATACCGAAAGGGTGCAACAGTATGACATACAATTAGTAAAACAGTCATAACCTTTGCATACTAACTCCAATTGGGCTGAACCAAATTGGGTTGTGTAGATACTAAGATTATCTACAACTTTCATGTTGGGTGATTTTCTGTCAGAGAAATTTATCAATTTCGTCTGGACAGAATACTGACCAGGTTCATGCAGTATTCTGTGTGAAAGGATGTATATTGCATATACATGCCTTTTGGCTAATCCTGATCCTATTAGATATAAATAGGATACTTTCTCTCTCCTCATAAAGAAATTCAATCAGATTATTCTGCCAAAGACACAAGAGAAAAAGAGCAAATTCAGATTTGATCTTTTGTGAGTGAAAAGGTGCGAAGAGAGAGAAATCGAGAAAGGAGTTTCTCGAGTGATAGAGAATCGATTAGATCGAGCAAGTTCGCCGGTGCATCGTCTAGGCAGGTGCATCCGCGACCGACGTCTTACGAATCACCGTGGATACAAGTAGAGGAGTGACGTTTGTGACTCTTCGATTGTGATCGACTCGAGTAAGAAAGACGGTGGAAACGCTTGGACGCACGAGGACGAAGTCGAGTGAACCGGCGTAGCAAACGATTGGTGAAGGACACGTGGTATGGGACGCGCGGATTGTCACCAACGTTATAGGAAATAGAAGGCGGCGATCAACCCTTCGTGTGCCATCAATTTGGCACTTGTATAGATCTATCCTTCTATTCGCATCGTACCCTCGAAGTCGTGGCGTGATCTCGGGAATCGGGGAATCGGACCGGGCCTTCATTCCGCTGCGCGGGCCCGGGGTCGAGGATATTTCCCAACAGTGGTATCAGAGCGATCGCCATCGATTCGAGAGTCGAATCATAGTCGTATATTCGATATACGCACGGGTTATCAAAGTTCGTACCCGTTTGCATGATGATAGTTATAGAGATTCCAATTTCGTTAAAATTCACAAGTAGAATTCACTAGAGATCGATCAAAAGTTGATTGAGAGTATCTAGGAATGATCGTGAAAAGGTTTCATGATTGATCGTTTTGGAAACGAGCGAAAACGGAAGAAACGGCAAAATCTGCAGAAAATTAGAATACGAAACAGTGAGTAAAACTAAGATAATTTTCAGTGAGAAATTCCAAATTGATTGGATCAAATTGGTGTAGTTAGATAATGGGATTATCTATGACTTTTATACAGAAAGTTTTTTCATTTGAACGAATTATCAGTGTCGTTTTTATGGCATACTGAAAGGGTGCGACTGTTTGACATACAGAGACTAAAACGTCCGTATATGTCGCATCGAAACTCCTATTGAGTCCAATCCAATTGGGTTAGTTAGATATTAAGATTATCTAGAACTTTCGTTCACGATCAAAGTCGGTTGGAACAATTTTATATTTTCGTTTCAACAGAATACTGAAAAGGTGTATGTAGTTTTCTGGTTGAAAAGGTGTCTATTGGATATACTTACCTTTTCATTTGTCCGTGTTTTACTAAAACTGGTATAACTTTCAGTAGGAAACTCTGATTTGAATGGTTCAAATTGGGTTAGTTAGATAATGCGATTATTTAGAACTTTCATGCTGTAATATATTTCATTTGAGCGAAGTATCAGTGTCGTTCTAATGAAATACCGAAAGGGTGCGACAGTTTGACATAAAGTCAGTAAAACGGCCGTAACTTTCGGGTCCGAACTCCAATTGGGCTGGGCCAAATTGGGTTAGAAAGATAATAAAATTATCTACAACTTTTCTGTTAGTTGTCGTTCTAATGAAATACCGAAAGGGTGCTGTAATATATCTTGATCTCTAATCAATTAATTCTATCATACTAGCATATTAGATAATTAATTATTTAGAATAAGTAGTCTCCCTAAAAAAATCATATGCATATTGAAAATCTTGTGATAGTGATATAATATGATTGTGTCACGAATTTAGAAACATGCAATGGCATGATCCCTCATAATATTTAAGTCATGAAAATGCCTTCCATATCCACAACCACCGAGTTTGGTGATTACATTTCACGTGGGTTCAGGCTAAAGTCGGGCACGTGATATTGTAACCATCGAAAGGGTGGCAAGCGTTAAATCGGGACTTGTGAGGCACAGGCTAAAGTCGACTCACTAGTAGCTTATTTGAACGATACGTTGGAGATGGTTGTGACTTAACCGTCCAGGCCAATCAGATTGGAGTTCGGGGCATAGATAGGATGCACACACGGAACTGGGATTGTATGGGATACGATCCATCACCGAAATCCTATAAAGGTTCAAGAGTCGTATTGGATACGATTGGATATAATCCTACCTAAATAACGGGATCCCACCCGATAGGCTAAACTCACTTGTGGGAGGAACGGAAATATGGGTCTTGAGTGTTATGGACTTGGAGTCCCGTATCGGTATGAGGGTTATCGATTCGATAAAAATAACACATTCATATCATTATCATATAAGCATATAGATTAAGTACGCACGGTTAGGAGTTAATCTTCATCATCCGTTTAGAATTATGTTTTCAAGCAACACCAAATATATCGATGAGATCGATATGATAGATGGCTTTTGGGCCGGAATTACCGTCATTAACCTTGATAGTCAAAGAATAGTTCTTAGACTTAAAGGAACGTGTTGGACACGGAAATGGTAGATTCGGGGCTCGAGGCATTGGCTTTAGACAAAGCCGGGTTCGATAAACTTTAAGAAGGAATCGAACGATATTACGTGCCTTGTGGTGGCATGTATAGACGCATATTCTCAAAATTGTTTTGAGAATTCGGGTGTATATGAAAGTAAAACACAGCGCTCATGAAATAGTTTCAAGAGCTAGAGCGCGTTGAATGATTCAATGCGGCTCAAAGACTAGGTTAATTTTGAGACGCCTTATGGGTCTTGGATTAACACTCGTGTGTTGATGGTACGAGATTTGATCGTCATGACCGAATATCATATGCATTCGATAGATAAGTTGATCCCGAAATTGCATGAGATGCGATTTAAATTTGAATTGGAGATGCTCGGAGTATCCGAGGAATCCAATGCATATAGATGCGTGGATGTCCTTGTATTTCAAAAGCGGGATCGAAAGAAATGTATGTCTAAGGGTATTTTGGGAAAATGTTTTCCAAAATGGAAAGTTCGGACAAGGAGTTGTCCAAACTAGTGACTCAAAGAATGGTGAAATCCGAGGTGGATTAAACCTAGAAGTTGATTGCTTCCTTTGGCATTGCCGTCTTAGCCATATAAACAAGACTCGCGTATCTAGATTCCATGTGATGGATAGCTAGAATCATTCGAATTAGATTCGATTGATTAATGCGATACTTATTTATTAGGCAAGACGACAAAGGGCATCATTCTCCAAAGATTGGAGAAAGATCCAACGAATTATTGGAAATTATATTTACATATGATGTTCCGATAAGTTCCGAGACAAGAGGAGGCTATCGGTATTTTGTTACGTTTATGGACGGTTAAAGTAGATATGGAAATATCTATTTAATGCGTGCCGAAACAGAGACTTTTGAAAGGTTCAAAGAGTTTCAAAAACGAAATACGAAATCAACTAAGCAAGAAAATCAAAGCTTTTCGATAGGATCGAGAAGGCGAGTATTTGAGCTAAACCTTTCGATAGGATCGAAGAGGCGATATTTGAGTCATGAATATTGATGATCATTTATGATTGTGGAATCGTTTCACGATTGTCTTCATTTGGAACATTGAGATGTGTCCGAAAAGAGGAAATGAACGCATGCTGGACATGGTTCAATAAATGATAAGCCAATAGGATCTCCCAAAAATGTTTTGGGGATACGCCCTTGAGACAGCGGCACTAATGAATGGTTGCATATAAGATATGGACCATAAACCCTTCTAATCGGTACAAAAGACGCCATATGAGATATGGATCGGAATGGTTCCGAAGTTGTCATTTGTATAGATTTGAGGATGTGGGTATATTTCGAAATTTGTTTCGGTTAAACTCAATTCCAAATCTGGAAATTGTTCGTTTATCCTTAAGAAAACTAAAGGGTATTAGTTCTAACGTCCCGACGAAAATGAGATTTTCGTGGCTCGAAGAGATGCCTTCTTGGAGGAGGACTAGATGCGCACAAGTTTGGAACTTGGTGCCATTTATCTCTATGTGGGCTAGTGGGAGTAGAATAAATCTCGAAAGAGTTCGAGATTTGAAAATGAACATTGTACCGATGAAAGTTGACATGGCTTCATCAAGAGTTGATGAACGCAAGTCGAACACACAAAGAAATTTTTCGTAGATCAAGTGGGCTATAGCATAAGCCGGTAAATACGGATTTATCATGGCTAATGATGATAGATCGAAATCATATGATGATTCGATATCTTACAAAGATGCAATGAAAAGTTGATTCCACATGACATGGTGTCATGAAATCTGAGATTCGATCCATGTAAATTATCAAGTTCAGAACTTGATTTCATCACTTTCTGGGATAGACCCGTGAAATGTGAGTGGGTTTTTCAAGATGAAGAACCTACATGGATAGGAATACGCATATATGTAAAGCGAGGTTTTTTGCGAAGAGTTTCATGCAATTCATAGTCGGACTATGAAGAAACGTTTTCGCATGTTGCCATGCTTTGACATTCTTGAAATTCTGCTTGCCATGGTCGCGTATTATGACTATGTGATGTGGCAAAATGGATGTCAAAACCGAATTTCTTGACAGAAATTTTATGAAAGGATGTGTACTTGACACAACCTTACGGTTTTGTCGATTCATAAGAATCAAGGATAAGATATGCACGCTTTAACGATCCATATGATGGATTAGAGAAAGATTCTCGGAATTGGAATATTCGTTTTGACGAAGTTATAAAATGTTATAAAATTGTCGAAACGAATGGAAACTTTGTGTACACATGAAGGTTAGTGGGAGCTGCGTTATATTTCTTGTAACGACAAAGGATTTAGACGAGACCGCTTATGAAATAAGCGTGAAGATCTATAGGATAGATCTAAGAAGTTCCTCGTTCTATGTTATAGCACATATATCGACATATTGTTGAAAATGGTTTTCAACATATTACTCCTTGGCGGAGTTAAATAGAAATGTCGAATGGCAGAAATTTTCAACGGCTCGATGTGAGACGCAATAGTACAAGCCAAAAATGCCGAGGTCATAACCACGTCTAGCCAATACTCAGAAAATTTCATTTGATCCATGAAATTTTATGAAAAGACGTGATCGTAGGTATTGGAAATGTTCCAATCCTGATGATGATTAACACTAGCGGGAACATGCGGACCCGTTTACAAAACCGCTCTCTCTAGTCGCGCGTGACTGACATGCGATGACTATGGGTATGGAGATACCTAGAGGAGGAAGAAGAGAGTAGAGTGTAGTTATCTAATACGATAGTCCTCGCAGGTTATGGGTATGGAGATACCCATAGGTAAACGTTGTATCACCCAAATACTTAGTCCATATGAATGCATCCCTTTTAAAAATTTTGTTTACTTAAATTAATATGCATTCACCTTATATGAAAACTGTGTGCGGGTTGTGTAATATGATTGTTACATGAACCTTGATTTGAACTTGTGTGGACGTCAACATGGTTGAGGACTATGTGCAGCAAAACCGTCACACTTAAAGTGTCATTTCTAAACATCCCTAGTCGCGTATCAGCTTGCTTAAGAGAGAAGCATTTCTATTATTAGATAATAGACTGAACGCATACACTAGTACGTTAGCTGAGGAGATGATTATGTTTTTCTAATCATGGGACAAGGTGCTTGTCGAATCGGGAACGTAGATATATGTTAGGTTACATGTATTGGATATGACCGAAGCCGCGAGACCATGACATGGTTTAGTCATTATATATGGACTTGCGACGGATGGGGTTTTAGGTTCTTCAAACTTGAGGGGATCATTGATTGCGTTACGTGCGTAACACAATGCTTTGATATGATCTTACGCTCACCGTAACAGGGAGTTAAAAGGGTCATCATTGGGTATTGTCCGAAACACGGAATTCAATGTGTGTCTCCAAGATAAGAATTGTTTATTCCGAAAGGAAGAGATATCTCTTAGGCGCCGCTCGATGAGTCGATTAACGAAATCTCTGGCCAGAGTCAATGATATTAATGGTTAATATCGATTGAAATTTGTTAAATCAACTCGGAATCGGGGAATAAGTGTAGTTAATCAAATTATAAGGATGACTATTACCATGCCTTTTGATTAACGGATATCGTAAACAAGAGATCTAGTAACCGCTATTCGAGATAGGCACAATGATCACAATCATTATTCGTTTAACATGGGTAGCTATGATGGAGTGACTAGATCCCGCTCATGAGCTTGTAGGCATTGGAAACAACCTACTGCCATCGTTAAGTCGAACCTACATGGTCACACAACGAGTCGTACTAAGTCGGGCTTGATCATAAAATCGGCACATTGGATGTGCATAGCTTGGTATTTGATACGCGAGCTATATTCTCTAAAATCGTGCGTATTGGATATGCATGAGTACCTTTTAGGTAGATCTGAAATTGAGTGGGAGACTGAAGGAAATACAGTTTCGGGATCAACCGTAAAAGTGTACACGTGGATGAACGAATGTAAGCGTACATTCGTGGCCATAAATGTCAGTGGGAAAATCCGATTTGAATGGTTCAAATTGGCTTAGACAGATAATTGGATTATCTATAACCTTCATGTAGAAATATATTTCATATGAACGAAGTATCAGTGTCGTTTATGTGAAATACCGAAAGGGTGAAACAGTATGACATACAGTTAGTAAAACAGTCATAACTTTTGCATACGAAATCCAATTGGGCTGGACCAAATTGGGTTGTGTAGATACTAAGATTATCTACAACTTTCATGTTGGGTGATTTTCTGTCAGAGAAATTTATCAATTTCGTCTGGACAGAATACTGACCAGGTTCATGCAGTATTCTGTGTGAAAGGATGTATATTGGATATACATGCCTTTTGGCTAATCCTGATCCTATTAGATATAAATAGGATACTTTCTCTCTCCTCAAAAAGAAATTCAATCAGATTATTCTGCCAAAGACACAAGAGAAAAAGAGCAAATTCAGATTTGATCTTTTGTGAGTGAAAAGGTGCGAAGAGAGAGAAATCGAGAAAGGAGTTTCTCGAGTGATAGAGAATCGATTAGATCGAGCAAGTTCGCCGGTGCATCGTCTAGGCAGGTGCATCCGCGACCGACGTCTTACGAATCACTGTGGATACAAGTAGAGGAGTGACGTTTGTGACTCTTCGATTGTGATCGACTCGAGTAAGAAAGACGGTGGAAACGCTTGGACGCACGAGGATGAAGTCGAGTGAACCGGCGTAGCAAACGATTGGTGAAGGACGCGTGGTATGGGACGCGCGGATTGTCACCAACGTGACAGGAAATAGAAGGCCGCGATCAAGCCTTCGTGTGCCATCAATTGGCACCGGTATAGATCTATCCTTCTATTCGCATCGTACCCTCGAAGTCGTGGCGTGATCTCGGGAATCGGGGAATCGGACCGGGCCTTCATTCCGCTGCGCGGGCCCGGGGTCGAGGATATTTCCCAACACTTACTAACTAATTGACTAACAAAAAAACTAACTAACTAACTAACTACTAGCTAACTAACTAACTAATAAATTGAATAACAGACTAATTAACTAACTAACTATCTTACTAATAGATAACTAACTAACTAAAAAACTAACTAACTAACTACCTAACTATTTTACTAAGAAACTAACTACCTTCTTATATGCATATTAACTAACAAACTAACTAACTAACGAATTAACTAACTGACTAATTAACTAGCTAACTAACAAGATAACTACTAGCTAACTAACTAACTAACTGACTAACAAACTACTAGCTCACTAACTAACTAATTAACTAACTAACTAACTAGCTAACTAACTACCTCACTAACTAATTACCTAACTACCTTCCAACAAACCCACTAACTAACTAACTAATTAACTAACTCACTAACTAACTACCTAACTAACTAACTATCTTCCTACGTACCTTTTAACTAACTAACTAACTAATTAACTAACTAACTAACTAACTAACTACCTTCCTACATACCCACTAACTAACTAACTAACAAACTATCTAACTAACTACTAGCTAACAAAGTAACTAATTAATTGAATAACTAATTAATTAACTAACTACCTAATAGATAACTAACTAGCTAACTGACTAACTAACTAACTAACTATTTAACTAACTATCTAACTAACTAACTACCTTCTACATACATATAAACTAACTAACTAAATAACTACCTAACTAACTAACTCGCTAAATAACTATATAACTAACTAACTAACTAACTGACCACTAGCTAACCAGCTAACTAACTAAGTAACTAACTAACTAACTAAGTAACCAACTAACTAACTAAATCACTGACTTATTAACTAACTAACTAACTAACTACCTTCCTACATACCCACTAAATAACTAACTAACTCACTAACTCACTAACTAACTACTAGCCAACTACTAGCTAACTAACTAACTAACTAACTAACTAGTTGACTAACTAACTAACGAATTGACTAACTACTAGGTAACTAACTAACTAACTAACTAACTGACTAACTGCCCATGTAACTAAATAATTTACTACCTTCTTACATACATATTAACTAACTAACTTACTAAAGAATTAACTAACAACCTAACTAACTAAATAACTAACCAACTAACTGACTAATAGGTAACTAACTAACTAACTAACTAACTAACTAACTAACTAACTAACTGACTTACTAACTAACTACTAGATTACTAACGAACTAACTTACTAACTAACTAAATAACTAACTAACTAACTACTAGCTAACAAAGTAACTAACTGATTAACTAACTAACTTGTTAACTAATTAACTACAAGCTCACTAACTAACTAACTAACTAACTAACTAACTAACTAACTAACTAACTACCGTCATACATACCTATTAATTAACTAACTAACAAACTACCTAAGTACCTACCTACAAACCCACTAACTAACTAAATAACTAACTAACTAACTTCCTACATACCTATTGGCTAACATACTAACTGACTAACTAACTAATTAACTAACTAACTAACTAATTACCTTCCTACATACCCACTACCTATCTAACTGACTAACTAACTAACTGACTACTAACTAAGTAACTAACAAACTAACTAACTAACGAATTAACTAAATAATTAGCTAACTAATTAATTAACTAACTACCTTCATACATACCTAATTAACTAACTAACTAGTTAGTTAATTAGAGAGCTAGTAGTTAGTTAGTTAGTAAGTTAGTTAGTTAGTTAGTTAGTTAATATGTATATAAGAAGGAAGTTAGTTAGTTAAATAGTTAGTTAGTTAGTTAATTGTCTATTTGTTAGTTAGTCAGTTAGTTAGTTAGTTATCTAGTTGTTAGTTAGTTAGTTAGTTAGTTAGTTAGTTAGTCAATTAGTTAGTTATTTAGTTAGCTCGTTAGTTAGTTAGTTAGCCAGTAGTTAGTTAGTTATTTAGTTAGTTAAATAGTGGGTATGCAGGTAGGTGGATAGTTAGTTAGTTAGTTAGTTAGTTAGCTACTTAGCAAGTGGTCAGTTAGTTAGTTATGTAGTTAATTAGTTAGTTAGTTAGTGGGTATGTAGTTAGTTGGTTAGTTAATAAGTTAGTTAGTTATCTAGTAGTTAGTTAGTTAGTTAATTAGTTAGTTAGTTAGTTAATATGTATGTAGAAAGGTGATTAGTTAATATGTATGTAGAAAGATAGTTAGTTAGTTAGTTAGTGGGTATGTAGTTAGTTGGTTAGTTAATAAGTTAGTTAGTTATCTAGTAGTTAGTTATTTAATTACTTAGTTAGTTAGTGAGTTAGTTAGTAAATTAGTTATGTAGTGGGTATATGTAGGAAGGTAGCTAGTTTGTTAGTCAGTTAGCTAATTAGTTAGTTAGTTAGTTAGTTACTTACTAGTTAGTGAGTTAGTTACTTACTTACTTAATTAGTTAGTTGTGTAGTTAGTGGGTTTGTAGGAAGGTAGTTAGTTAATTAGTAAGTTAGGTAGTTAGTTAATTAGTTAGTTAATTGGTATGTATGAAGGTAGTTAGTTAGTAAGTTAGTTAATTAGTTAGTTAGTTAGTTAGCTAGTGGTTAGTTAGTTAGTTAGTTAGTTAGTTAGTTAGTTAGTTAGTTAGTTAGTCAGTTAGTTAGTTAGCTAGTTAGTTAGTTCCTTAGTTAGTTAGTTAGTTAGTTAATAAGTTAGTTTGTTAATCAGTTAGTTAGTATGTTAGTTAGCTAGTAGTTAGTTAGTTAATTAGTGAGTTATTTAGTTAGTTAGTTAGTTAGTTAAACAGTTAGCTAATTAGTTTGTTTGTTTGTTAGTTAGTTAGTTAGTGAGTTAGTTAGTTAGTGGGTATGTAGTTGGTTAGGTAGTAAGTTAGTTATTAAGTTTGTTAGTTAGTTAGTTATTTGCCTAGTTAGTTAGTTAGTTAGTCAGTTAGTTAGTTAGTTAGTTAGTTTATTAGTTAGTTAGTTAGTTAGTTTGATAGCTAGTAGTTAGTTAGTCAGTTAGTTAGTTAGTCAGATAGTTAGTTAGTTAATTAGTTAGATAATTAGTTAGTTAATTAGTTCGTTAGTCAGTTAGTTAGTAAGTGGGTATGCATGAAGGTAGTTAGGTAGTTAGTTAGTTAGGTAGCTAGCTCGCTAGCTAGCTAGGTAGTTAGTGATTTGTTAGTTCGTTAATTTGTCAATTAGTTAGTTATTTAGTTAGTTCGTTAGTCAGCTAGTAGTTAATTATTTAGTTAGTTAGTTAGCGGGTATGCAGGAAGGTAGGTAGTTAGTTAGTTAGTTAGTTAGCTACTTAGCTAGTAGTCAGTTAGTTAGTTATGTAGTTAATTAGTTAGTTAATTAGTTAGTTAGTTAGTGGGTATGTAGTTAGTTGGTTAGTTAGTAAGTTAGTTAGTTATCTAGTAGTTAGTTAGTTAGTTAATTAGTTAGTTAGTTAGTTAGTTAGTTTGCAAATAGTTAGTTAGTTAGTTTAATATTTAGTTAGTAGGTGAGTTAGTTAGTAAATTAGTTAGGTAGTGGGTATATGTAGGAAGGTAGCTGGTTAGTTAGTCAGATAGCTAATTAGTTAGTTAGTTAGTCAGTTAGCTAGTTAGTTGGTTAGTTAGTTAGTTAATACGTATATAAGAAGGTTGTTAGTTATTTAAGTTAAATAAAAAGGTAAATAGTTAGTTAGTTAGTTAGGTAGTTAGTTAGTTAGTGGGTATGTAGGAAGGTAGTTAGTTTGTTAGTCAGTCAGTTAGTTAGTTAGTTAGTTAGGTCGTTAGTTAATTAGTGAGTTAGTTAGTTAGTTAGTTAGTTAATAGTTATATAAGAAGGTAGTTAGTTAGATAGTTAGATAGTTAGTTAATTAGTTAGTCAGTTAGTTTGTTAGTTAGTTAGTTATCTAGTAGTTAGTTAGTTAGTAAGTTAGTTAGTTAGTGAATAGGTATGTTGGAAGTTAGTTAGTTAGTCGGTTAGTCAGCTAGTAGTAAGTTAGCTAGTTAGTTAGATAATTAGTTAGTTAGTTAGTAAATTAATTAGTTAGTGGGTATGTAGGAAGGTAGCTAGTTAGTTAGTTAGTTAGTTTGTTAATTAGTTAGTTAGTTAGTTAGTTAGTTAGTTAGTTAGTTTATATGTATATAAGAAGGAAGTTAGTTAGTTAAATTCTTAGTTAGTTAGTTATATGTTTGTTAGTTAGTTAGTTAGTTAGTTAGTCAATTAGTTAGTTATTTAGTTAGTTAATTAGTTAGTTAGCTAGTAGTTTGTTAGTTAGTTATTTAGTTAGTTAGTTAGTGGGTATGTAGGAAGGTATGTAGGTAGTTAGTTAGTTAGTTAATTTGTTAGTTAGTTAGTTAGTTAGTTAATAGGTATGTAGGAAAATAGTTAGTTAGTTAGTTAGTTAGTTAGTTTGTTTGTTTGTTACTTAATTAGTTAGTTGGTTAGTTAGTGGGTTTGTTGGAAGGTAGTTAGTTAATTAGTAAGTTAGGTAGTTAGTTAATTAGTTAGTTAATATGTATGTATGAAGGTAGTTTGTTAGTAAGTTAGTTAATTAGTTAGATAGTTAGTAAGCTAGTGGTTAGTTAGTTAGTTAGTTAGTTAGTTGATTAGTTAGTTAGTTAGTTAATTAGTTCGTTATTTAGTTAGACATTTTTTGGGTATGTAGGAAGGTAGTTAGTTAGTTAATTAGTTAATAAGTTAGTTAGTTAGTTAATTAATTAGTAAGTTAGTTAGTTTGCTAGTAGTTAGTTAGTTAGTTAGTTAATTAGTTAGTTAATTAGTGAGTTAGTTAGTAAATTAGTTAGGTAGTGGGTATATGTTGGAAAGTAAATAGTTAATTATTTAGTTAGGTAGCTGGTTAGTTGGTTAGTTAGATAGTTAATATGTATATAAGCAGGTTGTTAGTTAGTTAAGTTAAATAAAAAGGTAAATAGTTAGTTAGTTAGTTAGGTAGTTAGTTAGTTAGTGGGTATGTAGGAAGGTAGTTAGTTAGTTAGTTAGTTAGTTAGTTAGTTAGTTAGTTAGTTAATAGGTATGTACGAAAATAGTTTGTTAGTTAGTTAGTTAGTTACTTAATTAGTTAGTTGGTTAGTTAGAGGGTTTGTAGGAAGGTAGTTAGTTAATTATTAAGTTAGGTAGTTAGTTAATTAGTTAGTTAATATGTATGTATGATGGTAGTTAGTTAGTAAGTTAGTTAAATAGTTACTTAGTCAGTTAGTTAGCTAGTGGTTAGTTATTTAGTTAGTTAGTTAGTTAGTTCGTAATTAGTTAGTTAGTTAGTTAGTTAGTTAGTTAGTTTGTTTGTTAGTTAGTGAGCTAGTAGTTAGTTAGTTAGTAAGTAAGTTAGTTTGTTAATTAGTTAGTTAGTTTGTTAGTTAGCTAGTAGTTAGTTAATTAATTAATTAATTATTTAGTGAGTTTGTTAGTTAAACAGTTAGCTAATTAGTTTGTTTTTTTGTTAGTTAGTTAGTTAGTCAGTTAGTTAGTTAGTGGGTATGTAGTTAGTTAGTTAGTTAGTTAGTTAGTTAGTTATTTGGCTAGTTAGTTAGTTAATTAGTTAGTTAGTTAGTTAGTTAATTAGTTAGTTAGTTATTTAGTTAGTTAATTAGTTAGTTAGTTAGTTAGTTTGTTAGCAAGTAGTTAGTTAGTCAGATAGTTAGTTAGTTATTTAGTTAGATAATTAGTTAGTTAATTAGTTAGTTAGTTAGTTAGTTAGTTAGTGGGTATGCATGAAGGTAGGTAGTTAGTTAGTAAGTTAGTCAGTTAGCTAGCAAGCTAGCTAGTTAGCTAGTCATTAGTTAGTTAGTTATTTAGTTAGTTAGTTAATTTGTTAGTAAATTTGTTAGTTAGTTAGTTAGTTAGTGGGTATGTAGTTTGTTAGTTTGTTAGTTAGTTAGGTAGTTAGTAATTTGGCTAGATAGATAGTTAGTTAGTTAATCAGTTAGTTAGCTTGTTAGTTAGTTAGTTAGTTAATTAGTTAGTTAGTTAGTTAATTAGTTAGTTAGCTAGTAGTTAGTTAGTTAGTTAAATAGTTAATCCATTAGTTTGTTAATTAGTTTTTTAGTTAGTTAGATAGTGGGTATGTGGGAAGGTAGCTAGTTAGTTAGTTGGCTAGTTAGTTAGTTAGTTAGTTTGTTAATTAGTGGGTATGTACGAAGGTACTTAGTTAGTTAGTTAGTTAATTAGTTAGTTAGTTAGTTAGTTAGTTAGGTTGTTAGTTAATTAGTTAGTCAGTTAGTTAGTTAGTTAATATTTATGTAAGAAGGTAGTTAGTTAAATAGTTAGATAGTTAGTTAATTAGTCAGTTAGTTAGTTAGTTAGTTATCTAGTAGTTATTTAGTTAGTTAGTTAGTTAGTTAGTTAATAGGTATGTTGGAAGTTTGTTAGTTAGTTAGTTAGTTAATTAGTTAGTTAGTTAGTTAGTTAACTAGTAGTAAGTTAGCTAGTTAGTTTGTTAATTAGTTAGTTAGTTAGTTAGTAAAGTAATTAGTTAGTGGGTATGTAGGAAGGTAGCTAGCTAGTTAGTTAGTTAGTTAATTAGTTAGTTAGTTAGTTAGTTAATATGTATATAAGAAGGAAATTAGTTAGTTAAATAGTTAGTTAGTTAGTTAGTTATCTATTTGTTAGTTAGTTAGTTAGTTAGTTAGTTATCTATTTGTTAGTTAGTTAGTTAGCTAGTTAGTCAATTAGTACGTTATTTAGTTAGTTAGTTAGTTAGTTAGTTAGTAAGCCAGTAGTTAGTTAGTTATTTAGTTAGTTAAATAGTGGGTATGCAGGAAGGTAGGTAGTTAGTTAGTTAGCTACTTAGCTACTTAGCTAGTGGTCAGTTAGTTAGTTATGTAGTTAATTAGTTAGTTAATTAGTTAGTTAGTTAGTTGTTATGTAGTTAGTTGGTTAGTTAGTAAGTTAGTTAGTTATGTAGTAGTTAGTTAGTTAGTTAATTAGTTAGTTAGTTAGTTCATATGTATGTAGAAAGGTGGTTAGTTTGTTTGTTAGTCAGTTTGCTAGCAGTTAGTTAGTTAATTAGTTAGTTAGTTAGTGAGTTAGTTAGTAAATTAGTTAGGTAGTGGGTATATGTAGGAAGGCAGCTAATTAGTTAGTTAGTTAGTTAGTTAGTTAGTTAGTTAGTTAGTTAGTTGGTCAGTTAGTTAGTTAATATGTATATTAGAAGGTTGTTAGTTAGTTAAGTTAAATAAAAAGGTAAATAATTAGTTAGTTAGTGGGTATGTAGGAAGGTAGTTAGTTAGTTAGTTAGTTAGTTAGTTAGTTATGTTGTTAGTTAATTAGTTAGTTAGTTAGTCAGTTAGTTAATATTTATGTAAGAATGTAGTTAGTTAGATAGTTAGATAGTTAGTTAATTAGTTAGTCAGTTAGTTAGTTATCTAGTAGTTAGTTAGTTAATTAGGTAGTTAGTTAGTGAATATGTATGTTGGAAGGAAGTTAGTTAGTCGGTTAGTTAGCTAGTAGTAAGTTATCTAGTTAGTTAGTTAATTAGATAGTTAGTTAGTTAGTAAATTAATTAGTTATTGGGTATGTAGGAAGGTAGCTAGTTAGTTAGTTAGTCAGTTAATTAGTTAGTTAGTTAGTTTGTTTGTTAGTTAGTTTGTTAATATGTATATAAGAAGTTAGTTAGTTAGTTAAATTGTTAGTTAGTTTGTTAGTTATCTATTAGTTAGTTAGTTAGTCAACTAACTAACTGACTAACTATTTAACTAACTAACATCCTTCTTATATACATATTAACTTACTAACTAACTAACTAACTAATTAACTAACTAACTAACTAGCTAGCTACCTTCCTACATACCCACTAACTAATTAATTTACTAACTGACTAACTAACTAATTAACAAACTAACTAGCTAACTTACTACTAACGAACTAACCGACTAACTACCTTCCAACATACCTATTAACTAACTAACTAAATAACTAAATAACTACTAGATAACTAACTAACTAACTAACAAACAAACAAACAAATTAACTAACTATCTAACTATCTAACTAACTAACTTCTTACATAAATATTAACTAACTAACTAACTCACTAACTAATTAACTCACAACATAACTAACTAACTAACTAACTAACTAACGAACCAAGCAACTAACTAACTAAGTACCTTCGTGCATGCCCACTAACTAACAAACTAACTAGCTAACTAACGAACTACCTACCTTCCTACATACCCACTATCTAACTAACTAACAAACTAATTAACATACGAATGGACTAACTATTTGACTAACTAACTAACTACTAGCTAACTAACTAATTAACTAACTAACTAACTAATTAACTAACAAACTAACTAGCTAACTAACTGATTAACTAACTAACTAACTAACAAGCCAAATAACAAACTAACAAACTAACAAACTAACTAACTACATACCCACTAACTAACTAGCTAACTAACAAATTAACTAACTAATTAACTAACTAACTAACTAACTAACTACCTACCTACCTTCATGCATACCCATTAACAAACAAACTAACTAACGAACTAATTATCTAACTAATTAATTAACTGACTATATCTGACTAACTAACTACTACATAACAAACTAACTAACGAACTAACAAATTACCTAACTATCTAACTAATTAACTAACTAACTAACTAACTAACTAACCAATTAACTAACTAACTAACTAACTAACTAGCCGAATAACTAACTAACGAACTAACTAAATAACTACATACCCACTAACTAACTAACTAACTAACTAACTAACTAACTAACAAACAAATTAGCCAACTGTTTTACTAACTAACTAACTAACTAAATAACTAACTAATTAACTAACTAACTACTAGCTAACTAACTGATTAACAAACTAACTTACTAACTAACTAACTAACTACTAGCTCTCTAACTAACTAAGTAATTAACTAACTAGCTAACTAACTAACTAACTGACTAACTAATTGACGAACTAATTAACTAACTAACTTACTAACTAATTAACTAACTAACCACTACCTTACTAACTATCTAACTAATTAACTAACTTACTAACCAACTACCTTCATACATACCTATTAACTAACTAATTAACTGACTACCTAACAAACTAATTAACTAACTAACTAACTAACTAACTTACTAACCATTCGCTTACTAACTATCTAACTAATTAACTAACTTACTATCTAACTACCTTCGTACATACCTATTAACTAACTAATTAACTAACTACCCAACTTACTAATTAACTAACTACCTTCCTACAAACCCAATAACTAACCAACTAACTAATTAAGTGACAAGCTAACTAACTAACTAATATATTTTCCTACATACCTATTAACTAACTAACTAACTAACTAACTAATTAACTAACTAACTAACTACCTACGTACCTTCCTACATACCCACTAACTAACTAACTAACTAAATAACTAACTAACAAACTACTAGCTAACTAACTAACTAACGAACTAACTAACTAAATAACTAACTAATTGACGAACTAACTAACTAACTAACTAACTAACTAACAAACTGATAACTAACTAACTGACAATTTAACTAACTAACTTCCTTCTTATATACATATTAACAAACTAACTAACTAACTAACTAACTAACAAACTAATTAACTAACTAACTAACTAACTAACTAGCTACCTTCCTACATACCCACTACCTAATTAATTTACTAACTAACTAACTAATTATCTAATTAACTAGCTAACTTACTACTATCTAACTAACCTACTATCTAACTAACCTATTCACTAACTAACTAACTAACTAACTAACTACTAGATAACTAACTAACTAACTAACTAACTAATTAACTAACTATCTAACTATCTAACTAACTACCTTCTTACATAAATATTAACTAACCAACTAACTAACTAACTAATTAACTAACAACCTAACTAACTAACTAACGAACTAACTAACTGACTAGCTAACTAACTACCTTCCTACATACCCACTAACTAACTAACTACCTAACTAACTAACTAATTATTTACCTTTTTATTTAACTTAACTAACTAACAACCTTCTTATATACATATTAACAAACCAACTAACCAACTAACTTGCTAACTAACTAACTAACTGACTAATTAGCTAACTGACTAACTAACCAGCTACCTTCCTACATATTCCCACTACCTAACTAATTTACTAACTAACTCACTAACTAACTAACTAATTAACTAACTAACTAGCTAGCTATTAGCAAACTAACTAACTAACTAACTAACTACCTTATTACATACATATTAACTAACTAACTAAGTAATTAACTAACTAACTAACTCCTAGAGAACTAACTAACTTACTAACTAACCAACTGACTACATACCCACTAACTAACTAACTAAGTAACTAACTAATTAACTACATAACTAACTAACTGACTACTAGCTAAGTAGCTAACTAACTAACTAACTAACTACCTACCTTCCTACATACCCACTAACTAACTAACTAAATAACTAACTACTAGCTGACTAACTAACTAACTAAAGAACTAACTAATTGACTAACTGACTAACTAACTAACTAACTAACTAACTAACTAACTAACTAACTAATAGATAACTAACTAACTAACTAACTATTTAACTAACTAACTTCCTTTTTATATACGTATTAACTAACTAACTAACTAAGTAACTAACTAACTAACTAATTAACTAACTGACTAGCTACCTACCTACCTTCCTACATACCCACTAACTAATTAATTTACTAACTAACTAACTAACTAATTAACTAACTAACTAGCTAACTTACTACTAGCTAACTAACCGACTAACTAACTACCTTCCAACATACCTATTAACTAACAAACTAATTGACTAACTACTAGATAACGAACTAACTAACTAACTAATTAACTAACTATCTAACTATCTAACTAACTACCTTCTTACATAAATATTAACTAATTAACTAACTAACTAATTAACTAACAACCTCACTAACTAACTAACTAACTAATTAACTAACTAACTAACTAACTAAGTACCTTCGTACATACCCACTAACTAACTAACTGACTGACTAACTAGCCAACTAACTAACTAACTACCTTCCTACATACGCACTATCTAACTAACTAACTAACTAACTAATTAACTAACTAATTAACTAACTATTTCACTAACTAACTAACTACTAGCTAACTAACTAATTAACTAACTAACTAACTAACTAACTAACTAACTAACTACGTGCTAAGTAACTAACTAACTAACTGATTAACTAACTAATTAACTAACTAGCCAAATAACTAACTTACTAAGTTACAAACTATTGAACTGACTAACTACATACCCACTAACTAACTAACTTAGCTACTAATGAACTGATTAATTAACTAATTAACGAACTAACTAATGACTAACTACCTAGCTAGCTAGCTAGCTAACTAACTAACTAACTACCTTCATGCATACCGACTAACTAACTAACAAACTAACGAACTATTTAACTAACTAATTATCTAACTAATTAACTAACTAACTAACTATCTGACTAACTAACTAACTGACTAACTAACAACTAGCTATCAAACTAACTAACTAACTAACTAATTAACTAACAAACTAACTAACTAACTAACTAGCCAAATAACCAACTAACTAACTAACTTACTAACTAACTTACTAACTAACTAACTACATACCCACTAACTAACTAACTAACTAACTAACTAACTGACTAACAAACAAACTAACTAATTAGCTAACTGTTTAACTAACTCACTAACTAACTAAATAACTAACTAATTAACTAACTAACTACTAGCTCACTAACATACTAACTAACTGATTAAAAAACTAACTAATTAACTACATAACTAACTAACTGACCACTAGCTAAGTAGCTAACTAACTAACTAACTAACTAACTACCTACCTTCCTGCATACCCACTATTTAACTAACTAAATAGCTAACTAACAGACTAAGTAACTAAATAACTAACTAATTGAATAACTAACTAATTAACTAACTAACAAATAGATAACTAACTAACTAACTAACTAACTAACAAATAGATAACTAACTAACTAACTAACTAACAAATAGATAACTAACTAACTAACTAACTATTTAACTAACTAACTTCCTTCTTATATACATATTAACTAACTAACTAACTAATTAACTAACTAAGTAACTAGCTAGCTACCTTCCTACATACCCACTAACTAATTAATTTACTAACTAACTAACTAACTAATTAACAAACTAACTAGCTAACTTACTACTAGTTAACTAACCGACTAAGTAACTACCTTCCAACATACCTATTGACTAACTAACTAACAAACTAAATAACTACTAGATAACTAACTAACTAACTAACTAATTAACTAACTATCTAACTATTTAACTAACTACCTTCTTGTTGGGGAATATCCCCGGCCCCGGGCCCGCGCAGCGGATATGTAGGCCCGGTCCGATTCCCCGATTCCCGAGATCACGCCACGACTTCGAGGGTACGATGCAAATAGAAGGTTAGATCTTTACCGGTGCAAAATTGATTGCACACGAAGGGTTGATCGCTGCCTTCTTTCTCCGGTCACGTTGGTGACAATACGCGCGTCCCACACCACGCGTCTTTCACCGCTCGTTGACTTCGCCGATTCGCTTGATTTCGTCTCCGACTCAATCTACTCGTTCGAATCGATCACAATCGTGAGAGCCTCAGTTGTTGCTCCTCTACGTGTATCCACCTTGAATCGCAAGACGTCGGTCACGGATGCACCTGCCTAGACGATGCACCGGTGAACTTGCTTAATCGAATTGATTCTCTAAACCGTAAAACACCTTTTCACGGTTTCTCTCTTTTACACCTTTTCACTCTCTAGAAATTTGTCTCACAAATTTTCTGGATAATTCTGAATGAATTGCTTAGTTAAGATGAGAGAGAAAATCCTATTTATATACAATAGGATCAGGATTAGCCAAAAGGCATGTATATCCAATATACACCCTCTCACACAGAAAACTGCATGAACCTGGTCAGTATTCTGTCCAGACGAAATTGATAAATTTCTCTGACAGAAAATCAACCAACACGAAAGTTGTAGATAATCTCATTATCTACTCGACCCAATTTGGCCCAGCCCAATTGGAGTTCGTATGAAAAAGTTATGACTGTTTTACTAACTGTATGTCATACTGTTGCACCCTTTCGGTATTTCACAGAAACGACACTTATACTTCGTTCATATGAAATATATTTCTACATGAAGGTTATAGATAATCTAATTATCTATCTTACCCAATTTGAACCATTCAAATCGGATTTTCCTACTGAAAGATATGGCTACGAATGTACGACTACATTCGTTTATCCTTGTGTACACTTTTACGGTTGATCCTGAAACTGTATTTCCTTCACTTCTTACATAAATATTAACTAACTAACTAACTAACTAACTAATTAACTAACAACCTAAATAACTAACTAACTAATTAACTAACTAATTAACTACATAACTAACTAACTGACCACTAGCTAAGTAGCTAACTAACTAACTAACTAACTACCTACCTTCCTGCATACCCACTATTTAACTGACTAAATAGCTAACTAACTACTAGCTGACTAACTAACAGACTAAGTAACTATATAACTAACTAATTAACTAACTAACTAACAAATAGACAACTTACTAGCTAACTAACTAACTAACAAATAGATAACTAACTAACTAGCTAACTATTTAACTAACTAACTTCCTTCTTATATACATATTAACTAACTAACTAACTAACTAACTAATTAACTAACTAAGTAACTAGCTAGCTACCTTCCTACATACCCACGAACTAATTAATATACTAACTAACTAACTAACTAACTAACAAACTAACTAGCTAACTTACTACTAGTTAACTAACCGACTAACTAACTACCTTCCAACATACCTATTGACTAACTAACTAATTAACTAACCATCTAACTATTTAACTAACTACTTTCTTGCATAAATATTATCTAACTAATTAACTAACTAACTAACTAAGTACCTTCGTACATACCCACTAACTAACAATCTAACTAACTAACTAACTAACTAGCCAACTAACAAACTAGCTACCTTCCCACATACCCACTATCTAACTAACTAACAAACTAATTAACAAACTACTGGACTAACTATTTGACTAACTAACTAACTACTAGATAACTAACTAATTAACTAACTAACAAACTAATTATCTAACTAACTAACTAACTAGCTAACTAACGGATTAACTAACTAACTATCTATCTGGCCAGATAACTAACTAACTAACTAACTAACAAACTACCAAACTTACAAACTACATACCCACTAACTAACTAACTAACTAACAAATTAACTAACAAATTAACTAACTAACTAACTAACTAACTATCTAACAAATAACTAGCTAACTAGCTAGCAACCGAGCTAGATGACTAACTAACTAACTAACTACCTACCTTCATCCATACCCACTAACTAACTAACTAACTAACGAACTAATTAACTAACTAATTATCTAACTAATTAACTAACTAACTATCTGACTAACTAACTACTTGCTAACTAACTAACTAACTAACTAATTAACTAACTAATTACTAACTAATTAACTAACTAACTAATTAACTAATTAACTAACTAACTAACTAGCCAAATAACTAACTAACTGACTAGCTAACTAACAAACAAACAAACTAATTTAACTAACTGTTTAACTAACTAACTAACTAAATAACTAACTAATTAACTAACTGACTACTAACTAACTAACAAACTAACTAACTGATTAACAAACTAACTTACTAACTAACTAACTACTAGCTCACTAACTAACTTACTAACTAATTAACGAACTAACTAACTAACTAACAAACTAACAAACTAACCACTAGCTAACTAACTAACAAACTAACTAATTAACTAACTTACTAACTAACTACCTTCATACATACCTATTAACTAACTAATTAACTGACTACATAACTTACTAATTAACTAACTACCTTCCTACAAACCCACTAACTAACCAACTAACTAATTAAGTAACAAACTACTAGCTAACTGACTAACTAACTAACTAACTAAATAACTAACTAACTAACTAACAAACTAAATACCCATTAAGTAGTTAGTTAGTTAGTTAGTTAGTTAGTTAGCTTTTAGTTAGTTAGTTAGTAAGTTAGTTTATTACTTAGTTAGTTAGTTAGTAAGTATTTAGTTAGTCAGTTAATTTTTTCGTTATTAGTTAGTTTGTTTGTTAATAAGTTAGTTAGTTAGTCGGTATTTTCGGAAGGTAGCTAGCTAGTTAGTTAGTTAGTTAGTTAGTTAGTTAGTTAGTCAGCTAATTCGTTAGTTAGTTAGTTAGTTAGCTATTAGTTAGTTAATTAGTTTGTTAGTCAGTTAGTTAGTTAATTTGTTAGTTAGTTAATTTGTTAGTTAGTTAGTTATCTAGTAGTTAGTTAGTTAGTTAGTTAGTTAGTTAATAGGTATGTAAAAAGGTCGTTAGTTAGTTAGATAATTTGCTAGTAGTTAGTTAGCCAGTTAAGTAGTTAGTTAATTTAGTTAGTTAGTTTGTTAATTAGTAAGCAAATTAGTTAGTTAGTGGGTATGTAGGAAGGTAGCTAGTTAGTTAGTTAGTAAATTAATTAGTTAGTTAGTTAGTTTGTTAGTTAGTTAATATGTATATAAGAAGGTAGTTAGTGAGTTAGTTAAATAAAAAGTTAAATAGTTAGTTAGTTAGTTAGTTAGTTAGTTAGTTATCTATTAGCAAGTTAGTTAGTTAGTTAGTTAATTAGTTAGTTATTCAATTAATTAGTTAGTTAGTTAGCTAGTAGTTAGTTAGTTAGTTAGTTAGTTAGTTAGTTAGATAGGTAGGTAGTTGGTGGGTATGTAGGAAGGTAGTTAATTAGTTCGTTAGTTAGTTAGTTTGTTATATAGTTAGTTAATAGGTATGTAGGAAGATAGTTAGTTAGTTAGTTAGTTAATTAGTTAGTTAGTGGGTTTGTAGGAAGGTAGTTAGTTAGTTAGTTAGTTAGTTAATTAATTAGTTAGTTAGTTAGTTAGTTAGTTAGTTAGTTAGTTAATTGGTATGTAGGAAGTTAGTTAGTTAGTTAGTTAGTTAGTTAGTTAGTTAGATATTTCGTTAGTTAGTAGGTTTGTAGGAAGGTAGTTAAGTAATTAGTTAGTCAGGTAGGTAATTAGTTAGTTTGCTAATAGGTATGTATGAAGGTAGTTAGTTAGTTAATTAGTTCACTAATGAATTGGCAAATTAGTTAGTTAGTAAGTTAGTTAATTAGTTAATTAGTTAGTTAATTAGTTAGTTAGTTAGTTAGTTAGTGAGCTAGTAGTTAGTTAGTTAGTTAGTTAGTTAGTTAGTGAGTTAGTTAGTTAATCAGTTAGTTAGTTAGTTAGCCAGTAGTTAGTTAGTTTGTTAGTTAAATAGTTAGTTAATTAATTTGTTAGTTATTTAGTTGGTTATTTAGTTAGCTATTAGTAAGTTAGTTGAATAGTTAGTCCATTAGTTAGCTAGTTAGTTATTTAGTTAGTTAGATAATTGGTATGTCGGAAGGTAGTTAGTGAGTTAGTCAGTTTAGTTAGTTAGTTAGCTAGTAGTTAGTTAGTTAGCTAGTTAGTTAATTAGATAGTTTGTGGGTATGTAGAAGTTAGGTAGTTAGTTAGTTAATAAGTTATTTATTTATTTAGTTATTTAGTTAGTTAGTTAGATAGTTATCTAGTAGTTGGTTAGTTAGTTAACTAGTTAGTAATTCAGTTAGTTAGTTAGTTAGTTATTTAGTTAGTTAGTTACTTAGCTAGTTAGTCTGTTAGATAGTTCGTGGGTATGTAGGAAGGCAGTTAGTTAGTCAGGTCGTTAATAAGTTAGTTAGTTAGTTAGTTCGTTAGTTAGTACTTAGTTAGTTAGTTAGCTAGCTCATAATTAGTTACTTAGTTAGTCTGACTAAATAACTAACTAATTGTCTAACTAACTAACTAACTTACTAACAAACAGATAACTAACTAACTAACTTCCTTCTTATATACATATTAACAAACTAACAAACTAACAAACTAACTAACTAACTAATTAACTAACTAACTAGCTACCTTCCTACATACCCACTAACTAATTAATTTACTAACTAACTAACTAATTATCTAACTAACTAACTAACTAACTAACTAACTAACTAATTAACTAACTATCAAACTATCTAACTGACTACCTTCTTAAATAAATATTAACTAACTAACAAACAAACTAACTAACTACCTAACTAACTAACTAACTATTTACCTTTTTATTTAACTTAACTAACTAACAACCTTCTTATATACATATTAACTAACTAACTAACCAACTAACTAGCTAACTAACTAACTAACTAACTAATTAGCTAACTGACTAACTAACCAACTACCTTCCTACATATACCCACTATCTAACTAATTTACTAACTCACTCACTAACTAACTAACTAATTAACTAACTAAGTAACTAACTAACAAACTAACTAACTACCTTTCTACATACATATTAACTAACTAACTAACTAATTAACTAACTAACTAACTAACTACTACATAACTAACTAACTTACTAACTGACCAACTAACTACATACCCACTAACTAACTAACTAATTAACTAACTTATTAACTACAAAACTAACTACCTGACTACTAGCTAAGTAGCTAACTAACTAACTGACCAACTACCTACCTTCCTGCATACCCACTATCTAACTAACTAAATAACTAACTACTAGCTGACTAACTAACTAACTAATTGACTAACTAACTAACTAACTAACTAACTAACTAACTAATAGATAACTAACTAACTAACTATTTAACTGACTAACTTCCTTCTTATATACATATTAACTAAGTAACCAACTAACTAATTAACTAACTGACTAACTAGCTAACTTACTACTAGCTAACTAACCGACCAACTAACTACCTTCCAACATACCTATTAACTAACTAACTAATTAACTAACTACTAGATAACTAACTAACTAACTAACTAATTAACTAACAATTTAACTAACTACCTTCTTACATAAATATTAACTAACTAACTAACTAATTAACTAACAACCTAACTAACTAACTAACTAACTAACTAATTAACTAACTAACTAACTAACTAAGTACCTTCGTACATACCCACTAACTAACTAACTAACTAACTAACTAACTAACTAGCCAACAAACTAACTAACTACCTTCCTACATACCCACTATCTAACTAACTTACTAATTAACTAATTAACTAACTAATTAACTAACTATTTAACAAACTAACTAACTAACTACCTACCTTTCTGCATACCCACTATTTAACTAACTAACTAACTACCTACGTTCCTACATACCCACTAACTAACTAACTAACTAACTAACTAAAAAACAACTAGCTAACTAACTAACTTACTAACTAACTAAATAACGAACTAATTGACTAACTAACTAACTAATAGATAACTAACTAATTAACTAACAATTTAACTAACTAACTACCTTCTTATATACATATTAACAAACTAACTAACAAACAAGCTAACTAACTTACTAACTAACTAGCTACCTTCCTACATACCCACTAACTAATTAATTTACTAACTAACTAACTAACTAAATAACTAACTGACTAGATAACTTACTACTAGCTAACTAACCGACTAACTAACTTCCTTCCAACATACCTATTCACTAACTAACTACCTAACTAACTAACTAAATACTAGATAACTAACTAACTAACTAACTAATTAACTAACTATCTAACTATCTAACTAACTACCCTCTTTCATAAATATTAACTAACTAACTAACTAACTAACTGACTAACTAACTAACTAACTACCTTCCTACATACCCACTAACTAACTACCTACCTAACTAACTAACTAATTATTTAAATTTTTATTTAACTTAACTAACTAACAACCTTCTTATATACATATTAACTAACTAACTAACCAACTAACTAACTAACTAACTAACTAACTAATTAGCTAACTGAATTACTAACTAGCTACCTACCTTCCTACATATACCCACTACCTAACTAACTTACTAACTAACTCACTAACTAACTAACTAACTAATTGACTAACTAACTACTAGCAAACTAACTAACTAATCACCTTTCTACATACGTATTGACTAACTAACTAACTAATTGACTAACTAACTAACTACAAGATAACTAACTAACTTACTAACTAACCAACTAACTACATACCCACTAACTTACTAACTAATTAACTAACTAATTAACTACATAAATAACTAACTGACCACAAGCTAAGTAGCTTACTAACTAACTAACTAACTAACTACCTACCTTCCTGCATACCCACTATTTAACTAACTAAATAACTAACTAACTACTGGCTGACTAACTAACTAACTAACTAACTAAATAACTAACTAATTGACTAACTAACTAACTAACTAACTAACAAATTGATAACTAACTAACTAACTAACTAACTAACTAACAAACAAACTAACTAGCTACCATCCTACATATACCCACTACCAAACTATTTACAAACTAACTCACTAACTAACTAACTAATTAAATAACTACTAGCTAACTAACTAACTAAGTACCTACCTTTCCACATACATATTAACTAACTAACTAACTAATTAACCAACTGACCAACTTCTAGATAATTAACTAACTTACTAACTAACCAACTAACTACCTAACTAATTAACTAACTAATTAACTACGTAACTAACTAATTGACCACTAGCTAAGTAGCTAACTAACTAACTAACTAACTACCTACCTTCCTGCATACCCACTATTTAACTAACTAAATAACTAACTAACTACTGGCTGACTAACTAACAAACTAACTAAATAACTAACTAATTGACTAACTAACTAACCAACTAACTAACAAATAGATAACTAACTAACTAACTAACTATTTAACGAACTAACTTCCATCTTATATACATATTAACTAACTAACTAACTAACTAACTAACAAATTAACTAACTAACTAACTAGGTAGCTACCTTCCTACATACCCACTAACTAATTAATTTACTAACCAACTAAATAACTAATCAACAAACTAACTAGCTTACTTACTACTAGCTAACTAACCGACTAACTACCTTCCAACATACCTATTAACTAACTACCTAAATAACTAAATAACTACTAGATAACTAACTAACTAACTAACACACAAACTAATTAACTAACTATCTAACTATCTAACTAACTAACTTCTTACATAAATATTAACTAACTAACTAACTCACTAACTAATTAACTAACAACATAACTAACTCACTAACTAACTAAGCAACTAACTAACTAACTAAGTACCTTCGTGCATACCCACTAACTAACAAACTAACTAACTAGCTAACTAGCCAACTAACTAACCACCTACCTTCCTACATACCCACTATCTAACTAACTAACAAACTAATTAACAAACGAATGGACTAACTATTTAACTAACTAACTGACTACTAGCTAAGTAACAAATTAACTAACTAACTTACTATTTAACTAACTAACTAACTAGCTAACTAACTGATTAACTAACTGACTAACTAACTAGCCAAATAATTAACTAACAAACTAACAAACTAACTAACTACATACCCACTAACTAACTAGCTAACTAACAAATTAACTTACTAATTAACTAACTAACTAACTAACTAACTAACTAGTGACTATCTAACTAGCTAGCTAGCTAGCTAACTAACTAACTAACTAACTAACTACCTACCTTCATGCATACCCACTAACAAACAAACTAACTTACGAACTAATTGACTAACTAATTATCTAACTAATTGACTAACTAACTATATGACTAACTAACTACTACATAACAAACAAACTTACTAACTAACTAATTAAGTAACTAACGAACTAACTAACTAACTAACTAACTAACTAACTAACTAACTAACTAACTACATACCCACTAACTAACTAACTAACTAACTAACTAACTAACTAACTAACAAACTAATTCGCCAACTACTTAACTAACTAACTAACTAAATAACTAACTAATTAACTAACTAACTACTAGCTAACTAACTGATTAACAAACTAACTTACTAACTAACTAACTAACTACTAGCTCACTAACTAACTAAGTATCTAAATAACTAGCTGACTAACTAGCTAACTAACTAATCAACGAACTAACTAACTAACTAACTAACTTACTAACTAACTAACTAACTAACTAACTAACCATTAGCTTACTAACTATCTAACTAATTAACTAACTTACAATCTAACTACCTTCGTACATACCTATTAACAAACTAATTAACTAACTACCTAACTTACTAATTAACTAACTACCTTCCTACAAACCCAATAACTAACGAACTAACTAATTAAGTAACAAGCTAACTAACTAACTAATATATTTTCCTACATACCTATTAACTAACTAACTAACTAACTAATTAACTAACTAACTAACTACCTACGTACATTCCTACATACCCACTAACTAACTAACTAACTAACTAAATAACTAACTAACAAACTACTAGCTAACTAACTAACTGACAAACTAACTAACAAACTAGCTACCTTCCCACATACCCACTATCTAACTAACTAACAAACTAATTAACAAACTACTGGACTAACTATTTGACTAACTAACTAACTACTAGATAACTAACTAATTAACTAACTAACAAACTAATTATCTAACTAACTAACTAACTAGCTAACTAACGGATTAACTAACTAACTATCTATCTGGCCAGATAACTAACTAACTAACTAACTAACAAACTACCAAACTTACAAACTACATACCCACTAACTAACTAACTAACTAACAAATTAACTAACAAATTAACTAACTAACTAACTAACTAACTATCTAACAAATAACTAGCTAACTAGCTAGCAACCGAGCTAGATGACTAACTAACTAACTAACTACCTACCTTCATCCATACCCACTAACTAACTAACTAACTAACGAACTAATTAACTAACTAATTATCTAACTAATTAACTAACTAACTATCTGACTAACTAACTACTTGCTAACTAACTAACTAACTAACTAATTAACTAACTAATTACTAACTAATTAACTAACTAACTAATTAACTAATTAACTAACTAACTAACTAGCCAAATAACTAACTAACTGACTAGCTAACTAACAAACAAACAAACTAATTTAACTAACTGTTTAACTAACTAACTAACTAAATAACTAACTAATTAACTAACTGACTACTAACTAACTAACAAACTAACTAACTGATTAACAAACTAACTTACTAACTAACTAACTACTAGCTCACTAACTAACTTACTAACTAATTAACGAACTAACTAACTAACTAACAAACTAACAAACTAACCACTAGCTAACTAACTAACAAACTAACTAATTAACTAACTTACTAACTAACTACCTTCATACATACCTATTAACTAACTAATTAACTGACTACATAACTTACTAATTAACTAACTACCTTCCTACAAACCCACTAACTAACCAACTAACTAATTAAGTAACAAACTACTAGCTAACTGACTAACTAACTAACTAACTAAATAACTAACTAACTAACTAACAAACTAAATACCCATTAAGTAGTTAGTTAGTTAGTTAGTTAGTTAGTTAGCTTTTAGTTAGTTAGTTAGTAAGTTAGTTTATTACTTAGTTAGTTAGTTAGTAAGTATTTAGTTAGTCAGTTAATTTTTTCGTTATTAGTTAGTTTGTTTGTTAATAAGTTAGTTAGTTAGTCGGTATTTTCGGAAGGTAGCTAGCTAGTTAGTTAGTTAGTTAGTTAGTTAGTTAGTTAGTCAGCTAATTCGTTAGTTAGTTAGTTAGTTAGCTATTAGTTAGTTAATTAGTTTGTTAGTCAGTTAGTTAGTTAATTTGTTAGTTAGTTAATTTGTTAGTTAGTTAGTTATCTAGTAGTTAGTTAGTTAGTTAGTTAGTTAGTTAATAGGTATGTAAAAAGGTCGTTAGTTAGTTAGATAATTTGCTAGTAGTTAGTTAGCCAGTTAAGTAGTTAGTTAATTTAGTTAGTTAGTTTGTTAATTAGTAAGCAAATTAGTTAGTTAGTGGGTATGTAGGAAGGTAGCTAGTTAGTTAGTTAGTAAATTAATTAGTTAGTTAGTTAGTTTGTTAGTTAGTTAATATGTATATAAGAAGGTAGTTAGTGAGTTAGTTAAATAAAAAGTTAAATAGTTAGTTAGTTAGTTAGTTAGTTAGTTAGTTATCTATTAGCAAGTTAGTTAGTTAGTTAGTTAATTAGTTAGTTATTCAATTAATTAGTTAGTTAGTTAGCTAGTAGTTAGTTAGTTAGTTAGTTAGTTAGTTAGTTAGATAGGTAGGTAGTTGGTGGGTATGTAGGAAGGTAGTTAATTAGTTCGTTAGTTAGTTAGTTTGTTATATAGTTAGTTAATAGGTATGTAGGAAGATAGTTAGTTAGTTAGTTAGTTAATTAGTTAGTTAGTGGGTTTGTAGGAAGGTAGTTAGTTAGTTAGTTAGTTAGTTAATTAATTAGTTAGTTAGTTAGTTAGTTAGTTAGTTAGTTAGTTAATTGGTATGTAGGAAGTTAGTTAGTTAGTTAGTTAGTTAGTTAGTTAGTTAGATATTTCGTTAGTTAGTAGGTTTGTAGGAAGGTAGTTAAGTAATTAGTTAGTCAGGTAGGTAATTAGTTAGTTTGCTAATAGGTATGTATGAAGGTAGTTAGTTAGTTAATTAGTTCACTAATGAATTGGCAAATTAGTTAGTTAGTAAGTTAGTTAATTAGTTAATTAGTTAGTTAATTAGTTAGTTAGTTAGTTAGTTAGTGAGCTAGTAGTTAGTTAGTTAGTTAGTTAGTTAGTTAGTGAGTTAGTTAGTTAATCAGTTAGTTAGTTAGTTAGCCAGTAGTTAGTTAGTTTGTTAGTTAAATAGTTAGTTAATTAATTTGTTAGTTATTTAGTTGGTTATTTAGTTAGCTATTAGTAAGTTAGTTGAATAGTTAGTCCATTAGTTAGCTAGTTAGTTATTTAGTTAGTTAGATAATTGGTATGTCGGAAGGTAGTTAGTGAGTTAGTCAGTTTAGTTAGTTAGTTAGCTAGTAGTTAGTTAGTTAGCTAGTTAGTTAATTAGATAGTTTGTGGGTATGTAGAAGTTAGGTAGTTAGTTAGTTAATAAGTTATTTATTTATTTAGTTATTTAGTTAGTTAGTTAGATAGTTATCTAGTAGTTGGTTAGTTAGTTAACTAGTTAGTAATTCAGTTAGTTAGTTAGTTAGTTATTTAGTTAGTTAGTTACTTAGCTAGTTAGTCTGTTAGATAGTTCGTGGGTATGTAGGAAGGCAGTTAGTTAGTCAGGTCGTTAATAAGTTAGTTAGTTAGTTAGTTCGTTAGTTAGTACTTAGTTAGTTAGTTAGCTAGCTCATAATTAGTTACTTAGTTAGTCTGACTAAATAACTAACTAATTGTCTAACTAACTAACTAACTTACTAACAAACAGATAACTAACTAACTAACTTCCTTCTTATATACATATTAACAAACTAACAAACTAACAAACTAACTAACTAACTAATTAACTAACTAACTAGCTACCTTCCTACATACCCACTAACTAATTAATTTACTAACTAACTAACTAATTATCTAACTAACTAACTAACTAACTAACTAACTAACTAATTAACTAACTATCAAACTATCTAACTGACTACCTTCTTAAATAAATATTAACTAACTAACAAACAAACTAACTAACTACCTAACTAACTAACTAACTATTTACCTTTTTATTTAACTTAACTAACTAACAACCTTCTTATATACATATTAACTAACTAACTAACCAACTAACTAGCTAACTAACTAACTAACTAACTAATTAGCTAACTGACTAACTAACCAACTACCTTCCTACATATACCCACTATCTAACTAATTTACTAACTCACTCACTAACTAACTAACTAATTAACTAACTAAGTAACTAACTAACAAACTAACTAACTACCTTTCTACATACATATTAACTAACTAACTAACTAATTAACTAACTAACTAACTAACTACTACATAACTAACTAACTTACTAACTGACCAACTAACTACATACCCACTAACTAACTAACTAATTAACTAACTTATTAACTACAAAACTAACTACCTGACTACTAGCTAAGTAGCTAACTAACTAACTGACCAACTACCTACCTTCCTGCATACCCACTATCTAACTAACTAAATAACTAACTACTAGCTGACTAACTAACTAACTAATTGACTAACTAACTAACTAACTAACTAACTAACTAACTAATAGATAACTAACTAACTAACTATTTAACTGACTAACTTCCTTCTTATATACATATTAACTAAGTAACCAACTAACTAATTAACTAACTGACTAACTAGCTAACTTACTACTAGCTAACTAACCGACCAACTAACTACCTTCCAACATACCTATTAACTAACTAACTAATTAACTAACTACTAGATAACTAACTAACTAACTAACTAATTAACTAACAATTTAACTAACTACCTTCTTACATAAATATTAACTAACTAACTAACTAATTAACTAACAACCTAACTAACTAACTAACTAACTAACTAATTAACTAACTAACTAACTAACTAAGTACCTTCGTACATACCCACTAACTAACTAACTAACTAACTAACTAACTAACTAGCCAACAAACTAACTAACTACCTTCCTACATACCCACTATCTAACTAACTTACTAATTAACTAATTAACTAACTAATTAACTAACTATTTAACAAACTAACTAACTAACTACCTACCTTTCTGCATACCCACTATTTAACTAACTAACTAACTACCTACGTTCCTACATACCCACTAACTAACTAACTAACTAACTAACTAAAAAACAACTAGCTAACTAACTAACTTACTAACTAACTAAATAACGAACTAATTGACTAACTAACTAACTAATAGATAACTAACTAATTAACTAATAATTTAACTAACTAACTACCTTCTTATATACATATTAACAAACTAACTAACAAACAAGCTAACTAACTTACTAACTAACTAGCTACCTTCCTACATACCCACTAACTAATTAATTTACTAACTAACTAACTAACTAAATAACTAACTGACTAGATAACTTACTACTAGCTAACTAACCGACTAACTAACTTCCTTCCAACATACCTATTCACTAACTAACTACCTAACTAACTAACTAAATACTAGATAACTAACTAACTAACTAACTAATTAACTAACTATCTAACTATCTAACTAACTACCCTCTTTCATAAATATTAACTAACTAACTAACTAACTAACTGACTAACTAACTAACTAACTACCTTCCTACATACCCACTAACTAACTACCTACCTAACTAACTAACTAATTATTTAAATTTTTATTTAACTTAACTAACTAACAACCTTCTTATATACATATTAACTAACTAACTAACCAACTAACTAACTAACTAACTAACTAACTAATTAGCTAACTGAATTACTAACTAGCTACCTACCTTCCTACATATACCCACTACCTAACTAACTTACTAACTAACTCACTAACTAACTAACTAACTAATTGACTAACTAACTACTAGCAAACTAACTAACTAATCACCTTTCTACATACGTATTGACTAACTAACTAACTAATTGACTAACTAACTAACTACAAGATAACTAACTAACTTACTAACTAACCAACTAACTACATACCCACTAACTTACTAACTAATTAACTAACTAATTAACTACATAAATAACTAACTGACCACAAGCTAAGTAGCTTACTAACTAACTAACTAACTAACTACCTACCTTCCTGCATACCCACTATTTAACTAACTAAATAACTAACTAACTACTGGCTGACTAACTAACTAACTAACTAACTAAATAACTAACTAATTGACTAACTAACTAACTAACTAACTAACAAATTGATAACTAACTAACTAACTAACTAACTAACTAACAAACAAACTAACTAGCTACCATCCTACATATACCCACTACCAAACTATTTACAAACTAACTCACTAACTAACTAACTAATTAAATAACTACTAGCTAACTAACTAACTAAGTACCTACCTTTCCACATACATATTAACTAACTAACTAACTAATTAACCAACTGACCAACTTCTAGATAATTAACTAACTTACTAACTAACCAACTAACTACCTAACTAATTAACTAACTAATTAACTACGTAACTAACTAATTGACCACTAGCTAAGTAGCTAACTAACTAACTAACTAACTACCTACCTTCCTGCATACCCACTATTTAACTAACTAAATAACTAACTAACTACTGGCTGACTAACTAACAAACTAACTAAATAACTAACTAATTGACTAACTAACTAACCAACTAACTAACAAATAGATAACTAACTAACTAACTAACTATTTAACGAACTAACTTCCATCTTATATACATATTAACTAACTAACTAACTAACTAACTAACAAATTAACTAACTAACTAACTAGGTAGCTACCTTCCTACATACCCACTAACTAATTAATTTACTAACCAACTAAATAACTAATCAACAAACTAACTAGCTTACTTACTACTAGCTAACTAACCGACTAACTACCTTCCAACATACCTATTAACTAACTACCTAAATAACTAAATAACTACTAGATAACTAACTAACTAACTAACACACAAACTAATTAACTAACTATCTAACTATCTAACTAACTAACTTCTTACATAAATATTAACTAACTAACTAACTCACTAACTAATTAACTAACAACATAACTAACTCACTAACTAACTAAGCAACTAACTAACTAACTAAGTACCTTCGTGCATACCCACTAACTAACAAACTAACTAACTAGCTAACTAGCCAACTAACTAACCACCTACCTTCCTACATACCCACTATCTAACTAACTAACAAACTAATTAACAAACGAATGGACTAACTATTTAACTAACTAACTGACTACTAGCTAAGTAACAAATTAACTAACTAACTTACTATTTAACTAACTAACTAACTAGCTAACTAACTGATTAACTAACTGACTAACTAACTAGCCAAATAATTAACTAACAAACTAACAAACTAACTAACTACATACCCACTAACTAACTAGCTAACTAACAAATTAACTTACTAATTAACTAACTAACTAACTAACTAACTAACTAGTGACTATCTAACTAGCTAGCTAGCTAGCTAACTAACTAACTAACTAACTAACTACCTACCTTCATGCATACCCACTAACAAACAAACTAACTTACGAACTAATTGACTAACTAATTATCTAACTAATTGACTAACTAACTATATGACTAACTAACTACTACATAACAAACAAACTTACTAACTAACTAATTAAGTAACTAACGAACTAACTAACTAACTAACTAACTAACTAACTAACTAACTAACTAACTACATACCCACTAACTAACTAACTAACTAACTAACTAACTAACTAACTAACAAACTAATTCGCCAACTACTTAACTAACTAACTAACTAAATAACTAACTAATTAACTAACTAACTACTAGCTAACTAACTGATTAACAAACTAACTTACTAACTAACTAACTAACTACTAGCTCACTAACTAACTAAGTATCTAAATAACTAGCTGACTAACTAGCTAACTAACTAATCAACGAACTAACTAACTAACTAACTAACTTACTAACTAACTAACTAACTAACTAACTAACCATTAGCTTACTAACTATCTAACTAATTAACTAACTTACAATCTAACTACCTTCGTACATACCTATTAACAAACTAATTAACTAACTACCTAACTTACTAATTAACTAACTACCTTCCTACAAACCCAATAACTAACGAACTAACTAATTAAGTAACAAGCTAACTAACTAACTAATATATTTTCCTACATACCTATTAACTAACTAACTAACTAACTAATTAACTAACTAACTAACTACCTACGTACATTCCTACATACCCACTAACTAACTAACTAACTAACTAAATAACTAACTAACAAACTACTAGCTAACTAACTAACTGACAAACTAACTAACTAAATAACTAACTAATTGACTAACTAACTAACTAACTAACAAACAGATAACTAACTAACTAACAATTTAACTAACTAACTTCCTTCTTATATACATATTAACAAACTAACTAACTAACTAACTAACTAACTAACTAACTAATTAACTACCTAACTAACTAACTAACTAGCTACCTTCCTACATACCCACTACCTAATTAATTTACTAACTACCTAACTAATTATCTAATTAACTAGCTAACTTACTACTATCTAACTAACCTACTATCTAACTAACCTATTCACTAACTAACTAACTAACTAACTAACTAACTACTAGATAACTAACTAACTAACTAACTAACTAATTAACTAACTATCTAACTATCTAACTAACTACCTTCTTACATAAATATTAACTAACTAACTAACTAACTAACTAACTAATTAACTAACAACCTAACTAACTAACTAACGAACTAACTAACTGACTAACTAACTAACTACCTTCCTACATACCCACTAACTAACTAACTAATTATTTACCTTTTTATTTAACTTAACTAACTAACAACCTTCTTATATACATATTAACTAACTAACTAACCAACTAACTTGCTAGCTACCTTCCTACATATTCCCACTACCTAACTAATTTACTAACTAACTCACTAACTAACTAACTAATTAACTAACTAACTAACTAACTATTAGCAAACTAACTAACTAAGTAACTAACTACCTTATTACATACATATTAACTAACTAACTAAGTAATTAACTAACTAACTAACTCCTAGAGAACTAACTAACTTACTAACTAACCAACTGACTACATACCCACTAACTAACTAACTAAGTAACTAATTAATTAACTACATAACTAACTAACTGACTACTAGCTAAGTAGCTAACTAACTAACTAACTAACTACCTACTTTCCTGCATACCCACTAACTAACTAACTAACTAAATAACTAACTACTAGCTGACTAACTAACTAACTAAATAACTAACTAATTGACTAACTAACTAACTAACTAACTAACTAACTAATAGATAACTAACTAACTAACTAACTATTTAACTAACTAACTTCCTTCTTATATACATATTAACTAACTAACTAACTAAGTAACTAACTAACTAACAAATTAACTAACTAACTAGCTACCTACCTACCTTCCTACATACCCACTAACTAATTAATTTACTAACTAACTAACTAACTAATTAACTAACTAACTAGCTAACTTACTACTAGATAACTAACCGACTAACTTACTACCTTCCAACATACCTATTAACTAACAAACTAATTGACTAACTACTAGATAACTAACTAACTAACTAACTAATTAACTAACTATCTAACTATCTAACTAACTACCTTCTTACATAAATATTGACTAATTAACTAACTAACTAATTAACTAACAACCTCACTAACTAACTAACTAACTAACTAACTAATTAACTAACTAACTAACTAACTAAGTACCTTCGTACATACCCACTAACTAACTAACTGACTGACTAACTAGCCAACTAACTAACTAACTACCTTCCTACATACGCACTATCTAACTAACTAACTAACAAACTAATTAACTAACTAATTAACTAACTATTTCACTAATTAACTAACTACTAGCTAACTAACTAATTAACTAACTAACTAACTAACTAACTAACTAACTAACTACGTGCTAAGTAACTAACTAACTAACTGATCAACTAACTAACTAACTAACTAGCCAAATAACTAACTTACAAAGTTACAAACTCACTAACTAACTTACTACATACCCACTAACTAACTAACTTAGTGACTAATTAACTGATTAATTAACTAATTAACGAACTAACTAATGACTAACTACCTAGCTAGCTAGCTAACTAACTAACTAACTAACTACCTTCATGCATACCCACTAACTAACTAACAAACTAACGAACTATTTAACTAACTAATTATCTAACTAATTAACTAACTAACTATCTGACTAACTAACTAACTGACTAACTAACAACTGGCTATCAAACTAACTAACTAACTAACTAACTAACTAACTAACTAACTAACAATCAAACTAGCTAATTAGCTAACTGTTTAACTAACTCACTAACTAACTAAATAACTAACTAATTAACTAACTAACTACTAGCTAACTAACATACTAACTAACTGATTAACAAACAAACTTATTAACTAACTAACTAAGTACTAGCTCACTAACTAACTAAGCAACTAACTAACTAGCTAACCAACTAACTAACTAACTAATTAATGAACTAATTAACTAACTAACTAACTAACTAACTAACTAACTAAGTAACTAACTAACCACTAGCTAACTAACTAACTAACTAATTAACTAACTCACTAACTAACTATCTTCATACATACCTATTAACTAACTAATTAACTAACTACCTAACTTACTAATTAACTAACTAATTAACTAACAATTTTCCTACATACCTATTAAGTAACTAACTAACTAACTAAATAACAATTTTCCTACATACCTATTAAGTAACTAACTAACTAAATAACTAATTAACTAACTAACTAACTAACTACCTACGTTCCTACATACCCACTAACTAATTAACTAAATAACTAACTAACAAACTACTAGGTAACTAACTAACTAACTAACTAACTAACTAAATAACTAACTAATTGACTAACTAACTAACTAATAGATAACTAACTAACTAACTAACTAACAATCTAACTAACTAACTTCCTTCTTATATACATATTAACAAACTAACTAACAAACAAACTAACTAACTAACTAATTAACTAACTAACTAACTAACTAACTAACTAACTAGCTAACTAACTAATTAACTAACTAACAAACAGACTTACTAACTTCCTTCCAACATACCTATTCACTAACTAATTACCTAACTAACTAACTACTAGATAACTAACTAACTAACTAACTAATTAACTAACTATCTAACTATCTAACTAACTACTTTCTTACATAAATATTAACTAACTAACTAATTAACTAACTAACTAATTAACTAACAACCTAACAAACTAACTAACAAACTGACTAACTAACCACCTTCCTACATACCCACTAACTAACTAACTACCTACCTAACTAACTAATTCTTTACCTTTTTATTTAACTTAACTAACTAACAATCTTCTTATATACATATTAACTAACTAACTAACCAACTAACTCACTAACTCACTAACTAACTAACTAACTAACTAACAAATTAGCTAACTGACTAACTAACAAGCTACCTTCCTACATATACCCACTACCTAACTAATTTACTAACTAACTCACTAACTAACTAACTAATTAACTAACTAACTACTAGCAAACTAAATAACTAACTTACTAATCACCTTTCTACATACATATTACCTAACTAACTAACAAATTAACTAACTAATTAACTACTAGATGACAAACTAGCTTACTAACTAACCAACTAACTACATACCCACTAACTAACTAACTAATTAACTAACTAATTAACTACATAACTAACTAACTGACCACTAGCTAAGTAGCTAACTAACTAACTAACTAACTACCTACCTACCTTCCTGCATACCCACTATTTAACTAACTAAATAGCTAACTAACTACTAGCTGACTAACTAACAGACTAAGTAACTAAATAACTAACTAATTGAATAACTAACTAACTTACTAACTAACAAATAGATAACTAACTAACTAACTAACTAACTAACAAATAGATAACTAACAAACCAACTAACTATTTAACTAACTAACTTCCTTCTTATATACATATTAACTAACTAACTAACTAACTAACTAATTAACTAACTAAGTAACTAGCTAGCTACCTTCCTACATACCCACTAACTAATTAATTTACTAACTAACTAACTAACTAAATAACAAACTAACTAGCTAACTTACTACTAGTTAACTAACCGACTAACTAACTACCTTCCAACATACCTATTGACTAACTAACTAACAAACTAAATAACTACTAGATAACTAACTAACTAACTAACTAATTAACTAGCTATCTAACTATTTAACTAACTACCTTCTTACATAAATATTAACTAACTAACTAACTAACTAACTAATTAACTAACAACCTAACTAACTAACTAACTAGCTAATTAACTAACTAACTAACTAACTAACTAATTAACTCACAACCTAACTAACTAACTAACTAGCTAATTAACTAACTAACTAACTAAGTACCTTCGTACATACCCACTAACTAACAATCTAACTAACTAACTAAGTAGCCAACTAACTAACTTGCTACCTTCCCACATACCCACTATCTAACTAACTAACAAACTAATTAACAAACTAATGGACTAACAATTTGACTAACTAACTAACTACTAGATAACTAACTAATTAACCAACTAACAAACTAATTAACTAACTAACTAACTAACTAACTAGCTAACTAACGGATTAACTAACTAACTATCTATCTAGCCAGATAACTAACTAACTAACTAACTAACAAACTACCAAACTTACAAACTACATACCCACTAACTAACTAACTAACTAACAAATTAACTAACAAATTAACTAACTAACTAACTAACTAACTAACAAACAAATAACTAGCTAACTAGCTAGCTACCTAGTTAGCTGACTAACTAACTAACTAACTACCTACCTTCATGCATACCCACTAACTAACTAACTAACGAACTATTTAACTAACTTATTATGTAACTAATTAACTAACTAACTATCTGACTAACTAACTACTTGCTAACTAACTAACTAACTAACTAATTAACTAACTAATTATTAACTAATTAACTAACTAATTAACTAACTAATTAACTAACTAACTAACTAGCCAAATAACTAACTAACTGACTAGCTAACTAACAAACAAACAAACTAATTTAGCTAACTGTTTAACTAACTAACTAACTAAATAACTAACTAATTAACAAACTGACTACTAGCTAACTAACAAACTAACTAACTGATTAACAAACTAACTTACTAACTAACTAACTACTAACTAACTAACTAACTAACTAACTAACTAACTAATTAACGAACTAACTAACTAACTAACTAACTAACTAACTAACAAACTAACCACTAGCTAACTAACTAACAAACTAACTAATTAACTAACTTACTAACTAACTACCTTCATACATACCTATTAACTAATTAATTAACTAACTACCTAACTTACTAATGAACTAACTACCTTCCTACAAACCCACTAACTAACCAACTAACTAATTAAGTAACTAACTAACTACCTAACAAACAATTTTCATACATACCTATTAACTAACTGACTAACTAAGTAACTAATTAACTAACTAACTAACTAACTACCTACCAACCTTCGTACATACCCACTAACTAACTAACTAAATAACCAACTAACAAACTACTAGCTAACTAACTAGCTAACTAACTAAATAACTAACTAACTAACTAACTAACAAATAGATAACTAACTAACTAACAATTTAACTAACTAACTTCCTTCTTATATACATATTAACAAACTAACAAACAAAGAAACTAACTAACTAACTAATTAACTAACTAACTAACTAACTAGCTACCTTCCTACATACCAACTTAGTTAGCTAGTAGTTAGTTAGTTAGTTAAATAGTTAGTCCATTAGTTTGTTAATTAGTTTGTTAGTTAGTTAGATAGTGGGTATGTAGGAAGGTAAGTAGTTAGTTAGTTGGCTAGTTAGTTAGTTAGTTAGTTTATTAGTTAGTGGGTATGTACGAAGGTACTTAGTTAGTTAGTTAGTTAGTTATGTTGTTAGTTAATTAGTTAGTGAGTTAGTTAGTTAGTTAATATTTATGTAAGAAGGTAGTTAGTTAGATAGTTAGATAGTTAGTTAATTAGTTAGTTTGTTAGTTAGTTATCTAGTAGTTAGTTAGTTAGTTAGGTAGTTAGTTAGTGAATATGTATGTTGGAAGGAAGTTAGTTAGTCGGTTAGTTAGCTAGTAGTAAGTTATCTAGTTAGTTAGTTAATTAGATAGTTAGTTAGTTAGTAAATTAATTAGTTAGTGGGTATGTAGGAAGGTAGCTAGTTAGTTACTTATTTAATTAGTTAGTTAGTTAGTTAGTTAGTCAGTTAGTTTGTTAATATGTATATAAGAAGGAAGTTAGTTAGTTAAATTGTTAGTTAGTTAGTTAGTTATCTATTAGTTAGTTAGTTAGTTAGTTAGTCAATTAGTTAGTTATTTAGTTAGTTAGTTAGTTAGTTAGTTAGTTAGTTAGCTAGTAGTTTGTTAGTTAGTTATTTAGTTAGTTAGTTAGTGGGTATGTAGGAACGTAGGTAGTTAGTTAGTTAGTTAGTTAATTAGTTAGTTATATAGTTAGTTAGGTAGTTAATATGTATGTAGGAAAATTGTTAGTTAGTTAGTTAGTTAGTTAGTTACTTAATTAGTTAGTTGTTTAGTTAGTGGGTTTGTAGGAAGGTAGTTAGTTAATTAGTAAGTTAGGCAGTCAGTTAATTAGTTAGTTAATAGGTATGTATGAAGGTAGTCAGTTAGTAAGTTAGTTAATTAGTTAGTTAGTTAGTCAGCTAGTGGTTAGTTAGTTAGTTAGTTAGTTTGTTAGTTAGTTAATTAGTTAGTTTGTTAGTTAGCTAGTTTGTTAGTTACTTAGTTAGTTACTTAGTTAGTTAGTGAGCTAGTAGTTAGTTAGTTAGTTAATAAGTTAGTTTGTTAATCAGTTAGTTAGTATGTTAGTTAGCTAGTAGTTAGTTAGTTAATTAGTTAGTTATTTAGTTAGTTAGTTAGTTAGTCAAACAGTTAGCTAATTAGTTTGTTTGTTTGTTAGTTAGTTAGTTAGTTAGTTAGTTAGTTAGTGGGTATGTAGTTTGTTAGTTAGTAAGTTAGTTAGTAAGTTAGTTAGTTAGTTATTTGGCTAGTTAGTTAGTTAGTTAGTTAGTTAGTTAGTTAGTTAGTTTGATAGCTAGTAGTTAGATAGTCAGTTAGTTAGTTAGTCAGATAGTTAGTTAGTTAATTAGTTAGACAATTAGTTAGTTAATTAGTTCGATCGTTTTTTAGTTAGTTAGTGGGTATGCATGAAGGTAGTTAGTTAGTTAGATAGTTTGTTAGTTAGCTAGCTAGCTAGGTAGTTAGTCATTAGTTAATTAGTTAGTTAATGGGTATGTAGTCAGTTAGTTAGTTAGTTAGTTATTTGTCTAGTTAGTTAATTAGTTAGATAATCAGCTAGTTAGTTAGTTAGTTAGTTAGTTAGCTGGTAGTTAGTTAGTTAGTTTGATAGTTAGTTAATTAGTTAGTTAGCTAGTAGTAAGTTAGTTAGTTAAATAGTTAGTTAATTAGTTAGTTAATTAGTTTGTTAGTTAGTTAGTTAGATAGTGGGTATGTAGGAAGGTAGTTTGTTAGTTAGTTGGCTAGTTAGTTAGTTAGTTAGTTAGTTAGTTAGTGGGTATGTACGAAGGTACTTAGTTAGTTAGTAAGTTAGTTAGTTGGGTTGTTAGTTAATTAGTTAGTTAGTTAGTTAATATATATGTAAGAAGGTAGTTGGTTAGATAGTTAGATAGTTAGTTAATTAGTTAGTTAGTTAGTTAGTTAGTTATCTAGTAGTTAGTTAATTAGTTAGTTAGTTAATAGGTATGTTGGAAGGTAGTTAGTTAGTCGGTTAGTCAGCTAGTAGTAAGTTAGCTAGTTAGTTAGTTAATTAGTTGGTTAGTTAGTTAGTAAATTTATTAGTTTGTGGGTATATAGGAAGGTAGGTAGCTAGCTAGTTAGTTAGTTAATTAGTTAGTTAGTTAATTAGTTAGTTAGTTCGTTAATATGTATATAAGAAGGAAGTTAGTTAGTTAAATAGTTAGTTAGTTAGTTAGTTATCTATTAGTTAGTTAGTTAGTTAGCTAGTTAGTCAATTAGTTAGTTATTTAGTTAGTTAGTTAGTCAGCTAGTAGTTAGTTATTTAGTTCGTTAGTTAGTTGGTATGCAGGAAGGTAGGTAGTTAGTTAGTTAGTTAGTTAGCTACTTAGCTAGTAGTCAGATAGTTAGTTATGTAGTTAATTAGTTAGTTAATTAGTTAATTAGTTAGTGGGTATGTAGTTAGTTGGTTAGTTAGTAAGTTAGTTAGTTATCTAGTAGTTAGTTAGTTAGTTAATTAGTTAGTTAGTTAGTCAATATGTACGTAGAAAGGTAGTTAGTTAGTTAGTTAGTTTACTAATAGTTAGTTAGTTAGTGAATTAGTTAGTAAATTAGTTAGGTACTGGGTATATTAGGAAGGTAGCTGGTTAATTAGTCAGTTAGCTAATTAGTTTGTTAGTTAGTTAGTTAGCTAGTTAGTTGGTTAGTTAGTTAGTTAATATGTATATAAGAAGGTTGTTAGTTATTTAAGTTAAATAAAAAGGTAAATAGTTAGTTAGTTAGTTAGGTAGTTAGTTAGTTAGTGGGCATGTAGGAAGGTAGTTAGTTAGTTAGTCAGTCGGTTAGTTAGTTAGTTAGTTAGTTAGTTAGGTTGTTAGTTAATTAGTTAGTTAGTTAGTTAGTTAGTTAGTTAGTTAATAGTTATGTAAGACGGTAGTTAGCTCGATAGTTAGATAGTTAGTTAATTAGTTAGTTAGTTAGTTATCTAGTAGTTAGTTAGTTAGTTAGTTACTTAGTGAATAGGTTTGTTAGAAGGTAGTTAGTTAGTCGGTTAGTTAGCTAGTAGTAAGTTAGCTAGTTAGTTAGATAAGTAGTTAGTTAGTCAGTAAATTAATTAGTTAGTGGGTATGTTGGAAGGTAGCTAGTTAGTTAGTTAGTTAGTTAGTTAATTAGTTAGTTAGTTAGTTAGTTAGTTAGTTAGTTTGTTAATATGTATATAAGAAGGAAGTTAGTTAGTTAAATTATTAGTTAGTTAGTTATCTGTTAGTTAGTTAGTTAGTTAGTTAGTTAGTTAGTTAGTCAATTAGTTAGTTATTTAGTTAGTTAGTTAGTTAGTTAGCTAGTAGTTTGTTAGTTAGTTATTTAGTTAGTTAGTTAGTAGGTAGGTACTTAGTTAGTTAGCTAATTTATTAGTAAGTTAGTTAGTTAGTTAATATGTATGTAGGAAAATAGTTAGTTAGTTAGTTAGTCTGTTTGTTACTTAATTAGTAAGTTGGTTAGTTAGTGGGTTTGTAGGAAGGTAGTTAGTTAATTAGTAAGTTAGGTAGTTAGTTAATTGGTTAGTTAATAGGTATGTATGAAGGTAGTTAGTAAGTAAGTTAGTTAATTAGTTAGATAGTTAGTAAGCTAGTGGTTAGTTAGTTAGTTAGTTAGTTAGTTAGTTAATTTAGTTTATTAGTTCGTTAATTAGTTAGTTAGTTTGTTAGTTAGCTTGTTAGTAAGTTACTTAGTTAGTTAGTGAGCTAGTAGTTAGTTAGTCAGTTAGTTAGTAAGTTAGTTTGTTAATCAGTTAGTTAGCTACTAGTTAGTTAGTGAATTAGTTAGTTATTTAGTTAGTTAGTTAAACAGTTGGCTAATTAGTTTGTTTGTTTGTTAGTTAGTTTGTTAGTTAGTGGGTATGTAGTCAGTTAGTTAGTTAGTTAGTTAGTTAGTTATTTGGCTAGTTAGTTAGTTAGTTAGTTAGTTAATTAGTTAGTTAGTTAGTTAGTTAGTCAATTAGTTAGTTAGTTAGTTAATTAGTTAGTTAATTAGTTAGTTAGTTAGTAAGTTTGTTAGGTAGTAGTTAGTTAGTAAGATTGTGAGTTAGTTAATTAGTTAGATAATTAGTTTGTCAATTAGTTCGTTAGTTAGTTTGTTTGTTAGTGGGTATGCATGAAGGTAGTTAGTTAGTTAGTTAGTTAGTTAGTTAGCTAGCTAGCTAGCTAGTTAGATAGTCACTAGTTAGTTAGTTAGTTAGTTAGTTAGTTAATTAGTTAGTTAATTTGTTAGTTAGCTAGTTAGTTAGTGGGTATGTAGTTAGTTAGTTTGTTAGTTTGTTGGTTAGTTATTTGGCTAGTTTGTTAGTTTGTTAGTTAATCAGTTAGTTAGTTAGTTAGTTAGTTAGTTAGTTAGATTTTAGTTAGTTAGTTAGTTAGTTAGTTTATTACTTAGTTAGTTAGTTAGTAAGTATTTAGTTAGTTAGTTAATTTTTACGTTATTAGTTAGTTTGTTTGTTAATAAGTTAGTTAGTTAGTGGGTATTTTCGGAAGGTAGCTAGTTAGTTAGTTAGTTAATTAGTCAGCTAATTCGTTAGTTAGTTTGTTAGTTAGCTATTAGTTAGTTAATTAGTTAGTTAGTTAGTTAGTTAGATAATTTGTTAGTTAGTTAGTTATCTAGTAGTTAGTTAGTTAGTTAGTTACTTAGTTAATAGGTATCTAAAAAGGTCGTTAGTTAGTTAGATAATTTGCTAGTAGTTAGTTAGCCAGTTAAGTAGTTAGTTAATTTAGTTAGTTAGTTTGTTAATTAGTAAGCAAATTAGTTAGTTAGTGGGTATGTAGGAAGGTAGCTAGTTCGTTAGTTAGTAAATTAATTAGTTAGTTAGTTTGTTTGTTAGTTAGTTAATATGTATATAAGAAGGTAGTTAGTTAGTTAGTTAAATAAAAAGTTAAATAGTTAGTTAGTTAGTTAGTTAATTAGTTTGCTATTCAATTAATTAGTTAGTTAGTTAGCTAGTGGTTAGTTAGTTAGTTAGTTAGTTAGTTAGTTAGGTAGTCGGTGGGTATATAGGAAGGTAGTTAATTAGTTCGTTAGTTAGTTAGTTAGTTAGATAGTTAGTTAATAGGTATGTAGGAAGATACTTAGTTAGTTAGTTAGTTAGTGGGCTTGTAGGAAGGTAGTTAGTTAGTTAGTTAGTTAATTAATTAGTTAGTTATTTAGTTAGTTAGTTTGTTAGTTAGTTAGTTAATAGGTATGTAGGAAGATAGTTAGTTAGTCAGTTAGTTAGTTAGTTAGTTAGTTAATTAGTTAGATATTTAGTTAGTTAGTAGGTTTGTAGGAAGGTAGTTAAGTAATTAGTTAGTCAGGTAGGTAATTAATTAGTTTGATAATAGGTATGTATGAAGGTAGTTAGTTAGTTAATTAGTTAACTAATGAATTGGCTAATTAGTTAGTTAGTAAGTTAGTTAATTAGTTAATTAGTTAGTTAATTAGTTAGTTAGTTAGTTAGTGAGCTAGTATTTAGTTAGTTAGTTAGTTAGTTAGTGAGTTAGTTAGTTAATCAGTTAGTTAGTTAGTTAGCCAGTAGTTAGTTAGTTTGTTAGTTAAATAGTTAGTTAATTAATTTGTTAGTTATTGAGTTGGTTATTTAGTTAGCTATTAGTAAGTTAGTTGAATAGTCAGTCCATTAGTTAGCTAGTTAGTTAGTTAGTTAGTTAGATAATGGGTATGTCGGAAGGTAGTTAGTGAGTTAGTTAGTTAGTTAGTCAGTTTAGTTAGTTAGTTAGCGAGTAGTTAGTTAGTTAGCTAGTTAGTTAATTAGATAGTTTGTGGGTATGTAGAAGGTAGGTAGTTAGTTAGTTAATAAGTTATTTATTTATTTAGTTATTTAGTTATTTAATTAGTTAGTTATCTAGTAGTTGGTTAGTTAGTTAACTAGTTAGTTATTCAGTTAGTTAGTTAGTTAGTTAGTTATTTAGTTAGTTACTTACTTAGCTAGTTAGTCTGTTAGATAGTTCGTGGGTATGTAGGAAGGCGGTTAGTTAGTTAGGTCGTTAATTAGTTAGTTAGTTAGTTAGTTAGTTAGTTAGTTAGTTAGTACTTAGTTAGTTATTTAGTTAGTTAGTTAGTTAGCTAGCTCATAATTAGTTAGTTAGTTATTTAATGGGCATGTAGGACGGTAGTAAGTTAGCTAGTTAATAGGTATGTAGGAATATTGTTAGTAAGTAAGTTAGTTAGTTAGTTAGTTAGATAGCTAGTAGTTAGATAGTCAGTTAGTTAGTTAGTCAGATAGTTAGTTAGTTAATTAGTTAGATAATTAGTTAGTTAATTAGTTCGATCGTTTATTAGTTAGTTAGTGGGTATGCATGAAGGTAGTTAGTTAGTTAGATAGTTAGTTAGTTAGCTAGCTAGCTTGGTAGTTAGTCATTAGTTAATTAGTTAGTTAGTTAGTTAGTTAATGGGTATGTAGTTAGTTAGTGAGTTAGTTAGTTAGTTATTGGTCTAGTTAGTTAGTTAGTTAGATAATCAGATAGTTAGATAGTTAGTTAGTTAGCTAGTAGTTAGTTAGTTAGTTAGTTAGTTAGATAGTTAGTTAATTAGTTAGTTAGCTAGTAGTTAGTTAGTTAGTTAAATAGTTAGTTAATTAGTTAGTTAATTAGTTTGTTAGTTTGTGAGTTAGATAGTGGGTATGTACGAAGGTAGTTTGTTAGTTAGTTGGCTATTTAGTTAGTTAGTTAGTTAGTTAGTGGGTATGTACGAAGGTACTTAGTTAGTTAGTTAGTTAGTTAGTTAGGTTGTTAGTTAATTAGTTAGTTAGTTAGTAAATATTTATGTAAGAAGGTAGTTGGTTAGATAGTTAGATAGTTAGTTAATTAGTTAGTTAGTTAGTTAGTTAGTTATCTAGTAGTTAGTTAATTAGTTAGTTCGTTAATAGGTATGTTGGAAGGTAGTTAGTTAGTCGGTTAGTCAGCTAGTAGTAAGTTAGCTAGTTAGTTAGTTAATTAGCTGGTTAGTTAGTTAGTAAATTAATTAGTTTGTGGGTATATAGAAAGGTAGGTAGCTAGCTAGTTAGTTAGTTAATTAGTTAGTTAGTTACTTAGTTAGTTAGTTAGTTAATATGTATATAAGAAGGAAGTTAGTTAGTTAAATAGTTAGTCAGTTAGTTAGTTATCTATTAGTTAGTTAGTTAGTTAGTTAGTTAGTCAATTAGTTAGTTATTTAGTTGGTTAGTTAGTCAGCTAGTAGTTAGTTATTTAGTTCGTTAGTTAGTGGGTATGCAGGAAGGTAGGTAGTTAGTTAGTTAGTTAGTTAGTTAGCTACTTAGCTAGTAGTCAGTTAGTTAGTTATGTAGTTAATTAGTTAGTTAATTACTTAGTGGGTATGTAGTTAGTTGGTCAGTTAGTAAGTTAGTTAGTTATCTAGTAGTTAGTTAGTTAGTTAATTAGTTAGTTAGGTAGTCAATATGTATGTAGAAAGGTAGTTAGTTAGTTAGTTAGTTTGCTAATAGTTAGTTAGTTACTTAGTTACTTTATTAGTTAGTTAGTTAGTGAGTTAGTTAGTAAATTAGTTAAGTAGTAGGTATATTAGGAAGGTAGCTGGTTAGTTAGTCAGTTAGCTAATTAGTTAGTTAGTTAGTTAGCTAGTTAGTTGGGTAGTTAGTTAGTTAATATGTATATAAGAAGGTTGTTAGTTATTTAAGTTAAATAAAAAGGTAAATAGTTAGTTAGTTAGTTAGGTAGTTAGTTAGTTAGTGGGTATGTAGGAAGGTAGTTAGTTAGTTCGTCAGTCGGTTAGTTAGTTAGTTAGTTAGTTAGGTTGTTAGTTAATTAGTTAGTTAGCTAGTTAGTTAGGTAGTTAATAGTTATGTAAGAACGTAGTTAGCTCGATAGTTAGATAGTTAGTTAATTAGTTAGTTAGTTAGTTATCTAGTAGTTAGTTAGTTAGTTAGTTAGTTAGTTAGTGAATGGGTATGTTAGAAGGTAGTTAGTTAGTCGGTTAGTTAGCTAGTAGTAAGTTAGCTAGTTAGTTAGATAATTACTTAGTTAGTCAGTAAATTAATTAGTTAGTGGGTATGTAGGAAGGTAGCTAGTTAGTTAGTTAGTTAGTCAGTTAATTAGTTAGTTAGTTAGTTAGTTAGTTAGTTTGTTTGTTAATATGTATATAAGAAGGAAGTTAGTTAGTTAGTTATCTGTTAGTTAGTTAGTTAGTTAGTTAGTTAGTCAATTAGTTAGTTATTTAGTTAGTTAGTTAGTTAGTTAGCTAGTAGTTTGTTAGTTAGTTATTTAGTCAGTTAGTTAGTGGGTATGTAGGAAGGTAGGTAGGTACTTAGTTAGTTAGTTGATTTGTTAGTAAGTTAGTTAGTTAGTTAATAGGTATGTAGGAAAATAGTTAGTTAGTTAGTCAGTTTGTTACTTAATTAGTTAGTTGGTTAGTTAGTGGGTTTGTAGGAAGGTAGTTAGTTAATTAGTAAGTTAGGTAGTTAGTTAATTGGTTAGTTAATAGGTATGTATGAAGGTAAGTAGGTTAGTTAATTAGTTAGATAGTTAGTAAGCTAGTGGTTAGTTAGTTAGTTAGTTAGTTAGTGAGTTAGTTAGTTAATTTAGTTTATTAGTTCGTTAATTAGTTAGTTAGTTAGTTAGTTAGCTTGTTAGTAAGTTACTTAGTTAGTTAGTGAGCTAGTAGTTAGTAAGTTAGTTAGTAAGTTAGTTTGTTAATCAGTTAGTTAGCTAGTAGTTAGTTAGTGAATTAGTTAGTTATTTAGTTAGTTAGTTAGTTAAACAGTTGGCTAATTAGTTAGTTTGTTTGTTAGTTAGTTTGTTAGTTAGTGGGTATGTAGTCAGTTAGTCAGTCAGTTAGTTAGTTAGTTAGTTAGTTATTTGGCTAGTTAGTTAGTTAGTTAGTTAGTTAATTAGTTAGTTAGTTAGTTAGTTAGTCAATTAGTTAGTTAGTTAGATAATTAGTTAGTTAGTTAGTTTGTTTGTTAGGTAGTAGTTAGTTAGTCAGATTGTGAGTTAGTTAATTAGTTTGTCAATTAGTTCGTTAGTTAGTTTGTTTGTTAGTGGGTATGCATGAAGGTAGGTAGTTAGTTAGTTAGTTAGTTAGTTAGCTAGCTAGCTAGCTAGTTAGATAGTCACTAGTTAGTTAGTTAGTTAGTTAGTTAATTAGTTAGTTAATTTGTTAGTTAGCTAGTTAGTTAGTGGGTATGTAGTTAGTTAGTTTGTTAGTTTGTTGGTTAGTTATTTGGCTAGTGAGTTAGTTAGTTAGTTAATCAGTTAGTTAGTTAGTTAGTTAGTTAGTTAGTTAGCTTTTAGTTAGTTAGTTAGTTAGTTAGTTAGTTTATTACTTAGTTAGTTAGTTAGTAAGTATTTAGTTAGTTAGTTAATTTTTTCGTTATTAGTTAGTTAGTTTGTTAATAAGTTAGTTAGTTAGTGGGTATTTTCGGAAGGTAGCTAGTTAGTTAGTTAGTTAGTTAGTTAATTAGTCAGCTAGTTCGATAGCTAGTTAGTTAGTTAGCTATTAGTTAGTTAATTAGTTAGTTAGTTAGTTAGTTAGTTAGTTAATTTGTTAGTTAGTTAGTTATCTAGTAGTTAGTTAGTTAGTTAGTTAGTTAGATAATAGGTATGTAAAAAGGTCGTTAGTTAGTTAGATAGTTTGCTAGTTAGTTAGCCAGTTAAGTAGTTAGTTAATTTAGTTAGTTAGTTTGTTAATTAGTAAGAAAATTAGTTAGTTAGTGGGTATGTAGGAAGGTAGCTAGTTAGTTAGTTAGTAAATTAATTAGTTAGTTAGTTAGTTAGTTAGTTAGTTAATATGTATATAAGAAGGTAGTTAGTTAGTTAGTTAAATAAAAAATTAAATAGTTAGTTAGTTAGTTAGTTAGTTAGTTAGTTATCTATTAGTAAGTTAGTTAGTTAGTTAGTTAATTAGTTAGTTATTCAATTAATTAGTTAGTTAGTTAGCTAGTACTTAGTTAGTTAGTTAGTTAGTTAGTTAGTTAGTTAGGTAGGTAGTTGGTGGGTATGTAGGAAGGTAGTTAATTAGTTCGTTAGTTTGTTAGTTAGTTAGATAGTTAGTTAATAGGTATGTAGGAAGATAGTTAGTTAGTTAGTTAGTTAGTTAGTTAGTTAGTTAGTGGGTATATAGGAAGGTAGTTAGTTAGTTAGTTAGTTAATTAGTTAGTTAGTTAGTTAGTTAGTTTGTTAGTTAATAGGTTTGTATGAAGATAGTTAGTTAGTTAGTTACTAACTAACTAACTAACTAACTACCTTTCTACATACATATTGACTAACTAACTAACTAATTAACTAACTAACTAACTACTAGATAACTAACTAACTTACTAACTAACCAACTAACTACATACCCACTAACTAATTAACTAATTAACTAACTAATTAACTACATAACTAACTAACTGACCACTAGCTAAGTAGCTAACTAACTAACTAACTAACTACCTACCTTCCTGCATACCCACTAACTAACGAACTAAATAACTAACTACTAGCTGACTAACTAACTAACTAAATAACTAACTAATTGACTAACTAACTAACTAACTAACTAACTAACTAACTAATAGATAACTAACTAACTATCTAACTATTTAACTAACTAACTTCCTTCTTATATACATATTAACTAACTAACTAACTAAGTAACTAACTAACTAATTAACTAACTAACTAGCTACCTACCTACCTTTTTATATACCCACAAACTAATTAATTTACTAACTAACTAACCAACTAATTAACTAACTAACTAGCTAACTTACTACTAGCTGACTAACCGACTAACTAACTACCTTCCAACATACCTATTAACTAACTAACTAATTAACTAACTACTAGATAACTAACTAACTAATTAACTAAATATCTAACTATCTAACCAACTACCTTCTTACATAAATATTAACTAACTAACTAACTAATTAACTAACAACCCAACTAACTAACTAACTAACTAACTAAGTACCTTCGTACATACCCACTAACTAACTAACTAACTAACTAACTAACTAGCCAACTATCTAACAAACTACTTTCCTACATACCCACTATCTAACTATCTAACTAACTAACTAATTAACTAACTATTTAATTAACTAACGAACTACTAGCTAACTAACTAATTTACTAACTATCTAACTAACTAACTAACTAACTACTAGCTAACTAACTAACTAACTAACTAGCTGATTATCTAACTAACTAACTAAGTAGACAAATAACTAACTAACTAACTAACTAACTAACTAACTAACTAACTGACTACATACCCATTAACTAACTAACTAACTAACTAATTAACTAATGACTGACTACCTAGCTAGCTAGCTAACTAACTAACTATCTAACTAACTAACTACCTTCATGCATACCCACTAACTAACTAACAAATGATCGAACTAATTAACTAACTAATTATCTAACTAATTAACTAACTAACTATCTGACTAACTAACTAACTGACTATCTAACTAACCGACCAACTAACTTCCTTCCAACATTCCTATTCACTAAATAACTACCTAACTAACTAACTAACTACTAGAAAACTAACTAACTAACTAACTAATTAACTACCTATCTAACTATCTAACTAACTACCTTCTTACATAAATATTAACTAACTAACTAACTAACTTACTAGCTAATTAACTAACAACCAAACTAACTAACTAACTAACTTACTAACTAACTAACTAACTAGCTAACTAATTAACTAATTAACTCACTAACTAACTAACTAACTAACTAACTAACTAACTTTATTCCTACATACCTATTAACTAATTAATTAACTTACTGACTAATTGACTAACTAATAAATTGAATAACTAACTAATTAACTAACTAACTAACTTACTATTAGATAACTAACTAACTAACTAACAAACTAACTAACTAACTACCTAACTATTTTACTAACAAACTAACTACCTTCTTATATGCATATTAACTAACAAACTAACTAACTAACGAATTAACTAACTGACTAACTAACTAGCTAACTAACAAGATAACTACTAGCTAACTAACTAACTAACTGACTAACAAACTACTAGCTCACTAACTAACTAATTAACTAACTAGCTAACTAGCTAACTAACTACCTCACTAACTAATTACCTAACTACCTTCCCACAAACCCACTAACTAACTAACTAACTAACTAACTAATTAACTAACTCACTAACTAACTAACTATCTTCCTACATACCATTTAACTAACTAACTAACTAATTAACTAACTAACTAACTAACTAACTACCTTCCTACATACCCACTAACTAACTAACTAACAAACTATCTAACTAACTACTAGCTAACTAAGTAACTAATTAACTGAATAACTAACTAATTAACTAACTACCTAATAGATAACTAACTAGCTAACTAACTAACTAACTAACTAACTATTTAACTAACTATCTAACTAACTAACTACCTTCTACATACATATAAACTAACTAACTAAATAACTACCTAACTAACTAACTCGCTAAATAACTATATAACTAACAAACTAACTAACTACTGGCTAACCAGCTAACTAACTAAGTAACTAACTAACTAACTAAGTAACCAACTAACTAACTAAATAACTGACTTATTAACTAACTAACTAACTAACTACCTTCCTACATACCCACTAAATAACTAACTAACTCGCTAACTCACTAACTAACTACTAGCTAACTACTAGCTAACTAACTAACTAACTAACTAGTTGACTAACTAACTAACTAGTTTACTAACTACTAGCTAACTAACTAACTAACTCACTAACTGACTAACTGACCATCTAACTAAATAATTAACTACCTTCGTACATACATATTAACTAACTAACTTACTAAAGAATTAACTAACAACATAACTAACTAAATAACTAACCAACTAACTGACTAATAGGTAACTAACTAACTAACTAACTAACTAACTAACTAACTAACTGACTTACTAGTTAGATTGTCACTAGTTAGTTAGTTAGTTAGTTAGTTAGTTAATTAGTTAGTTAATTTGTTAGTTAGCTAGTTAGTTAGTGGGTATGTAGTTTGGTAGTTTGTTAGTGTGTTAGTTTGTTAGTTAGTTATTTGGCTAGTTAGTTAGTTAGTTAGTTAGTTAATCAGTTAGTTAGCTAGTTAGTTAGTTAGTTAATTACATAGTTAGTTAGTTGATTAGTTAGTTAGCTAGTAGTTAGTTAGTTAGTTAAATAGTTAGTCCATTAGTTCGTTAATTAGTTTGTTAGTTAGTTAGATAGTGGGTATGTAGGAAGGTAGGTAATTAGTTAGTTGGCTAGTTAGTTAGTTAGTTAGTTTATTAGTTAGTGGGTATGTACGAAGGTACTTAGTTAGTTAGCTTGTTTGTTAGTTAGTTATTTAATTAGTTAGTTAGTTAATTAGCTAGTTAGATTGTCACTAGTTAGTTAGTTAGTTAGTTAGTTAGTTAATTAGTTAGTTAATTTGTTAGTTAGCTAGTTAGTTAGTGGGTATGTAGTTATGTAGTTTGTTAGTGTGTTAGTTTGTTAGTTAGTTATTTGGCTAGTTACTTAGTTAGTTAGTTAGTTAATCAGTTAGTTAGCTAGTTAGTTAGTTAGTTAATTACATAGTTAGTTAGTTGATTAGTTAGTTAGCTAGTAGTTAGTTAGTTAGTTAAATAGTTAGTCCATTAGTTCGTTAATTAGTTTGTTAGTTAGTTAGATAGTGGGTATGTAGGAAGGTAGGTAATTAGTTAGTTGGCTAGTTAGTTAGTTAGTTAGTTTATTAGTTAGTGGGTATGTACGAAGGTACTTAGTTAGTTAGCTTGTTTGTTAGTTAGTTAATTAGTTAGTTAGTTAGTTAATTAGTTAGTTAGCTAGTAGTTTGTTAGTTAGTTAAATAGTTGGTCCATTAGTTTGTTAATTAGTTTTTTAGTTAGTTAGATAGTGGGTATGTGGGAAGGTAGCTAGTTAGTTAGTTGGCTAGTTAGTTAGTTAGTTAGTTTGTTAATTAGTGGGTATGTACGAAGGTACTTAGTTAGTTAGTTAGTTAATTAGTTAGTTAGTTAGTTAGTTAGTTAGGTTGTTAGTTAATTAGTTAGTCAGTTAGTTAGTTAGTTAATATTTATGTAAGAAGGTAGTTAGTTAAATAGTTAGATAGTTAGTTAATTAGTTAGTTAGTTAGTTAGTTAGTTATCTAGTAGTTATTTAGTGAGTTAGTTTGTTAGTTAATAGGTATGTTGGAAGGTTGTTAGTTAGTCGGTTAGTTGACTAGTAGTAAGTTAGCTAGTTAGTTTGTTAATTAGTTAGTTAGTTAGTTAGTAAATTAATTAGTTAGTGGGTATGTAGGAAGGTAGCTAGCTAGTTAGTTAGTTAGTTAATTAGTTAGTTAGTTGGTTAGTTAATATGTATATAAGAAGGAAGTTAGTTAGTTAAATAGTTAGTTAGTTAGTTAGTTATCTATTTGTTAGTTAGTTAGTTAGTTAGTTATATATTTGTTAGTTAGTTAGTTAGTTAGCTAGTTAGTCAATTAGTTAGTTATTTAGTTAGTTAGTTAGTTAGTTAGTCAGCCAGTAGTTAGTTAGTTATTTAGTTAGTTAAATAGTGGGTATGCAGGAAGGTAGGTAGTTAGTTAGTTAGTTAGTTAGCTACTTAGCTAGTGGTCAGTTAGTTAGTCATGTAGTTAATTAGTTAGTTAATTAGTTAGTTAGTTAGTGGGTATGTAGTTAGTTAGTTAGTTAGTAAGTTAGTTAGTTATGTAGTAGTTAGTTAGTTAGTTAATTAGTTAGTTAGTTAGTTCATATGTATGTAGAAAGGTGGTTAGTTTTGTTTGTTAGTCAGTTTGCTAGGAGTTTGTTAGTTAATTAGTTAGTTAGTTAGTGAGTTAGTTAGTAAATTAGTTAGGTAGTGGGTATATGTAGGAAGGTAGCTAATTAGTTAGTTAGTTAGTTAGTTAGTTAGTTAGTTAGTTAGTTAGTTAGTTAGTTAGTTGGTCAGTTAGTTAGTTAATATGTATATAAGAAGGTTGTTAGTTAGTTAAGTTAAATAAAAAGGTAAATAATTAGTTAGTTAGTTACGTAGTTAGTTAGTTAGTGGGTATGTAGGAAGGTAGTTTGTTAGTTAGTTAGTTAATTAGTTAGTTAGTTATGTTGTTAGTTAATTAGTTTGTTAGTTGGTGAGTTAGTTAATATTTATGTAAGAATGTAGTTAGTTAGATAGTTAGATAGTTAGTTAATTAGTTAGTTAGTTAGTTAGTTATCTAGTAGTTAGTTAGTTAGTTAGGTAGTTAGTTAGTGAATATGTATGTTGGAAGGAAGTTAGTTAGTCGGTTTGTTAGCTAGTAGTAAGTTATCTAGTTAGTTAGTTAATTAGATAGTTAGTTAGTTAGTAAATTAATTAGTTATTGGGTATGTAGGAAGGTAGCTAGTTAGTTAGTTACTTAGTTAATTAGTTAGTTAGTTAGTTTGTTTGTTAGTTAGTTTGTTAATATGTATATAAGAAGTTAGTTAGTTAGTTTGTTAGTTATCTATTAGTTAGTTAGTTAGTTAGTTAGTCAATTAGTTATTTATTTAGATAGTTAGTTAGTTAGCTAGTAGTAGTTAGTTAGTTAGTTAACTAACTAATTGACTAACTAACTAACTGACTAACTAACAAATAGATAACTAACTAACTAACTAACTAACAAATAGAGAACTAACTAACTGACTAACTATTTAACTAACTAACTTCCTTCTTATATACATATTAACTAACTAACTAACTAACTAACTAACTAACTTACTAACTAACTAACTAACTAATTAACTAAATAACTAACTAGCTAGCTACCTTCCTACATACCCACTAACTAATTAATTTACTAACTGACTAACTAACTAATTAACAAACTAACTAGCTAACTTACTACTAGCGAACTAACCGACTAACTACCTTCCAACATACCTATTAACTAACTAACCAAATAACTAAATAACTACTAGATAACTAACTACCTAACTAACAAACAAACAAACAAATTAACTGACTATCTAACTATCTAACTAACTAACTTCTTACATAAATATTAACTAACTAACTAACTCACTAACTAATTAACTAACAACATAACTAACTAACTAACTAACTAACTAAGCAACTAACTGACTAAGTACCTTCGTGCATGCCCACTAACTAACAAACTAACTAACTAACTAACTAACTACCTACCTTCTTACATACCCACTATCTAACTAACTAACAAACTAATTAACATACGAATGGACTAACTATTTGACTAACTAACTAACTACTAGCTAACTAACTAACTAACTAACTAACTAACTAATTAACTAACAAACTAACTAGCTAATTAACTGATTAACTAACTAACTAACTAACTAGCCAAATAACTAACTAACAAACTAACAAACTAACTAACTAACAAACTACATACCCACTAACTAACTAGCTAACTAACAAATTAACTAACTAACTAACTAACTAACTAACTAGTGACTATCTAACTAGCTAGCTAGCTAGCTAACTAACTAACTGACTGACTAACTACCTACCTTCATGCATACCCACTAACTAGCTAACTAACAAACTACATACCCACTAACTAATTAATTTACTAACTAAGTAACTAATTATCTAACTAACTAGCTAACTTACTACTAGCTAACTAACCTACAAACTAACTACCTTCCAACATACCTATTCACTAACTAACTAACTAACTAACTAACTAACTAACTAATTAACGAACTATATAACTATCTAACTAACTACCTTCTTACATAAATATTAACTAACTAACTTACTAACTAACTAACTAATTAACTAACAACCTAACTAACTAACTAACTAACTCACTAACTAACTAACTAACTATATACCTTCCTACATACCCACTGACTAATTAACTACCTACCTAACTAACTAATTATTTACCTTTTTATTTAACTTAACTAACTAACAATCTTCTTATATACATATTAACTAACTAACTAACCACCTAACTAACTAACTAACTAACTAACTAACTAACTAATTAGCTAACTGACTAACTAGCTAGCTACCTTCCTACATATACCCACTACCTAACTAATTTACTAACTAACTCACTAACTAACTAACTAATTAACTAACTAACTACTATCAAACTAACTAACTAACTTACTAATCACCTTTCTACATACATATTAACAAACAAACTAACTAATTAACTAACTAACTAACTACTAGATAACTAACTAACTTACTAAGTACCTTCCTACATACCCACTAACTAACTAACTAACTAATTTACTAACTATTTAACTAACTAACTAATAGCTAATTAACTAACTAAATAACTAAGTAATTAACTAACTAACAAAGCAACTACTTTCTAACTAACTAACTAACTTACTAACAAACTAACTAACTAACTAATTAACTAACTAACTAGCTAACTTACTACTAGCTAACTAACCTACTAACTAACTACCTTCCAACATACATATTGACTAACTAACTAATTAACAAACTACTGGATAACTAACTAACTAACTAACTAATAAACAAACTATCTAACTATCTAACTAACTACCTTCTTACATAAATATTAACTAACTAACTAACTAATTAACTAACAACCTAACTAACTAACTAACTAACAAATTAATTAACTAACTAACTAACTAACTAACTAAGTACCTTCGTACATACCCACTAACTAACTAACTAACTAACTAACTAGCCAACTAACTAACTAACTACCTTCCTACATACCCACTATCTAACTAACTAACTAACAAACTAATTAACTAACTAATTAACTAACTATTTAACTAACTAACTTACTACTAGCTAACTGACTAATTAACTAACTATATAACTAAATACTAGCTAACTAACTAACTAACTAACTAATTGATTAACTAACTAACTAACTAACTAACTAACTAACTAACTAACTAACTAACTAACTAACTACATACCCATTAACTAACTACCTAACTAACTAATTAACTGACTAATTAACTAATTAACGAACTAACTAATGACTAACTACCTAGCTAGCTAGCTAGCTAACTAACTAACTAACAAACTAACTACCTTCATGCATACCCACTAACTATCTATCTAACTATAGAACTAGTTAACTAACTAATTATCTAACTAATTAACTAACTAACTATCTGACTAACTAACTAACTGACTAACTAACTACTAGCTATCAAACTAACTAACTAACTAACTAATTAACTAACTAACTAACTAACTAACTAGCCAAATAACTAACTAACTAACTAACTAACTAGCCAAATAACTAACTTACTAACTAACTAACTAACTACATACCCACTAACTTAGTAACTAACTAACTACATACCCACTAACTAACTTACTAACTAACTTACTAACTAACTTACTAACTAACTTACTAACTAACTAACTAACTACATACCCACTAACTAACTAACAAACTAATTAGCTTACTGTTTAACTAACTAACTAACTAACTAACTAACTAACTAAATAACTAACTAATTAACTAACTAACTACTAGCTAACTAACATACTAACTAACTGATTAACAAACTAACTTACTAACTAACTAACTAAATACTAGCTCACTAACTAACTAAGTAACTAACTAACTAACTAACTAACTAACTAACTAACTCATTAATGAACGAACTAACTACCTAACTAACAAACAAACTAACTAACTAACAAATTGACTAACTTACTAACTAACTACCTTCATACATAACTATTAACTAACTAATTAACTAACTACCTAACTCACTAATTAACTAAGTACCTTCCTACAAACCCACTAACTAAACAACTAACTAATTATGTTACTAACTAACAAACTAACTAACAATTTTCCTACATACCTATTAACTAACTATCTAACTAACAAACTAATTAACTAACTAACTAACTAACTACCTACGTTCCTACATACCCACTAACTAACTAACTAAATAACTAACTAACAAACTACTAGCTAACTAACTAACTAACTAACTTCCTTCTTATATACATATTAACAAACAAACAAACAAACTAACTAACTAACTAATTAACTAAGTAACTAACTAACTAGCTACCTTCCTACAAACCCACAAACTAATTAATTTACTAACTAACTAACTAACTAATTAACTAACTAACTAGCTAACTTACGACTAGCTAACTAACCGACTAACTAACTTCCTTCCAACATACCTATTCACTAACTAACTACCTAACTAACTAACTAACTACTAGATAACTAACTAACTAAATAACTAATTAACTAACTATCTAACTATCTAACTAACTACCTTCTTACATAAATATTAACTAACTAACTAACTAACTAACTAGCTAATTAACTACCAACCTAACTAACTAACTAACTAACTAACTAACTAACTAACTATATTCCTACATACCTATTAACTAACTAACTAACTTACTAACTAATTGACTAACTAACTAACTAACTAACTACCCTCCTACATACCCACTAACTAACTCTAGATAACTAACTAACTAATAAATTGAATAACTAACTAATTAACTAACTAACTAACTTACTAATAGATAACTAACTAACTAACAAACTAACTAACCAACTAACTAACTATTTAACTAAGAAACTAACTACCTTCTTATATGCATATTAACTAACATACTAACTAACTAACGAATTAACTAACTGACTAACTAACTAGCTAACTAACAAGATAACTACTAGCCAACTAACAAACTAACTGATTAAATTACTAACTTACTAACTAACTAACTAACTAACTACTAGCTCACTAACTAACTAAGTAACTAACTAACTAGCTAACTAACTAACTAACTGACTAATTAATGAACTAATTAACTAACTAACTAACTAACTAACTAACTAACTAACTAACTAACCATTAGCTAACTAACTAACTAACAAATTAACTAACTTACTAACTAACTACCTTCATACATACCTATTAACTAACTAATTAACTAACTACCTAACTTACTAATTAACTAACTACCTTCCTACAAACCCACTAACTAAACAACTAACTAATTAAGTAACTAACTAACTAACTAACTAACTAACAATTTTCCGACATACCTATTAACTAACTAACTAACTAACAAACTAATTAACTAACTAACTAACTAACTACATACGTTCCTACATACCCACTAACTAACTAACTAAATAACTAACTAACAAATTACTAGCTAACTAACTAACTAACTTACTTCCTTCCTATATACATATTAACTAACTAACTAACTAACTAACTAATTAACTAACTAACTAACTAACTAGCTACCTTCCTACATACCCACTAACTAATTAATTTACTAACTAACTAACTAACTAATTAACTAACTAACTAGATAACTTACAACTAGCTAACTAACCGACTAACTAACTTCCTTCCAACATACCTATTCACTAACTAACTACCTAACTAACTAACTAACTACTAGAAAACTAACTAACTAACTAATTAATTAACTAACTATCTAACTATCTAACTAACTACCTTCTTACATAAATATTAACTAACTAACTAACTAACTTACTAGCTAATTAACTAACAACCAAACTAACTAACTAACTAACTGACTAACTAACTAACTAACTAGCTAACTAATTAACTAACTAACTAACTCACTAACTAACTAACTAACTAACTAACTAACTATATTCCTACATACCTATTAACTAACTAACTAACTTACTAACTAATTGACTAACAAAAAAACTAACTAACTAACTAACTACTAGCTAACTAACTAACTAATAAATTGAATAACTAACTAATTAACTAACTAACTAACTTACTAATAGATAACTAACTAACTAACAAACAAACAAACTAACTAACTAACTATTTAACTAAGAAACTAACTACCTTATTATATGCATATTAACTAACATACTAACTAACTAACGAATTAACTAACTGACTAACTAACTAGCTAACTAACAAGATAACTACTAGCCAACTAACTAACTAACTGATTAACTTACTAACTTACTAACTAACTAACTAACTAACTACTAGCTCACTGACTAACTAAGTAACTAACTAACTAGCTAACTAACTAGCTAACTAACTAACTAACTAACTTACTAATTACTGAACTAACTAACTAACTAACTAACTAACTAACTAACTAACTAACTAACTAACAAATTAACTAACTTACTAACTAACTACCTGCATACATACCTATTAACTAACTAATTAACTAACTACCTAACTTACTAATTAAATAACTACCTTCCTACAAACCCACTAACTAAACAACTAACTAATTAAGTAACTAACTAACTAACTAACTAACTAACAATTTTCCTACATACCTATTAACTAACTAACTAACTAACTAACAAACTAATTAACTAACTAACTAACTAACTACATACATTCCTACATACCCACTAACTAAATAACTAAATAACTAACTAACAAACTACTAGCTAACTAACTAACTAACTAACTAACTTCCTTCTTATATATATATTAACAAACAAACTAACTAACTAACTAAATAACTAACTACGTAACTAATTAACTAAATAACTAACTAATTAACTAACTACCTAATAGATAACTAACTAGCTAACAAACTAACTAACTAACTAACTATTTAACTAACTATCTAACTAACTAACTACCTTCTACATACATATAAACTAACTAACTAAATGACTACCTAGTTAACTAACTCGCTAAATAACTATATAACTAACTAACTAACTTACTACTAGCTAACAAGCTAACTAACTAAGTAACTAACTAACTAACTAAGTAACCAACTAACTAACTAAATAACTGACTTATTAACTAACTAACTAACTAACTACCTTCCTACATACCCACTAAATAACTAACTAACTCGCTAACTCACTAACTAACTACTAGCTAACTACTAGCTAACTAACTAACTAACTAACTAGTTGACTAACTAACTAACTAGTTTACTAACTACTAGGTAACTAACTAACTAACTAATTAACTGACTAACTGACCATCTAACTAAATAATTAACTACCTTCGTACATACATATTAACTAACTAACTTACTAAAGAATTAACTAACAACCTAACTAACTAAATAACTAGCCAACTAACTGACTAATAGGTAACTAACTAACTAACTAACTAACTAACTAACTAAATAACTAACTGACTTACTAACTAACTACTAGATTACTAACGAACTAACTTACTAACTGACTAAATAACTAACTAACTAACTACTAGCTAACAAAGTAACTAACTGATTAACTAACTAACTTGTTAACTAATTAACTACTAGCTCACTAACTAACTAACTAACTAACTAACTAACTAACTACCGTCATACATACCTATTAATTAACTAACTAACTAACTACTTAACTACCTACCTACAAACCCACTAACTAACTAAATAACTAACTAACTAACTTCCTACATACCTATTGACTAACATACTAACTGACTAACTAACTAATTAACTAACTAACTAACTAATTACCTTCCTACATACCCACTACCTATCTAACTGACTAACTCACTAACTGACTACTAACTAAGTAACTAACAAACTGACTAACTAACGAATTAACTAAAAAATTAGCTAACTAATTAATTAACTAACTACCTTCATACATACCTAATTAACTAACTAACTAGTTAGTTAATTAGAGAGCTAGTAGTTAGTTAGTTAGTAAGTTAGTTTGTTAGTTAGTTAGTTAATATGTATATAAGAAGGAAGTTAGTTAGTTAAATAGTTAGTTAGTTAGTTAATTGTCTATTTGTTAGTTAGTCAGTTAGTTAGTTAGTTATCTATTTGTTAGTTAGTTACTTAGTTAGTTAGTTATTTAGTTAGCTCGTTAGTTAGTTAGTCAGCCAGTAGTTAGTTAGTTATTTAGTTAGTTAAATAGTGGGTATGCAGGTAGGTAGGTAGTTAGTTAGTTAGTTAGTTAGTTTGCTACTTAGCAAGTGGTCAGTTAGTTAGTTATGTAGTTAATTAGTTAGTTAATTAGTTAGTTAGTTAGTGGGTATGTAGTTAGTTGGTTAGTTAATAAGTTAGTTAGTTATCTAGTTGTTAATTAGTTAGTTAATTAGTTAGTTAGTTAGTTAATATGTATGTAGAAAGGTGATTAGTTAATATGTATGTAGAAAGTTAGTTAGTTAGTTAGTTAGTGGGTATGTAGTTAGTTGGTTAGTTAATAAGTTAGTTAGTTATCTAGTAGTTAGTTAGTTAATTACTTAGTTAGTTAGTGACTTAGTTAGTAAATTAGTTATGTAGTGGGTATACGTAGGAAGGTAGCTAGTTTGTTTGTCAGTTAGATAATTAGTTAGTTAGTTAGTTAGTTAGTTAGTTAGTTAGTTGGTTAGTTAGTTAGTTAATATGTATATAAGAAGGTTGTTTGTTAGTTAAGTTAAATAAAAAGGTTAATAATTAGTTAGTTAGTTAGGCAGTGGGTATGTGGGAAGGTAGTTAGTTAGTTAGTTAGTTAGTCAGTTAGTTAGTTGGTTAGTTAGTTAGTTAGTTAGGTTGTTAGTTTATTAGTCAGTTAGTTAGTTAGTTAGTTAGTTAGTTAATATTTATGAAAGAAGGTAGTTAGTTAGATAGTTAGTTAATTAGTTCGTTAGTTAGTTAGTTAGTTATCTAGTAGTTAGTTAGTTAGTTAGGTAGTTAGTTAGTGAATAGGTATGTTGGAAGGAAGTTAGTTAGTCGGTTAGTTAGCTAGTAGTAAGTTATCTAGTTAGTTAGTTAATTAATTAGCTAGTTAGTTAGTAAATTAATTAGTTAGTGGGTATGTAGGAAGGTAGCCAGTTAGTTAGTTAGTTAGTTAATTAGTTAGTTAGTTAGTTAGTTTGTTAGTTAGTTTGTTAATATGTATATAAGAAGGAAGTTAGTTAGTTAAATTGTTGGTTAGTAAGTTAGTTATCTATTAGTTAGTTATTCAATTAGTTAGTTATTTAGTTAGTTAGTTAGTTAGTTAGTTAGCTAGTAGTTTGTTAGTTAGTTATTTAGTTAGTTAGTTAGTGGGTATGTAGGAACGTAGGTTGTTAGTTAGTTAGTTAGTTATCTAGTAGTTAGTTAATTAGTTAGTTAGTTAATAGGTATGTTGGAAGGTAGTTAGTTAGTCGGTTAGTTGGCTAGTAGTAAGTAAGCTGGTTAGTTAGTTAATTAGTTAGTTAATTAGTTAGTAAATTAATTAGTTAGTGGTTATGTAGGAAGGTAGGTTGTTAGCTAGTTAGTTAGTTACTTAGTTAGGTAGTTACTTAGTTAGTTAGTTAGTTAGTTAATATGTATATAAGAAGGAAGTTTGTTAGTTAAATAGTTAGTTAGTTATCTACTAGTTAGTTAGTTAGTTAGTTAGTTAGTTAGTTAGTTAGTCAATTAGTTAGTTATTTAGTTAATTAGTTAGTCAGCTAGTAGTTAGTTATTTAGTTACTTAGTTAGTGGGTATGCAGGTAGGTAGGTAGTTACTTAGTTAGTTAGTTAGCTAGCTAGTTAGATAGTCACTAGTTAGTTAGTTAGTTAGTTAGTTAATTAGTTAGTTAATTTGTTAGTTAGCTAGTTAGTTAGTGGGTATGTAGTTAGGTAGTTTGTTAGTTTGTTAGTTTGTTAGTTAGTTATTTGGCTAGTTAGTTAGTTAGTTAGTTAATCAGTTAGATAGCTAGTTAGTTAGTTAGTTAATTACTTAGTTAGTTAGTTGATTAGTTAGTTAGCTAGTAGTTAGTTAGTTAGTTAAATAGTTAGTCCATTAGTTCGTTAATTAGTTTGTTAGTTAGTTAGATAGTGGGTATGTAGGAAGGTAGGTAATTAGTTAGTTGGCTAGTTAGTTAGTTAGTTAGTTTATTAGTTAGTGGGTATGTACGAAGGTACTTAGTTAGTTAGCTTGTTAGTTAGTTAGTTAATTAGTTAGTTAGTTAGTTAATTAGTTTGTTAGCTAGTAGTTAGTTAGTTAGTTAAATAGTTAGTCCATTAGTTTGTTAATTAGTTTTTTAGTTAGTTAGATAGTGGGTATGTGGGAAGGTAGCTAGTTAGTTAGTTGGCTAGTTAGTTAGTTAGTTAGTTTGTTAATTAGTGGGTATGTACGAAGGTACTTAGTTAGTTAGTTAGTTAAGTAGTTAGTTAGTTAGTTAGTTAGTTAGGTTGTTAGTTAATTAGTTTGTCAGTTAGTTAGTTAGTTAATATTTATGTAAGAAGGTAGTTAGTTAAATAGTTAGATAGTTAGTTAATTAGTTAGTTAGTTAGTTCGTTAGTTATCTAGTAGTTATTTAGTTAGTTAGTTTGTTAGTTAATAGGTATGTTGGAAGGTTGTTAGTTAGTCGGTTAGTTAACTAGTAGTAAGTTAGCTAGTTAGTTTGTTAATTAGTTAGTTAGTTAGTTAGTAAATTAATTAGTTAGTGGGTATGTAGGAAGGTAGCTAGCTAGTTAGTTAGCTAGTTAGTTAGTCAGTTAGTTAATTCGTTAGTTAGTTAGTATGTTAGTTAATATGCATATAAGAAGGTAGTTAGTTTCTTAGTTAAATAGTTAGTTAGTTAGTTAGTTAGTGGTTAGTTAGTTAGTTAGTTGGTTAATTAACTAACTACTACTAGCTAACTAACTAACTAACTAACTAACTAACTATCTAAATAACTAACTAATTGACTAACAAACTAACTAACTAACTAATAGATAACTAACAAACTAACTAACAATTTAACTAAATAACTTCTTATATACATATTAACAAACTAACTAACAAACAAACTAACTAACTAACTAATTAACTAAGTAACTAACTAACTAGCTACCTTCCTACATACCCAATAACTAATTAATTTACTAACTAACTAACTATCTAATTAACTAACTAACTAGATAACTTACTACTAGCTAACAAACCGACTAACTAACTTCCTTCCAACATACATATTCACTAACTAACTACCTAACTAACTAACTAACTACTAGATAACTAACTAACTAACTAACTAATTAACTAACTATCTAACTATCTAACTAACTACATTCTTACATAAATATTAACTAACTGACTAACTAACTAACTAATTAACTAACAACATAACTAACTAACTAATTAACTAACTAACTAACTAACTAATTAGCTACCTTCCTACATATACCCACTACCTAACTAATTTACTAACTAACTCACTAACTAACTAACTAATTAACTAACTAACTACTAGCAAACTGACTAACAAACAAACTAACCACCTTTCTACATACATATGAACTAACCACCTTTCTACATACATATGAACAAACTCTAGTAGTCAGTTAGTTAGATAGGTAGTTAGGTAGTTAGTTAGTCAGTGAAATTTTATGAAAAGACGTGATCGTAGGTATTGGAAATGTTCCAATTCTGATGATGATTAACACTAGCGGGAACGTGCTGACCCGTTTACAAAACCGCTCTCTCTAGTCGCGCGTGACTGACATGCGATGACTATGGGTATGGAGATACCTAGAGGAGGAAGAAGAGAGTAGAGTGTAGTTATCTAATACGATAGTCCTCGCAGGTTATGGGTATGGAGATACCCATAGGTAAACGTTGTATCACCCAAATACTTAGTCCATATGAATGCATCCCTTTTAAAAATTGTGTTTACTTAAATTAATATGCATTCACCTTATATGAAAACTGTGTGCGGGTTGTGTAATATGATTGTTACATGAACCTTGATTTGAACTTGTGTGGACGTCAACATGGTTGAGGACTATGTGCAGCAAAACCGTCACACTTAAAGTGTCATTTCTAAACATCCCTAGTCGCGTATCAGCTTGCTTAAGAGAGAAGCATTTCTATTATTAGATAATAGACTGAACGCGCACACTAGTACGTTAGCCGAGGAGATGATTATGTTTTGCTAATCATGGGACAAGGTGCTTGTCGAATCGGGAACGTAGATATATGTTAGGTTACATGTATTGGATATGACCGAAGCCGCGAGACCATGACATGGTTTAGTCATTATATATGGACTTGCGACGGATGGGGTTATAGGTTCTTCAAACTTGAGGGGATCATTGATTGCGTTACGTGCGTAACACAATGCTTTGATATGATCTTACGCTCACCATAACAGGGAGTTAAAAGGGTCATCATTGGGTATTGTCCGAAACATGGAATTCCATGTGTGTCTCCAAGATAAGAATTGTTTATTCCGAAAGGAAGAGATATCTCTTAGGCGCCGCTCGATGAGTCGATTAACGAAATCTCTGGCCAGAGTCAATGATATTAATGGTAAATATCGATTGAAATTTGTTAAATCAACTCGGAATCGGGGAATAAGTTGAGTTAATCAAATTATAAGGATGACTATTACCATGCCTTTTGATTAACGGATATCGTAAACAAGAGAACTAGTAACCGCTATTCGAGATAGGCACAATGATCACAATCATTATTCGTTTAACATGGGTAGCTATGATGGAGTGACTAGATTAAGCACGTCTAAATCCTTTGTCGTTACAAGAAATATAACGCAGCTCCCACTAACCTTCATGTGTACACAAAGTTTCCATTCGTTTCGACAATTTTATAACAGTTTATAACTTCGTCAAAACGAATATTCCAATTCCGAGAAGCTTTCTCTAATCCATCATATGGATCGTTAAAGCGTGTATATCTTATCCCTGAATCTTATGAATCGACAAAACCGTAAGGTTGTGTCAAGTACACATCCTTTCATAAAATATCTGTCAAGAAATTCGGTTTTGACATCCATTTTGCCACATCACATAGTCATAATACGCGACGATGGCAAGCAGAATTTCGAGAATGTCAAAGCATGGCAACATGCGAAAACGTTTCTTCATAGTCCGACTATGAATTGCATGAAACTCTTCGCAAAAAACCTCGCTTTACATATATGCGTATTCCTATCCATGTAGGTTCTTCATCTTGAAAAACCCACTCACATTTCACGGGTCTATCCCAGAAAGTGATGAAATCAAGTTCTGAACTTGATAATTTACATGGATCGAATCTCAGATTTCATGACACCATGTCATGTGGAATCAACTTTTCATTGCATCTTTGTAGGATATCGAATCATCATATGATTTCGATCTATCATCATTAGCAACGATAAATCCGTATTTACCGGCTTATGATATAGCCCACTTGATCTACGAAAATTTCTTTGTGTGTTTGACTTGCGTTCATCAACTCTTGATGAAGCCATGTCAACTTTCATCGGTACAATGTTCATTTTCAAATCTCGAACTCTTTCGAGATTTATTCTACTCCCACTAGCCCGCATAGAGATAAATGGCACCAAGTTCCAAACTTGTGCGCATCTAGTCCTCCTCCAAGAAGGCATCTCTTCGAGCCACGAAAATCTCATTTTCGTCGGGACGTTAGAACTAATACCCTTTAGTTTCCTTAAGGATAAACGAACAATTTCCAGATTTGGGATTGAGTTTAACCGAAACAAATTTCGAAATATACCCATATCCTCAAATCTGTACAAATGACAACTTCGGAACCATTCCGATCCATATCTCATATGGCGTCTTTTGTACCGATTAGAAGGTTTATGGTCCATATCTTATATGCAACCATTCATTAGTGCCGCTGTCTCAAGGGCGTATCCCCAAAACATTTTTGGGAGATCCTATTGGCTTATCATTTATTGAACCATGTCCAGCATGCGTTCATTTCCTCTTTTCGGACACATCTCAATGTTCCAAATGAAGACAATCGTGAAACGATTCCACAATCATAAATGATCATCAATATTCATGACTCAAATATCGCCTCTTCGATCCTATCGAAAGGTTTAGCTCAAATACTCGCCTTCTCGATCCTATCGAAAAGCTTTGATTTTCTTGCTTAGTTGATTTCGTATTTCGTTTTTGAAACTCTTTGAACCTTTCAAAAGTCTCCGTTTCGGCACGCATTAAATAGATATTTCCATATCTACTTTAACCGTCCATAAACGTAACAAAATACCGATAGCCTCCTCTTGTCTCGGAACTTATCGGAACATCATATGTAAATATAATTTCCAATAATTTGTCGGATCTTTCTCCAATCTTTGGAGAATGATGCCCTTTGTCGTCTTGCCTAATAAATAAGTATCGCATTAATCAATCGAATCTAATTCGAATGATTCTAGCAATCCATCACATGGAATCTAGATACGCGAGTCTTGTTTATATGGCTAAGACGGCAATGCCAAAGGAAGCAATCAACTTCTAGGTTTAATCCTCCTCGGATTTCACCATTCTTTGAGTCACTAGTTGGGACAACTCCTTGTCCGAACTTTCCATTTTGGAAAACATTTTCCCAAAATACCCTTAGACATACATTTCTTTCGATCCCGCTTTTGAATTACAAGGACATCCACGCATCTATATGCATTGGATTCCTCGGATACTCCGAGCATCTCCAATTCAAATTTAAATCACATCTCATACAATTTCGGGATCAACTTATCTATCGAATGCATATGATATTCGGTCACGACGATCAAATCTCGTACCATCAACACACGAGTGTTAATCCAAGACCCATAAGGCGTCTCAAAATTAACCTACTCTTTGAGCCGCATTGAATCATTCAACGCGCTCTAGCTCTTGAAACTATTTCATGAGCGCTGTGTTTTACTTTCATATACACCCGAATTCTCAAAACAATTTTGAGAATATGCGTCTATACATGCCACCACAAGGCACGTAATATCGTTCGATTCCTTCTTAAAGTTTATCGAACCCGGCTTTCTCTAAAGCCAATGCCTCGAGCCCCGAATCTACCATTTCCGTGTCCAACACGTTCCTTTAAGTCTAAGAACTATTCTTTGACTATCAAGGTTAATGACGGTAATTCCGGCCCAAACGCCATCTATCATATCGATCTCATCGATATATTTGGTGTTGCTTGAAAACATAATTCTAAACGGATGATGAAGATTAACTCCTAACCGTGCGTACTTAATCTATATGCTTATATGATAATTATATGAATGTGTTATTTTTATCGAATCGATAACCCTCATACCGATACGGGACTCCAAGTCCATAACACTCAAGACCCATATTTCCGTTCCTCCCACAAGTGACTTTAGCCTATCGGGTGGGATCCCGTTATTTAGGTAGGATTATATCCAATCGTATCCAATACGACTTTTGAACATTTATAGGATTTCGGTGATGGATCGTATCCCATACAATCCCAGTTCCGTGTGTGCATCCTATCTATGCCCCGAACTCCAATCTGATTGGCCTGGACGGTTAAGTCACAACCATCTCCAACGTATCGTTCAAATAAGCTACTAGTGAGTCGACTTTAGCCTGTGTCTCACAAGTCCCGATTTAACGCTTGCCACCCTTTCGATGGTTACAATATCACGTGCCCGACTTTAGCCTGAACCCACGTGAAATGTAATCACCAAACTCGGTGGTTGTGGATATGGAAGGCATTTCCATGACTTAAATATTATGAGGGATCATGCCATTGCATGTTTCTAAATTCGTGACACAATCATATTATATCACTATCACAAGATTTTCAATATACATATGATTTTTTTAGGGAGACTAATTATTCTAAATAATTAATTATCTAATATGATAGTATGATAGAATTAATTGATTAGAGATAAAGATATGCCTATCTAACTACCTACCTACAAACCCACTAACTAACTAAATAACTAACTAACTAACTTCCTACATACCTATTGGCTAACATACTCACTGACTAACTAACTAATTAACTAACTAACTAACTAATTACCTTCCTACATACCCACTACATATCTAACTGACTAACTACCTAACTGACTACTAACTAAGTAACTAACAAACTAACTAACTACCTTCATACATACCTAATTAACTAACTAACTAGTTAGTTAATTAGAGAGCTAGTAGTTTGTTAGTTAGTAAGTTAGTTAGTTAGTTAGTTTGTTAATATGTATATAAGAAGGAAGTTAGTTAGTTAAATAGTTAGTTAGTTAGTTAATTGTCTACTTGTTAGTTAGTCAGTTAGTTAGTTAGTTATCTATTTGTTAGTTAGTTAGTTAGTTAGTTAGTTAGTCAATTAGTTAGTTATTTAGTTAGCTCGTTAGTTAGTTAGTCAGCCAGTAGTTAGTTAGTTATTTAGTTAGTTAAATAGTGGGTATGCAGGTAGGTGGATAGTTAGTTAGTTAGTTAGTTAGTTAGCTACTTAGCAAGTGGTCAGTTAGTTAGTTATGTAGTCAATTAGTTAGTTAGTTAGTGGGTATGTAGTTAGTTGGTTAGTTAATAAGTTAGTTAGTTATCTAGTAGTTAGTTAGTTAGTTAATTAGTTAGTTAGTTAGTTAATATGTATGTAGAAAGGTGATTAGTTAATATGTATGTAGAAAGGTAAAGTTAGTTAGTTAGTGGGTATGTAGTTAGTTGGTTAGTTAATAAGTTAGTTAGTTATCTAGTATTTAGTTAGTTAATTACTTAGTTAGTTAGTGAGTTAGTTAGTAAATTAGATATGTAGTGGGTATATGTAGGAAGGTAGCTAGTTTGTTAGTCAGTTAGCTAATTAGTTAGTTAGTTAGTCAGTTAGTTAGTTAGTTAGTTGGTTAGTTAGTTAGTTAATATGTATATAAGAAGGTTGTTTGTTAGTTAAGTTAAATAAAAAGGTTAATAATTAGTTAGTTAGTTAGGTAGTGGGTATGTAGGAAGGTAGTTAGTTAGTTAGTTAGTTAGTCAGTTAGTTAGTTAGTTAGTTAGTTAGTTAGTTAGTTAGGTTGTTAGTTAATTAGTCAGTTAGTTAGTTAGTTAGTTAGTTAATATTAATGAAAGAAGGTAGTTAGTTAGATAGTTAGTTGATTAGTTTGTTAGTTAGTTAGTTAGTTATCTAGTAGTTAGTTAGTTAGTTAGGTAGTTAGTTAGTGAATAGGTATGTTGGAAGGAAGTTAGTTAGTCGGTTAGTTGGCTAGTAGTAAGTTATCTAGTTAGTTAGTTAATTAATTAGTTAGTTAGTTAGTAAATTAATTAGTTAGTGGGTATGTAGGAAGGTAGCTAGTTAGTTAGCTGGTTAGTTAATTAGTTAGTTAGTTAGTTAGTTTGTTAGTTAGTTTGTTAATATGTATATAAGAAGGAAGTTAGTTAGTTAAATTGTTGGTTAGTTAGTTAGTTATCTATTAGTTAGTTATTCAATTAGTTAGTTATTTAGTTAGTTAGTTAGTTAGTTAGCTAGTAGTTTGTTAGTTAGTTATTTAGTTAGTTAGTTAGTAGGTGTGTAGGAACGTAGGTAGTTAGTTAGTTAGTTAGTTATCTAGTAGTTAGTTAATTAGTTAGTTAGTTAATAGGTATGATGGAAGGTAGTTAGTTAGTCGGTTAGTTGGCTAGTAGTAAGTAAGCTGGTTAGTTAGTTAATTAGTTAGTTAATTAGTTAGTAAATTAATTAGTTAGTGGGTATGTAGGAAGGTAGGTCGCTAGCTAGTTAGTTAGTTAATTAGTTAGGTAGTTGCTTAGTTAGTTAGTTAGTTAGTTAATATGTATATAAGAAGGAAGTTTGTTAGTTAAATAGTTAGTTAGTTATCTACTAGTTAGTTAGTTAGTTAGTTAGTTAGTTAGTTAGTTAGTTAGTCAATTAGTTAGTTATTTAGTTAGTTAGTTAGTCAGCTAGTAGTTAGTTATTTAGTTAGTTAGTTAGTCAGCTAGTAGTTAGTTATTTAGTTAGTTAGTTAGTGGGTATACAGGTAGGTAGGTAGGTAGTTAGTTAGTTAGTTAGTTAGCTAGCTAGATAGTCACTAGTTTGTTAGTTAGTTAGTTAGTTAATTAGTTAGTTAATTTGTTAGTTAGCTAGTTAGATAGTGGGTATGTAGTTAGGTAGTTTGTTAGTTTGTTAGTTTGTTAGTTAGTTATTTGGCTAGTTAGTTAGTTAGTTAGTTAATCAGTTAGTTAGCTTGTTAGTTAGTTAGTTAATTACTTAGTTAGTTAGTTGATTAGTTAGTTAGCTAGTAGTTAGTTAGTTAGTTAAATAGTTAGTCCATTAGTTCGTTAATTAGTTTGTTAGTTAGTTAGATAGTGGGTATGTAGGAAGGTAGGTAGTTAGTTAGTTGGCTAGTTAGTTAGTTAGTTAGTTTATTAGTTAGTGGGTATGTACGAAGGTACTTAGTTAGTTAGTTCGTTAGTTAGTTAGTTAGTTATGTTGTTAGTTAATTTGTTAGTGAGTTAGTTAGTTAGTTAATATTTATGTAAGAAGGTAGTTAGTTAGATAGTTATATAGTTAGTTAATCACTACAACATTTTAGGATATCAGCGACGGTAAAAACCGTCGCTAAAAGACGAAAAAACCGTCGCTAACGGTGTTACCGACGGCCCGCCGTCGCTAAATAACCGTCGCTGAAAGCTGCGTCGCTGATTTCACTTTCAGCGACGGCTCGTCGCTCATACTGGTTTCAGCGATGGCCCGTAGCAGATAGCTTTACCGACGGCCCGTCGCTATGTTATTTTCAGCGACGGCTCAGAGCAGATACTATATTTAATTAATTAGTTATTATATTTAATTAATCAATATTATATTTAATTAATTAATGAATATTAAAATTAATATTTAATTATTTATTCATATTACTATTATATATGTTTATTATTTGTTATATATGTTATTATCATAATATACTATTAATGTAAAACATATTACTTAATTACCTATATTATTATTTATTATATACACACACACACACACACATACACATATTTCAAATTCAAAAATAATACACACACACACACACACATATATATATATATATATATATATATATATATATATATATATATATATCACAAATTCAAAAATAATACAAATAATACAAATAATATAACAAATATCACAAAATTCAAAAACAGAACCCCCACATAATATCACAAATAATACAAAATAATACAAATATTCTAGCAAGAGTGGAAAGAGGGGCGGTGCAGGATGTAATAAATTATACTAAATTAACAAACAGAAATCAACTTTCAAAACAGAATTTAAACTAAAAATGAACAGGATGTAAAAAACCTAAGAGTACTTAAAACTATACAAAATTTAGAAACCCTAACCTTAACTCTAAAAAATTAAGAAATTATACCTTCATCTAGCAAGAGTGGAAAGAGGGGCGGTGCAGGGGGCTCTGCAGCACACTCAAAGTCGCCGTCGCCAGTCACCAGTCACCAGTCGCGAGAGGAGAGGAGAAGTCGCCGTCGCAGTCGCCGTCACCAGTCGCGAGAGGGGAAGTCGCCGTCGCCGTCACCAGTCGCGAGAGGAGAAGTCGCCGTGGCCGTCGCCGTCACCAGTCGCGGGAGGCGGGGCTGTAGCTAGCGGCGGGGCAGGGGGCTATGGAGAAGAGGGGAAAGAGAGGGGGTGCTGTGTGGAGAGGAGGGGAAGAGGGGTGAATGAGTGTAAAAGAGAGAGAAAGGGGCCAGCGGGGTTAAGTAATTGTGCACAAACTTCACCGACGGGATAACATTAGCGACGGGCCGTCGCTTATACTTATCTGCGACGGTCAAACCTTAGCGACGGTCCGTCGGAGATAATTTGAAAATATATGGCGGTTATTTCAACATTTACGAGAGCCTTTAGCGACGGTTTATGAATCTGCGACGGGCCGACGCAACCTATTAGCGACGGTTTATGAATCTGTGATGGGCCAACGCAGAGTATTAGCGACGGTATAAAGCATCAGCGATGGGCCGACGAAAAAATTTGAACATCATCGACGGCCCGTCGCTATTAAAACCATCGGTAATACTCTTCTGCGACGGGCCGTCGCAGAAAGGTTGTTTTATCAGCGACGGGCTGTCGCTGATACTCCCATTTGTTGTAGTGAATTAGTTAGTTTGTTAGTTAGTTAGTTAGTTATCTAGTAGTTATTTAGTCAATTAGTTAGTTAGTTAGTTAGTTAGTTAATATGTATATAAGAAGGAAGTTAGTTCGTTAAATAGTTAGTTAGTTAGTTAGTTATCTATTTGTTAGTTAGTTAGTTTGTTAGTTAGTTAGTTAGTTAGTTAGTTAGTAGTTATGTTTGAAGGTAGTTAGTTAGTTAATTTGTTCGTTATTTAGTTAGTTAATTAGTTAGTTATTTAGTTAGTTAGCTAGTAGTTAGTAAATTGGTTAGTTAGTTAGTGGGTATGTAGGAAGGTTGGTAGTTAGTTAGTTAGTAATCCAGTTAGTTAGTTACTTAGCTAGTTAGTCAACTAGATAGTTTGTAGGTATGTTGGAAGGTAGTTAGTTAGTTAGATAGTTAATTAGTTAGTTAGTTAGTTAGTTAGTTATCAAGTAGTTGGTTAGTTAGTTAACTAGTTAGTTATTTGGATAGTTAGTTAGTTAGTTAGTTAGCCAGTAGTTAGTTAGTTAGTTATTTAATGGGCATGTAGGAAGGTAGTAAGTTAGCTAGTTAGTAGGTATGCAGGAATATCGTCAGTTAGTTAGTTAGTTACTTAGATAGTTAGTCAGTTAGTTAATTAGTTAGTTAGTTAGTTAATTAGTTAGTTAGTTAGTAAGTTAGTTAGTTAGTTAGTTAGTTAGTTAATTTTCAGTTATTTAGTTAGTTAGTTAGTTAGCTAGTAGTTAGTTAGTTAGTTAGTCAGTTAGATAGTTAGTGGGTATGTAGGAAGGTAATTAGTAAGTTAGCTAGTTAATTAGTTAGTTAGTCAGTTAGTATGTTAGTCAATAAGTATGTAGGAAGTTAGTTAGTTAGTTAGTGGGTTTGTAGGTTGGTAGTTAGGTAGTTAGTTTGTTAGTTAATTAATAGGTATGTATGACGGTAGTTAGTTAGTTAGTTAGTTTGTTAATTAGTTTGTTAATTACTTAGTTATCTATTAGTTAGTTAGTTAGTTAGTTAGTTAGTTACTTAGTTAGTTAGTGAGCTAGTAGTTAATTAGTTAACAAGTTAGTTAGTTAATCAGTTAGTTTCTTAGTTAGCTAGTAGTTAGTTAGTTAGTTATTTAGTTAGTTAGTTAGTTAGTTAGTTCGTTAGTAATCTGGTAGTTAGTTAGTAAGTCAGTTAGTTAGTTAGTTAGTTAGTTAGTTAGTTAGGTAGCTAGCTAGCTAGTTAGATAGTCACTGGTTAGTTAGTTAGTTAGTTAGTTAGTTAATTAGTTAGTTAATTTGTTAGTTAGCTAGGTAGTTAGTGGGTATGTAGTTAGTTAGTTTGTTAGATAGTTATTTGGCTAGTTAGTTAGTTAGTTAGTTAGTTAATCAGTTAGTTAGTTCGTTAGTTAGTTAGTTAGTTAGTTAGCTTTTAGTTAGTTAGTTAGTTAGTTAGTTTATTACTTAGTTAGTTAGTTAGTAAGTATTTAGTTAGTTAGTTCATTTTTTCGTTATTAGTTAGTTAGTTTGTTAATAAGTTAGTTAGTTAGTGGTTATTTTCGGAAGGTAGCTAGTTAGTTAGTTAGTTAGTTAGTTAATTAGTCAGCTAGTTCGTTAGTTAGTTAGTTAGTTAGCTATTAGTTAGTTAATTAGTTAGTTAGTTAGTTAGTTAGTTAATTTGTTAGTTAGTTAGTTATCTAGTAGTTAGTTAGTTAGATAATAGGTATGTAAAAAGGTCGTTAGTTAGTTAGTTAGTTTGCTAGTAGTTAGTTAGCCAGTTAAGTAGTTAGATAATTAGTTAGTTAGTTTGTTAATTAGTAAGCAAATTAGTTAGTTAGTGGGTATGTAGGAAGGTAGCTAGTTAGTTAGTTAGTAAATTGATTAGTTAGTTAGTTAGTTAGTTAGTTAGTTAATATGTATATAAGAAGGTAGTTAGTTAGTTAGTTAAATAAAAAGTTAAATAGTTAGTTAGTTAGTTAGTTAGTTAGTTAGTTATCTATTAGTAAGTTAGTTAGTTAGTTAGTTAATTAGTTTGTTATTCAATTAATTAGTTAGTTAATTAGTTTGTTATTCAGTTAATTAGTTAGTTAGTTAGCTAGTAGTTAGTTCTTTAGTTAGTTAGTTAGTTAGTTAGGTAGTAGGTGGGTATGTAGGAAGGTAGTTAATTAGTTCGTTAGTTAGTTAGTTAGTTAGATAGTTAGTTAATTGGTATGTAGGAAGATAGTTAGTTAGTTAGTTAGTTAGTTAGTTAGTTAGTTAGTTAGTGGGTTTGTAGGAAGGTAGTTAGTTAGTTAGTTAGTTAGTTAATTAATTAGTTAGTTAGTTAGTTAGTTAGTTAGTTAGTTAATAGGTATGTAGGAAGATAGTTAGTTAGTTAGTTAGTTAGTTAGTTAGTTAACTAGTTAGATATTTAGTTAGTTAGTAGGGTTGTAGGAAGGTAGTTAAGTAATTAGTTAGTCAGGTAGGTAATTAGTTAGTTTGCTAATAGGTATGTATGAAGGTAGTTAGTTAGTTAATTAGTTAACTAATGAATTGGCTAATTAGTTAGTTAGTAAGTTAGTTAATTAGTTAATTAGTTAGTTAATTAGTTAGTTAGTTAGTTAGTTAGTGAGCTAGTAGTTAGTTAGTTAGTTAGTTAGTGAGTTAGTCAGTTAATCAGTTAGTTAGTTAGTTAGCCAGTAGTTAGTTAGTTTGTTAGTTAATTAGTTAGTTAATTAATTTGTTAGTTATTGAGTTGGTTATTTAGTCAGCTATTAGTTAGTTAGTTGAATAGTTAGTCCATTAGTTAGCTAGTTAGTTAGTTAGTTAGTTAGATAATGGGTATGTCGGAAGGTAGTTATTGAGTTAGTTAGTTAGTTAGTGATAACGGTCTTTTTGCACGTCTAAAACGCGTATCGTTGTTTTAAAGTCCCGTAATATCAAACAAGTGAATTATATGGTTGTATAGCAGAAAATAATAGATTCGTTCCACAGAGAGCTATTGCGTCAAAATAGGATTAAACTTCAGATCTTTAAAATAATTATTTCGAAGTTTCCAAAATTAATGAAAATTTGTGTAGAGATAGTTCTGAATATTATCAAATTTATCCTAAAATTTCAAACAATTTGGACAACGGAATAAAAAGTTATTAACGAATTACAATCAGGTCTCTGAAAAACAGTCCCCTGGAAACAGCAGGTTTTCAGTTTAAGTGACAGTTTTCAAAAATTCATATCAATTCGAATATTTCATGAAATTCTGCGATTTAAATAGTTCCCGAAACTAGAAATGAAGATCTTCCTCAGAAAAAAAAGAGAGTAAAAATATCACACAAAAAGAAAGCAAAAGATCGAGTCAAGAAACGAAGATTTAGAGCAAAGAAAGAGATTCATTAAACCACAAACCCTTTACACAATTCCAAGTCAATTAAAGCTACAAGAATTTCAAGAAAGGAAAGAAAACACCTAGAGAGATGAAGTAAGCTTCGAGTCTCGTCGTGGATGCCTTCCTCGTTGTTCGAGATGCGTAGAAAGCTAGTCACCTCGCACAACTCGTTCCTTTCGTACCGATTCACTCGCCAATCGAAGAAAGCTCCAAACCGGCTGCGTGAACTCGAGATTAGCAAGGAATCAATCGGAAGAAAGCTCCCAATCAATTAGAGAAAGCTCGTCTCCTTGCTTGCGCGGATTAGGACGAAGAAAGCTTCAATCAAAAACCTCACAACTCGATCTTCGTCGAAGTGTAGACCAACTCACCGAATGAAGTAAGCTTCTATTCGGTGCTCGATCTTAGAGAATTATCGTTCGAATATGCAATTCTTGCGCGTTCTTGAAGGTTCTTGGACTTGCTTAAGAGGGAAAAGAGAGAGAGAGAGAGAGAGAGAGAGAGAGAGAGAGAGAGAGAGAGAGAGAGAGAGAGAGAGAGAGAGAGAATGGGCATAAAAGAGCGTATAAAAAGTGCTCCGAAGAGCGTAACTCTGCCCATAGGCCTTGGGGTCTTATTTATAGTATCATTGGGGCTTTCCCATTGGCCGAGAGATGGGTGAGAGGATTGAGGGTTGTTGGGGGTGGTAGGTGAGGTAGGTGGGGCTGTAGAGTGGCAATTGTGTGAGTGGTTTTCGAGTAGAGTTTGGTGCAATCTCTTATGTTGATGATTATTTGCCTTCTCCTTCACACGTGTACCGAATTGGTCGGTATGATATATCGATTTTAACGGCGCGAGGAGACGAAGGCAACTACACTCTTGGATTGCCGAGAATTTCCACCTAAAACCTGTAATTAAGCAATAAAACACACTTAGTGAAGAAATATTGTTGTTATCTCAAATATGAACAATTGTATATATAAAGTTATGATTCAAAAGGGCTAAAATCCCCAAATTAGATATCAAAAAGGTGCTTTATTTTCCTCTTATCAGTTAGCTAGTAGTTAGTTAGTTAGCTAGTTAGTTAATTATATAGTTTGTGGGTATGTAGAAGGTAGGTAGTTAGTTAGTTAACAAGTTATTTATTTATTTAGTTATTTAGTTAGTTAGTTACTTAGTTATCTAGTAGTTGGTTAGTTAGTTAACTAGTTTGTTATTCAGTTAGTTAGTTAGTTAGTTATTTAGTTAGTTAGTTACTTAGCTAGTTAGTCTGTTAGATAGTTCATGGGTATGTACGAAGGCAGTTAGTTAGTTAGGTAGTTAATTAGTTAGTTAGTTAGTTAGTTAGTTAGTACTTAGTTAGTTATTTAGTTAGTTAGTCAGTTAGCTAGCTCATAGTTAGCTAGTAAGTTAGTTAATAGGTATGTAGGAATATAGTAAGTAAGTAAGTTAGTTAGTTAGTTAGTTAGTTAGTTAGTTAGTAAGTTAATTAGTTAGTAAGTTAGTGGGTTTGTATGAAGGCAGTCAGTTAATTAGTTAGTTAGTTAGTTAGTTGATAGTTATGTTTAAAGGTAGTTAGTTAGTTAGTTAGCTAGGAGTTAGTTAGTTAGTTAGTTAGTTAGTTAATTAGTTAGTTATTTAGTTAGTTAGTAAGTTAGTTAGTCAGTTAGCTTGTAGTTAGTTAATTAGTTAGTTAGTTAGTTAATTAGTTAGTTAGTTAGTTAGTTAGTAAGTGGGTATGTACGAAGGTAACTATATAACTAACTAACTAACTAACTAACTAACTAACTAACTAACTAACTAATTAACTAACAAACTAACTAACTAGCTACCTTCGTACATACCCACTTACTAATTAATTTACTAACTAACTGACTAATTAACTAACTAACTAGCTAACTTACTACTAGTTAACTAACCGGCTAACTAACTACCTTCCAACATACCTATTAACTAACTAACTAACTAACCGGCTAAGTTAGTTAGTCAATTACATAGCTAGTTAGTTAGTTATTTAGTTAGTTAGTTAGTTGGTATGCAGGAAGGTAGGTAGTTAGTTAGTTAGTTAGTTAGTTAGCTACTTAGCTAGTAGTCAGTTAGTTAGTTATGTAGTTAATAAGTTAGTTAATTAGTTAGTTAGTTAGTGGGTATGAAGTTAGTTGGTTAGTTAGTAAGTTACATAGTTATCTAGTAGTTAGTTAGTTAGTTAATTAGGTAGTTAGTTGGTTAATATGTTTGTACAAAGGTAGTTAGTTAGTTAGTTAGTTTGCTAATTGTTAGTTAGTTATTTCGTTAGTTTATTAGTTAGTTAGTTAGTGAGTTAGTTAGTAAATTAGTTCGGTAGTGGGTATATTTAGGAAGGTAGCTGGTCAGTTCGTCAGTTAGCTAATTAGTTAGTTAATTAGTTAGTTAGCTAGTTAGTTGGTTAGTCAGTTTGTTAATATGTATATAAGAAGGTTGTTAGTTAGTTAAGTTAAATAAAAAGGTACATAGTTAGTTAGTTAGTTAGTTAGTTAGTTAGGTAGTTAGTTAGTTAGTTAGTGGGTATGTAGGAAGGTAGTTAGTTAGTTAGTCAGTCAGTTAGTTAGTTAGTTAGTTAGTTAGTTATGTTGTTTGTTAATTTGTTAGTTAGTTAGTTAGCTAATATTTATGTAAGAAGGTAGTTAGTTAGATAGTCAGATAGTTAGTTAATTAGTTAGTTAGTTAGTTAGTTAGCTATCTAGTAGTTAGTTAGTTAGTTAGTTAGTTAGTAAGTTAGTTAATTGGTTAATTAATTAGTTAATTAGTTAGTTAGTTAGTTAGTTAGTTAGTGAGCTAGTAGTTAGTTAGTTAGTTAGTTAGTTAGTTAGTGAGTTAGTTAGTTAATCAGTTAGTTAGTTAGTTAGCTAGTAGTTAGTTACTTAGTTAGTTAGTTAGTTAATTAATTAGTTAGTTATTTAGTTGGTTAGTTAGTTAGCTATTAGTTAGATAGTTGAATAGTTAGTCCAATAGTTAGCTAGTTAGTTAGTCAGTCAGTTAGTTACTTAGATAATGGGTATGTCGGAAGGAAGTTAGTAAGTTAGTTAGTTAGTTAGTCAGTTTAGTTAGTTTGTTAGTTAGCTAGTAGTTAGTTAGTTAGCTAGTTAGTTAATTAGATAGTTTGTGGGTATATAGAAGGTAGGTAGTTAGTTAGTTAGTTAATAACTTAGTTATTTAGTTAGTTAGTTAGTTAGTTATCTAGTAGTTGGTTAGTTAGTTAACTAGTTAGTTATTCAGTTAGTTAGTTAGTTCGTTAGTTAGTTAGTTAGTACTTGGTTAGTTGGTTATTTGGTTAGTTAGTTAGTTAGCAAGCTAATAGTTAGTTAGTTAGTTATTTAATGGGCATGTAGGAAGGTAGTAAGTTAGTTAGTTAGTTAGTTAGTTATTTAATGGGCATGTTGGAATATTGTAAGTTAGTAAGTTAGTTAGTTAGTTAGTTAGTTAGCTAGTAAGTTAGTTAGTTAGTAAGTTAGTGGGTTGGTATGAAGGCAGTCAGTTAATTAGTTAGTTAGGTAGCTAGTTAGGTAGGTAGTTAATAGTTATGTTTAAAGGTAGTTAGTTAGTTAGTTAGTTAGTTAGTTAGCTAGGAGTTAGTTAGTTAGTTAGTTAGTTAATTAGTTAGTTATTTAGTTAGTGAGTAAGTTAGTTAGTTAGTTAGCTTGTAGTTAGTTAATTAGTTAGTTAGTTAGTTATTTAGTTGGTTAGTTAGTTAGTTAGTTAATTAGGTAGTTAGTTAGTTAGTTATCTAGTAGTTAGTTAGTTCGTTAGATAGTTAGTTAGTTAGTTAGTTAATTAGTTAATAGGTATGTTGGAAGGTAGTTAGTTAGCCGGTTAGTTCGCTAGTAGTAAGTTAGCTAGTTAGTTAGTTAGTTAGTCAGTTAGTTAGTAAATTAATTAGTAAGTGGGTATGTACGAAGGTAACTAGTTAGTTAGTTTGTTAGTTAATTAGTTAGTTAGTTAGTTAGTTAGTTAGTTATATAGTTACCTTCGTACATACCCACTTACTAACTAACTAACTAACTAACTTATTAACTAACTAACTAATTAACTAACTACAAGCTAACTGACTAACTAACTTACTAACTAACTAAATAACTAACTAATTAACTAACTAACTAACTAACTAACTAACTAACTCCTAGCTAACTAACTAACTAACTAACTAACTAACTACCTTTAAACATAACTATCAACTAACTAACTAACTAACTAATTAACTGACTGCCTTCATACAAACCCACTAACTTACTAACTAACTAACTTACTAACTAACTAACTAACTAACTAACTTACTTACTTACTATATTCCTACATACCTATTAACTTACTTACTAGCTAACTATGAGCTAGCTAACTAACTAACTAACTAAATAACTAACTAAGTACTAAGTAACTAACTAACTAACTAACTAACTACCTAACTAACTAACTGCCTTCCTACATACCCATGAACTATCTAACAGACTAACTAGCTAAGTAACTAACTAACTAAATAACTAACTAACTAACTAACTGAATAACTAACTAGTTAACTAACTAACCAACTACTAGATAACTAAGTAACTAACTAACTAAATAACTAAATAAATAAATAACTTGTTAACTAACTAACTACCTACCTTCTACATACCCACAAACTATATAATTAACTAACTAGCTAACTAACTAACTACTAGCTAACTAACTAACTAAACTGACTAACTAACTAACTAACTCAATAACTACCTTCCGACATACCCATTATCTAACTAACTAACTTGCTAACTAATGGACTAACTATTCAACTAACTAACTAATAGCTGACTAAATAACCAACTTAATAACTAACAAATTAATTAACTAACTAATTAACTAACAAACTAACTAACTACTGGCTAACTAAATAACTAACTGATTAACTAACTAACTCACTAACTAACTAACTAACTAACTACTAGCTCACTAACTAACTAACTAACTAACTAATTAACTAAGTAATTAACTAATTAACTAACTTACTAACTAACTAATTAGCCAATTCATTAGTTAACTAATTAACTAACTAACTACCTTCATACATACCTATTAGCAAACTAACTAATTACGTACCTGACTAACTAATTACTTAACTACCTTCCTACAAACCTACTAACTAACTAAATATCTAACTAGTTAACTAACTAACTAACTAACTAACTAACTAACTAACTATCTTCCTACATACCTATTAACAAACTAACTAACTAACTAACTAACTAATTAATTAACTAACTAACTAACTAACTAACTACCTTCCTACAAACCCACTAACTAACTAACTAACTAACTAACTAACTAACTATCTTCCTACATACCAATTAACTAACTATCTAACTAACTAACTAACTAACTAACGAACTAATTAACTACCTTCCTACATAGCAACCTACTACCTAACTAACTAACTAACTAACTAACTAACTAACTAACTACTAGCTAACTAACTAACTAATTAATTGAATAACAAACTAATTAACTAACTAATTAACTGAAAACAAACTAATTAACTAACTAACTAACTAACTTACTAATAGATAACTAACTAACTAACTAACAAACTAACTAACTATTTAACTTTTTATTTAACTAACTAACTAACTACCTTCTTATATACATATTAACTAACTAACTAACTAACTAACTAACTAAGTAATCAATTTACTAACTAACTAACTAGCTACCTTCCTAATTAACTAACTAATTAACTAACTACTTAACTGGCTAACTAACTACTAGCAAACTAACTAACTAACTAACGACCTTTTTACATACCTATTAACTAACTAACTAACTACTAGATAACTAACTAACTAACAAATTAACTAACTAACTAACTAACTAACTAATTAACTAACTAATAGCTAACTAACTAACTAACTAACGAACTAGCTGACTAATTAACTAACTAACTAACTAACTAACTAGCTACCTTCCGAAAATAACCCCTAACTAACTAACTTATTAACAAACTAACTAACTAATAACGAAAAAATTAACTAACTAACTAAATACTTACTAACTAACTAACTAAGTAATAAACTAACTAACTAACTAACTAACTAAAAGCTAACTAACTAACTAACTAACGAACTAACTAACTGATCAACTAACTAACTAACTAACTAGCCAAATAACTAACTAACAAACTAACAAACTAACTAACTACATATCCACTAACTACCTAGCCAACTAACAAATTAACTAACTAATTAACTAACTAACTAACTAACTAACCAGTGACTATCTAACTAGCTAGCTAGCTACCTAACTAACTAACTAACTAACTAACTAACTAACTACCTACCTACCTTCATTCATACCCACTAACAAACAAACTAACTAATGAACTAATAGACAAACTAATTATCTAACTAATTAACTAACTCACAATCCGACTAACTAACTACTACCTAACAAACTAACTAACTAACTAACTAATTAACTAACTAACTGACAAATTAACTAACTAACTAACTAATTAACTAACTAACTAACTAACTAACTAACTAATTAACTAACTAACTAACTAACTAACTTACTAACTAACTTACTGACTACATACCCACTAACTAACAAACTAACTAACAAACAAACAAACTAATTTGCCAACTGTTTAACTAACTAACTTACTAAATAACTAACTAATTCACTAACTAACTACTAGCTAACTAACTGATTAACAAACTGACTTACTAACTAACTAACTAACTACTAGCTCACTAACTAACTAAGTAACTAACTAACAAGCTAACTAACTAACTAACTAACTAATTAACGAACTAATAAACTAAATTAACTAACTAACTAACTCACTAACTATCTAACTAACTAACCACTAGCTTACTAACTGTCTAACTAATTAACTAACTTACTTACTAACTACCTTCATACATACCTATTAACTAACCAATTAACTAACTACCTAACTTACTAATTAACTAACTACCTTCCTATAAACCCACAAACTAACCAACTAACTAATTAAGTAACAAACTGACTAACTAACTAACTATTTTCCTACATACCTATTAACTAATTAACTAACTTACTAACAAATTAACTAACTAACTAAGTACCTACCTACCTTCCTACATACCCACTAACTAACTAACTAAATAACTAACTAACAAACTACTAGCTAACTAACTAACTAACTAACTAAATAACTAACTAATTGACTAACTAACTAACTAACTAACTAACAGATAACTAACTAACTAACAATTTAACTAAATAACTTCCTTCTTATATACATATTAACAAACTAACTAACTAACTAGCTAACTAACTAACTTACTAATTAACTAACTAACTAACTAACTAACTAGCTACCTTCCTACATACCCACTAACTAATTAATTTACTAAGTAACTAACTAATTATCTAACTTACTAGCTAACTAACCGACTAACTAACTACCTTCTAACATACCTATTCACTAACTAACTAACTAACTAACTAACTACTAGATAACTAACTAACTAACTAATTAACTAACTATCAAACTATCGAGCCAACTACCTTCTTACATAACTATTAACTAACTAACTAACTAACTAACTAACTAACTAACTAACAAACTAATTAACTAACAACCTAACTAACTAACTAACTAACTTACCGACTGACTAAATAACTAACTACCTTCCTACATACCCACTAACTAACTAACTACCTAACTAACTAACAAACTATTTACCCACTAACTAATTAACTAACTAACTAGCTAGCTACCTACCTTCCTATATACCCACAAACTAATTAATTTACTAACTAACTGACCAACTAATTAACTAACTAACTAGCTAACTTACTACTAGCTGACTAACCGACTAACTAACTACCTTCCAACATACCTATTAACTAACTAACTAACTTACTACTAGATAACTAACTAACTAACTAACTAACTAACTAATTAACTAACTATCTAACTATCTAACCAACTACCTTCTTACATAAATATTAACTAACTAACTAACTAATTAACTAACAACCTAACTAACTAACTAACTAAGTACCTTCGTACATACCCACTAACTAACTAACTAACTAACTAACTAGCCAACTAACTAACAAACTACCTTCCTACATACCCACTATCTAACTAACTAACTAACTAACTAATTCACTAACTAATTAACTAACTATTTAACTAACTAACTAACTAACTACTGGCTAACTAACTATTTAACTAACTATCTAACTAACCAACTAACTACTAGCTAACTAACTAACTAACTAACTAACTAACTGATTATCTAACTAACTAACTAACTAGCCAAATAACCAACTAACTAACTAACTAACTAACTACATACCCATTAACTAACTAACTAACTAACTAATTAACTGACAAATTAACTAATTAACGAACTAACTAATAACTAACTACCAAGCAAGGTAGCTAACTAAGTACCTTCATGCATGCCCACTAACTAACTAACAAACGATCGAACTAATTAACTAACTAATTATCTAACTAATTAACTAACAAACTATCTGACTAACTAACTAACTGACTATCTAACTACTAGCTAACAAACTAACTAACTAACTAACTAACTAACTAGCCAAATAACTAACTAACTAACTTACTAACTAACTTACTAACTAACAAACTACATACCCACTAACAAACTAACTAACTAACTAACTAACTAACTAACAAACAAACTAATTAGCTAACTGTTTAACTAACTAACTAACTAACTAAGTAACTAACTAATTAACTAACTAACTACTAGCTAACTAACATACTAACTAACTGATTAACAAACTAACTTATTAACTAACTAACTAACTACTAACTCACTAACTAACTAAGTAACTAACTAAGTAACTTACTAAATAGCTAACTAACTAACTAACTAACTAACTAATTAACTAACTAACTAACTAACTAACTAACTAACCACTAGGTTAATAACTAACTAACTAATTAACTAACTTACTAACTAACTACCTTCATACATACCTATTAACTAACTAATTAACTAACTACCAAACTTACTAATTAACTAACTACCTTCCTACAAACCCACTAACTAAACAACTAACTAATTAAGTAACTAACTAACTAACTAACTAACTAACAATTTTCCTACATACCTATTAACTAACTAACTAACTATATAACTAACTAATTAACTAACTAACTAACTAACTACCTACGTTCCTACATACACACTAACTAACTAACAAAATAACTAACTAACAAACTACTAGCTAACTAACTAACTAACTAACTAACTAACTAACTAAATAACTAACTAATTGACTAACTAACTAACTAACTAACTAATAGATAACTAACTAACTAGCTAACAATTTAACAAACTAACTTCCTTCTTATATACATATTAACAAACTAACTGACTAACTAACTAACTAACTAACTAATTAAATAAGTAACTAACTAGCTACCTTCATACATACCCACTAACTAATTAATTTACTAACTAACTAACTATCTAATTAACTAACTAACTAGATAACTTACTACTAACAAACTAACCGACTCACTAACTTCCTTCCAACATACATATTCACTAACTAACTACCTAACTAACTAACTAACTACTAGATAACTAACTAACTAACAAAATAACTAATTAACTAACTTTCTAACTATCTAACTAACTACCTTCTTACATAAATATTAACTAACTAACTAACTCACTAACTAATTAACTAACAACATAACTAACTAACTAACTAACTAACTAACTACCTAACTAACTAACTAAGTACCTTCGTACATACCCACTAACTAATAAACTAACTAACTAACTAACTAGCCAACTAACTAACTACCTACCTTCCTACATACCCACTATCTAACTAACTAACAAACTAATTAACGAACTAATGGACTAACTATTTAACTAACTAACTAACTACTAGCTAACTAACTAATCAACTAACTGACTAAGTAATTAACTAACTAACTAACAAGCTAACCAACTGATTAACTAACTAACTAACTAACTAGCCAAATAACTAACTAACAAACTAACAAACAAACAAACTACCTAACTACATACCCACTAACTAACTAACTAACTAACTAACTAACTAGTGACTATCTAGCTAGCTAGCTAACTAACTAACTAACTACCTACCTACCTGCATACCCACTAACAAACTAACTAAATAACTAACTACTAGCTGACTAACTAACTAACTAAATAACAAACTAATTGACTAACTAACTAACTAACTAACTAACTAACTAGTAGATAACTAACTAACTATTTAACTAACAAACTTCCTTCTTATATACATATTAACTAACTAACAAATTATCTCTAGTGAATTCTACTTGTTATTTTTAACGAAATTGGAATCTCTATATCTATCATCATGCAAACGGGTACGAACTTTGATAACCCGTGCGTATATCGAATTTACGACTATGATTCGACCCTCGAATCGATGGCGATCGCTCTGATACCACTGATGGGAAATATCCTCGACCCCGGGCCCGCGCAGCGGAATGAAGGCCCGGTCCGATTCCGCGATTCCCGAGATCACGCCACGACTTCGAGGGTACGATGCGAATAGAAGGATAGATCTATACCAGTGCCAAATTGATGGCACACGAAGGGTTGATCGCCGCCTTCTATTTCCTGTCACGTTGGTGACAATCCGCGCGTCCCATACCACGCGTCCTTCACCAATCGTTTGCTACGCCGGTTCACTCGACTTCGTCCTCGTGCGTCCAAGCGTTTCCACCGTCTTTCTTACTCGAGTCGATCACAATCGAAGAGTCACAAGCGTCACTCCTCTACTTGTATCCATGGTGATTCGTAAGACGTCGGTCGCGGATGCACCTGCCTAGACGATGCACCGGCGAACTTGCTCGATCTAATCGATTATCTATCACTCGAGAAACTCCTTTCTCGATTTCTCTCTCTTCACACCTTTTCACTCACAAAAGATCAAATCTGAATTTGCTCTTTTTCTCTTGTGTCTTTGGCAGAATAATCTGATTGAATTTCTTTATGAGGAGAGAGAAAGTATCCTATTTATATCTAATAGGATCAGGATTAGCCAAAAGGCATGTATATCCAATATAGATCCTTTCACACAGAATACTGCATGAACCTGGTCAGTATTCTGTCCAGACGAAATTGATAAATTTCTCTGACAGAAAATCACCCAACATGAAAGTTGTAGATAATCTTATTATCTATACAACCCAATTTGGCCCAGCCCAATTGGAGTTCGTATGCAAAGGTTATGACTGTTTTACTAACTGTATGTCATACTGTTGCACCATTTCGGTATTTCACATAAACGACACTGATACTTCGTTCATATGAAATATATTTCTACATGAAGGTTATAGATAATCCAATTATCTATCTTACCCAATTTGAACCATTCAAATCGGATTTTCCCACTGACAGTTATGGCCACGAATGTACGCTTACATTCGTTCATCCACGTGTACACTTTTAATTAGTTAGCTTGTTAGTTAATTAGCTAGTAAGTTAGTTAGTTAGTTAGTTAATATTTATGTAAGAAGGTAGTTAGTTAGATAGTTAGATAGTTAGTTAATTAATTAGTTAGTCAGTTAGTTAATATTTATGTAAGAAGGTAGTTAGTTAGATAGTTAGATAGTTAGTTAATTAATTAGTTAGTTAGTTAGTTTTCTAGTAGTTAGTTAGTTAGTTAGGTAGTTAGTTACTGAATAGGTATGTTGGAAGGAAGTTAGTTAGTCGGTTAGTTAGCTAGTTGTAAGTTATCTAGTTAGTTAGTTAATTAGTTAGTTAGTCAGTTAGTAAATTAATTAGTTAGTGGGTATGTAGGAAGGTAGCTAGTTAGTTAGTTAGTTAGTTAGTTAATTAGTTAGTTAGTTAGTTAGTTAGTTTGTTTGTTTGTTAATATGTATATAAGAAGGAAGTTAGTTAGTTAGTTAGTTAGCTAGTAGTTTGTTAGTTAGTTATTTAGTTATTTAGTTAGTGGATATGTAGGAACGTAGGTAGTTAGTTAGTTAGTTAGTTAATTAGTTTGTTAGTTAGTTAGTTAGTTAATAGGTATGTAGGAAAATTGTTAGTTAGTTAGTTAGTTAGTTAGTTACTTAATTAGTTAGTTGTTTAGTTAGTGGGTTTGTAGGAAGGTAGTTAGTTAATAAGTAAGTTAGGCAGTTAGTTAATTAGTTAGTTAATCGGTATGTATGAAGGTAGTTAGTTAGAAAGTTAGTTAATTTGTTAGTTAGTTAGTTAGCTAGTGGTTAGTTAGTTAGTTAGTTAGTTAGTTAGTTAGTTCAGTAATTAGTTAGTTAGTTAGTTAGTTAGTCAGCTAGTTAGTTAGTTACTTAGTTAGTCAGTGAGCTAGTAGTTAGTTAGTTAGTTAGTTAGTTAGTTAGTTCGTAAGTTAGTAAGTTAATCAGTTAGTTAGTTAGTTGGCTAGTAGTTATCTTGTTAGTTAGCTAGTTAGTTAGTCAGTTAGTTAATTCGTTAGTTAGTTAGTATGTTAGTTAATATGCATATAAGAAGGTGGTTAGTTTCTTAGTTAAATAGTTAGTTAGTTAGTTAGTTAGTTTGTTAGTTAGTTAGTTAGTTATCTATTAGTAAGTTAGTTAGTTAGTTAATTAGTTAGTTATTCAATTTATTAGTTAGTTAGTTATCTAGTAGTTAGTTAGTTAGTTAGTTTTTTTGTTAGTCAATTAGTTAGTAAGTTAGTTAGTTAGTTAATAGGTATGTAGGAATATAGTTAGTTAGTTAGTCAGTTAGTTAGTTAGTGAGTTAGTTAGTTAATTAGTTAGCTAGTTAGTTAGTTAGTTAGTTAGTTAGTTAGTTAGTTAGTTTGGTTGTTAGTTAATTAGCTAGTAAGTTAGTTAGTTAGTTAGTTAATATTTATGTAAGAAGGTAGTTAGTTAGATAGTTAGATAGTTAGTTAATTAATTAGTTAGTTAGTTAGTTTTCTAGTAGTTAGTTAGTTAGTTAGGTAGTTAGTTAGTGAATAGGTATGTTGGAAGGAAGTTAGTTAGTCGGTTAGTTAGCTAGTTGTAAGTTATCTAGTTAGTTAGTTAATTAGTTAGTTAGTTAGTTTGTAAATTAATTAGTTAGTGGGTATGTAGGAAGGTAGCTAGTTAGTTAGTTAGTTAATTAGTTAGTTAGTTAGTTAGTTAGTTAGTTAATATGTATATAGGAAGGAAGTTAGTTAGTTAGTTAGTTAGCTAGTAGTTTGTTAGTTAGTTATTTAGTTAGTTAGTTAGTGGGTATGTAGGAACGTAGGTAGTTAGTTAGTTAGTTAGTTAATTAGTTTGTTAGTTAGTTAGTTAGTTAATAGGTATGTAGGAAAATTGTTAGTTAGTTAGTTAGTTAGTTAGTTACTTAATTAGTTAGTTGTTTAGTTAGTGGGTTTGTAGGAAGATAGTTAGTTAATTAGTAAGTTAGGTAGTTAGTTAATTAGTTAGTTAATAGGTATGTATGAAGGTAGTTAGTTAGTAAGTTAGTTAATTTGTTAGTTAGTTAGTTAGCTAATGGTTAGTTAGTTAGTTAGTTAGTTAGTTAGTTAGTTAGTTAGTTAGTTAGTTCATTAATTAGTTAGTTAGTTAGTTAGTTAGCTAGTTAGTTAGTTACTTAGTTAGTTAGTGAGCTAGTAGTTAGTTAGTTAGTTAGTTAGTTAGTAAGTTAGTAAGTTAATCAGTTAGTTAGTTAGTTGGCTAGTAGTTATCTTGTTAGTTAGCTAGTTAGTTAGTCAGTTAGTTAATTCGTTAGTTAGTTAGTATGTTAGTTAATATGCATATAAGAAGGTGGTTAGTTTCTTAGTTAAATAGTTAGTTAGTTAGTTAGTTAGTTTGTTAGTTAGTTAGTTAGTTATCTATTAGTAAGTTAGTTAGTTAGTTAATTAGTTAGTTATTCAATTTATTAGTTAGTTAGTTAGCTAGTAGTTAGTTAGTTAGTTAGTTTTTTTGTTAGTCAATTAGTTAGTAAGTTAGTTAGTTAGTTAATTGGTATGTAGGAATATAGTTAGTTAGTTAGTCAGTTAGTTAGTTAGTGAGTTAGTTAGTTAATTAGTTAGCTAGTTAGTTAGTTAGTTAGTCAGTTAGTTAGTTAGTTAGTTTGGTTGTTAGTTAATTAGCTAGTAAGTTAGTTAGTTAGTTAGTTAATATTTATGTAAGAAGGTAGTTAGTTAGATAGTTAGATAGTTAGTTAATTAATTAGTTAGTTAGTTAGTTTTCTAGTAGTTAGTTAGGTAGTTAGGTAGTTAGTTAGTGAATAGGTATTTTGGAAGGAAGTTAGTTAGTCGGTTAGTTAGCTAGTTGTAAGTTATCTTGTTAGTTAATTAATTAGTTAGTTAGTTAGTTAGTAAATTAATTAGTTAGTGGGTATGTAGGAAGGTAGCTAGTTAGTTAGTTAGTTAGTTAATTAATTAGTTAGTTAGTTAGTTAGTTAATATGTATGTAGGAATATAGTTAGTTAGTTAGTTAGCTAGTAGTTTGTTAGTTAGTTATTTAGTTAGTTAGTTAGTGGGTATGTAGGAACGTAGGTAGTTAGTTAGTTAATTAGTTAGTTAGTTAGTTAGTTAGTTAATAGGTATGTAGGAAAATTGTTAGTTAGTTAGTTAGTTAGTTAGTTACTTAATTAGTTAGTTGTTTAGTTAGTGGGTTTGTAGGAAGGTAGTTAGTTAATTAGTAAGTTAGGTAGTTAGTTAATTAGTTAATAATCATCAACAAAAGACATTACACCAAACTCTACTCGAAAACCACTCACACAATTGCCACTCTACAGCCCCACCAACCTCACCTAGCATCCCCAACTACCCTCAATCCTCTCACCCATCTCTCGGCCAATGGGAAATCCCCAAGGACACTATAAATAAGACCCCAAGGCCCTTGGGCAGAGATTGCTTCTTCTTCCCTCCCCCCTTTCTCTCTCTCTCTCTCTAAGCACTTCCAAGAACTTTCAAGAACATCAAGAACCATTCAAGATCCTACTCGATTGTTCGGGAGATTCAACCGTGACTTGGACATCCTTCCTTTCGGCGAATCGACCTTTCTCGAGACTAACCGTGACTCGGGGATTTTCTCCTTTCGGGACTTGTGGAGTTGTGTTGAGACCGTGACTGGGTGGTTTCCTCTTTCGGAGCTTAGTGAAGGTGTCAACCATGACTCGGAGCCTCTCCTTTTGGTGACCTTTCATCTAGTGAGTCCGTGACTTGAGGATTCTTTCCTTTCGGTGACCAACGAAGCAAGCTTGCCGTGACTCGGAGCATTCTCCTTTCGGTGGTCAATTGAGCGACAACACTAGCGAGGAAAAGGACGCTCTTCTTGACGCGTTGAAGCTTTTCTTTACTCAATCTAGGTGTATTCTTTTCTATCTTGAATTTCTTGTATGTTGAATGATTGTTTTGAAGTTGTGTAAAGAAACCCTTGTTTGAATCTAGTTCTTGCTTAAATCTTGTTTCTTGCAATCGATCTTTTGCTCTCTTTGTGTGATAATTTTCTCTCTTTGTGTGATATTTTTGTTCTCTTTTTGTTCTGCGTAGATCTTGATTTCTAGTTTCGGGAACTTTTTGAATCGTAGAATTTCATGAAATATTCGAATTGATATGAATTTTTGAATACTGTCACTTAAACTGAAAACATGCTGTTTCCAGGGGACTTTTTTCAGAGACCTGATTGTAATTCGTTAATAACTTTTTATTCCGTTGTCCAAATTGTTTGAAATTTTAGGATAAATTTGATAACATTCATACCTCTCTGAAGAGTAATTTTCATTAATTTTGGAAACTTCGAAATATTTATTTTAATGATCTGAATCTTAATCATATTTTGACGCAATAGCTATCTGTGGAAAAGTTTCTGCCCTTTTCATTTTTGCTTGTTTTGATTCATTATTCGACGCATATACTCCTCGCGGAACGAACTTTCATATTTCCACTATACACATATATTTCCAAACTTGTTGATTGAATTGGTTTTCACATACAACGATATTTCAAATTAAAAGTGATTGAAAACCCGTTTATCAATGATTCAAAAAGTTCCCGAAACTAGAAATCAATATATACACAGAACAAAAAGAGAACAAAAAAATCACACAAAGAGAGAAAATTATCACACAAAGAGAGCAAAAGATCGATTGCAAGAAACAAGATTTCAGCAAGAACTAGATTCAAACAAGGGTTTCTTTACACAACTTCAAAACAATCATTCAACATACAAGAAATTCAAGATAGGAAAGAATACACCTAGATTGAGTAAAGAAAAGCTTCAACGCGTCAAGAAGAGCCTCCTTTTCCTCGCTAGTGTTGTCGCTCAATTGACCACCGAAAGGAGAATGCTCCGAGTCACGGCAAGCTTGCTTCGTTGGTCACCGAAAGGAAAGAATCCTCAAGTCACGGACTCACTAGATGAAAGGTCACCAAAAGGAGAGGCTCCGAGTCATGGTTGACACCTTCACTAAGCTCCGAAAGAGGAAACCACCCAGTCACGGTCTCAACACAACTCCACAAGTCCCGAAAGGAGAAAATCCCCGAGTCACGGTTAGTCTCGAGAAAGGTCGATTCGCCGAAAGGAAGGATGTCCAAGTCACGGTCGAATCTCCCGAACAATGGAGTAGGATCTTGAATGGTTCTTGATGTTCTTGAAAGTTCTTGGAAGTGCTTAGAGAGAGAGAGAGAGAGAGAGAGAGAGAGGGGAGGGAAGAAGAAGCAATCTCTGCCCAAGGGCCTTGGGGTCTTATTTATAGTGTCCTTGGGGATTTCCCATTGGCCGAGAGATGGGTGAGAGGATTGAGGGTAGTTGGGGATGGTAGGTGAGGTTGGTGGGGCTGTAGAGTGGCAATTGTGTGAGTGGTTTTCGAGTAGAGTTTGGTGTAATGTCTTATGTTGATGATTATTTGCCTTCTCCTTCACACGTGTACCGAATTGGTCGGTATGATATATCGATTTTAATGGCGCGAGGAGACGAAGGCAACTACACTCTTGGATTTCCGAGAATTCCCACCTAAAACCTGTAATTAAGCAATAAAACACACTTAGTGAAGAAATATTCTTGTTATCTCAAATATGAACAATTGTATATATAAAGTTGTGATTCAAAAGGGCTAAAATCCCCAAATTAGCTATCAAAAAGGTGCTTTATTTTCCCCTTATCAACTAACTAACCAACCATCTAACTAGCTAACTAACTAACTAACTAACTAATTAGCTAACTGACTAACTAACCAGCTACCTTCCTACATATACCCACTACCTAACTAATTTACTAACTAACTCACTAACTAACTGACTAATAAACTAACTAACTAACTAACTAACTGTTAGCAAACTAACTAACTAACTAACTAACTACCTTTCTACATACATATTAACCAACTATCTAACTAACTAACTAACTACTAGATAACTAACAAACTTACTAACTAACCAACTAACTACATACCCACTAACTGACTAACTAATTAACTAACTAATTAACTACATAACTAACTAACTGACTGATGTGAGGCAAATAAGATACAAATTTAATGCTTAATTTGGGGATTTTAGCCCTTGTGAAGAACAATTATATATTCGTTATTAATCATATTTGAGATAACATGAATATTTCTTCACTAAGTGTATTTTATTGTTTAATCACAGGAATTGGAAGGCATTTCTGGGAATTTGGAGAGTGTAGTTGTCTCCAACAAGTCAAGAGGAGTGAAAACGATATATTATACCTATAAATTCGGTACATGAATGAGACGGGAGGCAAACAATTATCATGATACAAACTTACACAAAAGTCTACACGAAAACCACTCAATCCTTAGCCCTTATCCTTCCCACCTACCTTTGGTGGAAATTACTGATGTGAGGCAAATAAGGCACAAATTTAATGCATAATTTGGGGATTTCAGCCCTTGTGAAGAACAATTCTATATACTTTATTAATCATATTTGAGATAATATGAATATTTCTTCACTAAGTGCGTTTTATTGCTTAATCACAGGAATTAGAAGGAATTTCTGGGAATTTGGAGAGTGTAGTTGTCTCCAACACGTCAAGAGGAGTGAAAACTATATATTATACCGATACATTCGGTACATGAATAAGACGGGAGGCAAACAATTATCATGATACAAACTTACACAAAAGTCTACACGAAAACCACTCAATCCTTAGCGCTTATCCTGCCCACCTACCTTTGGTGGGAATTACCTCCTTACCCCCAATCCTCTCCACCAACTCGTGGCCAATAAGAAGACTCCATGAGTGCTATAAATTTGACCACAAGGGCCACGAGTTTGGTACGCTCTTTTATGACCATTCTCTCTCTCTCTCTCTCTCTCTCTCTCTCTGATAACGGTCTTTTTGCACGTCTAAAAAGCGTATCGTTGTTTTAAAGTCCCGTAATATCAAACAAGTGAATTATATGGTTGTATAGCAGAAAATAATAGATTCGTTCCACAGGGAGCTATTGCGTCAAAATATGATTAAGATTCAGATCATTAAAATAAATATTTCGAAGTTTCCAAAATTAATGAAAATTTGTCTACAGTGAGTTCTGAATGTTATCAAATTGATCCTAAAATTTCAAACAATTTGGACAACGGAATAAAAAGTTATTAACGAATTACAATTAGGTCTCTGAAAAACAGTCTCTGGAAACAGCAGGTTTTCAGTTTAAGTGACAGATTTCAAAGACTCATATCAATTCGAATATTTCATGAAATTCAACGATTCAAAATGTTCCCGAAACTAGAAATCAAGATCTACGTAATGAAAATTATAACAGATCTAGCATATACAGCAAATGAAAAATAAAGAGAAAAAGAACAAGAAAAGAAAAGATCAAGAAAAGATCAAGAACAAGAATTTTAGAATCAAACAAGTTATATTTACACACATCAAATTCGAGAAAAGAAAAGATTACACCTAAAACGAGAAGGAAGCTTCAACGTGATTAGAGGTACTCCTTCCTTGTGATCGTGGACGATTGATGCTCGAATCGCTAGGAAGCTAGATGATTGAGCTGTTTTCTCGTCTTGAAGAAACGTCCTTCCCGGTTGAAGAAAGCTCCGAGTCCGGTTGTGACGTGTATCTTCTACGACTTGCTTCGATTAGATCGATTCACCGGATGAAGAAAGCTTCAAGTCCGGCAAACAATCACTCGAGAATTCGAGTAATCCTTGAATGGTTCTTGACGTTCTTGAAAGTTCTTGGAAGTGCTTAGAGAGAGAGAGAGAGAGAGAGAGAGAGAGAGAGAAGGTGCTCCGAAGAGCGGGGGAGGGGGAGAGAGAAGCAAATCCTGCCCAAGGGCCTTTGGGGTCTATTTATAGTGCATTTGGAGCCTTCTCATTGGTCAAGAGATGGTTGAGAGGATTGAGGGTAGTTTGGTAATTGTAGGTGAGGAAGGTGGGCTGAATGGTGGTTAAAGTGTGAGTGGTTTTCGTATAGAATTTGGTGTAGACTTTTGTGTGGTAGATTACTTGCCTCCTTCTTCATACGTGTACCGAAATGGGCAGTATAATATATCGATTTTATCGGCGCGAGGAGAGGAAGACAACTACACTGTTGGAATGTCGAAAACTTTCGTCAAAAAACCTGAAATTATCAATAAAACACACTTAGTGAAGAAATATTCTTGCAATCTTAAATATGAACAATTATATATATAAAGTTGTGATTCAAAAGGGCTAAAATCCCCAAATTAGATATCAAAAAGGTGCTTTATTTTCCTCTTATCAAATACCCCCACACTTAGCTTTTGTCGTCCTCGACAAAATAAAACGTAATAAAATATATTTTAAGCACAAAAAATACAAGTTAGGTTTTGTTGAAATTGTAATCACACTATCTCATAAATTTGAATTTCACAAGAAATATTTATACTCTCTTAATCATATGTTATTTCAAGAGGAACAAAATATCAAACTTCTATAATGAGGATTTTGCCAATTTTTAAGATATTTATTAAGAAATGATTTTCACTCGAAAAAGATAGTTAAACACCACATAATGAACGTAACACCACATAATTAAAGAGGAAAAATCTTTTAAAAGTATTAATAAAACCAATTTTTTCATTTTTGCAAAAGTTGACCTTAAATGTAAGTAATTCACTTTTATAACCGCTCGGTACGTAAGTACTTGGGTCCTCCTTAAATCCAACCAAATTTCCTTAAATTTTGCTCAAAAATATTATTTTATATTTTTCTTTTATTTTTCTTTTTTTTCTTTTCTTTTTTTTTCTTTTGCTTTTTTTTCTATTTTCTTTTTCTTTTCTTTTTTTCTTTTTTTTTTCTTTTTTTCTTTTTTTTCTTTTTTTTTTTTTTCTTTTTTCTTTCTTCTTTCATTGAAATAGTTTTATATAAAATATTAATTCACAATGTTTCGAACCGATCATGAGTACGGTTCGCTCATGCCCGGCTTACTCCATTGCGAATTCTTTTTGAAAAAATCGCGGGCGCAATAAAATTCCGTTTGGTTGGAACATAAGTCGCCATGAACGGTTAGGATCCTTAAGTGTAAGTTGTCAAATTTTTAAACTAATGCAAAAACTACCAAAAATGGTTGAATAAAACTTTTTAGAATTTCTAAATTAAGAATGGGTTCTAATTCAAAAATGGTGTGCCACATAAATCATAATAAAAATCATTTAAAATAAATACTTCTTTAAGCAAATCTTATTATAGACGGGATTGAATCCCAAATTAGTCTCATAAAAGACCGTTTATTGTTTTCTTTAATATTCATTTGAGAAAAAGAATATTCTTTAAGTGGATGGTGAAAATTCTTTTTAAGAAGATGTGTGATTGTTTAGACTTGATCGTGGAGAAAAACCGTTTCTTTAACAAGTATTTAAGTGCTTAAAAATCGAGGACGATCACGAAAAATTGATTTAAAATATGATATATACAATGGTGGTAGAATTTTTTAATTTTTAAAATTTTTAAAATTTTCAATTTTCATAAAAGCAAAATAAAAGCATAAAAGAAAAATAAGAACGAATATATACAAAGGAAATCCAAATATTATCCCCCCCACACTTATTTCCAAGCTTGTCCTCAAGCGAAAAGATACGAAAAAAAAAAAAAAAAATGTCGACTAAAATAGAAAAAAGATGGATAGATAAAACCTGAATTTTTTTGGTGCGTGGGTTGCCTCCCAACTAGCGCCCTTTCTTTTACGTCTTTGGGCTAGACACCCAAAGTTAGCCTATTTCGAGATTATATGAGGCGCTTATGCTTTTAGCGGCTTTACGACCGCCTTTGAGCAGTCTCATTAAGAGATTGGAGACTTGAGCGATTGCCATGATTATTTTTCGTTTAGCGTAAGTTGAACTTGGCGTGAAGAGTTTCTTTATTTCATCTTGGATTTTTCCAAGCTTTTCTTCTAAAGGCCTTTGTTGGAGAGGAGTTGTGAGAGGCGTGAGTGTCTCGAATGTATTTGACTTCCTTGATAAATCTACACAAGGTGAATTTCTATCATGAGAAGCATCATAGTTCTTAAATGAATTAAAATTGATGATATATGGAAAGAATTCACCTTGGAGAATGGTAGATTTTTCTTCTTGCTCGTTTGATAATTGCTCGTTTTCATCGATTGGAGTGAGCTGAACCGTCTTTTGGAGAGTCGAATCCAATGACACATTTTCTTCTTCAATGGTCGTTCTCGTTCCAACGCTTTCATCGAATCCCCCCATACTTGAACTCTTATCGCTTTCAATCTCCATGATCTCCTCGTTTGAATACTCTAACTCGAGGTTAGTCACTCTTTCGTCTAGATCGTTTACGGTGGATTGAATATTTCCGAGTCGTCGAGAGGTGGTTTTAATCTCTTGTTTCACTTCTTCACATTTTTGTTCATAGGCTTCATATTTTTGCTTAAGGGACATCATCATCGCCGTCATTTCAACCATCATTCTTTTTAATTCTTGGTCTTGATCTTCGTTTTGGGATTGAAATTGTGGATCTTGGTAATCAAATTCATGTTGAGATTCGAGTTCGTTTTGAGAAGGTTCGTATATGGGGTATGAGTACATGGGGTTTGAGTAGTTGTTAGCGGTTTCGGCATAAGATTGCGTCTCATAACCCCATGGGAATTCGTTTTCGTATTGGCGAGCTTCATAGACGGGATATTGACAAAGGGTCTCGGTGTGTGATTGGTTTGAGGTGGAACATGAGAGCCAACCGAGCCTTCTTCGAGCTTCGTTTTCTTTTCTTTCTTCCCATTCTTCGATATCTTGATCAATCATTTCTTTAAGCGTCATGTGTTTTGGATATCTTCTTGGAGGTTGTTCTTGAGTTAGCAATTCTCCAAAGGTTCTTGGTCTTTCTTGATTATCCATCTTTCTCTACTCCGTGTACCTTGCAAGAATAGAAAATTTTCGAAATTAGTGAAATATCAAGTTCAAATGTATCAAATCTATTAAAAATATCACTCGAGATTGCAAGTTTGATTCTAAATTTGACTTAAACATTACTCCCCGGCAGCGGCGCCATTTGATAACGGTCTTTTTGCACGTCTAAAAAGCGTATCGTTGTTTTAAAGTCCCGTAATATCAAACAAGTGAATTATATGGTTGTATAGCAGAAAATAATAGATTCGTTCCACAGGGAGCTATTGCGTCAAAATATGATTAAGATTCAGATCATTAAAATAAATATTTCGAAGTTTCCAAAATTAATGAAAATTTGTCTACAGTGAGTTCTGAATGTTATCAAATTGATCCTAAAATTTCAAACAATTTGGACAACGGAATAAAAAGTTATTAACGAATTACAATTAGGTCTCTGAAAAACAGTCTCTGGAAACAGCAGGTTTTCAGTTTAAGTGACAGATTTCAAAGACTCATATCAATTCGAATATTTCATGAAATTCAACGATTCAAAATGTTCCCGAAACTAGAAATCAAGATCTACGTAATGAAAATTATAACAGATCTAGCATATACAGCAAATGAAAAATAAAGAGAAAAAGAACAAGAAAAGAAAAGATCAAGAAAAGATCAAGAACAAGAATTTTAGAATCAAACAAGTTATATTTACACACATCAAATTCGAGAAAAGAAAAGATTACACCTAAAACGAGAAGGAAGCTTCAACGTGATTAGAGGTACTCCTTCCTTGTGATCGTGGACGATTGATGCTCGAATCGCTAGGAAGCTAGATGATTGAGCTGTTTTCTCGTCTTGAAGAAACGTCCTTCCCGGTTGAAGAAAGCTCCGAGTCCGGTTGTGACGTGTATCTTCTACGACTTGCTTCGATTAGATCGATTCACCGGATGAAGAAAGCTTCAAGTCCGGCAAACAATCACTCGAGAATTCGAGTAATCCTTGAATGGTTCTTGACGTTCTTGAAAGTTCTTGGAAGTGCTTAGAGAGAGAGAGAGAGAGAGAGAGAGAGAGAGAGAGAGAAGGTGCTCCGAAGAGCGGGGGAGGGGGAGAGAGAAGCAAATCCTGCCCAAGGGCCTTTGGGGTCTATTTATAGTGCATTTGGAGCCTTCTCATTGGTCAAGAGATGGTTGAGAGGATTGAGGGTAGTTTGGTAATTGTAGGTGAGGAAGGTGGGCTGAATGGTGGTTAAAGTGTGAGTGGTTTTCGTATAGAATTTGGTGTAGACTTTTGTGTGGTAGATTACTTGCCTCCTTCTTCATACGTGTACCGAAATGGGCAGTATAATATATCGATTTTATCGGCGCGAGGAGAGGAAGACAACTACACTGTTGGAATGTCGAAAACTTTCGTCAAAAAACCTGAAATTATCAATAAAACACACTTAGTGAAGAAATATTCTTGCAATCTTAAATATGAACAATTATATATATAAAGTTGTGATTCAAAAGGGCTAAAATCCCCAAATTAGATATCAAAAAGGTGCTTTATTTTCCTCTTATCACTCTCTCTCTCCATGAGTGCTATTTCAATAAATTTCACAAGTTCGAAGAGTTTAATAAAGCAAATGATCTCAACCGAAAAAAAAATGATTTAAACACCATCATTCAACTCTTTTCACTCCACTATTCACAAGGATTATCATGAAAAAGCATTAGTGAAAACCAATTTTTCCGTTTTGCAAAAAAAAAAAATTTCTTTAAATGTAATTTGTCACTTTTAAACCGTTCGGTACGTTAGTACTTGGTTCATCTTCGATTTCTACTAAATTTTCCCAATTTGCACTCGATTTTTGAACTCCTTTTCTTTTCTTTTTATTCTTTTTATTTCTTTTCTTCTTTTCTTTTGTTCTTTTTATTTCTTTTCTTTTGTTCGTTATTGCTTTCGATGGTCCCCATGTGTGTCCTTTGGGATAACAAGTCGTCATGACTCACACCACTCATTACTTAGTAAAACCCCATGGATCCGCGCAATCTTTAGCCAACAAGTGGTCATGACTCACACCACTCATTACTTAATCAATCGCACGGACTCGACAATCGAAAGTGCTTTAATCCGTGATTGTAGAAAACTTTTTCGCATCGACTCTTGATCATGACTCACACCAAGAACCGGCTACTTTGGTTTACTACGACTCATGCACCCCTTTAGCCAACAAGTGGTCATGACTCACACCACTCATTACTTAATCAAGGTGCATGAGCTCATCGAATCAAGCTTTGAGCGCAAATTGGTTCCCGTTAGTGTAATTTCGAATCCCCATGAATGGTTGGGCCCTTTAAGTGCAAATGGTCAAATTTTAGATTCAAACAAAACTTACTTCATTGGTTCAAACAAAGCTTTTTAGAAATTCCAAGTTCAAAATGGGTTTATTTATTGAAAATGGTGTGTCATGTAAATCGAGGAGTGATCAAATTGTTAAGAACTCATTAATTTGTGAAAATATTGATTAGGGCTTGAATCCCCGAAAGAATCTCATAAAGATCTCAACCAAAATTCTTCAAATATTATGTAAAATTAGAATTTTGAGAGTAGAAATGGTGGTTCGGTGAAAATTTGTTTAAAAACCAACAATTTAGTTCAATGAAGTGGAGAAAAATCTTTTTATTCATTTTATGCTTGACTTATTCATTATTGATGCTCAGGGTTCAAAAATAATTTTAAATATTCGAAAATTTTAATTAAAAGAGAAAACTTGCCAGAAACTATTCCGTTATAACGCAATTTAAAGTCCGTTACAACGGACATTGCGGTCCGTTATAACGGAGATCTATCCGTAGATTATTTTGAAAATTCTGAGTAAGTCCGTTGCAACGGACATTGAGGTCCGTTACAACGTACATAGTTCTGGCAAATTTTGGGAATTTACCGTTGCAACGCAATTTCCTGTGTTTTTCATGTCCGTTGCAACGGTATTTTCACTCCGTTATAACGGACATGGAGGTCCGTTACAACGAAACTCTTGGCGCCAGTCAAATTTTTAAATTTCTGTACGGTCCGTTATAACGGACATTGAGGTCCGTTACAACGGAGTTGCTGGCCAGATCAAAAATTTTCAATTTTTCCTGATTTTTTTAAATTTTTAATTGGGCTCATACAGGTCAAAGATAAATTTTTAATTGGGCTCATACAGGTCAAAGATTGTAAGTTACCCCCCCCCCCCCACACTTAGAGATTACTTGTCCTCAAGTATAAAAAATCAAAAAATTCCTAAAAGAGGGATAATAGAGAGATACAACCTTTGATGCGTGGGCGTGCCTCCCTCGCTAGCACTCTTGTTTAACGTCTTGAGCTCGACTTGGCCGAGCTCATCATTGCGAGGCATCGTTGGGCTCTAGAGCTTGCTCCTCCATCCACCCGGTTTCGAAGTTTGCGTGGTAGTGCTTGAGTCGATGGCCGTTCACTTTGAATGTTTTGCTCGTTTCTTCGCTTCGAATTTCGACAACTCCAAATGTAGTCACATTGGTGACCACAAAAGGGCCGATCCATCGGGACCGAAGTTTCCCGGGGAAAAGTTTGAGACAAGAGTTGAATAACAACACTCTTTCCCCTACTTGGAATTCTTTCTTTTGAATCATTCGGTCATGAAACCTCTTTGCTTTTGCCTTGTACGAGCTCGAATTATCGTAGGCCTCTTGCCGGAATTCATCTAGCTCGAGTAATTGAAGCTTCCGCGCCGATGCGTCCTTCGGGTAGTCGAGGGCAAATTGCTTGATCGCCCAAAAGGCCTTGTGCTCTAACTCGACCGGTAAATGGCACGCCTTTCCGTAGACGAGTTTGAAAGGAGTCATACCTATTGGCGTTTTGAAAGCGGTACGGTACGCCCAAAGTGCGTCGCCGAGTCGAGTACTCCAATCCTTTCGTGTCGGGTTCACCACCTTCTCCAAAATAGACTTTATTTCGCGATTCGAAACCTCCGCTTGGCCGTTTGTTTGAGGATGATAAGCGGTGGAGGTTCAATGGCTCACATGGTATTTCTCGAGGAGGCTTTGGAGATATCGATTGCAAAAATGGGAGCCTCGATCGCTTATAAGAACTCTTGGTATGCCGAATCGTTGGAAGATATTTTTCTTCAAAAAGTCCACCACCGTTTTCGAATCCGCATGCTTGGTTGGTACCGCCTCCACCCATTTTGTCACGTAATCTACACACAACAAGATGTAAGTATAGCCAAAAGACGATGGAAACGGGCCCATGAAATCAATGCCCCAAACATCGAATGGTTCACATACATAGATTGAATTGAGGGGCATTTGATTTCTACGGCTCAAGTTCCCCGTCTTTTGGCAATTTCCACAACCTTTCACAAAGTTCGCAACGTCTTTATGCAAGGTTGGCCAATAAAATCCACATTCTTGTACCTTGTGTGTGGTACGTGCGATACCGAAATGTCCACCACATTGTAATGTATGACAAAAAGAAAGAATAGATTGTACCTCATTTTGGTGGACACATTTTCGAATTACTTGGTCGGTGCAAATTCGAAATAAGATCGGATCTTCCCAAACGTAGAATCGAGCGTTGCTTTTCATCTTATCGCGTTGTGCCTTGGAGAAGCTCGGGGGAAAATTCTTCGTGACGATGTAATTTGCAAGGTCGGCGTACCATGGTGCTTCGACTTGGGCCGCGAGGACGTGTTCCTCGGGGAATTCCTCGCGAATCGGAACAAGATCTTCAATCTCTAATGGAAGCCGACTCAAATGATCCGCCACGAGATTCTCGCATCCCTTTTTGTCCTTGATCTCGAGGTTGAATTCTTGAAGCAAAAGGATCCATCGAAGCAATCTCGGTTTGCACTCCTTCTTCTTCATCAAGTGCCTCAACGCGCCGTGGTCCGAGAAGACTATCACTTTCGTACCTAAAAGATAAGAACGAAATTTCTCCAATGCAAACACAATTGCGTGGAGTTCCTTTTTGGTGGTGGTGTAGTTTCGTTCGGCATTGTCAAGAGACCTCGAGGCGTACGCGATGACGTGGGGGTCTTTTCCTTCTCTTTGGCCGAGTACCGCCCCCACACTTGTGTCACTAGCATCGCACATTATTTCGAATGGTAGTTTCCAATTTGGCGACTTGATGATTGGCGCGGAGCAAAGCTTCTCTTTCAAATCGTCGAAGGATCTCTTGCACTTTTCTTCGAACTCGAATTTCTCGTCTTTCTTCAATAGTTGGCACATTGGTTGGGCGAGCTTGGAGAAGTCTTTGATGAAGCGCCTATAGAATCCCGCATGGCCAAGAAAGGATCGCACGTCTTTCACCGTCTTTGGATACGGAAGCGTCTTGATTACATCGATTTTCGCCTTGTCAACTTCCATTCCTTTCTCCGAGATTAAATGACCTAAAACAATTCCTTCGCTCACCATGAAGTGGCATTTCTCAAAATTCAAAACAAGGTTAGCTTCGATGCACTTTTCGAGTATTTGTGACAAGTGGCTTAAACATGATTCGAATGAGTCACCAAATACCGAAAAGTCATCCATAAAGACTTCTATAAATTTTGAAATATAATCGGAGAAAATAGAAAGCATACACCTTTGGAAAGTACCCGGAGCATTGCATAGCCCGAATGGCATGCGTCGATACGCGAAGGTACCAAACGGGCACGTGAATGTGGTCTTCTCTTGATCTTCGGGTGCGACCGGTATTTGGAAATAGCCCGAAAATCCATCGAGGAAGCAATAGAACGGATTTCCCGCGAGTCTTTCTATCATTTGATCGATGAATGGAAGCAGAAAGTGGTCCTTTTTCGTCGCCTTATTGAGCTTTCGGTAATCGATGCAAACTCGCCACCCGTTTTGAACTCGAGTCGGCACTTGATCGCCTTCATCGTTCTCAACTATCGTCATCCCCGTTTTCTTTGGTACCACGTGTATGGGCGAGACCCATTTCGAATCGGCGATGGGGTAGATTATTCCGGCGTCGAGTAGCTTGATCACCTCTTTCTTTACAACTTCCATCATTGGCGGATTGAGCCGCCTTTGTGGTTCTCGCGAGGGCTTAGCATCGTCCTCGAGGATAATGCGGTGTGTGCACATGGAGGGACTAATGCCCGGAATGTCCGCGAGTGTCCACCCGAATGCCTTCTTGTTCCGTTTTAGCACTTCAACGAGTTTCTCTTCTTGTTCCTTTGCTAGACTCGAGGCAATTATCACCGGCAAGGTCTCCGCTTCATCCAAAAATACGTATTTTAGTCCAAAAGGTAGTGATTTTAGATCTAACCTTGGAGCTTGTTCGGTGGAGGGTGGAGTTCGCTTCATCGGAATCTCGAAATCTCTTAGAAAGAGTGCTTGATCTATGCTTCGTTCTTCTTCCAACTCCGACTCGATTTCGAATGTAGGATTGTCACATCCTTCAAATTCTTCGAACAAAGGGTTTGAGCTCCATTGAAAGTTTTCGAGAGAGCTATCCATGACTTCTTGTACACAATCGTCGACCACGTCCATAGCACTTAAGTTGAGTGTACCTACAATGGGTTCCTTTAGTTTGTCAAAGATATTGAACTTAAATACCTCATCATCGAACTCCATTGTGAGCTCTCCCGCATGAACATCGATTTTCGTGCGTGCCGTCTTCAAAAATGGCAGTCCAAGGAGAATCGGGGTTGAATCGTTACTCCCCTCATTCATGTCCAACACGTAGAAATCCGCGGGGAAGTAAAGTCCATTCACCGTCACGATCACATCTTCGACTACTCCCACCGGCTTCGTCGTAGATCTATCGGCCAATTGAATTACTACTTGTGTATCGTCGAGAGGGCCGAGATCTAGTGTTTTGAAAACTGAGAAGGGCATTACATTGATGGATGCGCCTAAATCGAGCATGCATTTGGGTAACTCGTGTTGCCCAATTTTGCAAGGGATAGCGAACATCCCCGGATCTTTGTTCTTTTGGGGAAGTCTCAAAATCGCCGAAACACTCTCCCCCACACTTATCAACTCATCTCCTTTTGTCTTTCTTTTATTCGTGCACAATGCCTTGAGGTATTTTGCCAAACGAGGCACTTCTTTGATCGCTTCGAGTAGAGGAATGTTTACCTCTACTTTCTTTAAGATGGCAAGCACGTCGTTGTTCGATTCGATTGGCTTTGGGAGACGACTTGGGAAAGGTGGCTTGACTTGAGTCGATTCGGTTTCTAGTTCTTGAGTCGGACTCTTCTTCGGTACCGGTACCTCGAGTTCCTTTTCTTCTTGTACCTCCTTACTCTTCGAACATTCGCCCACCTCTTTACCGCTTCGGAGCGATATTGCGTTCACATGCCTTTGCTCGGAAGGAGCCAACGATTGAGATTGGAGTCGAGATGTACCTTGGGTCTCGAGAACATTGAGTCGAGTAGCCATTTGATTCATTTGAGTCTCCAAGTTCCCCACATGGCGATTCGTGTTCGCAATTTCGCTCTTAAATTCTTGCTTCAATTCTTGCTTCATCGTTTCCATGTTTTTATTGACCCCCCCGATTTCTTGTTTGATTATAGAGGTTATACCATCCATCATCGTCTTCATATCGAACTCTTGTCCTTGTACCGGTTTCGGTATCGATTGTGGAGCGTTCGGGTGTTGGTATGTGGCCGGCTTTGTAAACGGTTGTCGATACGGATCGGGTTGAGCGTTGTTCGTGTTTGACCATGAGAAGTTCAGGTGATTGCGAAGGTTGGGATTGTACGAATTGGAGGGCTCGAATTTCTTGTACGCGGCGTTTACGTCCTCGATTAAACTCGGGCACTCGTCCGTGTAGTGAGCACTAGCATTACAAACCCCACATTTCTTGGTTTCTTCCTTGCCCAAAGCCTTCATTATGATCTCGAGTTTGTCGTTAAGCACGTCGACATTGAGGTCGGTACATGCGTTAACTCGGTATTCCACGTTCTTCCTCGATTGTGAATTGGTTGCCGTGATCTCTAGCAACTTCTTAATTTCTTCGAGATCCTTGTTGGAGATACTTCCCCCCGCGGATGCGTTGAGGAATTGACTTTCCGAGTAGCCGAGACCGTTAATGAATTGTTCGTAGAGGAATTGCGGTTCCACACTATGGCTTGGGCATTCTTCCTTCAAGCGCATGAAACGATCGTAGTATTCGTGGAATGCTTCGTTCGGTTTTTGCGTTATTGCCAAAAGTTCTCGCCTTATAGCCGCCAATCGAGAGGCCGAATAGTACCTCTCCTTGAAGAGGTTTGCTACTTCGTTGAATGCGAGAGGGCCTCTAAGCGTGTAGAACCAATCCTTGGGCCCTTCACCTAATGAATAAGGAAAAAGAAGAAGAAGAATATCACTAAAAGCTTCATAATTTGAATATATGTTTAGTTGAATCTTGAAATCCTTTAAGTGTTTATGAGGGTTTTCCGTGGCTTTCCCGTGAAAAATAGGCAATGAGCCTATAATGCTCGGATCCGCCTTGAAATTCGGTATATTGGGCCTAATAAAATTATAATTATCCTCTACATTTCTAGGTGCTACTAATTCTCTCAAGGTTTTTGGCCTTGGAGCTCTTGTTTCATCACCCATATTTGAATTTAAATGAGTAGAGAGAGAAGAAAAAGTTTGAGTTTGAAGTTGAGGTTCGTCTTGATCTTCTTGTGTCGGTTCCTTGTTCTTCTTAGAGCTTTTGTTCTTTCTTTCGATTTCTTTGACAAATGGAAGTAATTCACCTTTTCGCGATCTTGTGTTGTGCATAAAGCTTTCTTCTTTCACCTAGATTGTCACAAAAGAAACAAAGAAGTGAGTAAAACAAATTTATGAATTTAAATCTCAAATTTCGATCTAAAATATTGACTTAAACACCGCTCCCCGGCAGCGGCGCCATTTGATGACCGGGTTTTTGGTACGTTTAATATGTCGTTGTGGTAAAACCCCGAACAATCAAAAAAATTTGTAATCTAAGTTTGTACAGTGGCAAATGTAAAGATTCGTTCCACGGGGAGCAATTGCGTCAAAATTTGGATCAAAATGGATGAGAAATAACGAAGAAAATTCACAGAAGATAGTCCGTTACAACGGAATTAAGTTCCGTTACAACGGACATTAGGGTTATGTCTAACGTGAGATTGATATGAACGTCCGTTACAACGGAGAATATTACGTTACAACGGAAAGAGGTAGTCCGTTATAACGGATAGGAGTAGCGTTATAACGGATTGGTGGATCCGTTACAACGGACTCTTATGTCCGTTACAACGCACTAGTGTGAGTGATATTGAATGCTTTTCCTTGCTGGTCCGTTACAACGGAAGTAACGTGCGTTACAACGGAGTACCAACAGACTGAAAGTCAGGTACAAACCGAATGGTCCGTTACAACGCAAGTTAGGTTCCGTTACAACGGAACTTGTTCTGGATTTCGAAATTGCAATTTGAATTTAGGATTGAATTGAAGGTTTGTTTTGAGATTAAACTAAGGGAGATTTAGACTAAGTTCAAGGCAGTGAGAGATTGAGTAAAAACACTAACAACGATTTGATTCAAGCAAACAAGAACTAAAGATTCATTAAACTGAGAATTCTTTACACAAATCCAATTCGAATTTAAACTACAAGAAATGCAAGAAAGGAAGGAAAACACCTAGAGAGATGAAGAGAGCTCCGAGTCTCGTCTTGAGTGCCTTCCTTGTTGTTCGAGATGCTAGAGAGCTAGTCAACGCGCCCAACAACTTCCTTCCGTACCGACCCACCCACCAATAGAAGTGAGCTTCGTACCGGTTGGGTGGGCTCGAGATGTGCAAAGGTCGATTGAAAAGAAGCTTCCAACCAATCACGCCGAGAAAGCTCGACTCCTTGCTTGTGAAAGTACGAATGAAATAAGTTTCACCCTAATTCCACAGTTTTCCTTAGCCGAAGTGTAAACCGATTCACCGAATAAAGTTAGCTTCTATTCGGTGACCGATCTTAGAAAATTATCGTTCGTAGTTGCAATTCTTGCGTGTTCTTGAAAGTTCTTGGACTTGCTTAAGAGGGAGAGAGAGAGAGAGAGAGAGAGAGAGAGAGAGAGAGAGAGAGAGAATGGGCGTAAAAGAGCATACCAAACTCGTGGCCCTTGTGGTCATATTTATAGCACTCATGGAGTCTTCTTATTGGCCACGAGTTGGTGAAGAGGATTGGAGGTAAGGAAGTAATTCCCACCAAAGGTAGGTGGGCAGGATAAGGGCTAAGGATTGAGTGGTTTTCGTGTAGACTTTTGTGTAAGTTTCTATCATGGTAATTGCTTGCCTCCCGTCTCATTCATGTACCGAATATACCGGCGTAATATATCGTTTTCACTCCTCTTGACGTGTTGGAGACAACTACACTCTCCAAATTCCCAGAAATTCCTTCTAATTCCTGTGATTAAGCAATAAAACACACTTAGTGAAGAAATATTCATGTTATCTCAAATATGATTAATAAAGTATATAGAATTGTTCTTCACGAGGGCTAAAATCCCTAAATTAGGCATTAAATTTGTACCTTATTTGCCTCACATCAAAAGACAATAGGCGGGATTTGCAAATCCCGCCAAAAAGACAATAGGCGGGATTTGCAAATCCCGCCAAAAACACAATAGGCGGGATTTGTAAATCCCTCCAAAAAGACAATAGGCGGGATTTGTAAATCCCGCCAAAAAGACAATTGGCGGGATTTACAAATCCCGCCAAAAACACAATAGGCGGGATTTGCAAATCCCGCCAAAAACACAATAGGCGGGATTTGCAAATCCCGCCAAAAACACAATAGGCGGGATTTGCAAATCCCGCCAAAAACACAATAGGCGGGATTTGCAAATCCCGCCAAAAACACAATTGGCGGGATTTGCAAATCCCGCCAAAAACACAATAGGCGGGATTTGCAAATCCCGCCAAAAACACAATAGGCGGGATTTGCAAATCCCGCCAAAAACACAATAGGCGGGATTTGCAAATCCCGCCAAAAACACAATAGGCGGGATTTGCAAATCCCGCCAAAAACACAATAGGCGGGATTCAAATCCCGCCAAAAACACAATAGGCGGGATTTGCAAATCCCGCCAAAAACACAATTGGCGGGATTTGCAAATCCCGCCAAAAAGACAATTGGCGGGATTTCCAAATCCCGCCAAAAACACAATAGGCGGGATTTGTAAATCCCGCCAAAAACACAATAGGCGGGATTTGCAAATCCCGCCAAAAACACAATAGTGGGATTTGCAAATCCCGCCAAAAAGACAATTGGCCGGATTTGCAAATCCCGCCAAAAAGACAATAGGAGGGATTTACAAATCCCGCCAAAAACACAATAGGCGGGATTTGTAAATCCCGCCAAAAACACAATAGGCGGGAATTACAAATCCCGCCAAAAAGACAATAGGCGGGATTTGGAAATCCCGCCAAAAACACAATAGGCGGGATTTGCAAATCCCGCCAAAAACACAATTGGCGGGATTTCCAAATCCCGCCAAAAAGACAATAGGCCAAATCCCGCGAAAAACACAATTGCAAATCCCGCCAAAAACACAATAGGCGGGATTTGCAAATCCCGCCAAAAAGACAATAGGCGGGATTTGCAAAACCCGCCAAAAACCCAATAGGCGGGATTTGCAAAACCCGCCAAAAAGGCAATAGGCGGGATTTGTAAATCCCGCCAAAAATACAATAGGCGGGATTTGTAAATCCCGCCAAAAACTGCAAATCCCGCCAAAAAGACAATAGGCGGGATTTGCAAATCCCGCCAAAAACTGCAAATCCCGCCAAAAAGACAATAGGCGGGAATTACAAATCCCGCCAAAAACACAATAGGCGGGATTTGCAAATCCCGCCAAAAACACAATAGGCGGGATTTGCAAATCCCGCCAAAAACACAATAGGCGGGATTTGCAAATCCCTCCAAAAAGACAATAGGCGGGATTTGCAAATCCCTCCAAAAATACAATAGGCGGGATTTGCAAAACCCACCAAAAAGACAATAGGCGGGATTTGTAAATCCCGCCAAAAATACAATAGGCGGGATTTGCAAATCCCGCCAAAAACACAATAGGCGGGATTTGCAAATCCCGCAAAAAACACAATAGGCGGTATTTGCAAATCCTGCCAAAAAGACAATAGGCGGGATTTGCAAATCCCGCCAAAAACTGCAAATCCCGCCAAAAAAACAATAGGCGGGATTTGCAAATCCCGCCAAAAACACAATAGGCGGGATTTGCAAATCCCGCCAAAAAGACAATTGGCGGGATTTGCAAATCCCGCCAAAAACACAATAGGCGGGATTTGAATCCCGCAAAAAAGACAATAGGCGGGAATTACAAATCCCGCCAAAAACACAATAGGCGGGATTTACAAATCACGCCAAAAACACAATAGGCGGGATTTGCAAATCCCGCCAAAACACAGTTGGCGGGATTTGCAAATCCCGCCAAAAAGACAATAGGCGGGATTTCGAAATCCCGCCAAAAACACAATTGACATGACCTCATAGGACATTACAGGACAGGGATCAACAGGACATGACTGGACACGACAAGACACGACATGACAGGACAGGACATGACAAGACATTACAGGAAAGGACATGACAGGAGATGACAGGACCCGACATGACAGGACATGACAAGACAAGACACGACAAGACACGACACGACACGACATGACACTAACTAATTAACTAACTAACTAACTAACTAGCTAACTAACGGATTAACTAACTAACTATCTATCTAGCCAGATAACTAACTAACTAACTAACTTACAAACTACCAAACTTACAAACTACATACCCACTAACTAACTAACTAACTAACAAATTAACTAACAAATTAACTAACTAACTAACTAATTAACTAACTAACAAATAACTTGCTAACTAGCTAGCTACCTAGCTAGATGACTAACTAACTAACTACCTACCTTCATGCGTACCCACTAACTAACTAACTAACTAACGAACTAATTAACTAACTAATTATCTAACTAATTAACTAACTAACTATCTGACTAACTAACAACTTGCTAACTAACTAACTAACTAACTAATTAACTAACTAATTACTAACTAATTAACTAACTAACTAACTAACTAATTAACTAACTAACTAACTAGCCAAATAACTAACTAACTGACTAGCTAACTAACAAACAAACAAACTAATTTAGCTAACTGTTTAACTAACTAACTAACTAACTGATTAACAAACTAACTTACTAACTAACTAACTACTAGCTCACTAACTAACTAACTAACTAACTAACTAACTAATTAATTAACGAACTAACTAACTAACTAACTAACTACCAAACTAACCACTAGCTAACTAACTAACAAACTAACTAATTAACTAACTTACTAACTAACTACCTTCATACATACCTATTAACTAACTAATTAACTAACTACCTAACTTACTAATTAACTAACTACCTTCCTACAAACCCACTAACTAACCAACTAACTAATTAAGTAAGTAACTATCTACCTAACAAACAATTTTCATACATACCTATTAACTTACTGACTAACTAAGTAACTAATTAACTAACCAACTAACTACCTACCAACCTTCCTACATACCCACTAACTAACTAACTAAATAACTAACTAACAAACTACTAGCTAACTAACTAACTAACTAACTAAATAACTAAATAATTGACTAACTAACTAACTAACTAACTAACTAACTAACAAATAGATAACTAACTAGCTAACAATTTAACTAACTAACTTCCTTCTTATATACATATTAACAAACTAACAAACAAAGAAACTAACTAACTAACTAATTAACTAACTAACTAACTAACTAGCTACCTTCCGACATACCCACTTAGTTAGCTAGTAGTTAGTTAGTTAGTTAAATATTTAGTCCATTAGTTTGTTAATTAGTTTGTTAGTTAGTTAGATAGTGGGTATGTAGGAAGGTAAGTAGTTAGTTAGTTGGCTAATCAGTTAGTAAGTTAGTTTATTAGTTAGTGGGTATGTACGAAGGTAGTTAGTTAGTTAGTTAGTTAGTTAGTTATGTTGTTTGTTAATTAGTTAGTGAGTTAGTTAGTTAGTTAATATTTATGTAAGAAGGTAGTTAGTTAGATAGTTAGATAGTTAGTTAATTAGTTAGTTTGTTAGTTAGTTATCTAGTAGTTAGTTAGTTAGTTAGGTAGTTAGTTAGTGAATATGTATGTTGGAAGGAAGTTAGTTAGTCGGTTAGTTAGCTAGTAGTAAGTTATCTAGTTAGTTAGTTAATTAGATAGTTAGTTAGTTAGCAAATTAATTAGTTAGTGGGTATGTAGGAAGGTAGCTAGTTAGTTACTTATTTAATTAGTTAGTTAGTTAGTTAGTTAGTAAGTTAGTTTGTTAATATGTATATAAGAAGGAAGTTAGTTAGTTAAATTGTTAGTTACTTAGTTAGTTATCTATTAGTTAGTTAGTTAGTTAGTTAGTCAATTAGTTAGTTATTTAGTTAGTTAGTTAGTTAGTTAGTTAGTTAGTTAGTTAGCTAGTAGTTTGTTAGTTAGTTATTTAGTTTGTTAGTTAGTGGGTATGTAGGAACGTAGGTAGTTAGTTAGTTAGTTAGTTAATTAGTTAGTTATATAGTTAGTTAGTTAGTTAATAGGTATGTAGGAAAATTGTTAGTTAGTTAGTTAGTTAGTTAGTTAGTTAGTTACTTAATTAGTTAGTTGTTTAGTTAGTGGGTTTGTAGTAAGGTAGTTAGTTAATTAGTAAGTTAGGTAGTTAGTTAATTAGTTAGTTAATATGTATGTATGAAGGTAGTTAGTTAGTAAGTTAGTTAATTAGTTAGTTAGTTAGTTAGCTAGTGGTTAGTTAGTTAGTTAGTTAGTTAGTTAGTTAGTTAGTTAATTAGTTAGTTAGTTAGTTAGTTAGTTAGCTAGTTAGTTAGTTACTTAGTTAGTGACTTAGTTAGTTAGTGAGCTAGTAGTTAGTTAGTTAGTTAATAAGTTAGTTTGTTAATCAGTTAGTTAGTATGTTAGTTAGCTAGTAGTTAGTTAGTTAATTAGTTAGTTATTTAGTTAGTTAGTTAGTTAGTTAAATAGTTAGCTAATTAGTTTGTTAGTTAGTTAGTTAGTTAGTTAGTTAGTTAGTTAGTTAGTTAGTTAGTGGGTATGTAGTTTGTTAGTTAGTAAGTTAGTTAGTAAGTTAGTTAGTTAGTTATTTGGATAGTTAGTTAGTTAGTTAGTTAGTTTGATAGCTAGTAGTTAGATAGTCAGTTAGTTAGTTAGTCAGATAGTTAGTTAGTTAATTAGTTAGATAATTAGTTCGTTAATTAGTTCGATCGTTTGTTAGTTAGTTAGTGGGTATGCATGAAGGTAGTTAGTCAGTTAGATAGTTAGTTAGTTAGCTAGCTAGCTAGGTAGTCAGTCATTAGTTAATTAGTTAGTTAGATAGTTAGTTAGTTAGTTAGTTAGTTAGTTAGTTATTTGTCTAGTTAGTTAGTTAGTTAGATAATCAGCTAGTTAGTTAGTTAGTTAGTTAGCTAGTAGTTAGTTAATTAGTTAGATAGTTAGTAAATTAGTTAGTTAGCTAGTAGTTAGTTAGTTAGTTAAATAGTTAGTTAATTAGTTAGTCAATTAGTTTGTTAGTTAGTTAGTTAGATAGTGGGTATGTAGGAAGGTAGTTTGTTAGTTAGTTGGCTAGTTAGTTAGTTAGTTAGTTAGTTAGTTAGTTAGTGGGTATGTACGAAGGTACTTAGTTAGTTAGTTAGTTAGTTAGTTGGGTTGTTTGTTAATTAGTTAGTTAGTTAGTTAATATTTATGTAAGAAGGTAGTTGGTTAGATAGTTAGATATTTAGTTAATTAGTTAGTTAGTTATCTAGTAGTTAGTTAATTAGTTAGTTAGTTAATAGGTATGTTGGAAGGTAGTTAGTTAGTCGGTTAGTCAGCTAGTAGTAAGTTAGCTAGTTAGTTAGTTAATTAGTTGGTTAGTTAGTTAGTAAATTAATTAGTTTGTGGGTATATAAAAAGGTAGGTAGGTAGCTAGTTAGTTAGTTAATTAGTTAGTTAGTTACTTAGTTAATATGTATATAAGAAGGAAGTTAGTTAGTTAAATAGTTAGATAGTTAGTTAGTTATCTATTAGTTAGTTAGTTAGTTAGTTAGTTAGTCAATTAGTTAGTTATTTAGTTAGTTAGTTAGTCAGCTAGTAGTTAGTTACTTAGTTCGTTAGTTAGTGGGTATGCAGGAAGGTAGGTAGTTAGTTAGTTAGTTTGCTACTTAGCTAGTGGTCAGTTAGTTAGTTGTGTAGTTAATTAGTTAGTTAATTAGTTAATTAGTTAGTGGGTATGTAGTTAGTTGGTTAGTTAGTAAGTTAGTTAGTTATCTAGTAGTTAGTTAGTTAGTTAGTTAATTAGTTAGTTAGTTAGTCAATATGTATGTAGAAAGGTAGTTAGTTAGTTAGTTAGTTTGCTAATAGTTACTTAGTTAGTTAGTTAGTTCATTAGTTAGTTAGTTAATGAGTTAGTTAGTAAATTAGTTAGGTAGTGGGTATATTAGGAAGGTAGCTGGTTAGTTAGTCAGTTAGCTAATTAGTTTGTTAGTTAGTTAGTTAGCTAGTTAGTTGGTTAGTTAGTTAGTTAATATGTATATAAGAAGGTTGTTAGTTATTTAAGTTAAATAAAAAGGTAAATAGTTAGTTAGTTAGTTAGGTAGTTAGTTAGTTAGTGGGTATGTAGGAAGGTAGTTAGTTAGTTAGTCAGTCAGTTCGTTAGTTAGTTAGTTAGTTAGTTAGGTTGTTAATAGGTATGTAGGAAAATAGTTAGTTAGTTAGTCAGTTTGTTACTTAATTAGTTAGTTGGTTAGTTAGTGGGTTTGTAGGAAGGTAGTTAGATAATTAGTAAATTAGGTAGTTAGTTAATTGGTTAGTTAATAGGTATGTATGAAGGTAGTTAGTAAGTAAGTTAGTTAATTAGTTAGATAGTTAGTAAGCTAGTGGTTAGTTAGTTAGTTAGTTAGTTAGTTAGTTAGTTAGTTAATTTAGTTTATTCGTTCGTTAATTAGTTAGTTAGTTAGTTAGTTAGCTTGTTAGTAAGTTACTTAGTTAGTTAGTGAGCTAGTAGTTAGTTAGTTAGTTAGTTAGTTAGTAAGTTAGTTTGTTAATCAGTTAGTTAGCTAGTAGTTAGTTAGTGAATTGGTTAGTTATTTAGTTAGATAGTTAGTTAAACAGTTGGCTAATTAGTTAGTTTGTTTGTTAGTTAGTTTGTTAGTTAGTGGGTATGTAGTCAGTTAGTTAGTTAGTTAGTTAGTTAGTTAGTTATTTGGATGGTTTGTTAGTTAGTTAGTTAATTAGTTAGTTAGTTAGTTAGTTAGTCAATTAGTTAGTTAGTTAGTTAATTAGTTAGTTAATTAGTTAGTTAGTTAGTTAGTTTGTTAGGTAGTAGTTAGTTAGTAAGATTGTGAGTTAGTTTATTAGTTAGATAATTAGTTTGTCAATTAGTTCGTTAGTTAGTTTGTTTGTTAGTGGGTATGCATGAAGGTAGGTAGTTAGTTAGTTAGTTAGTTAGTTAGCTAGCTAGCTTGCTAGCTAGTTAGATAGTCACTAGTTAGTTAGTTAGTTAGTTAGTTAGTTAATTAGTTAGTTAATTTGTTAGTTAGCTAGTTAGTTAGTGGGTATGTAGTTAGTTAGTTTGTGAGTTTGATGGTTAGTTATTTGGCTAGTTAGTTAGTTAGTTATTTAATCAGTTAGTTAGTTAGTTAGTTAGTTAGTTAGTTAGCTTTTAGTTAGTTAGTTAGTTACTTAGTTTATTACTTAGTTAGTTAGTTAGTAAGTATTTAGTTAGTCAGTTAATTTTTTCGTTATTAGTTAGTTTGTTTGTTAATAAGTTGGTTAGTTAGTCGGTATTTTCGGAAGGTAGCTAGTTAGTTAGTTAGCTATTAGTTAGTTAATTAGTCAGCTAATTCGTTAGTTAGTTAGTTAGTTAGCTATTAGTTAGTTAATTAGTTAGTTACTTAGTTAGTTAGTTAATTTGTTAGTTAGTTAATTTGTTAGTTAGTTAGTTATCTAGTAGTTAGTTAGTTAGTTAGTTAGTTAATAGGTATGTAAAAAGGTCGTTAGTTAGTTAGATAATTTGCTAGTAGTTAGTTAGCCAGTTAAGTAGTTAGTTAATTTAGTTAGTTAGTTTGTTAATTAGTAAGCAAATTAGTTAGTTAGTGGGTATGTAGGAAGGTAGCTAGTTAGTTAGTTAGTAAATTAATTAGTTAGTTAGTTTGTTTGTTAGTTAGTTAATATGTATATAAGAAGGTAGTTAGTGAGTTAGTTAAATAAAAAGTTAAATAGTTAGTTAGTTAGTTAGTTAGTTAGTTAGTTATCTATTAGTAAGTTAGTTAGTTAGTTAGTTAATTAGTTAGTTATTCAATTAATTAGTTAGTTAGTTAGCTAGTAGTTAGTTAGTTAATTAGTTAGTTAGTTAGTTAGTTAGTTAGGTAGTTGGTGGGTATGTAGGAAGGTAGTTAATTAGTTCGTTAGTTAGTTAGTTTGTTATATAGTTAGTTAATAGGTATGTAGGAAGACAGTTAGTTAGTTATTTAGTTAGTTAGTTAGTTAGTGGGTTTGTAGGAAGGTAGTTAGTTAGTTAGTTAGTTAATTAATTAGTAGTGAGTTAGTTAGTTAGTTAGTTAGTTAATAGGTACGTAGGAAGATAGTTAGTTAGTTAGTTAGTTAATTAGTTAGATATTTAGTTAGTTAGTAGGTTTGTAGGAAGGTAGTTAAGTAATTAGTTAGTCAGGTAGGTAATTAGTTAGTTTGCTAATAGGTATGTATGAAGGTAGTTAGTTAGTTAATTAGTTCACTAATGAATTGGCTAATTAGTTAGTTAGTAAGTTAGTTAATTATTTAATTAGTTAGTTAATTAGTTAGTTAGTTAGTTAGTTAGTGAGCTAGTAGTTAGTTAGTTAGTTAGTTAGTTAGTGAGTGAGTTAGTTAATCAGTTAGTTAGTTAGTTAGCCAGTAGTTAGTTAGTTTGTTAGTTTAATAGTTAGTTAATTAATTTGTTAGTTATTGAGTTGGTTATTTAGTTAGCTATTAGTAAGTTAGTTGAATAGTTAGTCCATTAGTTAGCTAGTTAGTTATTTAGTTAGTTAGATAATGGGTATGTCGGAAGGTAGTTAGTGAGTTAGTCAGTTTATTTAGTTAGTTAGCTAGTAGTTAGTTAGTTAGCTAGTTAGTTAATTAGATAGTTTGTGGGTATGTAGAAGGTAGGTAGTTAGTTAGATAATAAGTTATTTATTTATTTAGTTATTTAGTTAGTTAGTTAGTTAGTTAGTTATCTAGTAGTTGGTTAGTTAGTTAACTAGTTAGTTATTCAGTTAGTTAGTTAGTTAGTTATTTAGTTAGTTAGTTACTTAGCTAGTTAGTCTGTTAGATAGTTCGTGGGTATGTAGGAAGGCAGTTAGTTAGTCAGGTCGTTAATTAGTTAGTTAGTTAGTTAGTTAGTTAGTTAGTTAGTTAGTACTTAGTTAGTTAGTTAGCTAGCTCATAATTAGTTACTTAGTTAGTCTGACTAAATAATTAACTAATTGTCTAGCTAACTAACTAACTTACTAACAAACAGATAACTAACTAACTAACAATTTAACTAACTAACTTCCATCTTATATACATATTAACAAACTAACAAACTAACAAACTAACTACCTAACTAATTAACTAACTAACTAGCTACCTTCCTACATACCCACTAACTAATTAATTTACTAACTAACTAACTAATTATCTAACTAACTAGCTAACTTACTACTAGCTAATTAACCGACTAACGAACTACCTTCCAACATACAAATTCACTAACTAACTAACTACTAGATAACTAACTAACTAACTAACTAACTTACTAACTAATTAACTAACTATCAAACTATCTAACTGACTACCTTCTTACATAAATATTAACTAACTAACAAACAAACTAACTAACTACCTAACTAACTAACTAACTATTTACCTTTTTATTTAACCAAACTAACTAACAACCTTCTTATATACATATTAACTAACTAACTAACCAACTAACTAGCTAACTAACTAACTAACTAACTAATTAGCTAACTGACTAACTAACCAGCTACCTTCCTACATATACCCACTACCTAACTAATTTACTAACTCACTCACTAACTAACTAACTAATTAACTAACTAACTAACTAACTAACTAACTACCTTTCTACATACATATTAACTAACTAACTAACTAATTAACTAACTAACTAACTAACTACTACATAACTAACTAACTAACTAACTAATTAACTAACAATCTAACTAACTACCTTCTTACATAAATATTAACTAACTAACTAACTAATTAACTAACAACCTAACTAACTAACTAACTAACTAACTAATTAACTAACTAACTAACTAACTAAGTACCTTCGTACATACCTACTAACTAACTAACTAACTAACTAACTAACTAACTAGCCAACAAACTAACTAACTACCTTCCTACATACCCACTATCTAACTAACTAACTAATTAACTAATTAACTAACTAATTAACTAACTATTTAACAAACTTACTAACTACTAGCTAACTAACTAATTAATTAACTAACTAACTATCTATCTAACTAACTACTTGCTAACTAACTAACTAACGAACTAACTGATTAACTAACTAACTAACTAACTAGCCAAATAACTAACTAACTAACTAACTAACTAACTAACTAACTAACTAACAAACTAACTAACTAACTACTTACCCATTAACTAACTAACTAACTAACTAATTAACTAATTAACGAACTGACTAATCACTAACTACCTAGCTAGCTAGCTAACTCACTAACTAACTAACTACCTACCTTCATGCATACCCACTAACTAACTAACTAACTAACGAACTAATTAACTAGTTACTAATTATCTAACTAATTGACTAACTAACTATCTGACTAACTAACTAACTGACCAACTAACTACTAGCTATCAAACTAACTAACTAACTAACTAATTAACTAACTAACTAACTAGCTAACTATCTAACTTACTAGCCAAATAACTAACTAACTAACTAACTTACTAACAAACTTACTAACTAACTAACTACATACCCACTAACTAACTAACTAATTAACTAACCGACTAACTAACAAACAAACAAACTAATTAGCTAACTGTTTAACTAACTAACTAACTAACTAACTAAATAACTAACTAATTAACTAACTAACTACTAGCTAACTAGCATACTAACTAACTGATTAATAAACTAACTTATTAACTCACTAACTAACTAAGCAACTAACTAACTAGCTAACTAACTAACTAACTAACTAATTAATGAACTAATTAACTAACTAACTAACTAACTAACTAACCACTTGCTAACTAACTAACTAACTAATTAACTAACTTACTAACTAACTAACTAACTAACTAACTAACAAATAGACAACTGACTAACTAACTAACTATTTAACTAACTAACTTCCTTCTTATATACATATTAACTAACTAACTAACTAACTAACAAACTAACTAACAAACTAACAAGCTAGCTACTTTCCTACATATACCCACTATCAAACTAATTTACAAACTAACTCACTAACTAACTAACTAATTAAATAACTACTAGCTAACTAACTAACTAAGTACCTACCTTTCTACATACATATTAACTAACTAACTAACTAATTAACTAACTGACTAACTTCTAGATAATTAACTAACTTACTAACTAACCAACTAACTACATACCAACTAACTACCTAACTAATTAACTAACTAATTAACTACGTAACTAACTAACTGACCACTAGCTAAGTAGCTAACTAACTAACTACCTAACTACATACCTTCCTGCAAACCCACTATTTAACTAACTAACTACCTACGTTCCTACATACCCACGAACTAACTAACTAAATAACTAACTAAAAAACAACTAGCTAACTAACTAACTTACTAACTAACTAAATAACTAACTAATTGACTAACTAACTAACTAATAGATAACTAACTAACTAACTAACAATTTAACTAACTAACTTCCTTCCTATATACATATTAACAAACTAACTAACAAACAAACAAACTAACTAACTAATTAACTAACTAACTAACTAACTAGCTACCTTCCTACATACCCACTAACTACTTAATTTACTAACTAACTAACTAACTAAATAACTAACTAACTAGATAACTTACTACTAGCTAACTAACCGACTAACTAACTTCCTTCCAACATACCTATTCACTAACTAACTACCTAACTAACTAACTAAATACTAGTTAATATTTATGAAAGAGGGTAGTTAGTTAGATAGTTAGATAGTTAGTTAATTAGTTAGTTAGTTAGTTAGTTATCTAGTATTTAGTTAGTTAGTTAGGTAGTTAGTTAGTGAATAGGTATGTTGGAAGTAAGTTAGTTAGTCGGTTAGTTAGCTAGTAGTAAGTTATCTAGTTAGTTAGTTAGTTAGTTAGTTTGTTAATTAGTAAGCAAATTAGTTAGTTAGTGGGTATGTAGGAAGGTAGCTAGTTAGTTAGTTAGTAAAATAATTAGTTAGTTAGTTAGTTTGTTAGTTAGTTAATATGTATATAAGAAGGTAGTTAGTTAGTTAGTTAAATAAAAAGTTAAATAGTTAGTTAGTTAGTTAGTTATCTATTAGTAAGTTAGTTAGTTAGTTAGTTAATTAGTTAGTTATTCAATTAATTAGTTAGTTAGTTAGCTAGTGGTTAGTTAGTTAGTTAGTTAGTTAGTTAGTTAGTTACTTAGGTAGTTGGTGGGTATGTAGGAAGGTAGTTAATTAGTTGGTTAGTTAGTTAGTTAGTTAGATAGTTAGTTAATAGATATGTAGGAAGGTAGTTAGTTAGTTAGTTAGTTAGTTAGTTAGTTAGTGGGCTTGTAGGAAGGTAGTTAGTTAGTTTGTTTGTTAATTAATTAGTTAGTTAGTTAGTTAGTAAGTTAGTTAGTTAGTTAGTTAGTTAATAGGTATGTAGGAAGATAGTTAGTTAGTTAGCTAGTTAGTTAGTTAGTTAATTAGTTAGATATTTAGTTAGTTAGTAGGTTTGTAGGAAGGTAGTTAAGTAATTAGTTAGTCAGGTAGGTAATTAGTTAGTTTGCTAATAGGTATGTATGAAGGTAGTTAGTTAGTTAATTAGTTAACTAATGAATTGGCAAATTAGTTAGTTAGTAAGTTAGTTAATTAGTTAATTAGTTAGTTAATTAGTTAGTTAGTTAGTTAGTGAGCTAGTATTTAGTTAGTTAGTTAGTTAGTTAGTGAGTTAGTTAGTTAATCAGTTAGTTAGTTAGTTAGCCAGTAGTTAGTTAGTTTGTTAGTTAAATAGTTAGTTAATTAATTTGTTAGTTATTGAGTTGGTTATTTAGTTAGCTATTAGTAAGTTAGTTGTATAGTCAGTCCATTAGTTAGCTAGTTAGTTAGTTAGTTAGTTAGATAATGGGTATGTCGGAAGGTAGTTAGTGAGTTAGTTAGTTAGTTAGTCAGTTTAGTTAGTTAGTTAGCTAGTAGTTAGTTAGTTAGCTAGTTAGTTAATTAGATAGTTTTTGGGTATGTAGAAGGTAAGTAGTTAGTTAGTTAATTAGATAGTTTGTGGGTATGTCGGAAGGTAGCTATTAGTAAGTAAATTAGTTAGTTAGTTAGTTAGTTAGTTAGATCGCTATTAGTTAGATAGTCAGTTAGTTAGTTAGTCAGATAGTTAGTTAGTTAATTAGTTAGATAATTGGTTAGTTAATTAGTTCGATCGTTTGTTAGTTAGTTAGTGGGTATGCATGAAGGTAGTTAGTTAGTTAGATAGTTAGGTAGTTAGCTAGCTAGCTAGGTAGTTAGTCATTAGTTAATTAGTTAGTTAGTAAGTTAATGGGTATGTAGTTAGTTAGTGAGTTAGTTAGTTAGTTATTTGTCTAGTTAGTTAGTTAGTTAGATAATCAGATAGTTATATAGTTAGTTAGTTAGCTAGTAGTTAGTTAGTTAGTTAGATAGTTAGTTAATTAGTTAGTTAGCTAGTAGTTAGTTAGTTAGTTAAATAGTTAGTTAATTAGTTAGTTAATTAGTTTGTTAGTTAGTTAGTTAGATAGTGGGTATGTAGGAAGGTAGTTTGTTAGTTAGTTGGCTATTTAGTTAGTTAGTTAGTTAGTTAGTGGGTATGTACGAAGGTACTTAGTTAGTTAGTTAGTTAGTTAGTTAGGTTGTGAGTTAATTAGTTAGTTAGTTAGTTAATATTTATGTAAGAAGGTAGTTGGTTAGATAGTTAGATAGTTAGTTAATTAGTTAGATAGTTAGTTAGTTAGTTATCTAGTAGTTAGTTAATTAGTTAGTTAGTTAATAGGTATGTTGGAAGGTAGTTAGTTAGTCGGTTAGTCAGCTAGTAGTAAGTTAGCTAGTTAGTTAGTTAATTAGTTGGTTAGTTAGTTAGTAAATTAATTAGTTTGTGGGTATATAGAAAGGTAGGTAGCTAGCTAGTTAGTTAGTTAATTAGTTAGTTAGTTACTTAGTTAGTTAGTTAGTTAATATGTATATAAGAAGGAAGTTAGTTAGTTAAATAGTTAGATAGTTAGTTAGTTATCTATTAGTTAGTTAGTTAGTTAGTTAGTTAGTCAATTAGTTAGTTATTTAGTTAGTTAGTTAGTTAGTCAGCTAGTAGTTAGTTATTTAGTTCGTTAGTTAGTGGGTATGCTGGAAGGTAGGTAGTTAGTTAGTTAGTTAGTTAGCTACTTAGCTAGTGGTCAGTTAGTTAGTTATGTAGTTAATTAGTTAGTTAATTAGTTAATTAGTTAGTGGGTATGTAGTTAGTTGGTTAGTTAGTAAGTTAGTTAGTTATCTAGTAGTTAGTTAGTTTGTTAATTAGTTAGTTAGTTAGTCAATATGTATGTAGAAAGGTAGTTAGTTAGTTAGTTAGTTTGCTAATAGTTAGTTAGTTAGTTAGTTAGTTCATTAGTTAGTTAGTTAGTGAGTTAGTTAGTAAATTAGTTAGGTAGTGGGTATATTAGGAAGGTAGCTGGTTAGTTAGTCAGTTAGCTAATTAGTTTGTTAGTTAGTTAGTTAGCTATTTAGTTGGTTAGTTAGTTAGTTAATATGTATATAAGAAGGTTGTTAGTTATTTAAGTTAAATAAAAAGGTAAATAGTTAGTTAGTTAGTTAGGTAGTTAGTTAGTTAGTGGGTATGTAGGAAGGTAGTTAGTTAGTTAGTCAGTCGGTTCGTTTGTTAGTTAGTTAGTAAGTTAGGTTGTTAATAGGTATGTAGGAAAATAGTTAGTTAGTTAGTCAGTTTGTTACTTAATTAGTTAGTTGGTTAGTTAGTGGGTTTGTAGGAAGGTAGTTAGTTAATTAGTAAGTTAGGTAGTTAGTTAATTGGTTAGTTAATAGGTATGTATGAAGGTAGTTAGTAAGTAAGTTAGTTAATTAGTTAGATAGTTAGTAAGCTAGTGGTTAGTTAGTTAGTTAGTTAGTTAGTTAGTTAGTTAATTTAGTTTATTAGTTCGTTAATTAGTTAGTTAGTTAGTTAGTTAGCTTGTTAGTAAGTTACTTAGTTAGTTAGTGAGCTAGTAGTTAGTTAGTTAGTTAGTTAGTAAGTTAGTTTGTTAATCAGTTAGTTAGCTAGTAGTTAGTTAGTGAATTAGTTAGTTATTTAGTTAGATAGTTAGTTAAACAGTTGGCTAATTAGATTGTTTGTTTGTTAGTTAGTTTGTTAGTTAGTGGGTATGTAGTCAGTTAGTTAGTTAGTTAGTTAGTTAGTTATTTGGCTAGTTAGTTAGTTAGTTAGTTAATTAGTTAGTTAGTTAGTTAGTTAGTCAATTAGTTAGTTAGTTAGTTAATTAGTGAGTTAATTTGTTAGTTAGTTAGTTAGTTTGTTAGGTAGTAGTTAGTTAGTAAGATTGTGAGTTAGTTTATTAGTTAGATAATTAGTTTGTCAATTAGTTCGTTCGTTAGTTTGTTTGTTAGTGGGTATGCATGAAGGTAGGTAGTTAGTTAGTTAGTTAGTTAGTTAGCTAGCTAGCTAGCTAGCTAGTTAGATAGTCACTAGTTAGTTAGTTAGTTAGTTAGTTAGTTAATTAGTTAGTTAATTTGTTAGTTAGCTAGTTAGTTAGTGGGTATGTAGTTAGTTAGTTTGTTAGTTTGTTGGTTAGTTATTTGGCTAGTTAGTTAGTTAGTTATTTAATCAGTTAGTTAGTTAGTTAGTTAGTTAGTTAGTTAGCTTTTAGTTAGTTAGTTAGTTAGTTAGTTTATTACTTAGTTAGTTAGATAGTCAGTTAATTTTTTCGTTATTAGTTAGTTTGTTTGTTAATAAGTTAGTTAGTAAGTCGGTATTTTCGGAAGGTAGCTAGTTAGTTAGTTAGTTAGTTAGTTAGTTAATTAGTCAGCTAATTCGTTAGTTAGTTAGTTAGTTAGCTATTAGTTAGTTAATTAGTTAGTTACTTAGTTAGTTAGTTAATTTGTTAGTTAGTTAATTTGTTAGTTAGTTAGTTATCTAGTAGTTAGTTAGTTAGTTAGTTAGTTAGTTAATAGGTATGTAAAAAGGTCGTTAGTTAGTTAGATAATTTGCTAGTAGTTAGTTAGCCAGTTAAGTAGTTAGTTAATTTAGTTAGTTAGTTTGTTAATTAGTAAGAAAATTAGTTAGTTAGTGGGTATGTAGGAAGGTACCTAGATAGTTAGTTAGTAAATTAATTAGTTAGTTAGTTAGTTTGTTAGTTAGTTAATATGTATATAAGAAGGTAGTTAGTGAGTTAGTTAAATAAAAAGTTAAATAGTTAGTTAGTTAGTTAGTTAGTTAGTTAGTTAGTTATCTATTAGTAAGTTACTTAGTTAGTTAGTTAATTAATTAGTTATTCAATTAATAGTTAGTTAGTTAGCTAGTAGTTATTTAGTTAGTTAGTTAGTTAGTTAGTTAGTTAGTTAGTTAGGTAGTTGGTGGGTATGTAGGAAGGTAGTTAATTAGTTCGTTAGTTAGTTAGTTTGTTATATAGTTAGTTAATAGGTATGTAGGAAGATAGTTAGTTAGTTAGTTAGTTAGTTAGTTAGTGGGTTTGTAGGAAGGTAGTTAGTTAGTTAGTTAGTTAATTAATTAGTTAGTTAGTTAGTTAGTTAGTTAGTTAGTTAGTTAATAGGTACGTAGGAAGATAGTTAGTTAGTTAGTTAGTTAATTAGTTAGATATTTAGTTAGTTAGTAGGTTTGTAGGAAGGTAGTTAAGTAATTAGTTAGTCAGGTAGGTAATTAGTTAGTTTGCTAATAGGTATGTATGAAGGTAGTTAGTTAGTTAATTAGTTCACTAATGAATTGGCTAATTAGTTAGTTAGTAAGTTAGTTAATTAGTTAATTAGTTAGTTAATTTGTTAGTTAGTTAGTTAGTTTGTGAGCTAGTAATTAGTTAGTTAGTTAGTTAGTTAGTTAGTGAGTTAGTTAGTTAATCAGTTAGGTAGTTAGTTAGCCAGTAGTTAGTTTGTTTGTTAGTTAAATAGTTAGTTAATTAATTTGTTAGTTATTGAGTTGGTTATTTAGTTAGCTATTAGTAAGTTAGTTGAATAGTTAGTCCATTAGTTAGCTAGTTAGTTATTTAGTTAGTTAGATAATGGGTATATCGGAAGGTAGTTAGTGAGTTAGTTAGTGAGTTAGTCAGTTTAGTTAGTTAGTTAGCTAGTAGTTAGTTAGTTAGCTAGTTAGTTAATTAGATAGTTTGTGGGCATGTAGAAGGTAGGTAGTTAGTTAGTTAATAAGTTATTTATTTATTTAGTTATTTAGTTAGTTAGTTAGTTAGTTATCTAGTAGTTGGTTAGTTAGTTAACTAGTTAGTTATTCAGTTAGTTAGTTAGTTAGTTATTTAGTTAGTTAGTTACTTAGTTAGTTAGTCTGTTAGATAGTTCGTGGGTATGTAGGAAGGCAGTTAGTTAGTTAGGTCGTTAATTAGTTAGTTATTTAGTTAGTTAGGTCGTTAATTAGTTAGTTATTTAGTTAGTTAGTTAGTTAATAGGTATGTCTGAAGGTAGTTAGTTAGTAAGTTAGTTAATTAGTTAGTTAGTTAGTTAGCTAGTGGTTAGTTAGTTAGTTAGTTAGTTAGTTAGTTAGTTAGCTAGGGGTTAGTTAGTTTGTTAGTTAGTTAGTTAGTTAGTTAGTTAGTTAGTTAGTTAATTAGTTAGTTAGTTAGTTAGTTAATTAGTTAGTTAATAGGTATGTATGAAGGTAGTTAGTTAGTAAGTTAGTTAATTAGTTAGTTAGCTAGTGGTTAGTTAGTTAGTTAGTTAGTTAGTTAGTTAGTTAGTTAGTTAGTTAGTTAGTTAGTTAGTTAGTTAGTTCCTTAGTTAGTTAGTTAGTTAGTTAATAAGTTAGTTTGTTAATCAGTTAGTTAGTATGTTAGTTAGCTAGTAGTTAGTTAGTTAATTAGTTAGTTATTTAGTTAGTTAGTTAGTTAGTTAAACAGTTAGCTAATTAGTTTGTTTGTTTGTTAGTTAGTTAGTTAGTGAGTTAGTTAGTTAGTGGGTATGTAGTTAGTTCGTTAGTAAGTTAGTTATTAAGTTAGTTAGTTAGTTAGTTATTTGCCTAGTTAGTTAGTTAGTTAGTTAGTTAGTTAGTTAGTTAGTTAGTTAGTTAGTTAGTTAATTAGTTAGTCAGTTTGATAGCTAGTAGTTAGTTAGTCAGTTAGTTAGTTAGTCAGATAGTTAGTTAGTTAATTAGTTAGATAATTGGTTAGTTAATTAGTTCGTTAGTCAGTTAGTTAGTTAGTTAGTGGGTATGCATGAAGGTAGTTAGTTAGTTAGTTAGTTAGGTAGCTAGCTAGCTAGCTAGCTAGGTAGTTAGTGATTACTTAGTTCGTTAATTAGTCAATTAGTTAGTTATTTAGTTAGTTCGTTAGTCAGCTAGTAGTTAATTATTTAGTTAGTCAGTTAGTGGGTATGCAGGAAGGTAGGTAGTTAGTTAGTTAGTTAGTTAGCTACTTAGCTAGTAGTCAGTTAGTTAGTTATGTAGTTAATTAGTTAGGTAATTAGTTAGTTAGTTAATGGGTATGTAGTTAGTTGGTTAGTTAGTAAGTTAATTTGTTATCTAGTACTTAGTTAGTTAGTTAATTAGTTAGTTAGTTAGTTAATATGTATGTAGAAAGGTAGTTAGTTAGTTAGTTAGTTTGCTAATAGTTAGTTAGTTTGTTTATTATTTAGTTAGTAGGTGAGTTAGTCAGTAAATTAGTTAGGTAGTGGGTATATGTAGGAAGGTAGCTGGATAGTTAGTCAGTTAGCTAATTAGTTAGTTAGTTAGTCAGTTAGCTAGTTAGTTGGTTAGTTAGTTAGTTAATATGTATATAAGAAGGTTGTTAGTTATTTAAGTTAAATAAAAAGGTAAATAGTTAGTTAGTTAGTTAGGTAGTTAGTTAGTTAGTTTGTTAGTCAGTTAGTTAGTTAGTTAGTTAGTTAGTTAGGTTGTTAGTTAATTAGTGAGTTAGTTAGTTAATTAGTTAGTTATCTAGTAGTTAGTCAACTAGTTAGTTTGTTAGTCAACTAGTTAGTTAGTTAGTTAGTTAGTTAGCTAGTAGTTAGCTAGTAGTTAGTTAGTGAGTTAGCTAGTTAGTTAGTTATTTAGTGGGTATGTAGGAAGGTAGTTAGTTAGTTAGTTAGTTAATAAGTTAGTTATTTAGTTAGTTAGTTGGTTAGTTAGTTAGTCAGTTAGTTACTTAGTTAGTTAGCTGGTTAGCTAGTAGTCAGTTAGTTAGTTAGTTAGTTATTTATTGAGTTAGTTAGTTAGGTAGTTATTTAGTTAGTTAGTTAATATGTATGTAGAAGGTAGTTAGTTAGTTAGATAGTTAGTTAAATAGTTAGTTAGTTAGTTAGTGAGGTAGCTAGCTAGTTAGTTATCTATTAGGTAGTTAGTTAAATAGTTAGTTATTCAGTTAATTAGTTACTTAGTCAGCTAGTAGTTAGTTAGATAGTTAGTTAGTTAGTTAGTTAGTGGGTATGTAGGAAGGTAGTTAGTTAGTTAGTTAGTTAGTGGGTATGTAGGAAGGTAGTTAGTTAGTTAGTGGGTATGTAGGAAGGTAGTTAGTTAGTTAGTGGGTATGTAGGAAGGTAGTTTGTTAGTTAGTTAGTTAGTTAATTAGTTAGTTAGTTAAAAGGTATGTAGGAAGATAGTTAGTTAGGTAGGTAGTTAGTTAGTGAGTTAGTTAATTAGTTAGTTAGTTAGTTAGTTAGTGGGTTTGTGGGAAGGTAGTTAGGTAATTAGATAGTTAGGTAGTTAGTTGGCTAGTTAGTTAGTTAGTTAATTAGTTAATTAGTGAGCTAGTAGTTCGGTAGTTAGTTAGTAAGTTAGTTAGTTAATCAGTTAGTTAGTTAGTCAGCTAGTAGTTATCTAGTTAATTAGCTTCTTAGTTAGTCAGTTAGTTAATTCGTTAGTTAGTTAGTTTGTTAGTTAATATGCATATAAGAAGGTAGTTAGTTTCTTAGTTAAATAGTTAGTTAGTTAATTAGTTTGTTTGTTAGTTAGTTAGTTATCTATTAGTAAGTTAGTTAGTTAGTTTGTTAGTTAGTTTGTTAGTTAGTTTGTTAATATGTATATAACAAGGAAGTTAGTTAGTTAAATTGATAGTTAGTTAGTTAGTTATCTATTAGTTAGTTAGTTAGTTAGTTAGTTAGTTAGTTAGTTAGTTAGTTATTTAGTTTGTTAGTTAGTTAGATAGTTAGCAAGTAGTTTGTTAGTTAGTTATTTAGTTTGTTAGTTAGTGGGTATGTAGGAACGTAAGTAGTTAGTTAGTTAGTTAGTTAATTAGTTAGTTAGTTAGTTAGTTAGTTAATATGTATGTAGGAAAATTGTTAGTTAGTTAGTTAGTTAGTTACTTAATTAGTTAGTTGTGTAGTTAGTGGGTTTGTAGGAAGGTAGTTAGTTAATTAGTAAGTTAGGTAGTTAGTTAATTAGTTAGTTAATAGGTATGTATGAAGGTAGTTAGTTAGTAAGTTAGTTAATTAGTTAGTTAGTTAGTTAGCTAGTGGTTAGTTAGTTAGTTAGTTAGTTAGTTAGTTAGTTAGTTAATTAGTTAGTTAGTTAGTTAGTTAGCTAGTTAGTTAGTTCCTTTGTTAGTTAGTTAGTTAGTTAATAAGTTAGTTTGTTAATCAGTTAGTTAGTATGTTAGTTAGCTAGTAGTTAGTTAGTTAATTAGTTAGTTATTTAGTTAGTTAGTTAGTTAGTTAAACAGTTAGCTAATTAGTTTGTTTGTTTGTTAGTTAGTTAGTTAGTTAGTGAGTTAGTTAGTTAGTGGGTATGTAGTTAGTTAGTTAGTAAGCTAGTTCTTAAGTTAGTTAGTTAGTTAGTCATTTGCCTAGTTAGTAAGTTAGTTAGTCAGTTAGTTAGTTAGTTAGTTAGTTAATTAGTTAGTTAGTTAGTCAGTTTGATAGCTAGTAGTTAGTTAGTCAGTTAGTTAGTTAGTCAGATAGTTAGGTAGTTAATTAGTTAGATAATTAGTTAGTTAATTAGTTCGTTAGTCAGTTAGTTAGATAGTTAGTGGGTATGCATGAAGGTAGTTAGTTAGTTAGTTAGTTTGGTAGCTAGCTAGCTAGCTAGCTAGCTAGGTAGTTAGTGATTAGTTGGTTCGTTAATTAGTCAATTAGTAAGTTATTTAGTTAGTTCGTTAGTCAGCTAGTAGTTAATTATTTAGTTAGTCAGTTAGTGGGTATGCAGGAAGGTAGCTAGTTAGTTAGTTAGTTAGTTAGCTACTTAGCTAGTAGTCAGTTAGTTAGTTATGTAGTTAATTAGTTAGGTAATTAGTTAGTTAGTTAGTGGGTATGTAGTTAGTTGGTTAGTTAGTAAGTTAGTTAGTTATCTAGTAGTTAGTTAGTTAGTTAATTAGTTAGTTAGTTAGTTAATATGTATGTAGAAATGTAGTTAGTTAGTTAGTTAGTTTGCTAATGATGAGCGGGTTTTTGGCGTGTTTAATATGTCGTTGTGGTAAAACCCCGAACAATCAACAAAATTTGTAATCTAAATTTGTACAGTGGCAAATGTATAGATTCGTTCCACGGGGAGCAATTGCGTCAAAATTTGGATTAAAATGGATGAGAAATAACGAAGAAAATTCACAGAAGTTAGTCCGTTACAACGGAATCAAGTTCCGTTACAACGGACATTAGGGTTATGTCTAACGTAGAGATTGATACGAACGTCCGTTACAACGGAGAAAGGTTCGTTATAACGGAAAGAGATAGTCCGTTACAACGGACAGAGGTAGCGTTATAACGGATTGGTTGATCCGTGACAACGAACTAGTATGCCCGTTACAACGCACTAGTATGAGTGCTAATGAATGTCTTTCCTCACTAGTCCGTTACAACGGAAGTTAAGTGCGTTATAACGGAGTACCAACAGACTGAAAGACAGGTACAAATCGAAATGTCCGTTACAACGCAAGTTGGGTTCCGTTATAACGGAACTTGTTCTGGATTTCGAAATTGTAATTTGAATTGAGGATTGAATTTGAGGGTTGATTAAGATTGAATTAAGGGAGATTTAAACTCAGTTCAAGGCAGTAATTAAAAGCAAAAGATCAAGTAAAAACACCAACAAGGATTCAATTCAAGTAAACAAGAAACTAAAGATTCATTAAACCGAGAATTCTTTACACAATTCCAAGTCAATTAAAGCTACAAGAAATGCAAGAAAGGAAGGAAAACACCTAGAGAGATGAAGAGAGCTCCGAGTCTCGTCTTGAGTGCCTTCCTTGTTGTTCGAGATGCTAGAGAGCTAGTCAACGCGCCCAACAATTTTCGTCCGTACCGATCCACCCGCCAATAGAAGTGAGCTTCGTACCGGTTGGGTGGGCTCGAGATGTGCAAAGTTCTTGTGAAAGTTCGAATGAAATAAGTTTCACCCTAATTCCACAACTTTTCCTTAGCCGAAGTGTAAACCGATTCACCGAATGAAGTGAGCTTCTATTCGGTGATCGATCTTAGAAATTATCGTTCGTAGTTGCAATTCTTGCGTGTTCTTGAAAGTTCTTGGACTTGCTTAAGAGGGAGAGAGAGAGAGAGAGAGAGAGAGAGAGAGAGAGAGAGAGAATGGGCGTAAAAGAGCGTCCCAAACTCGTGGTCCTTGTTGTCTTATTTATAGCACTCACGGAGTCTTCTTATTGCCCACGAGTTGGTGAAGAGGATTGAGGGTAATGAGGTAATTTCCACCAAAGGTAGGTGGGCTGGATAAGGGCTAAGGGTTGAGTGGTTTTCGTGTAAACTTTTGTGTAAGTTTTCATTATGATAATTGTTTGCCTCCCGTCTCATTAATGTACCGAATATATCGGTGTAATATATCGTTTTCACTCCTCTTGACGTGTTGGAGACAACTACACTCTCCAAATGCCCAGAAATTCCTTCTAATTCCTGTGATTAAGCAATAAAACACACTTAGTGAAGAAATATTCATGTTATCTCAAATATGATTAATAAAGTACATAGAATTGTTCTTCACAAGGGCTAATATCCCCAAATTAAGCATTAAATTTGTGCCTTATTTGCCTCACATAAGCTAATAGCTAGTTAGTTAGTTTATTATTTAGTTAGTAGGTGAGTTAGTCAGTAAATAAGTTAGGTAGTGGGTATATGTAGGAAGTAGCTGGTTAGTTAGTCAGTTAGCTAATTAGTTAGTTAGTTAGTCCGTTAGCTAGTTAGTTGGTTAGTTAGTTAGTTAATATGTATATAAGAAGGTTGTTAGTTATTTAAGTTAAATAAAAAGGTAAATAGTTAGTTAGTTAGTTAGTTAGGTAGTTAGTTAGTTAGTTTGTTAGTCAGTTAGTTAGTAAGTTAGTTAGTTAGTTAGGTTGTTAGTTAATTAGTGAGTTAGTTAGTTAGTTAGTTAGTTAATAGTTATGTAAGAAGGTAGTTAGTTAGATAGTTAGATAGTTAGTTAATTAGTTAGTCAGTTAGTTTGTTAGTTAGTTAGTTATCTAGTAGTTAGTTAGTTAGTAAGTTAGTTAGTTAGTGAATAGGTATGTTGGAAGTTAGTTAGTTAGTCGGTTAGTCAGCTAGTAGTAAGTTAGCTAGTTAGTAAGATAATTAGTTAGTTAGTTAGTAAATTAATTAGTTAGTGGGTATGTAGGAAGGTAGTTAGTTAGTTAGTTAGTTAGTTAGTTAGTTAGTTAGTTAGTTAGTTAGTTTCTTAATATGTATATAAGAAGGAAGTTAGTTAGTTAAATTGTTAGTTAGTTAGTTATATGTTTGTTAGTTAGTTAGTTAGTTAGTTAGTTAGCCAATTAGTTAGTTTATTAGTTAGTTAGCTAGTAGTTTGTTAGTTAGTTATTTAGTTAGTTAGTTAGTTAGTTAATTTGTTAGTTAGTTAGTTAGTTAGTTAATAGGTATGTAGGAAAATAGTTAGTTAGTTAGTTAGTTAGTTAGTTAGTTTGTTTGTTACTTAATTAGTTAGTTGGTTAGTTAGTGGGTTTGTAGGAAGGTAGTTAGTTAATTAGTAAGTTATGTAGTTTGTTAATTAGTTAGTTAATAGGTATGTATGAAGGTAGTTTGTTAGTAAGTTAGTTAATTAGTTAGATAGTTAGTAAGCTAGTGGTTAGTTAGTTAGTTAGTTAGTTATTTAGTAAGTTAGTTAGTTAATTAGTTCGTTATTTAGTTAGTTAGTTAGTTAGTTAGTTAGTTAGTTAGTTAACTAGTTAGTTAGTTAGACATTTTTTGGGTATGTAGGAAGGTCGTTAGTTAGATAATTAGTTAATAAGTTAGTTAGTTAGTTAATTAATTAGTAAGTTAGTTAGTTTGCTAGTAGTTAGTTAGTTAGTTAGTTAATTAGTTAGTTAGTTAGTGAGTTAGTTAGTAAATTAGTTAGGTAGTGGGTATATGTAGGAAAGTAAATAGTTAATTAGTCAGTTAGCTAATTAGTTAGTTAGTTAGTTAGTTAGCTGGTTAGTTGGTTAGTTAGTTAGTTAATATGTATATAAGAAGGTTGTTAGTTAGTTAAGTTAAATAAAAAGGTGAATAGTTAGTTAGTTAGTTAGGTAGTTAGTTAGTTAGTGGGTATGTAGGAAGGTAGTTAGTTAGTTAGTCAGTTAGTTAGTTAGTTAGTTAGTTAATAGGTATGTACGAAAATAGTTTGTTAGTTAGTTAGTTAGTTACTTAATTAGTTAGTTGGTTAGTTAGAGGGTTTGTAGGTAGGTAGTTAGTTAATTATTAAGTTAGGTAGTTAGTTAATTTGTTAGTTAATAGGTATGTATGATGGTAGTTAGTTAGTAAGTTACTTAAATATTTAGGTAGTCAGTTAGTTAGCAAGTGGTTAGTTAGTTAGTTAGTTAGTTCGTTAATTAGTTAGTTAGTTAGTTAGTTAGTTAGTTTGTTAGTTTGTTAGTTTGTTAGTTAGTGAGCTAGTAGTTAGTTAGTTAGTTAGTAAGTTAGTTTGTTAATCAGTTAGTTAGTTTGTTAGTTAGCTAATAGTTAGTTAATTAATTAATTAGTTTTTTAGTGAGTAAGTTAGTTAAACAGTTAGCTAATTAGTTTGTTTTTTTGTTAGTTAGTTAGTTAGTTAGTTAGTTAGTTAGTGGGTATGTAGTTAGTTAGTTAGTTAGTTAGTTAGTTAGTTAGTTAGTTAGTTATTTGGCTAGTTAGTTAGTTAGTTAGTTAATTAGTTAGTTAGTTAGTTAGTTAATTAGTTAGTTAGTTAGTTAGTTAATTAGTCAGTTAGTTAGTTAGTTTGTTAGCAAGTAGTTAGTTAGTCAGATAGTTAGTTAATTAATTAGTTAGATAATTAGTTAGTTAATTAGTTAGTTAGTTAGTTAGTTAGTTAGTTAGTGCTTATGCATGAAGGTAGGTAGTTAGTTAGTAAGTTAGTAAGTTAGCTAGCTAGCTAGCTAGTTAGCTAGTCATTAGTTAGTTAGTTAGTTAGTTAATTTGTTAGTAAATTTGTTAGTTAGTTAGTTAGTTAGTGGGTATGTAGTTTGTTAGTTTGTTAGTTTGTTAGGTAGTTAGTTATTTGGCTAGATAGATAGTTAGTTAGTTAATCAGTTAGTTAGCTTGTTAGTTAGTTAGTTAATTAGTTAGTTAGTTAGTTAATTAGTTAGTTAGCTAGTAGTTAGTTAGTTAGTTAAATAGTTAGTCCATTAGTTTGTTAATTAGTTTTTTAGTTAGTTAGATAGTGGGTATGTGGGAAGGTAGCTAGTTAGTTAGTTGGCTAGTTAGTTAGTTAGTTTGTTAATTAGTGGGTATGTACGAAGGTACTTAGTTAGTTAGTTAGTTAATTAGTTAGTTAGGTAGTTAGTTAGTTAGGTTGTTAGTTAATTAGTTAGTCAGTTAGTTAGTTAGTTAATATTTATGTAAGAAGGTAGTTAGTTAAATAGTTAGATAGTTAGTTAATTAGTTAGTTAGTTAGTTAGTTAGTTATCTAGTAGTTATTTAGTTAGTTAGTTAGTTAATATGTATATTGGAAGGTTGTTAGTTAGTCGGTTAGTTAACTAGTAGTAAGTTAGCTAGTTAGTTTGTTAATTAGTTAGTTAGTTAGTTAGTAAATTAATTAGTTAGTGGGTATGTAGGAAGGTAGCTAGCTAGTTAGTTAGTTAGTTAATTAGTTAGTTAGTTAGTTAGTTAATATGTATACAAGAAGGAAGTTAGTTAGTTAAATAGTTAGTTAGTTAGATAGTTATCTATTTGTTCGTTCGTTAGCTAGGAAGTTAGTTAGTTAGTTAGTTAGTTTTAATCTCATGCGAGATATCACTTATCTCTTGTTTGATTTCTTGTTTGATTTCTTCAAAATCTTGTTTGATTTCTTCATAAACTTGTTCTTGCTTTTGTTTAAGAGATACCATCATCGCCATCATTTCCTCCATCATTCTTTTTAATTCTTGGTCTTGATCTTCGTTTTGGGATTGAAATTGTGGATCTTGGTAATCAAATTCATGTTGAGATTCGAGTTCGTTTTGAGAAGGTTCGTATATGGGGTTTGAGTAATTATTGGTGGTTTCGGTATATGATTGTGTCTCATAACCCCATGGGGATTCGTTTTCGTATTCGCGAGCTTCGTAGATGGGATTTTGATAAAGGGTCTCGGTGTGTGATTCTTCGTATTGATTTGAGGTGGAACATGAGAGCAAACCGAGCCTTCGTTCTTCTTTTCTTTCTTCCCATTCGTCGATGTCTTGATTGATCATTTCTTTAAGCGTCATGTGTTTTGAATATCTTCTTGGAGTTCTTTCTTGAGTTAGCAATTCTCCAAACGTTCTTGGTCTTTCTTGATGATCCATCTTGCTCTACTCCGTGTACCTCGCAAGAATAGAAAAATTTCGAAATTAGTGAAATATCAAGTTCAAACTTATCAATTCTATTAAAAATATCACTCAAGATTGCAAGTTCGATTCATAATTTGACTTAAACATTACTCCCCGGCAGCGGCGCCATTTTGATAGCGGACTTTTTGCACGTCTAAAACGCATATCGTTGTTTTAAAGTCCCGTAATATCGAACAAGTGAATTATATGGTTGTATAGCAGAAAATAATAGATTCGTTCCACAGGGAGTTATTGCGTCAAAATAGGATTAAACTTCAGATCTTTAAAATAATTATTTCAAAGTTTCCAAAATTAATTAAAATTTGTGTAGAGGTAGTTCTGAATATTATCAAATTTATCCTAAAATTTCAAACAATTTGGACAACGGAATAAAAAGTTATTAACGAATTACAATCAGGTCTCTGAAAAACAGTCCCCTGAAAACAGCAGGTTTTCAGTTTAAGTGACAGTTTTCAAAAAATCATATCAATTCGAATATTTCATGAAATTCTACGATTCAAAAAGTTCCTGAAACTAGAAATCCAGATCTACGCAGAACAAAAAGAGAACAAAAATATCACACAAAGAGAGACAAAGATTGAATGCAAGAAACAAGATTTAGAACAAAGATTTAATTCACACAAGATTCTTTACACAACTTCAAACTTCAATCACCATACAAGAAATTCAAGACATGAAAAGAAAACACCTAGAATGAGAGGTGAGCTTCGTCGTGTCAAGAAGAGCTTCGTTCCAGTCTAGTGCAATCAATCGAGGCTTGAGTCGCTAGGAAGCTAGGACAACCCAAGGGTTTCTTGTTCGAAGAAAAGTCGACTCTCCCGGATGAAGAAAGCTTCGAGTCCGTTTTGAGTGAAGAAAGAACACGATTAAATCGAGGAAGGAGAGGTTACCGAATGAAGAAAGCTTCGAGTTCGGTAATGGAGAAAGCTCCACTCGCAATCCCGATGAAAACCGGATGAAGGAAGCTTCGAGTCCGATTGTATTCCTAGACTTTTCTTTGATCGGGACGATTCACCGGATGAAGAAAGCTTCGAGTCCGGCAAACAATCACTTGAGAATTCGATTTAGTTCTTGAATGGTTCTTGAGCGGTTCTTGAAAGTTCTTGGATGTGCTTAGAGAGAATGAGGGAGAGAGAGAGAGAGAGAAAGTGGGGGGAAGAAGTGCTCCAAGGAGCGTAACTCTGCCCATAGGCCTTGGGGTCTTATTTATAGTGTCATTGGGGCTTTCCCATTGGCCGAGAGATGGGTGAGAGGATTGAGGGTAGTTGGGGGTGGTAGGTGAGGTAGGTGGGGCTGTAGAGTGGCAATTGTGTGAGTGGTTTTCGAGTAGAGTTTGGTGCAATCTCTTATGTTGATGATTATTTGCCTTCTCCTTCACACGTGTACCAAATTGGTCGGTATGATATATCGATTTTAACGGCGCGAGGAGACGAAGGCAACTACACTCTTGGATTGCCGAGAATTTCCACCTAAAACCTGTAATTAAGCAATAAAACACACTTAGTGAAGAAATATTCTTGTTATCTCAAATATGAACAATTGTATATATAAAGTTGTGATTCAAAAGGGCTAAAATCCCCAAATTAGATATCAAAAAGGTGCTTTATTTTCCTCTTATCAAATACCCCCATACTTAAACCCTTGATCGTCCTCGATCATGATGAGCGTAAAAATCAAGCACAAAGAAAAATGCATGTATAGGTTTTATTGAAATTATATTCATCGATCTCAAAACTCAATTGTCACGAGATAATTTTTTACTCTTATCATAATCACTAGTATTGAAAGAGATAAGTTTGAGTTATATTAGAATCTATTTTCAATGAATTGCACAAATTCGAAGAGTTTATTAGAGCAAATGATCTCAACCGAAAAAAAAATGATTAAACACCATCATTCAATTCTTTTCACTCCACAATTCACAAGGATTATCATGAAAAAGCATTAATGAAAACCAATTTTTCCGTTTTGCAAAAATCATTTCTTAAATGTAATTTGTCACTTTTAAACCGTTCGGTACGTTAGTACTTGGTTCATCTTCGATTTCTACTAAATTTTCCCAACTTGCGCTCGATTTTTGAACTCCTTTTCATTCTTTTTTATTCTTTTTATTTTTCTTCTTTTCTTTTATTCTTTTTATTTCTTTTCTTTTGTTCGTTATTGCTTTCGATGGTCCCCATGCGTGTCCTTTGGGATAACAAGTGGTCATGACTCACACCACTCATTACTTAGTAAAACCCCATGGATCCGTGCAATCTTTAGCCAACAAGTTGTCATGACTCACACCACTCATTACTTAATCAATCGCACGGACTCGACAATCGAAAGCGCTTCAATCCGTGATTGTAGAAAACTTTTTCGCATCAACTCTTGATCATGACTCACACCAAGAACCGGCTACTTTGGTTTACTACGACTCATGCACCCCTTTAGCCAACAAGTGGTCATGACTCACACCACTCATTACTTAATCAAGGTGCATGAGCTCATCAAATCAAGCTTTGAGCGCAAATTGGTTCCCGTTAGTGTAATTTCGAATCCCCATGAACGGTCGGGCCCTTTAAGTGCAAATGGTCAAATTTTAGATTCAAGCAAAACTTACTAAATTGGTTCAAACAAAACTTTTTAGAAATTCCAAGTTCAAAATGGGTTTATTTATTGAAAATGGTGTGTCATGTAAATCAAGGATTGATCAATTTGTCAAAAACTCATGAATTTAGTGAATTCATTGATTAGGGTTTGAATCCCCAAAAGAATCTCTTCAAGATCTCAATCAACTCCTTCAAATATTTGTGAAAATTTGTTTTAAAAATCGATGATTTATTCAATGAGGTGGAGAAAAACCATTTTTTTTTTAACAAGTATTTTAAGTGCTTAAAAATCGAGGACGATCACGAAAAATTGATTTAAAATATGATATATACATTGGTGGTAGAATTTTTTAATTTTTAAAATTTTTAAAATTTTCAATTTTCATAAAAGCAAAATAAAAGCATAAAATAAAATAAAATAAAAGCGAATATATACAAAGGAAATCCAAATATTATCCCCCCACACTTATTTCCAAGCTTGTCCTCAAGCGAAAAGATACGAAAACAAATGTCGACTAAAATAGAAAAAAGATGGATAGATAAAACCTTAATTTTTTTTGGTGCGTGGGTTGCCTCCCAACTAGCGCCCTTTCTTTTACGTCTTTGAGCTAGACACCCAAAGTTAGCCTATTTCGAGATTATATGAGGCGCTTATGCTTTTAGCGGCTTTACGACCGCCTTTGAGCAGTCTCATTAAGAGATTGGAGACTTGAGCGATTGCCATGATTATTTTTCGTTTAGCGTAAGTTGAACTTGGCGTGAAGAGTTTCTTTATTTCATCTTGGATTTTCCAAGATTTTCTTCTAAAGGCCTTTGTTGGAGAGGCGTTGTAAGAGGCGTGAGTGTCTCGAATGTATTTGACTTCCTTGATAAATCTACACAAGGTGAATTTCTATCATGAGAAGCATCATAGTTCTTAAATGAATTAAAATTCATGATATATGGAAAGAATTCACCTTGGAGAATTGTAGATTTTTCTTCTTGCTCGTTTGATAATTGCGCGTTTTCGTCGATTGGAGTGAGTTGAACCGTCTTTTGGAGAGTCGAATCCAATGACACCTTTTCTTCTTCAATGATCGTTCCAATGCTTTCATCGAATCCCCCTATACTTGAACTCTTATCACCTTCAATCTCCACAATCTGCTCGTTTGAATATTCTAACTCGAGACAAGTCACTCTTTGATCTAGATCATTTACGATGGATTGAATATTTCCGAGTCGTCGAGAGGTGGTTTTAATCTCATGCGAGATATCACTTATCTCTTGTTTGATTTCTTGTTTGATTTCTTCAAAATCTTGTTTGATTTCTTCATAAACTTGTTCTTGCTTTTGTTTAAGAGATACCATCATCGCCATCATTTCCTCCATCATTCTTTTTAATTCTTGGTCTTGATCTTCGTTTTGGGATTGAAATTGTGGATCTTGGTAATCAAATTCATGTTGAGATTCGAGTTCGTTTTGAGAAGGTTCGTATATGGGGTTTGAGTAATTATTGGTGGTTTCGGTATATGATTGTGTCTCATAACCCCATGGGGATTCGTTTTCGTATTCGCGAGCTTCGTAGATGGGATTTTGATAAAGGGTCTCGGTGTGTGATTCTTCGTATTGATTTGAGGTGGAACATGAGAGCAAACCGAGCCTTCGTTCTTCTTTTCTTTCTTCCCATTCGTCGATGTCTTGATTGATCATTTCTTTAAGCGTCATGTGTTTTGAATATCTTCTTGGAGTTCTTTCTTGAGTTAGCAATTCTCCAAACGTTCTTGGTCTTTCTTGATGATCCATCTTGCTCTACTCCGTGTACCTCGCAAGAATAGAAAAATTTCGAAATTAGTGAAATATCAAGTTCAAACTTATCAATTCTATTAAAAATATCACTCAAGATTGCAAGTTCGATTCATAATTTGACTTAAACATTACTCCCCGGCAGCGGCGCCATTTTGATAGCGGACTTTTTGCACGTCTAAAACGCATATCGTTGTTTTAAAGTCCCGTAATATCGAACAAGTGAATTATATGGTTGTATAGCAGAAAATAATAGATTCGTTCCACAGGGAGTTATTGCGTCAAAATAGGATTAAACTTCAGATCTTTAAAATAATTATTTCAAAGTTTCCAAAATTAATTAAAATTTGTGTAGAGGTAGTTCTAAATATTATCAAATTTATCCTAAAATTTCAAACAATTTGGACAACGGAATAAAAAGTTATTAACGAATTACAATCAGGTCTCTGAAAAACAGTCCCCTGAAAACAGCAGGTTTTCAGTTTAAGTGACAGTTTTCAAAAAATCATATCAATTCGAATATTTCATGAAATTCTACGATTCAAAAAGTTCCTGAAACTAGAAATCCAGATCTACGCAGAACAAAAAGAGAACAAAAATATCACACAAAGAGAGACAAAGATTGAATGCAAGAAACAAGATTTAGAACAAAGATTTAATTCACACAAGATTCTTTACACAACTTCAAACTTCAATCACCATACAAGAAATTCAAGACATGAAAAGAAAACACCTAGAATGAGAGGTGAGCTTCGTCGTGTCAAGAAGAGCTTCGTTCCAGTCTAGTGCAATCAATCGAGGCTTGAGTCGCTAGGAAGCTAGGACAACCCAAGGATTTCTTGTTCGAAGAAAAGTCGACTCTCCCGGATGAAGAAAGCTTCGAGTCCGTTTTGAGTGAAGAAAGAACACGATTAAATCGAGGAAGGAGAGGTTACCGAATGAAGAAAGCTTCGAGTTCGGTAATGGAGAAAGCTCCACTCGCAATCCCGATGAAAACCGGATGAAGGAAGCTTCGAGTCCGATTGTATTCCTAGACTTTTCTTTGATCGGGACGATTCACCGGATGAAGAAAGCTTCGAGTCCGGCAAACAATCACTTGAGAATTCGATTTAGTTCTTGAATGGTTCTTGAGCGGTTCTTGAAAGTTCTTGGATGTGCTTAGAGAGAATGAGGGAGAGAGAGAGAGAGAGAAAGTGGGGGGAAGAAGTGCTCCAAGGAGCGTAACTCTGCCCATAGGCCTTGGGGTCTTATTTATAGTGTCATTGGGGCTTTCCCATTGGCCGAGAGATGGGTGAGAGGATTGAGGGTAGTTGGGGGTGGTAGGTGAGGTAGGTGGGGCTGTAGAGTGGCAATTGTGTGAGTGGTTTTCGAGTAGAGTTTGGTGCAATCTCTTATGTTGATGATTATTTGCCTTCTCCTTCACACGTGTACCAAATTGGTCGGTATGATATATCGATTTTAACGGCGCGAGGAGACGAAGGCAACTACACTCTTGGATTGCTGAGAATTTCCACCTAAAACCTGTAATTAAGCAATAAAACACACTTAGTGAAGAAATATTCTTGTTATCTCAAATATGAACAATTGTATATATAAAGTTGTGATTCAAAAGGGCTAAAATCCCCAAATTAGATATCAAAAAGGTGCTTTATTTTCCTCTTATCAAATACCCCCATACTTAAACCCTTGATCGTCCTCGATCATGATGAGCGTAAAAATCAAGCACAAAGAAAAATGCATGTATAGGTTTTATTGAAATTATATTCATCGATCTCAAAACTCAATTGTCACGAGATAATTTTTTACTCTTATCATAATCACTAGTATTGAAAGAGATAAGTTTGAGTTATATTAGAATCTATTTTCAATGAATTGCACAAATTCGAAGAGTTTATTAGAGCAAATGATCTCAACCGAAAAAAAAATGATTAAACACCATCATTCAATTCTTTTCACTCCACAATTCACAAGGATTATCATGAAAAAGCATTAATGAAAACCAATTTTTCCGTTTTGCAAAAATCATTTCTTAAATGTAATTTGTCACTTTTAAACCGTTCGGTACGTTAGTACTTGGTTCATCTTCGATTTCTACTAAATTTTCCCAACTTGCGCTCGATTTTTGAACTCCTTTTCATTCTTTTTTATTCTTTTTATTTTTCTTCTTTTCTTTTATTCTTTTTATTTCTTTTCTTTTGTTCGTTATTGCTTTCGATGGTCCCCATGCGTGTCCTTTGGGATAACAAGTGGTCATGACTCACACCACTCATTACTTAGTAAAACCCCATGGATCCGTGCAATCTTTAGCCAACAAGTTGTCATGACTCACACCACTCATTACTTAATCAATCGCACGAACTCGACAATCGAAAGCGCTTCAATCCGTGATTGTAGAAAACTTTTTCGCATCGACTCTTGATCATGACTCACACCAAGAACCGGCTACTTTGGTTTACTACGACTCATGCACCCCTTTAGCCAACAAGTGGTCATGACTCACACCACTCATTACTTAATCAAGGTGCATGAGCTCATCGAATCAAGCTTTGAGCGCAAATTGGTTCCCGTTAGTGTAATTTCGAATCCCCATGAACGGTCGGATCCTTTAAGTGCAAATGGTCAAATTTTAGATTGAAGCAAAACTTACTAAATTGGTTCAAACAAAACTTTTTAGAAATTCCAAGTTCAAAATGGGTTTATTTATTGAAAATGGTGTGTCATGTAAATCGAGGATTGATCAAATTGTCAAAAACTTATGAATTTAGTGAACTCATTGATTAGGGTTTGAATCCCCAAAAGAATCTCTTCAAGATATCAATCAACTCCTTCAAATATTTGTGAAAATTTGAGAGTAAAATTATGCTAGTTTGGTGAAAATTTGTTTAAAAATCGATGATTTATTCAATGAGGTGGAGAAAAACCTTTAACTTGCATAAAATAATTTGCTTGTATAACCTTGATGCTCAAAAAACAAAAATAAGGTCGAAAAATTCAATGAAAAGCTCATTTTTTTCATTTTTTTAGGCAAAAAACAAATTTTGCCAGAAGCAGTTCCGTTGTAACTGACCTTAGGTCCGTTACAACCGAGTTGCAAATTTTTTTTTTTTTTTTTTTTTTTTTTTATTTTAATCAAAGATTGTGTGTATATCCCCCCCATACTTATTCCTTCGCTTGTCCTCAAGCGATAATAAAGAGAAAAATTAAAAGAAGTTAAGGAGAGACACAACCTTTGATGCGTGGTGCTTGATCGTCTTTGAATTGTTGCTCCTCCATCCATCTTGTTTCGAATTTTGCGTAGAATTTCTCGATGCGTTTTCCATTCATCTTGAACGATTCATTCGTTTCATCGCTTCGAATCTCCACAACTCCAAATGGCGTGACATTGGTCACCGCAAATGGGTCGATCCAACGCGACCTTTGTTTCCTTTTGGAGTTGAACGTCTCGATCACCGATTTCGAATTCGCGTCCTTTGCCGGTGTCGTCTCCATCTTGTCGCGTTTCTCGTGTCTTGGTCACACCTTTGCGATTATTTGATCGGGAATTTGTGGAGGTTGATCGAGGAGATTCGGAGGAAACGCATCATTTGCCGATCTTGGAGAGATAAGCATCTTGATCACATTGATTTTCGCCTTATCGACTTCCTTTCCTTTCTTGAGATTAGATGGTCTAATATGATTTCATTGCTCACTAAAGAGTGGCATTTCCAAAAATTCGAAACAAGGTTAGCTTGTAAATGAGAGAGAATGGAAAGAATAAACCTTTGGATGTGATGGAGAATTGGAATTCTTGGTTCATCTTGGAATGTACCAATTGAGCTTGAGCATGTAGTCCTTGCACCGTTGGTACGAGGGTTTGCCTCCCTCGCTAGCGCTCTCGTTTATGGTCTCGAGCTCGACCTTGCCGATGTTATCCTCCTTCAAAATTAAACGAAGCGCTCACATGGATTGCCACTTTTCGACCGCCTCGAAATACTCCCTTTGAGATGTTGGAGATGAGAGAATTCGGCGCTTGTATCACTCGTTTTGCATATGTCGAAAGTGGCGTCAATATTTCCTCAATCTTGCTTCGAATTTTTCGAATTGCTTCATTGCTTGGAGTTTGATGAAGAGGAGTTGTGAGAGGCGTGAGTGTTTCGAATGTATTTGACTTCCTTGATAAATCTACACAAGATGAATTTCTATCATGAGAAGCATCATAGTCCTTAAATGAATTAAAATTGATGATATATGGAAAGATTTCACCTTGGAGAATTGTAGATTTCTCTTCTTGCTCGTTTGATAATTGCGCGTTTTCATCGATTGGAGTGAGTTGAACCGTCTTTTGGAGAGTCGAATCCAATGACACCTTTTCTTCTTCAATGATCGTTCCAATGCTTTCATCGAATCCCCCCATACTTGAACTCTTGTCATTTTCAATCTCATTGTTTTCCTCATTTGAATATTCTAACTCGAGACAAGTCACTCTTTGATCTAGATCATTGAGCATGGATTGAATATTTCCGAGTCGTCGAGAGGTGGTTTTAATCTCATTTGACATATCACTTATCTCTTGTTTGATTTCTTGTTTATTTGTTTCCATGTTTTTATTGATACCTTGCAACATCTCCATTATCGTTTTCATGTCTTGATTTGGATCTTCGTTTTGGGATTGAAATGGATGATCATGGCATTCAAATTCATGTTGAGGTTTGAGTTCGTTTTGAGAAGGTTCGTATATGGGGTTTGAGTACATGGGGTTTGAGTAATTATAGGTGGTTTCGGTATAGGATTGTGTCTCATAACCCCATGGGGATTCGTTTTCGTATTGGCGAGCTTCGTAGATGGGATTTTGATAAAGGGTCTCGGTGTGTGATTCATCGTATTGATTTGAGGTGTAACATGAGAGCAAACCGAGCCTTCGTTCTTCTTTTCTTTCTTCCCATTCGTCGATATCTTGATTGATCATTTCTTTAAGCGTCATGTGTTTTGGATATCTTCTTGGAGTTCTTTCTTGAGTTATCAATTCTCCAAACGTTCTTGGTCTTTCTTGATGATCCATCTTGCTCTACTCCGTGTACCTTGCAAAAATAGAAAATTTTCGAAATTAGTGAAATATCAAGTTCAAATGTAACAAATCTAATAGAAATATCACTCAAAATTGCACGTTTGATTCAAAATTAGACTTAAACATTACTCCCCGGCAGCGGCGCCATTTGATGAGCGGGTTTTTGGCGTGTAAAATTATCGTTGTACTCGAAAACCCGATTCAATCAACAAGTTGAAAAATATAGTTGTATAGTGGAAAATATGCAAGTTCGTTCCACGAGGAGTATATGCGTCAATTAATGAATCAAAACTAGACAAGAAATAGCAAAGAAAATTCACAGACGATAGTCCATTACAACGGAAGTGGGTTCCGTTACAACGGACTTGAGTGAAAATTCTGTCACTAAAAATGAGATGAACGTCCGTTACAACGGAGGAAACTCCGTTATAACGCACTATACTTGTCCGTTATAACGAACAGTGGTTGCGTTGCAACGGATTGGTTAATCCGTTACAACGGACCCTTATGTCCGTTATAACGCACTTGTATTGAGCCTCTTGCGTGAAAATCCTCACTAGTCCGTTACAACGGACATGTATGTGCGTTACAACGGAAGTATAACCAACTGAATATTAAAGGACCAACCGTCTAGTCCGTTGTAACGCAATTTATGTCCGTTATAACGGAATAGTTTCTGGAACTGAGTTTGAGTATTTTATTTGGGATTTGATTTAAGATTTGATCAAAGATTGTTTTAATGTCTTAATTAAGGACTGAAATGCAATTAAAAGGAGATCAACAAAAGAACACAAAGAGAGCCAAAGATCGAATGCACGAACAAAGATTTAGAACCAAGAAAGAGATTCAATCACAACCTTAAACTATCATTCAACATACAAGAATTTCAAGATAGAAAAGAATACACCTAGATTGAGCAAAGAAAAGCTTCAACGCGTCAAGAAGAGCCTCCTTTTCCTCGCTAGTGTTGTCGCTCCATTGACCACCGAAAGGAGAATGCTCCGAGTCACGGCAAACTTGCTTCGTTGGTCACCGAAGGCAAGAATCCTCGAGTCGTGGATAACTCGAAAAGGATCACCAAAAGGAGGGACTCCTAGTCATGGTTGACGCCTTCTTCAAGCTCCAAAAGAGGGTTCTACCAAGTCTCGGTCTCAACGCAACTTCACAACACCGAAAGGAGAAATTTCCCTAGTCACGGTTTAGTCTTGAGAGAGGTCGATTCGCCGAAAAGGAAGGATGTCCAAGTCACGGTCGAATCTCCTGAGCAATCGATTAGGATCTTGAACGGTTCTTGACGTTCTTGACGGTTCTTGGAAGTTCTTGAGAGGGAGAGAGAAGAGAGAGAGAGAGAGTGCTCCGAAGAGCGGGGGAGAGCGCTCTCAACTCGTGGCCCTTTTGGTCTTATTTATAGCACTCACGGAGTCTTCTTATTGGTCACGAGTTGGTGGAGAGGATTGGGGGTAATGAAGTAATTTCCACAAAAGGTAGGTGGGAAGGATAAGGGCTAAGGATTGAGTGGTTTTTGTGTGGACTCTTGTGTAAGTCTATATCATGATGATTGTTTGTCTCCCGTCTCATTCATGTACCGAATATATCGGTATAATATATCGTTTTCATTCCTCTTGACGTGTTGGAGACAACTACACTTTCCAAATTCCCAGAATTGCCTTCTAAAACCTGTAATTAAGCAATAAAACACACTTAGTGAAGTAATATTCATGTTATCTCAAATATGATTAATAAAGTATATAGAATTGCTCTTCACAAGGGCTAAAATCCCTAAATTAAGCATTAAATTTGTGCCTTATTTTCCTCACATCAGTTACGTAGTTAGTTAGTTAGTGGGTATGTAGGATGGTAGTTAGTTTGTTAGTTAGTTATTTAGTTAATTAGTTATGTTGGTAGTTAGTTAGTTAGTTAGTTAGTTAGTCAGTTAGTTAATATTTATGTAAGAATGTAGTTAGTTAGATAGTTAGATAGTTAGTTAATTAGTTAGTTAGTTAGTTAGTTATCTAGTAGTTAGTTAGTTAGTTAGGTAGTTAGTTAGTGAATATGTATGTTGGAAGGAAGTTAGTTAGTCGGTTTGTTAGCTAGTAGTAAGTTATCTAGTTAGTTAGTTAATTAGATAGTTAGTTAGTTAGTAAATTAATTAGTTATTGGGTATGTAGGAAGGTAGCTAGTTAGTTAGTTACTTAGTTAATTAGTTAGTTAGTTAGTTAGTTTGTTAGTTAGTTTGTTAATATGTATATAAGAAGTTAGTTAGTTAGTTAAATTGTTAGTTAGTTTGTTAGTTATCTATTAGTTAGTTAGTTAGTTAGTTAGTCAATTAGTTAGTTATTTAGATAGTTAGTTAGTTAGTTAGTTAGTTAGCTAGTAGTAGTTAGTTAGTTAGTTAACTAACTAATTGACTAACTAACTAACTGACTAACTAACAAATAGATAACAAACTAACTAACTAACTACCAAATAGAGAACTAACTAACTAACTAACTATTTAACTAACTAACTTCCTTCTTATATACATTTTAACTAACTAACTAACTAACTAACTTACTAACTAACTAACTAACTAATTAACTAACTAACTAACTAGCTAGCTACCTTCCTACATACCCACTAACTAATTAATTTACTAACTGACTAACTAACTAATTAACAAACTAACTAGCTAACTTACTACTAGCGAACTAACCGACTAACTACCTTCCAACATACCTATTAACTTACTAACTAAATAACTAAATAACTACTAGATAACTAACTAACTAACTAACAAACAAACAAACAAATTAACTAACTATCTAACTATCTAAGTAACTAACTTCTTACATAAATATTAACTAACTAACTAACTCACTAACTAATTAACTAACAACATAACTAACTAACTAACTAACTAACTAAGCAACTAACTAACTAAGTACCTTCGTGCATGCCCACTAACTAACAAACTAACTAACTAACTAACTACCTACCTACCTTCCTACATACCCACTATCTAACTAACTAACAAACTAATTAACATACGAATGGACTAACTATTTGACTAACTAACTAACTACTAGCTTACTAACTAATTAACTAACTAACTAACTAATTAACTAACAAACTAACTAGCTAACTAACTGATTAACTAACTAACTAACTAACTAGCCAAATAACTAACTAACAAACTAACAAACTAACTAACTACATACCCACTAACTAACTAGCTATCTAACAAATTAACTAACTAACTAACTAACTAACTAGTGACTATCTAACTAGCTAGCTAGCTAGCTAACTAACTAACTAACTAACTACCTACCTTCATGCATACCCACTAACAAACAAACTAACTACCTACCTTCATGCATACCCACTAACAAACAAACTAACTACCTACCTTCATGCATACCCACTAACAAACAAACTAACTAACGAACTAATTGACTAACTAATTAACTAACTAACTATATCTGACTAACTAACTACTACATAACAAACAAACTAACGAACTAACAAATTACCTATCTAACTAACTGATTAACTAACTAACTAACTAACTAACTAACCAATTAACTAAGTAAGTAAGTAAGTAACTAACTAACTAGCCGAATAAATAACTAACAAACTTACTAACTAACTACATACCCACTAACTAACTAACTAACTAACTTACTGACAAACTAGCAAACCAATTAGCCAACTGTTTAACTAACTAACTAACAAAATAACTAACTAATTAACAAACTAACTACTAGCTAACTAACTGATTAACAAACTAACTTACTAACTAACTAACTAACTAACTACTAGCTCACTAACTAACTAAGTAAGTAACTAACTAGCTGACTAACTAACTAACTAACTAATTAGCGAACTAATTAACCAACTAACTAACTAACTAACCACTAGCTTACTAACTATTTGACTAACTAACTAACTTACTAACTAACTACCTTCGTACATACCTATTAACTAACTAATTAACTAACTACCAAACTTACTAATTAACTAACTACCTTCCTACAAACCCAATAACTAACCAACTAACTAATTAAGTAACAAACTAACTAACTAACTAACTATTTTCCTACATACCTAATAACTAACTAACTAACTAACTAACAAATTAACTAACTAACTAACTAATTAAATAACTAACTAACAAACTACTAGCTAACTAACTAACTAACTAACTAACTAACTAAATAACTAACTAATTGACTAACTAACTAACTAACTAACTAACTAACTAACAAACAGAAAACTAACTAACTAACAATTTAACTAACTAACTTCCTTCTTATATACATATTAACAAACTAACAAACAAACAAACTAACTAACTAACTAATTAACTAACAAGCTACCTTCCTACATACCCACTAACTAATTAATTTACTAACTAAGTAACTAATTATCTAACTAACTAGCTAACTTACTACTAGCTAACTAACCTATAAACTAACTACCTTCCAACATACCTATTCACTAACTAACTAACTAACTAACTAGATAACTAACTAACTAACTAACTAACTAACTAACTTATTAACTAACTATATAACTATCTAACTAACTACCTTCTTAAATAAATATTAACTAACTAACTTACTAACTAACTAACTTACTAACTAACTAACTAATTAACTAACAACCTAACTAACTAACTGACTAACTCACTGACTAACTAACTAACTATATACCTTCCTACATACCCACTGACTAATTAACTACCTACCTAACTAACTAATTATTTACCTTTTTATTTAACTTAACTAACTAACAATCTTCTTATATACATATTAACTAACTAACTAACCACCTAACTAACTAACTAACTAACTAACTAACTAACTAACTAACTAAGTAATTAGCTAACTGACTAACTAACTAGCTACCTTCCTACATATACCCACTACCTAACAAATTTACTAACTAACTCACTAACTAACTAACTAATTAACTAACTAACTACTATCAAACTAACTAACTAACTTACTAATCACCTTTCTACATACATATTAACAAACTAACTAACTAACTACTAGATAACTAACTAACTTACTAACTACCTTCCTACATACCCACTAACTAACTAACTAACTAATTTACTAACTATTTAACTAACTAACTAATAGCCAATTAACTAACTAAATAACTAAGTAATTAACTAACTAACAAAGCAACTACTTTCTAACTAACTAACTAACTTACTAACTAACTAACTAACTAACTAATTAACTAACTAACTAGCTAACTTACTACTAGCTAACTAACCTACTAACTAACTACCTTCCAACATACATATTGACTAACTAACTAATTTACAAACTACTGGATAACTAACTAACTAACTAACTAACTAGTAAACTAACTATCTAACTATCTAACTAACTACCTTCTTACATAAATATTAACTAACTAACTAACTAATTAACTAACAACCTAACTAACTAACAAACTAACAAATTAATTAACTAACTAACTAACTAAGTACCTTCGTACATACCCACTAACTAACTAACTAACTAACTAACTAGCCAACTAACTAACTAACTACCTTCCTACATACCCACTATCTAACTAACTAACTAACAAACTAATTAACAAACTAACTAATTAACTAACTATTTAACTAACTAACTAACTACTAGCTAACTGACTAATTAACTAACTATATAACTAAATACTAGCTAACTAACTGATTAACTAACTAACTAACTAACTAGCCAAATTACTAACTAACTAACTAACAAACTAACTAACTAACTATATAACTACATACCCATTAACTAACTACCTAACTAACTAATTAACTGACTAATTAACTAATTAACGAACTAACTAATGACTAACTACATTGCTAGCTAGCTAGCTAACTAACTAACTAACTAACTACCTTCATGCATACCCACTAACTATCTATCTAACTATAGAACTAATTGACTAACTAATTATCTAACTAATTAACTAACTAACTATCTGACTAACTAACTAACTGACTAACAAACTACTAGCTATCAAACTAACAAACTAACTAACTAATTAACTAACTAACTAACTAACTAACTAGCCAAATAACTAACTTACTAACTAACTAACTAGCCAAATAACTAACTGACTAAATAACTTACTAACTAACTAACTAACTAACTAACTACATACCCACTAACTAACTAACTAACTAACAAACAAACAAACTAATTAGCTAACTGTTTAACTAACTAACTAACTGACTAACTAAATAACTAACTAATTAACTAACTAACTACTAGCTAACTAACATACTAACTAACTGATTAACAAACTAACTTACTACCTAACTAACTAAATACTAGCTCACTAACTAACTAAGTAACTAACTAACTAGCTAGCTAACTAACTAAATAATTAATGAACTAACTAACTACCTAACTAACAAACAAACAAACTAACTAACTAACAAATTAACTAACTTACTAACTAACTACCTTCATACATACCTATTTACTAACTAATTAACTAACTGCCTAACTTACTAATTAACTAAGTACCTTCCTACAAACCCACTAACTAAACAACTAACTAATTATGTAACTAACTAACAAACTAACTAACAATTTTCCTACATACCTATTAACTAATTATCTAACTAACAAACTAATTAACTAACTAGCTAACTAACTACCTACGTTCCTACATACCCACTAACTAACTAACTAAATAACTAACTAACAAACTACTAGCTAACTAACAAACTAACTAACTTCCTTCTTATATACATATTAACAAACAAACTAACTAACTAACTAACTAACTAACTAATTAACTAAGTAACTAACTAACTAGCTACCTTCCTACAAACCCACAAACTAATTAATTTACTAACTAACTAACTAACAAATTAACTAACTAACTAGGTAACTTACAACTAGCTAACTAACCGACTAACTAACTTCATTCCAACATACCTATTCACTAACTAACTACCTAACTAACTAACTAACTAACTACTAGATAACTAACTAACTAAATAACTAATTAACTAACTATCTAACTATCTAACTAACTACCTTCTTACATAAATATTAACTAACTAACTAACTAACTAGCTAATTACCTACCAACCTAACTAACTAAATAACTAACTAACTAACTAACTAACTAACTAACTATATTCCTACATACCTATTAACTAACTAACTAACTTACTAACTAATTGACTAACTAACTAACTAACTAACTACCCTCCTACATACCCACTAACTAACTCTAGCTAACTAACTCTAGCTAACTAACTAACTAATAAATTGAATAACTAATTAACTAACTAACTAACTTACTAATAGATAACTAACTAACTAACAAACTAACTAACTAACTAACTAACTATTTAACTAAGAAACTAACTACCTTCTTATATGCATATTAACTAACATACTAACTAACTAACGAATTAACTAACTGACTAACTAACTAGCTAACTAACAAGATAACTTCTAGCCAATTAACTAACTAACTGCTTAACTTACTAACTTACTAACTAACTAACTAACTACTAGCTCACTAACTAACTAAGTAACTAACTAACTAGCTAACTAACTAACTAACTAACTAATTAATGAACTAATTAACTAACTAACTAACTAACTAACTAACTAACTAACTAACCATTAGCTAACTAACTAACTAACTAACAAATTAACTAACGTACTAACTAACTACCTTCATACATACCTATTAACTAACTAATTAACTAACTACCTAACTTACTAATTAACTAACTACCTTCCTACAGACCCACTAACTAAACAAACTAACTAATTAAGTAACTAACTAACTAACTAACTAACTAACAATTTTCCTATATACCTATTAACTAACTAACTAACGAACAAACTAATTAACTAACTAACTAACTAACTACCTACGTTCCTACATACCCACTAACTAACTAACTAAATAACTAACTAACAAACTACTAGCTAACTAACTAACTAACTAACTTCCTTCCTATATACATTTTAACTAACTAACTAACTAACTAACTAATTAACTAACTAACTAACTAACTAGCTACCTTCCTACATACCCACTAACTAATTAATTTACTAACTAACTAACTAACTAATTAACTAACTAACTAGATAACTTACAACTAGCTAACTAACCGACTAACTAACTTCCTTCCAACATACCTATTCACTAACTAACTACCTAAGTAACTAACTAACTACTAGAAAACTAACTAACTAACTAATTAAATAACTAACTATCTAACTATCTAACTAACTACCTTCTTACATAAATATTAACTAACTAACTAACTAACTTACTAGCTAATTAACTAACAACCAAACTAACTAACTAACTAACTGACTAACTAACTAACTAACTAGCTAACTAATTAACTAACTAACTCACTCACTAACTAACTAACTAACTAACTAACTATATTCCTGCATACCTATTAACTAACTAACTAACTTACTAACTAATTGACTAACAAAAAAACTAACTAACTAACTAACTAACTACTAGCTAGCTAACTAACTAATAAATTGAATAACTAACTAATTAACTAACTAACTAACTTACTAATAGATAACTAACTAACTAACAAACAAACAAACTAACTAACTAACTATTTAACTAAGAAACTAACTACCTTCTTATATGCATATTAACTAACATACTAACTAACTGACAAATTAACTAACTGACTAACTAACTAGCTAACTAACAAGATAACTACTAGCCAACTAACTAACTAACTGATTAACTTACTAACTTACTAACTAACTAACTAACTAACTACTAGCTCACTGACTAACTAAGTAACTCACTAACTAGCTAACTAACTAACTAACTAACTAACTAATTACTGAACTAACTAACTAACTAACTAACTAACTAACTATTTAACTAACTAACTAACTACTAGCTAACTGACTAATTAACTAACTATATAACTAAATACTAGCTAACTAACTGATTAACTAACTAACTAACTAACTAGCCAAATAACTAACTAACTAACTAACAAACTAACTAACTAACTAACTAACTACATACCCATTAACTAACTACCTAACTAACTAATTAACTGACTAATTAACTAATTAACGAACTAACTAATGACTAACTACCTTGCTAGCTAGCTAGCTAACTAACTAACTAACTAACTAACTACCTTCATGCATACCCACTAACTATCTATCTAACTATAGAACTAATTAACTAACTAATTATCTAACTAATTAACTAACTAACTATCTGACTAACTAACTAACTGACTAACAAACTACTAGCTATCAAACTAACAAACTAACTAACTGATTAACTAACTAACTAACTAACTAACTAACTAGCCAAATAACTAACTTACTAACTAACTAACTAGCCAAATAACTAACTGACTAAATAACTTACTAACTAACTTACTAACTAACTAACTAACTACATACCCACTAACTAACTAACTAACTAACTAACTAACAAACAAACAAACTAATTAGCTAACTGTTTAACTAACTAACTAACTGACTAACTAAATAACTAACTAATTAACTAACTAACTACTAGCTAACTAACATACTAACTAACTGATTAACAAACTAACTTACTACCTAACTAACTAAATACTAGCTCACTAACTAACTAAGTAACTAACTAACTAGCTAGCTAACTAACTAACTAATTAATTAACTAACTAACTACCTAACTAACAAACAAACAAACTAACTAACTAACAAATTAACTAACTTACTAACTAACTACCTTCATACATACCTATTTACGAACTAATTAACTAACTGCCTAACTTACTAATTAACTAAGTACCTTCCTACAAACCCACTAACTAAACAACTAACTAATTATGTAACTAACTAACAAACTAACTAACAATTTTCCTACATACCTATTAACTAATTATCTAACTAACAAACTAATTAACTAACTAGCTAACTAACTACCTACGTTCCTACATACCCACTAACTAACTAACTAAATAACTAACTAACAAACTACTAGCTAACTAACAAACTAACTAACTTCCTTCTTATATACATATTAACAAACAAACAAACTAACTAACTAACTAACTAATTAACTAAGTAACTAACTAACTAGCTACCTTCCTACAAACCCACAAACTAATTAATTTACTAACTAACTAACTAACAAATTAACTAACTAACTAGGTAACTTACAACTAGCTAACTAACCGACTAACTAACTTCATTCCAACATACCTATTCACTAACTAACTACCTAACTAACTAACTAACTACTAGATAACTAACTAACTGAATAACTAATTAACTAACTATCTAACTATCTAACTAACTTCCTTCTTACATAAATATTAACTAACTAACTAACTAACTAGCTAATTAACTACCAACCTAACTAACTAAATAACTAACTAACTAACTAACTAACTAACTAACTAACTATATTCCTACATACCTATTAACTAACTAACTAACTAACTTACTAACTAATTGACTAACTAACTAACTAACTAACTACCCTCCTACATACCCACTAACTAACTCTAGCTAACTAACTCTAGCTAACTAACTAACTAATAAATTGAATAACTAATTAACTAACTAACTAACTTACTAATAGATAACTAACTAACTAACAAACTAACTAACTAACTAACTAACTAACTATTTAACTAAGAAACTAACTACCTTCTTATATGCATATTAACTAACATACTAACTAACTAACAAATTAACTAACTGACTAACTAACTAGCTAACTAACAAGATAACTACTAGCCAACTAACTAACTAACTGCTTAACTTACTAACTTACTAACTAACTAACTAACTAACTAACTACTAGCTCACTAACTAACTAAGTAACTAACTAACTAGCTAACTAACTAACTAACTAACTAATTAATGAACTAATTAACTAACTAAGTAACTAACTAACTAACTAACTAACTAACTAACCATTACCTAACTAACTAACTAACAAATTAACTAACGTACAAACTAACTACCTTCATACATACCTATTAACTAACTAATTAACTAACTACCTAACTTACTAATTAACTAACTACCTTCCTACAGACCCACTAACTAAACAACTAACTAATTAAGTAACTAACTAACTAACTAACTAACTAACAATTTTCCTACATACCTATTAACTAACTAACTAACGAACAAACTAATTAACTAACTAACTAACTAACTACCTACGTTCCTACATACCCACTAACTAACTAACTAAATAACTAACTAACAAACTACTAGCTAACTAACTAACTAACTAACTTCCTTCCTATATACATATTAACTAACTAACTAACTAACTAACTAATTAACTAACTAACTAACTAACTAGCTACCTTCCTACATACCCACTAACTAATTAATTTACTAACTAACTAACTAACTAATTAACTAACTAACTAGATAACTTACAACTAGCTAACTAACCGACTAACTAACTTCCTTCCAACATACCTATTCACTAACTAACTACCTAACTAACTAACTAACTACTAGAAAACTAACTAACTAACTAATTAATTAACTAACTATCTAACTATCTAACTAACTACCTTCTTACATAAATATTAACTAACTAACTAACTAACTTACTAGCTAATTAACTAACAACCAAACTAACTAACTAACTAACTGACTAACTAACTAACTAACTAGCTAACTAATTAACTAACTAACTCACTAACTAACTAACTAACTAACTAACTAACTAACTATATTCCTACATACCTATTAACTAACTAACTAACTTACTAACTAATTGACTAACAAAAAAACTAACTAACTAACTAAGTAACTACTAGCTAACTAACTAACTAATAAATTGAATAACTAACTAATTAACTAACTAACTAACTTACTAATAGATAACTAACTAACTAACAAACAAACTAACTAACTAACTAACTATTTAACTAAGAAACTAACTACCTTCTTATATGCATATTAACTAACATACTAACTAACTAACAAATTAACTAACTGACTAACTAACTAGCTAACTAACAAGATAACTACTAGCCAACTAACTAACTAACTAACTAACTACTAGCTCACTGACTAACTAACTAACTAACTACTAGCTCACTGACTAACTAAGTAACTAACTAATTACTGAACTAACTAACTAAGTAACTAACTAATTACTGAACTAACTAACTAACTAACTAACTAACTAACTAACTAACCACTAGCTAACTAACTAACTAACAAATTAACTAACTTACTAACTAACTACCTTCATACATACCTATTAACTAACTAATTAACTAACTACCTAACTTACTAATTAACTAACTACCTTCATACAAACCCACTAACTAAACAACTAACTAATTAAGTAACTAACTAACTAACTAACTAACTAACAATTATCCTACATACCTATTAACTTACTAACTAACTAACAAACTAATTAACTAACTAACTAACTAACTACCTACGTTCCTACATACCCACTAACTAAATAACTAAATAACTAACTAACAAACTACTAGCTAACTAACTAACTAACTAACTTCCTTCTTATATACATATTAACAAACAAACTAACTAACAAACTAACTAACTAACTAATTAACTAACTAACTAACTAGCTACCTTCCTACATACCCACTAACTAATTAATTTACTAACTAACTAACTAACTAATTAACTAACTAACTAGATAACTTACAACTAGCTAACTAACCGACTAACTAACTTCCTTCCAACATACCTATTCAGTAACTAACTACCTAACTAACTAACTAACTACTAGAAAACTAACTAACTAACTAATTAGTTAACTAACTATCTAACTATCTAACTATCTAACTAACTACCTTCTTACGTAAATATTAACTAACTGACTAACTAATTAATTAACTAACTATCAAACTATCTAACTAACTACCTTCTTACATAAATATTAACTAACTAACTAACTAACTTACTAGCTAATTAACTAACAACCAAACTAACTAACTAACTAACTGACTGACTAACTAACTAACTAGCTAACTAATTAACTAACTAACTCACTAACTAACTAACTAACTAACTAACTAACTAACTAACTAACTATATTCCTACATACCTATTAACTAACTAACTAACTTACCGAAGGAAATACAGTTTCAGGATCAACCGTAAAAGTGTACACGTGGATGAACGAATGTAAGCGTACATTCGTGGCCATAACTGTCAGTGGGAAAATCCGATTTGAATGGTTAAAATTGGGTAAGATAGATAATTGGATTTGTAGGGTTACGCACGCTTATATCAAAGTGTGCAGCGGAATTAGTCTCGCATGCGTAACCTAATTCTACCGGGATCACGCCCTAAAACCAACGAAAAAGGAAGAGTTTCGGAGAATTACCTCGTACAAGTTAGTACGTGTCGATTACTTCTCCAAATCCGTGAACCTTCTCCAAGGAATGCTAGTGCAGTCCCTCTACTCGTGTCCACCTTGATTTCGACCCATCGGAAATCACCAACGCCGTTCTAGTCGACGTCACGATTGAATCTCTCAAATCCTTTTCTCAATTCTCCCTCTCAATCTCTCAGATCTAATCTGAATTCTGTGGAAGAAGAAGAAGAGAAACGACGGCTCAAAACCCTAGGTTAGAAAAAGACTTAACCTAAAACGAAATCAGAATTTCATATATATAGAACTTAAGTCCGTTCTGAACGCACTTTACGTGTGCGTTCGAACGCACACTGTTCTGACTTCAGATAGGAAAGTCCGTTCGAACGCACTCCAAGTTCGTTCCGAACGGACATACTTCTGACAGCAGATTTGTCTATTTATATAAATTTTTCCAAGTCAATTCTTAAGCCATATTTTCTTTCAAACTCCCTCTTGGATTAAGACTTAATCAACTTGGCCATATGTCCAACATATGTCGTGAGATCTAATCACACGTGATTCCATTTTGTTTGTCCAACAAACTTATTGGTGAGCATTATCTTGAGAATCCGATATATTACGAAATCTTGGTGTGACCTTGTAGGTTCGTCTAAGACTGGCAGTGGATATGGCAGCAATCCACAAGGTATTGGGAGCACTAGACTGCCGTTAATACCTACCCAGAATTAGCACGAAAAAGGTGGAGAACACCTTTATGAAGATGTAGTACATCTTCATGCCTAACTCAGATAAGTGTTACTAGTCCTCTTGTTCGCGATATCTTCTGATCAAATGAGTCACGGTGAAGTCTAAGACTTCAAGTCATCCTCTATTCTTTTTGATCAGATATACTCTTTCCCGATAAGAATTAGATTGATAATTACAATGCGAACTCCATGAGTTCCATCGAGCTTGGCCAAGCATTTCATCAATCTCAATTCAATCGAGGGGCCCGAGAGATATCTCCCTCTATCCTTTTTCAAGGTTTAGAAAGGAACAATTCCTATCTTGCAATCTCACATCCTTTTGCCTATGCTAAAAACAATACCCAATAGTAATCTCTGCTACACAGTTACGCGTAGGGTTAATTATATCAAAGCATTGTCTTTTCACATACTAGGTATCCGTGAGATCACTCAAGTATGAAGAACTAAAACGCACTATCTGGATATGAGTTCGTCTCCAATGACTCTAACCATGTTACAAACTCATATATTGGTCAGTCCAATATACGACGTCGCGTATATCCATATTCTAGAATCGACGCTACCGTCCCAGATCAGTAAAACCTAATCGTCTCATCTACGAATATGCCAGTGTATGTAAAAGTCTCCATTCAGTGAATGGACTACCTGGTTCAAACCTATGAACAACTTTATACACGAGGGACGTTTTAGAATTATATTCATTCCGTTTAGTGGTTTTACTATCATTCAATTGACGAATCAATATGCCAGACTATGGCCATGCAACATATCATTCTCAATTGACTCGATGCACTAAACTAGAATAAAATTCAAGGTCTATCCGATTATTATAATCGAATAACCTTTCACACACTTTCTTGTTATTTAAAAATTTTATTTGAAATATGAATGTTTAGGTCATATAATGAATAATAATATAAATATATGTCTCATAAACAAATACAATCCCAATAACACGCCTAGGGCATAACAAATGTTCTCCCACTTGCACTAGGCAGATCGAATCCCCTTATGCAATAAGAAACATAAATAAAATACCCAATCTAACACTGCGATAGATATCCCAATCCTATCGCCCTAGCATGCTGCTCATGCTTGGCACGTGATAGTGGCTTCGTAAATGGATCGGCCACGTTATCATCAGTAGGTATCTTCATTATTTTCACGTCACCTCTCTTCGTAATCTCACGAATCAAGTGGTAACGCCGGAGTACATGCTTGGACCTGTGATGCGCTCGCGGTTCCTTTGATTGTGCTATTGCTCCGTTATTGTCACAATACACATCCATGGGACCCGAGATGCTTGGCATAACTCCAAGTTCCATCACGAACTGTCGTAGCCAGACAGCCTCCTTTGCGGCTTCCGAAGCCGCTATGTATTCCGCTTCAGTTGTAGAATCAGCCACCGTCTTCTGTTTGGAGCTTTTCCAAACAACAGCTCCGCCATTGAGCGTGAAGACGTAACCACTTTGAGATTGGAAATCATCCGGGCAAGTTTGGAAACTAGCATCTGTATATCCTTGGATAACCAGATCTCTTTCCGCACCACCATAGACAAGAAACATATCTTTAGTATTCCTAAGATACTTAAGAATGCTCTTGACTGCGGACCAGTGAACTTCCCCGGGATCAGATTGATAGCGGGAAGTCACACTCAACGCATATGCGACATCTGGTCTAGTACATATCATGGCATACATGATCGATCCTATAGCCGAAGCGTATGGGATCCGACTCATTCGCTCACGTTCAGCATCCGTTGAAGGACACTGAGCCTTAGTGAGAGCGATGCCATGTGACATTGGCAGAAATCCTTTCTTGGATTGCTCCATGTGAAACCTAGTTATCACTTTGTCAATATATGTACTTTGACTTAGTCCGAGAAGTCTTCTCGATCTATCTCTATAGATCTTCACCCCTAAAATATAGGCGGCTTCTCCTAAGTCCTTCATTGCGAATTGACTACCCAAATATGCCTTAACCTGGTTAAGCATTGGGATGTCATTTCCAATGAGTAAGATGTCGTCCACGTACAAGATGAGGAATACGACCAAACTCCCACTGAATTTCTTGTATACACAAGGTTCCTCGATATTTTGAATGAAACCATACTTTGCGATGACCTCATCGAATCGTATGTTCCACGCACGAGATGCTTGTTTTAATCCATAAATGGATCTCACAAGCTTGCACACTTTATTCGTATTCTTTGGATCGACAAAACCCTCGGGTTGTGTCATATACACATCCTCGATAAGGTTCCCGTTAAGGAAAGCGGTTTTGACATCCATCTGCCATATCTCATAATCGTGATATGCAGCTATCGCTAGAAGAATGCGAATACTTTTAAACATGGCTACTGGAGAAAACGTTTCATCATAGTCTATACCATGAATTTGCTTGAAACCTTTTGCCACCAGTCTTGCTTTAAAAGTGTGTACATTACCATCCATGTCGGTTTTCTTCTTGAAAACCCATTTGCACCCAACGGTCTTAGCACCATTAGGTAGATCAATAAGATTCCAAACCTTATTATCATACATGGACTGGATCTCGGTTTTCATGGCGTCATGCCATTTCGAGGAATCCAGGCTAGACATAGCACCTTTGTAGGATGTTGGCTCGTCATCTAGAGTCAACTCATCATCGTCATTACTAATGAGAAATCCATATCTCTCAGGTTCTTGACGATTCCTACTAGATCTACGTATAGCTTGTGTACTAGATTCAGGTTCACCATGCTTTGGTAACTCAGAATCTTGTTCCAGATCAACTTGTTCACTTTGTGGTTCTCGAATTTCTTCGAGATCAATTTTACTCCCACTGGCTTGACGATCTAGGAATTCCTTCTCTAAGAAGTGTCCTCGTCGAGCCACGAAAACCTTGTTTTCGCTAGGCAAGTAAAAGTAGTATCCTTTTGTTTCTTGAGGATACCCCACAAATAAACACTTGTCTGATCTTGGCTCGAGTTTTTCCGTCAATAACCTTTTGACGTATGCCTCGCAACCCCAAATCTTTAGATAAGACAATGATGGCACCATGCCATGCCATAATTCATATGGTGTCTTTTCAACAGATTTGGACGGAACTCTATTCAGTATATGAGCGGCCGTTTGAAGCGCGAAACCCCAAAATGACTTTGGCAAATCCGTTCGACTCATCATCGAGCGAACCATGTCCAACAAGGTCCGATTCCTCCGCTCGGACACTCCATTCCATTGGGGTGTACCAGGTGGAGTCCATTGTGATACTATACCACAATCTCGAAGATAGTCCTCAAACTCATAGCTCAAGTATTCGCCACCTCGATCCGATCGAATGGCTTTTACTTTCTTGCCCAGTTGAAGTTCTACTTCATGTTGAAACTCTTTGAATTTCTCAAAAGTTTCACTTTTGTGACGCATTAAGTATAGATATCCATATCTACTATAATCGTCAGTAAAAGTCACGAAGTAGCGATACCCATTTCTAGCCTCGACACTCATTGGTCCACATACATCGGAATGTATGAGAGCCAATACATCTTTCGATCTTTCTCCCTTTTTGGAGAAAGGTGTCTTTGTCATCTTACCCATCAAACAAGATTCGCAATTTTCTATTGACTCCAAGTCAAAAGAATCTAGCACTCCATCCTTTTGGAGTCTAGCAATGCGTTTCTTGTTTATGTGTCCGAGACGACAATGCCATGAGTATGTTTCATTAGTTTGAGTTGTATTTATGTTATAAATGGACTGATTATTGTTGTTATTATCTAAATCCAAGACATATAGACCATTTTCAACTAGAACATTACTAAAGAAAATGCCATTCTTGCGAATAAAACAATCATTAGTACCAATAACTAATTCATATCCATCCGCAATAAGTCTAGAAACAGAAATAATACTCCTACTCAAAGTAGGTACATAACAACAATTATCCAAAACTAAAATAAGTCCATTTGGCAAAGTTAAATCATACGTCCCTTCGGCTAATGCTGCTACTCGAGCTCCATTCCCGACGCGTAAATCAACTTCGCCACGAATCAACGATCTTCTACTTCTTAGGCCCTGCATATTATTACAAATATGAGTCCCACATCCAGTGTCCAACACCCATGATGATGAAGTAAAGAAATAAGATTCGATAACAAAAATACCTGATGCCGGTGTGTCCAAGGAAGCGGTCTTTTGCTTGCTCTCCCTCAGGAAGATCTCGCAATCACGCTTCCAATGCCCTTCCTTGAGGCAGTGGAAACACTTCTTGTCATCCTTGGCTTTCTTGCCCACAGGCTTAGGCGCAACCTTGTTACCCTTTGCCTTCCTCTTCTTGTTTTTGTTCCCATTGCTTGGACTCTTCCCTTCAACCACCAATACTTCCGAAGTCCTAGACTTCATGTACCATGGTTTCATGTCAGCTTCGAATGTTCTGAGCATTCCGATAAGCTGGGGAATGGTCCTTTTCATGTCTGACATGTGGAAATGCGAAATGAACGAATCGAAACTCGGTGGCAGCGACAACATGATCAAATCAGTTTGTAACTCCACCTCGAATTTTATGCCAAGCCTCTCAAGATGATCGAAATATCCTTTCATCTTGAGAAGGTGCGAGCTAACAGGCGTACCATCTTGCATCTTGCATTGCGTCGCATTGCCAAGAGCTTGGTACTTCTCCACCCTTGCTTGAACCTGAAACATCTCCCTGAGCTGTTTCATAATCTCGTATGCATCCTGTTTCTCAAACTGGATTTGATATTCAGGAGTCATAGTAGCCAACATGAGGCATGTGACATCATTCGAATCGTCCATCATGGTCGTATATTCGAATGTCTCATCCTCAGTTGCTTTATCCCCTGGCACAGGAGGGATAGGCGTCTCCAAGACATGTGCCTTTCCTTCCTGTTTCAGAACGAATCCCAGATTCCTCTGCCAGTCGAGAAAATTCTTTCCGTTCATTCGTTCCCTTTCCAAAATGGAACGCAAACTGAAGCGGTTATTACTTGGTAAAGCCATGAATTCTACAATGTTTGAAAAATAATGTAATTAATAACGTGGTCTTTCATATATTAAAATTCATTTTTAAATAACTTGAAATACCCATTATTTTATCATTTCAAATAGCCCCCACTATTGAAACGGAGATTTGATACCTTAAATCTCATAATGGACAAGATCCCTATTTAACGTATTTCTAAGGTGACTATGGCCAACCACTTAAAATTACATCACGTCGGGTAGGACGGTGTCCAATCATCTCCAAGACGATTCTTGCTTTATTCGTGAGGTCCGGTATTGAGTCCAACTCAAAACCAGAGTGTGTGTACCTCACTCCTTGCCCCAAACCCTAGCCTAGCTAGTGAATTGGTCAAGTCCAAACCACAAATGGAATATCATTCAATCAGCGAATTGACATGCCAGACTATGGCCATGCAACACGTCAATTCCTAATCAATGCATGCCTTCCTTGCTACGCACGTGTAAATCTGTGCCAGACTATGGCCATGCAACACAGATAAACAAACACTAGTCTAGAAGGTTCCATTTAGGGAGACATAAGACTTGATAATTACGTGGGAGGATTTTACTTTTTATTAAAATCATTTATTTTATTCATTCACAATAACAAATAAAATTATGGTATAGCATATAGGCCTTTTAGTTTTATGAGCAATCATAAAACCCTAAAATTCCCAACCCTAAAACCCAAGATGATTCATTGCTTCATGTGAAGATCCAATCTTCGTGTCGTGTCGTCTTCGTGTCATCTTGCCTTGAAGGTCCTTCTTCAAAACTAAACCTATTTTATTTTATTACAACTTTGGAAGACTCACCGGTCCCCACATAATTAAATAAAATACAATTTGGAAAGCTCACCGGCCCCCACACAACACACATTACAAGCAACACAAACAATCATCCCCGTTTTAGGCTATATGCTATACCGTATCGAATTTATAAATTGGAAATTTTAAAATTATTCGGCATTTTTGACAGAAAAAAAAATTGGTTGTCCAGAAAATTGTTCGAACGATCGCAACTCCAAGTTCGATCGAGAAACGTCAGAAAAAAAAATTTCAACATTTTTACTCTTTCTTTTTTTTTGAACCAGAAATAGGTCCGTTCGAACGCAACTCCAAGTTCGTTCGAACAGATCAGTCCGTTCGAACCGAACACTAGGTTCGTTCAACCAGACCAGTTCGTTCGAACGCAACTCCAAGTTCGTTCGAACGAACCCTATTCTGCCAGCTTTTCTAATTTCTGAAATTCAGCCCTAAAATTCTAAAATTTCCTAAATTCGAATTAAATCATCGATTTTCGATGGTTTTAACGAGCGATTGCTCTGATACCACTGTAGGGTTACGCACGCTTATATCAAAGTGTGCAGCGGAATTAGTCTCGCATGCGTAACCTAATTCTACCGGGATCACGCCCTAAAACCAACGAAAAAGGAAGAGTTTCGGAGAATTACCTCGTACAATATAGTACGTGTCGATTACTTCTCCAAATCCGTGAACCTTCTCCAAGGAATGCTAGTGCAGTCCCTCTACTCGTGTCCACCTTGATTTCGACCAATCGGAAATCACCAACGCCGTTCTAGTCGACGTCACGATTGAATCTCTCAAATCCTTTTCTCAATTCTCCCTCTCAATCTCTCAGATCTAATCTGAATTCTGTGGAAGAAGAAGAAGAGAAACGACGGCTCAAAACCCTAGGTTAGAAAAAGACTTAACCTAAAACGAAATCAGAATTTCATATATATAGAACTTAAGTCCGTTCTGAACGCACTTTACGTGTGCGTTCGAACGCACACTGTTCTGACTTCAGATAGGAAAGTCCGTTCGAACGCACTCCAAGTTCGTTCCGAACGGACATACTTCTGACAGCAGATTTGTCTATTTATATAAATTCTTCCAAGTCAATTCTTAAGCCATATTTTCTTTCAGGATTATCTATAACCTTCATGTAGAAATATATTTCATATGAACGAAGTATCAGTGTCGTTTATGTGAAATACCGAAAGGGTGCAACAGTATGACATACAGTTAGTAAAACAGTCATAACCTTTGCATACGAACTCCAATTGGGCTGGGCCAAATTGGGTTGTGTAGATAATAAGATTATCTCCAACTTTCATGTTGGGTGATTTTCTGTCAGAGAAATTTATCAATTTCGTCTGGACAGAATACTGACCAGGTTCATGCAATATTCTGTGTGAAAGGATGTATATTGGACATACATGCCTTTTGGCTAATCCTGATCCTATTAGATATAAATAGGATACTTTCTCTCTCCTCATAAAGAAATTCAATCAGATTATTCTGCCAAAGACACAAGAGAAAAAGAGCAAATTCAGATTTGATCTTTTGTGAGTGAAAAGGTGCGAAGAGAGATAAATCGAGAAAGGAGTTTCTCGAGTGATAGAGAATCGATTAGATCGAGCAAGTTCGCCGGTGCATCGTCTAGGCAGGTGCATCCGCGACCGACGTCTTACGAATCACCGTGGATACAAGTAGAGGAGTGACGTTTGTGACTCTTCGATTGTGATCGACTCGAGTAAGAAAGACGGTGGAAACGCTTGGACGCACGAGGACGAAGTCGAGTGAACCGGCATAGCAAACGATTGGTGAAGGACGCGTGGTATGGGATGCGCGGATTGTCACCAACGTGACAGGAAATAGAAGGCGGCGATCAACCCTTCGTGTGCCATCAATTTGGCACTGGTATAGATCTAACCTTCTATTCGCATCGTACCCTCGAAGTCGTGGCGTGATCTCGGGAATCGGGGAATCGGACCGGGCCTTCATTCCGCTGCGCGGGCCCGGGGTCGAGGATATTTCCCAACAGTGGTATCAGAGCGATCGCCATCGATTCGAGGGTCGAATCATAGTCGTATATTCGATATACGCACGGGTTATCAAAGTTCGTACCCGTTTGCATGATGATAGATATAGAGATTCCAATTTCGTTAAAAATCACAAGTAGAATTCACTAGAGATCGATCAAAAGTTGATTGAGAGTATCTAGGAATGATCGTGAAAAGCTTTCATGATTGATCGTTTTGGAAACGAGCGAAAACGGAAGAAACGACAAAATCTGCAGAAAATTAGAAAACGAAACAATGAGTAAAACTAAGATAATTTTCAGTGGGAAACTCCAAATTGATTGGATCAAATTGGCATAGTTATATAATGGGATTATCTATGACTTTGATACAGAAAGTTTTTTCATTTGAACGGATTATCAGTGTCGTTTTTGTGGAATACTGAAAGGGTGCGACTGTTTGACATACAGAGACTAAAACGTCCGTATATGTCGCATCGAAACTCCAATTGAGTCCAATCCAATTGGGTTAGTTAGATAATAAGATTATATAGAACTTTCGTTCACGTTCCAAGTCGGTTGGAACAATTTTATATTTTCGTTTCAACAGAATACTGAAAAGGTGTATGTAGTTTTCTGGTTGAAAAGGTGTCTATTGGATATACTTACCTTTTCATTTGTCCGTATTTTACTAAAACTGGTATAACTTTCAGTAGGAAACTCCGATTTGAATGGTTCAAATTGGGTTAGTTAGATAATGCGATTAGTTAGAACTTTCATGTTGTAATATATTTCATTTCAGCGAAGTACCAGTGTCGTTTTAATAAAATACCGAAAGGGTGCGACAGTTTGACATAAAGTCAGTAAAACGGCCGTAAAGTTCGGGTCCGAACTCCAATTGGGCTGGGCCAAATTGAGTTGGAAAGATAATAAGATTATCTACAACTTTTCTTTTAGTTGATTTTCTGTCAGATGAATTTACCATTTTCGTTCTGACAGATTACTGAAAGGGTATATGCAGTTTTCTGTTTGAAAAGGTGTATATGAGATATACATACCTTTAGGCATATCTTTATCTCTAATCAATTAATTCTATCATACTAGCATATTAGATAATTAATTATTTAGAATAATTAGTCTCCCTAAATAAATCATATGCATATTGAAAATCTTGTGATAGTGATATAATATGATTGTGTCACGAATTTAGAAACATGCAATGGCATGATCCCTCATAATATTTAAGTCATGGAAATGCCTTCCATATCCACAACCACCGAGTTTGGTGATTACATTTCACGTGGGTTCAGGCTAAAGTCGGGCACGTGATATTGTAACCATCGAAAGGGTGGCAAGCGTTAAATCGGGACTTGTGAGGCACAGGCTAAAGTCGACTCACTAGTAGCTTATTTGAACGATACGTTGGAGATGGTTGTGACTTAACCGTCCAGGCCAATCAGATTGGAGTTCGGGGCATAGATAGGATGCACACACGGAACTGGGATTGTATGGGATACGATCCATCACCGAAATCCTATAAAGGTTCAAGAGTCGTATTGGATACGATTGGATATAATCCTACCTAAATAACGGGATCCCACCCGATAGGCTAAAGTCACTTGTGGGAGGAACGGAAATATGGGTCTTGAGTGTTATGGACTTGGAGTCCCGTATCGGTATGAGGGTTATCGATTCGATAAAAATAACACATTCATATAATTATCATATAAGCATATAGATTAAGTACGCACGGTTAGGAGTTAATCTTCATCATCCGTTTAGAATTATGTTTTCAAGCAACACCAAATATATCGATGAGATCGATATGATAGATGGCTTTTGGGCCGGAATTACCGTCATTAACCTTGATAGGCAAAGAATAGTTCTTAGACTTAAAGGAACGTGTTGGACACGGAAATGGTAGATTCGGGGCTCGAGGCATTGGCTTTAGAGAAAGCCGGGTTCGATAAACTTTAAGAAGGAATCGAACGATATTACGTGCCTTGTGGTGGCATGCATAGACGCATATTCTCAAAATTGTTTTGAGAATTCGGATGTATATGAAAGTAAAACACAACGCTCATGAAATAGTTTCAAGAGCTAGAGCGCGTTGAATGATTCAATGCGGCTCAAAGAGTAGGTTAATTTTGAGACTCCTTATGGGTCTTGGATTAACACTCGTGTGTTGATGGTACGAGATTTGATCGTCGTGACCGAATATCATATTCATTCGATAGATAAGTTGATCCCGAAATTGCATGAGATGCGATTTAAATTTGAATTGGAGATGCTCGGAGTATCCGAGGAATCCAATGCATATAGATGCGTGGATGTCCTTGTAATTCAAAAGCGGGATCGAAAGAAATGTATGTCTAAGGGTATTTTGGGACAATGTTTTCCAAAATGGAAAGTTCGGACAAGGAGTTGTCCAAACTAGTGACTCAAAGAATGGTGAAATCCGGGGAGGATTAAACCTAGAAGTTGATTGCTTCCTTTGGCATTGCCGTCTTAGCCATATAAACAAGACTCGCGTATCTAGATTCCATGTGATGGATTGCTAGAATCATTCGAATTAGATTCGATTGATTAATGCGATACTTATTTATTAGGCAAGACGACAAAGGGCATCATTCTCCAAAGATTGGAGAAAGATCCGACGAATTATTGGAAATTATATTTACATATGATGTTCCGATAAGTTCCGAGACAAGAGGAGGCTATCGGTATTTTGTTACGTTTATGGACGGTTAAAGTAGATATGGAAATATCTATTTAATGCGTGCCGAAACGGAGACTTTTGAAAGGTTCAAAGAGTTTCAAAAACGAAATACGAAATCAACTAAGCAAGAAAATCAAAGCTTTTCGATAGGATCGAGAAGACGAGTATTTGAGCTAAACCTTTCGATAGGATTGAAGAGGCGATATTTGAGTCATGAATATTGATGATCATTTATGATTGTGGAATCGTTTCACGATTGTCTTCATTTGGAACATTGAGATGTGTCCGAAAAGAGGAAATGAACGCATGCTGGACATGGTTCAATAAATGATAAGCCAATAGGATCTCCCAAAAATGTTTTGGGGATACGCCCTTGAGACAGCGGCACTAATGAATGGTTGCATATAAGATATGGACCATAAACCTTCTAATCGGTACAAAAGACGCCATATGAGATATGGATCGGAATGGTTCCGAAGTTGTCATTTGTACATATTTGAGGATGTGGGTATATTTCGAAATTTGTTTCGGTTAAACTCAATCCCAAATCTGGAAATTGTTCGTTTATCCTTAAGGAAACTAAAGGGTATTAGTTCTAACGTCCCGACGAAAATGAGATTTTCGTGGCTCGAAGAGATGCCTTCTTGGAGGAGGACTAGATGCGCACAAGTTTGGAACTTGGTGCCATTTATCTCTATGCGGGCTAGTGGGAGTAGAATAAATCTCGAAAGAGTTCGAGATTTGAAAATGAACATTGTACCGATGAAAGTTGACATGGCTTCATCAAGAGTTGATGAACGCAAGTCGAACACACAAAGAAATTTTTCGTAGATCAAGTGGGCTATATCATAAGCCGGTAAATACGGATTTATCGTGGCTAATGATGATAGATCGAAATCATATGATGATTCGATATCCTACAAAGATGCAATGAAAAGTTGATTCCACATGACATGGTGTCATGAAATCTGAGATTCGATCCATGTAAATTATCAAGTTCAGAACTTGATTTCATCACTTTCTGGGATAGACCCGTGAAATGTGAGTGGGTTTTTCAAGATGAAGAACCTACATGGATAGGAATACGCATATATGTAAAGCGAGGTTTTTTGCGAAGAGTTTCATGCAATTCATAGTCGGACTATGAAGAAACGTTTTCGCATGTTGCCATGCTTTGACATTCTCGAAATTCTGCTTGCCATGGTCGCGTATTATGACTATGTGATGTGGCAAAATGGATGTCAAAACCGAATTTCTTGACAGAAATTTTATGAAAGGATGTGTACTTGACACAACCTTACGGTTTTGTCGATTCATAAGAATCAGGGATAAGATATGCACGCTTTAACGATCCATATGATGGATTAGAGAAAGCTTCTCGGAATTGGAATATTCGTTTTGACGAAGTTATAAACTGTTATAAAATTGTCGAAACGAATGGAAACTTTGTGTACACATGAAGGTTAGTGGGAGCTGCGTTATATTTCTTGTAACGACAAAGGATTTAGACGAGACCGCTTATGAAATAAGCGTGAAGATCTATAGGATAGATCTAAGAAGTTCCTCGTTCTATGTTATAGCACATATATCGACATATTGTTGAAAATGGTTTTCAACATATTACTCCTTGGCGGAGTTAAATCGAAATAAGCGTGAAGATCTATAGGATAGATCTAAGAAGTTCCTCGTTCTATGTTATAGCACATATATCGACATATTGTTGAAAATGGTTTTCAACATATTACTCCTTGGCGGAGTTAAATCGAAATGTCGAATGGCAGAAATTTTCAACGGCTCGATGTGAGACATCAAGCGGCGCGAAAAGTAATAATATGATGCCTTACATTTGATGTTAGGATCTATTATATCTGTCATGATATGTATGTGGCTATCTGTCACACAAATAAAGCGTCTAGTTCACCGTCAATAAAATTCATGGGAATCACATGAGTTTGAATTTAATTCGATTACATGAGACTAACTCTTATGAATGTATAATGGTTATACAAATATATACATAATGGTTATGTATTTTTAAACCCATCGAGATTTGTATTGATAGCGGTGAGGTTTATCCTTGAATACTTTGCGAAAGAATTCAGGATTTTTTATCTATAATGGTGTGGAGGACGTGTTGGTTATAAAGAGTTATAACAACAACAGTTTCCAAAGATTAAGCACGTCCAAATATGTAGCACGACTTTCGATCACAAAGTGTGTACATGTTTTGCTTAAATGAAAACACGGTTATGTGGAATGGTTCCACAAGACCAATAGTTTATGATTCTATTTACGGAGGCGAGTATATTGCGGTTATTAATCGCAAAAGGAAGTGGTATGGATCAAGGTTACATGACCAAACTCTAGTAGTCACGAGTTATCGGATTTATGGTTGTTTATTGCGTGAGACGCAATAGTACAAGCCAAAAATGCCGAGGTCATAACCACGTCTAGCCAATACTCAGAAAATTTCATTTGATCCATGAAATTTTATGAAAAGACGTGATCGTAGGTATTGGAAATGTTCCAATCCTGATGATGATTAACACTAGCGGGAACGTGCGGACCCGTTTACAAAATCGCTCTCTCGAGTCGCGCGTGACTGACATGCGATGACTATGGGTATGGAGATACCTAGAGGAGGAAGAAGAGAGTAGAGTGTAGTTATCTAATACGATAGTCCTCGCAGGTTATGGGTATGGAGATACCCATAGGTAAACGTTGTATCACCCAAATACTTAGTCCATATGAATGCATCCCTTTTAAAAATTTTGTTTACTTAAATTAATATGCATTCACCTTATATGAAAACTGTGTGCGGGTTGTGTAATATGATTGTTACATGAACCTTGATTTGAACTTGTGTGCACGTCAACATGGTTGAGGACTATGTGCAGCAAAGCAAAACCGTCACACTTAAAGTGTCATTTCTAAACATCCCTAGTCGCGTATCAGCTTGCTTAAGAGAGAAGCATTTCTATTATTAGATAATAGACTGAACGCGTACACTAGTACGTTAGCCGAGGAGATGATTATGTTTTGCTAATCATGGGACAAGGTGCTTGTCGAATCGGGAACGTAGATATATGTTAGGTTACATGTATTGGATATGACCGAAGCCGCGAGACCATGACATGGTTTAGTCATTATATATGGACTTGCGACGGATGGGGTTTTAGGTTCTTCAAACTTGAGGGGATCATTGATTGCGTTACGTGCGTAACACAATGCTTTGATATGATCTTACGCTCACCGTAATAGGGAGTTAAAAGGGTCATCATTGGGTATTGTCCGAAACACGGAATTCAATGTGTGTCTCCAAGATAAGAATTGTTTATTCCGAAAGGAAGAGATATCTCTTAGGCGCCGCTCGATGAATCGATTAACGAAATCTCTGGCCAGAGTCAATGATATTAATGGTTAATATCGATTGAAATTTGTTAAATCAACTCGGAATCGGGGAATAAGTGTAGTTAATCAAATTATAAGGATGACTATTACCATGCCTTTTGATTAACGGATATCGTAAACAAGAGAACTAGTAACCGCTATTCGAGATAGGCACAATGATCACAATCATTATTCGTTTAACATGGGTAGCTATGATGGAGTGACTAGATCCCGCTCATGAGCTTGTAGGCATTGGAAACAACCTACTGCCATCGTAAAGTCGAACCTACATGGTCACACAACGAGTCGTACTAAGTCGGGCTTGATCATAAAATCGGCACATTGGATGTGCATAGCTTGACATTTGATACGCGAGCTATATTCTCTAAAATCGTGCGTATTGGATATGCATGAGTACCTTTTTGGTAGATCTGAAATTGAGTGGGAGACTGAAGGAAATACAGTTTCAGGATCAACCGTAAAAGTGTACACGTAGATGAACGAATGTAAGCGTACATTCGTGGCCATAAATGTCAGTGGGAATATCCGATTTGAATGGTTCAAATTGGGTTAGATAGATAATTGGATTATCTATAACCTTCATGTAGAAATATATTTCATATGAACGAAGTATCAGTGTCGTTTATGTGAAATACCGAAAGGGTGCAACAGTATGACATACAGTTAGTAAAACAGTCATAACCTTTGCATACGAACTCCAATTGGGTTGGGACAAATTGGGTTGTGTAGATAATAAGATTATCTACAACTTTGATGTTGGGTGATTTTCTGTCAGAGAAATTTATCAATTTCGTCTGGACAGAATACTGACCAGGTTCATGCAGTATTCTGTGTGAAAGGATGTATATTGGATATACATGCCTTTTGACTAATCCTGATCCTATTAGATATAAATAGGATACTTTCTCTCTCCTCAAAAAGAAATTCAATCAGATTATTCTGCCAAAGACACAAGAGAAAAAGAGCAAATTCAGATTTGATCTTTTGTGAGTGAAAAGGTGCGAAGAGAGAGAAATCGAGAAAGGAGTTTCTCGAGTGATAGAGAATCGATTAGATCGAGCAAGTTCGCCGGTGCATCGTCTAGGCAGGTGCATCCGCGACCGACGTCTTACGAATCACCGTGGATACGAGTAGAGGAGTGACTCTTCGATTGTGACTCTTCGATTGTGATCGACTCGAGTAAGAAAGACGGTGGAAACGCTTGGACGCACGAGGACGAAGTCGAGTAAACCGGCGTAGCAAACGATTTGTGAAGGACGCGTGGTATGGGACGCGCGGATTGTCATCAACGTGACAGGAAATAGAAGGCGGCGATCAACCCTTCGTGTGCCATCAATTTGGCACTGGTATAGATCTATCCTTCTATTCGCATCGTACCCTCGAAGTCGTGGCGTGATCTCGGGAATCGGGGAATCGGACCGGGCCTTCATTCCGCTGCGCGGGGCCGGGGTCGAGGATATTTCCCAACACTTACTAACTAATTGACTAACAAAAATACTAACTAACTACCTAACTACTAGCTAACTAACTAACTAATAAATTGAATAACTAACTAATTAACTAACTAACTAAAAAACTAACTAACAGACTACCTAACTATTTTACTAAGAAACTAACTACCTTCTTATATGCATATTAACTAACAAACTAACTAACTAACGAATTAACTAATTGACTAACTAACTAGCTAACTAACAAGATAACTACTAGCTAACTAACTAACTAATTGACTAACAAACTACTAGCTCACTAACTAACTAATTAACTAACTAACTAACTAGCTAACTAACTACCTCACTAACTAATTACCTAACTACCTTCCAACAAACCCACTAACTAACTAACTAACTAACTAACTAATTAACTAACTCACTAACTAACTACCTAACTAACTAACTATCTTCCTACATACCTTTTAACTAACTAACTAACTAACTACCTTCCTACATACCCACTAACTAACTAACTAACAAACTATCTAACTAACTACTAGCTAACTAAGTAACTAATTAACTGAATAACTAATTAATTAACTAACTACCTAATAGATAACTAACTAGCTAACTAACTAACTAACTAGCTAACTATTCAACTAACTATCTAACTAACTAACTACCTTCTACATACATATAAACTAACTAACTAAATAACTACCTAACTAACTAACTCGCTAAATAACTATATAACTTAGTAACTAACTAACTGACTACTAGCTAACCAGCTAACTAACTAAGTAACTAACTAACTAACTAAGTAACCAACTAACTAACTAAATCACTGACTTATTAACAAACTAACTAACTAACTACCTTCCTACATACCCACTAAATAACTAACTAACTCACTAACTCACTAACTAACTACTAGCTAACTACTAGCTAGCTAACTAACTAACTAACTAACTAACTAGTTGACTAACTAACTAACGAGTTGACTAACTACTAGGTAACTAACTAACTAACTAACTAACTGACTAACTGACCATCTAACTAAATAATTAACTACCTTCTTACATACATATTAACTAACTAACTTACTAAAGAATTAACTAACAACCTAACTAACTAAATAACTAACCAACTAACTGACTAATAGGTAACTAACTAACTAACTAACTAACTAACTAACTAACTAACTGACTTACTAACTAACTACTAGAATACTAACGAACTAACTTACTAACTAACTAAATAACTAACTAACTAACTACTAGCTAACAAAGTAACTAACTGATTAACTAACTAACTTGTTAACTAATTAACTACTAGCTCACTTACTAACTAACTAACTAACTAACTACCGTCACACATACCTATTATTTAACTAACTAACAAACTACCTAACTACCTACCTACAAACCCACTAACTAACTAACTAACTTCCTACATACCTATTGGCTAACATACTAACTGACAAACTAACTAATTAACTAACTAACTAACTAATTACCTTCCTACATACCCACTACCTATCTAACGGACTAACTAACTAACTGACTACTAACTAAGTAACTAACAAACTAACTAACTAACGAATTAACTAAATAATTAGCTAACTAATTAATTAACTAACTACCTTCATACATACCTAATTAACTAACTAACTAGTTAGTTAATTAGAGAGCTAGTAGTTAGTTAGTTAGTAATTTAGTTAGTTAGTTAGTTAGTTAATATGTATATAAGAAGGAAGTTAGTTAGTTAAATAGTTAGTTAGTTAGTTAATTGTCTATTTGTTAGTCAGTCAGTTAGTTAGTTAGTTATCTATTTGTTAGTTAGTTAGTTAGTTAGTTAGTTAGTTAGTCAATTAGTTAGTTATTTAGTTAGTTAGTTAGTCAGCTAGTAGTTAGTTATTTAGTTAGTTAGTTAGTGGGTATGCAGGTAGGTCGGTAGTTAGTTAGTTAGTTAGTTAGCTAGCTAGATAGTCACTAGTTAGTTAGTTAGTTAGTTAGTTAATTAGTTAGTTAATTTGTTAGTTAGCTAGTTAGTTAGTGGATATGTAGTTAGGTAGTAAGTTAGTTAATTAGTTAGATAGTTAGTTAGTTAGTTAGTTAGTTAGTTAGTTAGTTAATTAGTTCGTTATTTAGTTAGTTAGTTAGTTAGTTAGTTAGTTAGCTAGTTAGTTAGTTAGACATTTTTTGGGTATGTAGGAAGGTAGTTAGTTAGTTAATTAGTTAATAAGTTAGTTAGTTAGTTAATTAATTAGTAAGTTAGTTAGTTTGCTAGTAGTTAGTTAGTTATTTAGTTAATTAGTTAGTTAATTAGCGAGTTAGTTAGTAAATTAGTTAGGTAGTGGGTATATGTTGGAAAGTAAATAGTTAATTAGTCAGTTAGCTAATTAGTTAGTTAGTTAGTTAGGTAGCTGGTTAGTTGGTTAGTTAGTTAGTTAATATGTATATAAGCAGGTTGTTAGTTAGATAAGTTAAATAAAAAGGTAAATAGTTAGTTAGTTAGTTTGGTAGTTAGTTAGTTAGTGGGTATGTAGGAAGGTAGTTAGTTAGTTAGTCAGTTTGTTAGTTAGTTAGTTAGTTAATAGGTATGTACGAAAATAGTTTGTTAGTTAGTTAGTCAGTTACTTAATTAGTTAGTTGGTTAGTTAGAGGGTTTGTAGGAAGGTAGTTAGTTAATTATTAAGTTAGGTAGTTAGTTAATTAGTTAGTTAATATGTATGTATGATGGTAGTTAGTTAGTAAGTTAGTTAAATAGTTAGTTAGTCAGTTAGTTAGCTAATGGTTAGTTAGTTAGTTAGTTAGTTAGTTAGTTCGTTAATTAGTTAGTTAGTTAGTTAGTTAGTTTGTTAGTTTGTTAGTTAGTGAGCTAGTAGTTAGTTAGTTAGTTAGTAAGTTAGTTTGTTAATCAGTTAGTTAGTTTGTTAGTTAGCTAGTAGTTAGTTAATTAATTAATTAGTTATTTAGTGAGTTAGTTAGTTAAACAGTTAGCTAATTAGTTTGTTTTTTTGTTAGTTAGTTAGTTAGTCAGTTAGTTAGTTAGTGGGTATGTAGTTAGTTAGTTAGTTAGTTAGTTAGTTATTTGGCTAGTTAGTTAGTTAATTAGTTAGTTAGTTAGTTAGTTAATTAGTTAGTTAGTTAGTTAGTTAATTAGTTAGTTAGTTAGTTAGTTTGTTAGCAAGTAGTTAGTTAGTCAGATAGTTAGTTAGTCAATTAGTTAGATAATTAGTTAGTTAATTAGATAGTTAGTTAGTTTGTTAGTTAGTGGGTATGCATGAAGGTAGGTAGTTAGTTAGTAAGTTAGTCAGTTAGCTAGCGAGCTAGCTAGTTAGCTAGTCATTAGTTAGTTAGTTATTTCGTTAGTTAGTTAATTTGTTAGTAAATTTGTTAGTTAGTTAGTTAGTTAGTGGGTATGTAGTTTGTTAGTTTGTTAGTTTGTTAGTTAGTTAGGTAGTTAGTAATTTGGCTAGATAGATAGTTAGTTAGTTAATCAGTTAGTTAGCTTGTTAGTTAGTTAGTTAATTAGTTAGTTAGTTAGTTAATTAGTTAGTTAGCTAGTAGGCAGTTAGTTAGTTAAATAGTTAATCCATTAGTTTGTTAATTAGTTTTTTAGTTAGTTAGATAGTGGGTATGTGGGAATGTAGCTAGTTAGTTAGTTGGACAGTTAGTTAGTTAGTTAGTTTGTTAATTAGTGGGTATGTACGAAGGTACTTAGTTAGTTAGTTAGTTAATTAGTTAGTTAGTTAGTTAGTTAGTTAGGTTGTTAGTTAATTAGTTAGTCAGTTAGTTAGTTAGTTAATATTTATGTAATAAGGTAGTTAGTTAAATAGTTAGATAGTTAGTTAATTAGTGAGTTAGTTTGTTAGTTAGTTATCTAGTAGTTATTTAGTTAGTTAGTTAGTTAGTTAATAGGTATGTGGGAAGGTTGTTAGTTAGTCGGTTAGTTAACTAGTAGTAAGTTAGCTAGTTAGTTTGTTAATTAGTTAGTTAGTTAGTTAGTAAATTAATTAGTTAGTGGGTATGTAGAAAGGTAGCTAGCTAGTTAGTTAGTTAGTTAATTAGTTAGTTAGTTAGTTAGTTAATATGTATATAAGAAGGAAGTTAGTTAGTTAAATAGTTAGTTAGTTAGTTAGTTATCTATTTGTTAGTAAGTTAGTTAGTTAGTTAGTTATCTATTTGTTAGTTAGTTAGTTAGCTAGGCAGTCAATTAGTACGTTATTTAGTTAGTTAGTTACTTAGTTAGTTAGTTAGTAAGCCAGTAGTTAGTTAGTTATTTAGTTAGTTAAATAGTGGGTATGCAGGAAGGTAGGTAGTTAGTTAGTTAGTTAGTTAGCTACTTAGCTAGTGGTCAGTTAGTTAGTTATGTAGTTAATTAGTTAGTTAATTAGTTAGTTAGTTAGTGGTTATGTAGTTAGTTGGTTAGTTAGTAAGTTAGTTAGTTATGTAGTAGTTAGTTAGTTAGTTAATTAGTTAGCTAGTTAGTTCATATGTATGTAGAAAGGTGGTTAGTTTGTTTGTTAGTCAGTTTGCTAGTAGTTAGTTAGTTAATTAGTTAGTTAGTTAGTGAGTTAGTTAGTAAATTAGTTAGGTAGTGGGTATATGTAGGAAGGCAGCTAATTAGTTAGTTAGTTAGTTAGTTAGTTAGTTAGTTAGTTGGTCAGTCAGTTAGTTAATATGTATATAAGAAGGTTGTTAGTTAGTTAGGTTAAATAAAAAGGTAAATAATTAGTTAGTTAGTTACGTAGTTAGTTAGTTAGTGGGTATGTAGGAAGGTAGTTAGTTAGTTAGTTAGTTAGTTAGTTAGTTATGTTGTTAGTTAATTAGTTAGTTAGTTAGTCAGTTAGTTAATATTTATGTAAGAATGTAGTTAGTTAGATAGTTAGATAATTAGTTAATTAGTTAGTCAGTTAGTTAGTTATCTAGTAGTTAGTTAGTTAGTTAGTTAGGTAGTTAGTTAGTGAATATGTATGTTGGAAGGAAGTTAGTTAGTCGGTTAGTTAGGTAGTAGTAAGTTATCTAGTTAGTTAGTTAATTAGATAGTTAGTTAGTTAGTAAATTAATTAGTTATTGGGTATGTTGGAAGGTAACTAGTTAGTTAGTTACTTAGTTAATTAGTTAGTTAGTTTGCTTGTTTGTTAGTTAGTTTGTTAATATGTATATAAGAAGTTAGTTAGTTAGTTAGTTAAATTGTTAGTTAGTTTGTTAGTTATCTATTAGTTTGTTAGTTAGTCAATTAGTTAGTTATTTAGATAGTTAGTTAGTTAGTTAGTTAGTTAGCTAGTAGTAGTTAGTTAGTTAGTTAACTTATTAATTGACTAACTAACTTACTGACTAACTAACAAATAGATAATTAACTAACTAACTAACTAACAAATAGACAACTAACTAACTGACTAACTATTTAACTAACTAACTTCCTTCTTATATACATATTAACTAACTAACTAACTAACTAACTTACTAACTAACTAACTAACTAATAAACTAACTAACTAACTAGCTAGCTACCTTCCTACATACCCACTAACTAATTAATTTACTATGTCTAACTAACTAATTAACAAACTAACTAGCTAACTTACTACTAACGAACTAACCGACTAACTACCTTCCAACATACCTATTAACTAACTAACTAAATAACTAAATAACTACTAGATAACTAACTAACTAACTAACTAACAAACAAACAAACAAATTAACTAACTATCTAACTATCTAACTAACTAACTTCTTACATAAATATTAACTAACTAACTAACTCACTAATTAATTAACTAACAACATAACTAACTAACTAACTAACTAACTAACTAACTAACTAAGCAACTAACTAACTAAGTACCTTCGTGCATGCCCACTAACTAACAAACTAACTAGCTAACTAACGAACTACCTACCTTCCTACATACCCACTATCTAACTAACTAACAAACTAATTAACATACGAATGGACTAACTATTTGACTAACTAACTAACTACTAGCTAACTAACTAATTAACTAACTAACTAACTAATTAACTAACAAACTAACTAGCTAACTAACTGATTAACTAACTAGCTAACTAACAAGCCAAATAACAAACTAACAAACTAACAAACTAACTAACTACATACCCACTAACTAACTAGCTAACTAACAAATTAACTAACTAATTAACTAACTAACTAACTAACTAACTAACCAGTGACTATCTAACTAGCTAGCTAGCTAGCTAACTAACTAACTAACTAACTACCTACCTACCTTCATGCATACCCACTAACAAACAAACTAACTAACGAACTAATTATCTAACTAATTAATTAACTGACTATATCTGACTAATTAACTACTACATAACAAACAAACTAACAAACTAACAAATTACCTAACTAACTAACTAATTAACTAACTAACTGACTAACTAACTAACCAATTAACTAACTAACTAACTAACTAACTTGCCGAATAACTAGCTAACGAACTAACTAACTAACTACATACCCACTAAATAACTAACTAACTAACTAACTAACAAACTAACAAACTAATTAGCCAACTGTTTAACTAACTAACTAACAAAATAACTAACTAATTAACTAACTAACTAACTACTAGCTAACTAACTGATTAACAAACTAACTTACTAACTAACTAACTAACTAACTACTAGCTCACTAACTAACTAAGTAACTAACTAACTAGCTGACTAACTAACTAACTAACTAATTAACGAACTAATTAACCAACTAACTAACTAACTAACCACTAGCTTACTACATATACCCACTACCTAACTAATTTACTAACTAACTCACTAACTAACTAATTAACTAACTAACTACTAGCAAACTAAAAAACTAACTTACTAATCACCTTTCTACATACATATTACCTAACGAACTAACTAATTAACTAACTAATTAACTACTAGATAACAAACTAACTTACCCACAAACCAACTAACTACATACCCACTAACTTACTAACTAATTAACTAACTAATTAACTACATACCTAACTAACTGACCACTAGCTAAGTAGCTAACTAACTAACTAACTAACTAACTAACTACCTACCTTCCTGCATACCCACTATTTAACTAACTAAATAACTAACTAACTACTGGCTGACTAACTAACAGACTAAGTAACTAAATAACTAACTAATTGAATAACTAACTAACTAACAAATAGATAACTAACTAACTAACTAACTATTTAACTAACTAACTTCCTTCTTATATACATATTAACCAACTAACTAACTAATTAACTAACTAAGTAACTAGCTAGCTACCTTCCTACATACCCACTAACTAATTAATTTACTAACTAACTAACTAACTAATTAACAAGCTAACTTACTACTAGTTAACTAACCGACTAACTAACTACTTTCCAACATACCTATTTACTAACTAACTAACAAACTAAATAACTACTAGATAACTAACTAACTAACTAACTAATTAACTAACTATCTAACTATTTAACTAACTACCTTCTTACATATATATTAACTAACTAACTAACTAACTAACTAATTAACTAAGAACTCTAACTAACTAACTAACTAACTAATTAACTAACTAACTAACTAAGTACCTTCGTACATACCCACTAACTAACACACTAACTAACCAACAAACTAGCTAACTAACTAACTAGCTACCTTCCCACATACCCACTATCTAACTAACTAACAAACTGATGGACTAACTATTTGACTAACTAACTAACTACTAGATAACTAACTAATTAACTAACTAACTAACTAATTAACTAACTAACTAATTAGCTAACTAACGGATTAACTAACTAACTATCTATCTAGCCAGATAACTAACTAACTAACTAACTAACTAACTAACTAACAAACTACCAAACTTACAAACTACATACCCACTAACTAACTAACTAACTAACTAACAATTTAACTAACTAACTAACTAACTAACTTACTTACAAATAACTAGCTAACTAGCTAGCTACCTAGCTAGCCGACCAACTAACTAACTAACTACCTACCTTCAAGCATACCCACTAATTAACTATCTAACTAACGAACTAATTAACTAACTAACTACCTGACTAACTAACTACTTGCTAACTAACTAACTAACTAACTAATGAACTAACTAATTTCTAACTAATTAACTAACCGACTAACTAACTAATTAACTAACTAACTAACTAGCCAAATAACTAACTAACTGACTAGCTAACTAACAAACAAACATACTAATTTAGCTAACTGTTTAACTAACTAACTAACTAAATAACTAACTAATTAACTAACTGACTACTAGCTAACTAACAAACTAACTAACTGATTAACAAACTAACTCACTAACTAACTAACTACTAGCTCACTAACTAACTAACTAACAAACTAATTAACTAACTAACTAACTAATTAACGAACTAACTAACTAACTAACAAACTAACCACTAGCTAACTAACTAACAAACTAACTAATTAACTAACTTACTAACTAACTACCTTCATACATACCTATTAACTAACTAATTAACTAACTACCTAACTTACTAATTAACTAACTACCTTCCTACAAACCCACTAACTAACCAACTAACTAATTAAGTAAGTAAGTAACTACCTAACAAACAATTTTCATACATACCTATTAACGAACTGACTAACTAAGTAACTAATTAACTAACTAACAGACTACCTACCAACCTTCCTACATACCCACTAACTAACTAACTAAATAACTAACTAACAAACTACTAGCTAACTAACTAACTAACTAACTAAATAACTAAATAATTGACTAACTAACTAACTAACTAACTAACTAACAAATAGAAAACTAACTAACTAACAATTTAACTAACTAACTTCCTTCTTATATACATATTAACAAACTAACAAACAAAGAAACTAACTAACTAACTAATTAACTAACTAACTAACTAACTAGCTACCTTCCTACATACCCACTTAGTTAGCTAGTAGTTAGTTAGTTAGTTAAATAGTTAGTCCATTAGTTTGTTAATTAGTTAGTTATGTTGTTAGTTAATTAGTTAGTGAGTTAGTTAATTAGTTAGTGAGTTAGTTAGTTAGTTAATATTTATGTAAGAAGGTAGTTAGTTAGATAGTTAGAAAGTTAGTTAATTAGTTATTTTGTTAGTTAGTTATCTAGTAGTTAGTTAGTTAGTTAGGTAGTTAGTTAGTGAATATGTATGTTGGAAGGAAGTTAGTTAGTCGGTTAGTTTGCTAGTAGTAAGTTATCTAGTTAGTTAGTTAATTAGATAGTTAGTTAGTTAGTAAATTAATTAGTTAGTGGGTATGTAGGAAGGTAGCTAGTTAGTTACTTATTTAATTAGTTAGTTAGTTAGTTAGTTAGTCAGTTAGTTTGTTAATATGTATATAAGAAGGAAGTTAGTTTGTTAAATTGTTAGTTAGTTAGTTAGTTATCTATTAGTTAGTTCGTTAGTTAGTTAGTCAATTAGTTAGTTATTTAGTTAGTTAGTTAGTTAGTAAGTTAGTTAGTTAGCTAGTAGTTTGTTAGTTAGTTATTTTGTTAGTTAGTTAGTGGGTATGTAGGAACGTAGGTAGTTAGTTAGTTAGTTAGTTAATTAGTTAGTTATATAGTTAGTTAGTTAGTTAATAGGTATGTAGGAAAATTGTTAGGTAGTTAGTTAGTTAGTTAGTTACTTAATTAGTTAGTTGTTTAGTTAGTGGTTTGTAGGAAGGTAGTTAGTTAATTAGTAAGTTTGGTAGTTAGTTAATAGGTATGTATGAAGGTAGTTAGTTAATAAGTTAGTTAATTAGTTAGTTAGTTAGTTAGTTAGTTAGCTATTTAGTTTGTTACTTAGTTAGTTACTTAGTTAGTTAGTGAGTTAGTAGTTAGTTAGTTAGTTAATAAGTTAGTTTGTTAATCAGTTAGTTAGTATGTTAGTTAGCTAGTAGTTAGTTAGTTAGTTAGTTAGTTATTTAGTTAGTTAGTTAAATAGTTAGCTAATTAGTTTGTTTGTTAGTTAGTTAGTTAGTTAGTTAGTTAGTTTGTTAGTGGGTATGTAGTTTGTTAGTTAGTAAGTTAGTTAGTAAGTTAGTTAGTTAGTTATTTGGCTAGTTAGTTAGTTAGTTAGTTAGTTAGTTCGTTAGTTAGTTTGATAGCTAGTAGTTAGATAGTCAGTTAGTTAGTTAGTCAGATAGTTTGTTAGTTAATTAGTTAGATAATTAGTTAGTTAATTAGTTCGATCGTTTGTTAGTTAGTTAGTGGGTATGCATGAAGGTAGTTAGTTAGTTAGATAGTTAGTTAGTTAGCTAGCTAGCTAGGTAGTTAGTCATTAGTTAGTTCGTTAATAAGTTAATTAGTCAGTTAATTAGTTAGTTAGTTAGTTAATTAATGGGTATGTAGTTAGTTAGTTAGTTAGTTAGTTAGTTAGTTAGTTAGTTAGTTAGTTAGTTAGTTAGTTAGTTAGTTATTTGGCTAGTTAGTTAGTTAGTTAGATAATCAGTTAGTTAGTTAGTTAGTTAGTTAGTTAGATAGTTAGTTAAATAGTTAGTTAGCTAGTAGATAGTTAGTTAGTTAAATAGTTAGTTAATTAGTTAGTGAATTAGTTAGTTAGTTAGTTAGTTAGATAGTGGGTATGTAGGAAGGTAGTTTGTTAGTTGGTTGGCTAGTTAGTTAGGTAGTTAGTTAGTTAGTTAGTTAGTTAGTTAGGTACTTAGTTAGTTAGTTAGTTAGGTTGTTAGTTAATTAGTTAGTTAGTTAGTTAATATTTATGTAAGAAGGTAGTTGGTTAGATAGTTAGAAAGTTAGTTAATTAGTTAGTTAGTTAGTTAGTTAGTTATCTAGTAGTAAGTTAGTTAGTTAGTTAATAGGTGTGTTGGAAGGTAGTTAGTTAGTCGGTTAGTCAGCTAGTAGTAAGTTAGCTAGTTAGTTAGTTAATTAGTTGGTCAGTTAGTTAGTAAATTAATTAGTTTGTGGGTATATAGGAAGGTAGGTAGCTAGCTAGTTAGTTAGTTAATTAGTTAGTGGGTAAATAGTTAGTTAGTTAGTTAGGTAGTTAGTTAGTTAGTGGGTATGTAGGAAGGTAGTTAGTTATTTAGTCAGTCGGTTAGTTAGTTAATTAGTTAGTTAGTTAGGTTGTTAGTTAATTAGTTAGTTAGTTAGTTAGTTAGTTAGTTAGTAGTTATGTAAGAAGGTAGTTGGCTCGATAGTTTGATAGTTAGTTAATTAGTTAGTTAGTTAGTTATCTAGTAGTTAGTTAGTTAGTTAGTTAGTTAGTGAATAGGTATGTTAGAAGGTTGTTAGTTAGTCGGTTAGTTAGCTAGTAGTAAGTTAGCTAGTTAGTTAGATAATTAGTTAGTTACTTAGTAAATTAATTAGTTAGTGGGTATGTAGGAAGGTAGCTAGTTAGTTAGTTAGTTAGTTAGTTAATTAGTCAGTTAGTTAGTTAGTTAGTTAGTTAGTTAGTTTGTTAATATGTATATAAGAAGCAAGTTATTTAGTTAAATTGTTAGTTAGTTAGTTATCTGTTAGTTAGTTAGTTAGTTAGTTAGTTAGTTAGTTAGTCAATTAGTTAGTTATTTAGTTAGTTAGTTAGTTAGTTAGCTAGTAGTTTGTTAGTTAGTTATTTAGTTAGTCAGTTAGTGGGTATGTAGGAAGGTAGGTAGGTACTTAGTTAGTTAGTTAATTTGTTAGTAAGTTAGTTAGTTAGTTAATAGGTATGTAGGAAAATAGTTAGTTAGTTAGTCAGTTTGTTACTTAATTGGTTAGTTCGTTAGTTAGTGGGTTTATATGAAGGTAGTTAGTTAATTAGTAAGTTAGGTAGTTAGTTAATTGGTTAGTTAATAGGTATGTATGAAGGTAGTTAGTAAGTAAGTTAGTTAATTAGTTAGATAGTTAGTAAGCTAGTGGTTAGTTAGTTAAATAGTTAGTTAGTTAATTTAGTTTATTAGTTCGTTAATTAGTTAGTTAGTTAGTTAGTTAGCTGATGTGAGGCAAATGGAACACGTTTTACGAATCTTATTTAGGGATTTTAGCCCTTGTGAAGTTATATTCTATGCTTTTATGATACATATTTCAAACATCATGAATATTTCTACACCAATTTGTTGTTTGCCCATTTTCAGGAGAGAGAGGAATAATTTTGGAATTTGGTCAGCACCATTGCCTCCGGCATGCCGAAGACAGTCAAAACGATATATCACATCGATATATTCGGTGAAGGATCGAGGCGGGAAAGGCAAAAACAAAAGAAGAAGATCACCAAACTGCTGCAACGCACAGGGCCTGGCCGCAGAGGCAAAATTCACAGCCCACGCAGGCAAAATTCACAGCCCACGCCTAGCCCCCGCTCTCAGCCCATGCACAAGCCCCAACCAGCTAATTTGTTGCCTTCTTTAGATTGATTTGTTGCCTTCTTAGTTGATTTGTTGCTCCCCAAAACCTTCCATTTCTCCCTCATCCAGCCCCAAAACCTTCCATATCTCCCCAAAACCTTCCATTTCTCCCTCATCCAGCCCCAAAACCTTCCATATCTCCCTCAACCAATCAGAAGACACCATGAAGCCTATAAATAAGACCCTAAGGCCAAGGGCAAACCATCTCTCCTGCCCCCCTTTTTCTCTCCCCTTTGGGGGCAAGCTCTCTACCATCTCTCTCCACAAACTCTTCCAAGAAACAAACAAGATTCAACCAAGAACCGTGAAATTCAAGACCAACTCTTTGGTAGAGGCGTTCTTGCCCTAGGGTTGTACGTGACGAAATTGGAGTTAAGGCGTTCTTCCTCCATCTCGACACAAGGAAAGGATCGGTCATTCGTGCGGAAGGCGTTCTTCGACGAATTGAAGAGGATCCGCGTGAGAAGAAACGGAGACTCGAGTTGGCGTTCAACCGGATCGACGGGAAGGCATCGACACAAGTCACTAGGTGTTCTAGGGCTTGATTAGGTGGTTTCTTTCTTTTATTTCAGTTTTTGGTTGTGATTCTTTTAATAAATTCTTGTGTTGATTAATAAACTTGAGATTGAATTGAGTTCTTTTGCTTTCTTTAAATATTTTCTTTTGTTCTAAACTTGTCAATTTTCATGATCTCCTTCCAAATATGCTAAAAACCAATTCTTTCATTGCGTAGATCTTGATTTCTAGTTTCGGGAACTTTTTGAATCATTGAATTTCATGAAATATTTGAATTGATATGAATTTTTGAAAACTGTCACTTAAACTGAAAACCTGCTGTTTCCAGAGATTGTTTTTTAGAGACCTGATTGTAATTCGTTAATAACTTTTTATTCCGTTGTCCAAATTGTTTGAAATTTTAGGATAAGTTTCATAATATTCAGACCTCTCCCTAGACAAATTTTCATTAATTTTGGAAACTTAGAAATAATTATTTTAACGATCTGAATTTTAATCATATTTTGACGCAATAGCTCCCTGTGGAACGAATCCTTACATACTTAGTCTATACAATCTTTAGTATTCACATGTTTCTTGTTTGATTTACGGTATTTTTATTCAACGATATAACCTAAGTGTTAGCCAAAAACCCGCTATCATTAGCTTGTTAGTTAGTTACTTAGTTAGTTAGTGAGCTAGTAGTTAGTTAGTTAGTTAGTAAGTCAGTTTGTTAATCAGTTAGTTAGCTAGTAGTTAGTTAGTGAAATAGTTAGTTATTTAGTAAGTTAGTTAGTTAAACAGTTGGCAAATTACTTTGTTTGTTTGTTAGTTAGTTTGTTAGTTAGTGGGTATGTAGTCAGTAAGTTAGTTAGTTAGTTAGTTAGTTAGTTAGTTAGTTATTTAGTAAGTTAGTTAGTTAAACAGTTGGCAAATTACTTTGTTTGTTTGTTAGTTAGTTTGTTAGTTAGTGGGTATGTAGTCAGTAAGTTAGTTAGTTAGTTAGTTAGTTAGTTAGTTAGTTAATTAGTTAGTTAGTTAGTTAGTTAGTCAATTAGTTAGTTAGTTAGTTAATTAGTTAGTTAGTTAGTTAATTAGTTAGTTAGTTAGTTAGTTTGTTAGGTAGTAGTTAGTTAGTCAGATTGTGAGTTAATTAATTAGTTAGATAATTAGTTTGTCTATTAGTTCATTAGTTAGTTTGTTTGTTAGTGGGTATGAATGAAGGTAGGTAGTTAGTTAGTTAGTTAGTTAGTTAGTTAGGTAGCAAGCTTGCTAGTTAGATAGTCACTGGTTAGTTAGTTAGTTAGTTAGTTAATTAGTTAGTTAATTTGTTAGTTAGCTAGGTAGTTAGTGGGTATGTAGTTAGTTAGTTTGTTAGTTAGTTATTTGTCTAGTTAGTTAGTTAGTTAGTTAATCAGTTAGTTAGTTAGTTCGTTAGTTAGTTAGTTAGCTTTTAGTTAGTTAGTTAGTTAGTTAGTTTATTACTTAGTTAGTTAGTTAGTAAGTATTTAGTTAGTTAGTTAATTTTTTCGTTATTAGTTAGTTAGTTTGTTAATAAGTTAGTTAGTTAATGGTTATTTTCGGAAGGTAGCTAGTTAGTTAGTTAGTTAGTTAGTTAATTAGTCAGCTAGTTCGTTAGTTAGTTAGTTAGTTAGCTATTAGTTAGTTAATTAGTTAGTTAGTTAGTTAGTTAGTTAATTTGTTAGTTAGTTAGTTATCTAGTAGTTAGTTAGTTAGTTAATAGGTATGTAAAAAGGTCGTTAGTTAGTTAGTTAGTTTGCTAGTAGTTAGTTAGCCAGTTAAGTAGTTAGTAAATTAGTTAGTTAGTTTGTTAATTTGTAAGCAAATTAGTTAGTTAGTGGGTATGTAGGAAGGTAGCTAGTTAGTTAGTTAGTAAATTGATTAGTTAGTTAGTTAGTTAATTAGTTAGTTAATATGTATATAAGAAGGTAGTTAGTTAGTTAGTTAAATAAAAAGTTAAATAGTTAGTTAGTTTGTTAGTTAGTTTGTTAGTTATCTATTAGTAAGTTAGTTAGTTAGTTAGTTAATTAGTTTGTTATTCAATTAATTAGTTAGTTAATTAGTTTGTTATTCAATTAATTAGTTAGTTAATTAGTTTGTTATTCAATTAATTAGTTAGTTAGTTAGCTAGTAGTTAGTTAGTTATTTAGTTAGTTAGTTAGGTAGTAGGTGGGTATGTAGGAAGGTAGTTAATTAGTTCGTTAGTTAGTTAGTTAGTTAGATAGTTAGTTAATTGGTATGTAGGAAGATAGTTAGTTAGTTAGTTAGTTAGTTAGTTAGTTAGTTAGTGGGTTTGTAGGAAGGTAGTTAGTTAGTTAGTTAATTAATTAATTAGTTAGTTAGTTAGTTAGTTAATAGGTATGTAGGAAGATAGTTAGTTAGTTAGTTAGTTAGTTAGTTAGTTAGTTAGTTAGTTAGATATTTAGTTAGTTAGTAGGTTTGTAGGAAGGTAGTTAAGTAATTAGTTAGTCAGGTAGGTAATTAGTTAGTTTGCTAATAGGTATGTATGAAGGTAGTTAGTTAGTTAATTAGTTAACTAATGAATTGGCTAATTAGTTAGTTAGTAAGTTAGTTAATTAGTTAATTAGTTAGTTAATTAGTTAGTTAGTTAGTTAGTTAGTTAGTGAGCTAGTTAGTTAGTTAGTTAGTTAGTTAGTGAGTTAGTTAGTTAATCAGTTAGTTAGTTAGTTAGCCAGTAGTTAGTTAGTTTGTTAGTTAATTAGTTAGTTAATTAATTTGTTAGTTATTGAGTTGGTTATTTAGTCAGTTATTAGTTAGTTAGTTGAATAGTTAGTCCATTAGTTAGCTAGTTAGTTAGTTAGTTAGTTAGATAATGGGTAGTTAGTTAGTTAGCTAATTAGTTAGTTAGTTAGTTAATTAGCTAGTTAGTTAGTTAGTTAGTTAATTAGTTAGTTAGTTAGTTAGTTAGTAAGTGGGTATGTACGAAGGTAACTAACTAACTAACTAACTAACTAACTAACTAACTAACTAACTAATTAACTAACTACAAGCTAACTAACTAACTAACTTACTCACTAACTAAATAACTAACTAATTAACTAACTAACTAACTAACTAACTACCTCCTAGCTAACTAACTAACTAACTAACTAACTAACTAACTAACTACCTTTAAACATAACTATTAACTACCTAACTAACTAACTACATAACTCACTAATTAACTGACTGCCTTCATACCAACCCACTAACTTACTAACTAACTAACTTACTAGCTAACTAACTAACTAACTAACTAACTTACTAACTTACAATATTCCTACATACCTATTAACTAGCTAACTTACTACCTTCCTACATGCCCATTAAATAACTAACTAACTAACCATTACCTAGCTAACTAACTAACTAACCAAATAACCAACTAACCAAGTACTAACTAACTAACTAACGAACTAACTAACTAACTGAATAACTAACTAGTTAACTAACTAACCAACTACTAGATAACTAACTAACTAACTAACTAACTAAATAACTAAGTTATTAACTAACTAACTACCTACCTTCTATATACCCACAAACTATCTAATTAACTAACTAGCTAACTAACTAACTACTAGCTAACTAACAAACTAACTAAACTGACTAACTAACTAACTAACTTACTAACTTCCTTCCGACATACCCATTATCTAACTAACTAACTAACTGACTGACTAACTAACTAGCTAACTAATGGACTAAATATTCAACTATCTAACTAATAGCTAACTAACTAACCAACTAAATAACTAACTAATTAATTAACTAACTAACTAACTAACTAACTAACTAACTACTAGCTAACTAACTAACTAACTGATTAACTAACTAACTCACTAACTAACTAACTAACTAACTAACTAACTACTAGCTCACTAACTAACTAACTAACTAACTAACTAATTAACTAATTAATTAACCAATTAACTAACTTACTAACTAACTAACTAACTAACTAACTACTAGATAGCTAACTATGTACCTTTTTATTTAACTTAACTAACTAACAACCTTCTTATATACATATTAACTAACTGACTAACAAACTTACTAGCTAACTAAAAAATTAACTAACTAATTACCTTCCTAAATATACCCACTACCTAACTAATTTACTAACTAACTCATTAACTAACTAACTAATAAACTAACTAACTAACTAACTAACTATTAGCAAACTAACTAACTAACTAACTACCTTTGTACAAACATATTAACCAACTAACTACCTAATTAACTAACAAACTAACTACTAGATAACTAACTAACTTACTAACTAACCAACTAACTTCATACCCACTAACTAACTAACTAATTAACTAACTTATTAACTACATAACTAACTAACTGACTACTAGCTAAGTAGCTAACTAATTAACTAACTAACTAACTACCTACCTTCCTGCATACCCACTAACTAACTAACTAAATAACTAACTACAAGCTGACTAACAAACTAACTAAATAACTATGTAATTGACTAACTAACTAACTAACTAACTAACTAACTAATAGATAACTAACAAACTAACTAACAATTTAACTAACTAACTTCCTTCTTATATACATATTAACAAACTAACTAACTAACTAATTAACTAACTAACTAGCTACCTACCTACCTTCCTACATACCCACTAACTAATTAATTTACTAACTAACTAACTAACTAACTAATTAACTAACTAACTAGCTACCTAACTAATTAACTATCTACTGGATAACTAACTAACTAACAAACTATCTAACTATCTAAGTAACTACCTTCGTACATAAATATTAACTAACTAACTGACTAATTAACTAACAACCTAACTAATTAACTAACTAACTAACTAATTAACTAACTTTCTAACTTACTACTAGCTAATTACTAACCGACTAACTAACAACCTTCCAACATACCTATTAACTAACTAACTAATTAACTAACAACTAGATAACTAACTAACTAACTAACTAACTAATTAACTAACTATCTAACTATCTAACTAACTACCTTCTTACATAAATATTAACTAACTAACTAACTAACTAATTAACTAACAACCTAACTAACTAACTAACTAACTAACTAACTAATTAACTAACTATCTAACTATGTACCTTCGTACAAACCCACTAACTAACTAATTAACTAACTAACTAGCCAATTAACTAACTAACTACCTACCTACATACCCACAATCTAACTAACTAACTAACAAACAAATTAATTAACCGATGAACTAACTATTTAACTATCTAACTGACTAATTAACTAACTCACTACTAGCTAACTAACTAACTAACCAACTGATTAACTAACTAACTAACTAACTAACTAGCCAAATAACTAACTAACTAACTAACTACCTAACTAATTAACTGACTAATTAACTAATTAACGAACTAACTAATGACTAACTACCTACCCAGCTAGCTAACTAACTAACTAACTAACTAACTACCTTCATGCATACCCACTAACTAACTAACTAACTAACGAACTAATTAACTAACTAATTATCCAACTAATTAACTAACTAACTATATGACTAACTAACTAACTGACTAACTAACTACAAGCTATCAAACTAACAAACTAACTAACTAATTAACTAACTAACTCACTAACTAACTAACTAAGCAACTCAGTAATTAACTAAGTAACTAACAAACTAGCTACCTTCCTACATACCCACTAACTAATTAATTTACTAACTAACTAACTAACTAATTAACTAACTAACTAGATAACTTACAACTAGCTGACTAACTAACTTCCTTCCAACATACCTATTCACTAGCTAACTACCTAACTAACTACTAGATAACTAACTAACTAACTAACTAATTAACTAACTATCTAACTATCTAACTAACTACCTTCTTACATAAATATTAACTAACTAACTAACTAACTAGCTAATTAACTAACAACCTAACTAACTAACTAACTTACTTACTAACTAACTAACTAACTAGCTAACTAATTAACTAACTAACTCACTAACTAACTAACTAACTAACTAACTAACTAACTGTATTCCAACATACCTATTAACTAACTAACTAACTAACTAACTAACTAACTGACTGACTAACTAACTAACTAACTAACTAACTAGCTAACTAATTAACTAACTAACTAACTTACTAAATACCTATATTCCTACATACCTATTAACTAACTAACTAACTTAGTGACTAATTGACTAACTAACTAACTAACTAACTACCTTCCTACATACCCACTTACTAACAAACTAACTAACAAACTAACAAACTAACTAACTAACTACTAGCTAACTAACTAACTAATAAATTGAATAACTAACTAATTAACAAACTAACTTACTTACTAATAGATAACTAACTAACTAACAAACTAACTAACTAACAAACTAACTAACTAACTAACTATTTCACTAAGAAACTAACTACCTTCTTATATGCATATCAACTAACAAACTAACTAACTAACGAATTAACTAACTGGCTAACTAACTAGCTAACTAACAAGATAACTACTAGCTAACTAACTAACTAACTGATTAACTAATTAACTTACTATCTAACTAATTAACGAACTACTATCTCACTAACTAACTAATTAACTAACTAACTAACTAGCTAACTAACTACCTAACTAACTAATTACCTAACTACCTTCCTGCAAACCCACTAACTAACTAACTAACTATCTAATTAACTAACTCACTTACTAACTACCTAACTAACAAACTATCTTTCTACATACCTTTTAACTAACTAACTAATTAACTAACTAACTAACTAACTAACTACCTTCCTACATACCCACTAACTAACTAACTAACTATCTATCTAACTAACTACTAGCTAACTAAGTAACTAATTAACTGAATAACTAACTAATTAACTAACTACCTAATAGATAACTAACTAGCTAACTAACTAACTAACTAACTAACTAACTATTTAACTAACTATGTAACTAACTAACTACCTTCTACATACATATAAACTAACTAACTAAATAACTAACTAACTAACTAACTGCCTAAATAACTAACTAACTAACTAACTAACTACCGATATTAATAACTAAATAACTAACTAACTAACTGCCTTAATAATTGGAAAGCTGCGCTTCTTTCAATAGGAGGGAGAGTGATATTAATAAACTCAGTCCTAAGCTCACTACCGATATTTTATTTCTCGGTATTCAAATTCCCAATTTGGGTATTGAGAGAGATTGATAAAATAAGGAAACAGTTTATATGGAAAGGTAATAAAGATAGTGGCTTGAATTTGGTAAAATGGGAAAGAGTAATCAGACCTAAGAGTAAGGGAGGAATGGGGATTATGGATTTGGAAAAGTTTAATAAATCGCTCTTGATCAAATGGGTATGGAAGTACTTCACTAATTCTGGTGAAGGAAATTTGAGATGGACCCACATGGTCAGCAACATTTATAAGCAAGAAAAGAATGAGAAAGATTCTTATTTTTGGAAAGAGAGAAAGAAATTGGTGGGGGAATTTTGTAAATATTCCATATTCGTCCCAGGAAATGGAAAGCTGATAGATTTTTGGGAAAGTAAATGGGAAAAGGATGGTATTTTGGCAGAAAAATATGCAAGTCTAAGAAGCTATTCGGAAAATTATAATTGTACGCTAAGGGATATAATGGAATTAGGAGGTAATATGAAGATGAAACAGGAATTACCCGTTATAGCAATTGAACAATTAATTGATTTGAGAAAGAAATTGCAATCAATTCAATTAATTGAGGGGGAGGAAGATAAAGTGATATGGGAAGCAGATAAATTCAAAAGATTCAAAGTAAAAAGTATGTACGAAGCACTAATCAATGATGAAGAAAGTGAATTGGAGGGAGATTTGAGAGAGATATGGAAAATAAAAATACCGCTAAGAATTAGAATATTTTTATGGATAGCTAAACAGGAAAAAAATACCAACTATAGATAGTCTGAAAAAAGAGGCATGTACCTTGTGAACAGATGTATCATGTGCAGAAAAGAGGAAGAATCAACAAAGCATCTTCTTCAAGGTGACTGCGTAGGTCTTCAGAAGATTTGGGAGGCTCTTCAAGATTCAAAGATGATGAAGGAAACACCTAGTATCCGAGCAGAGACAGTAAAAGTCTGGAACTTGTGCTTCAGCAAAGAGACGGAAAAAAAAATTAGAAAGATGGCTGCTTTATTCATTCACGGAGTTTGGAAAGAGCGCTGCAAGAGAATTTTTACAGGTTATTTTGCGAAAAATTGGGTAATAATGAATGAAATAAAAGGGGAATATGAATTACTGAATAAAGTGAGTAAAGGGAGGAAGCCGCCCCTTAATAGAGAAAAGAACGAGGAAGAGGAACACCAAGCCATGTCAAAGAAAGCAAGAAACGGAGAAGGAAGAGGAGGCACAGTCGCTGAAAGAATGATGAGATTGGTGAAATTAATTGAAGAAGAAGAAGGCGGCGGTGATCCTGAGTAAAATGAAGATAAGAGATGAGGAAAGTAGGTCTGGAGATGGATGGATTAGAGATGAAGAGGAAAAGGGTACATAAAAAGAAAAAAAGATAATGGGCTGAAAGATGAATTGGGCCGTGCAGGATAGGAAATAGATTTTAAGAGATGGATTGTTATAGTAAAATGTAAAGATGAAAAGAGTATAGTGAAAGAAAGGATAATAGAAGATATGTAAAAAATTGTAAAATACAAATATTTTCAGATGAAATACATAAGTGCTTAGAAGTGGGACAATAAAGCCCACTCTAAACATTTCAAAAACATACATATTAACTAACTAACTTACTAAAGAATTAACTAACAACCTAACAAACTAAATAACTGACCAACTAACTGACAAATAGGTAACTAACTAACTAACTAACTAACTAACTGACTTACTAACTAACTACTAGATTACTAACGAAATAACTAACTAACTAACTAAATAACTAACTAACTAACTACTTGCTAACTAAGTAACTAACTGATTAACTAACTAACTTGTTAACTAATTGACTACTAGCTCACTAACTAACTAAGTGACTAACTAACTAACTAACTAACTAACTAACTAATAGCTAACTAACTAATTAACAAACTAATTAACTAACTAACTAACTAACTAACTATATATATATATCACAAATTCGAAAATAATACAAATAATACAAATAATATAACAAATATCACAAAATTCAAAAACAGAACCCCCACATAATATCACAAATAATACAAAATAATACAAATATTCTAGCAAGAGTGGAAAGAGGGGCGGTGCAGGATGTAATAAATTATACTAAATTAAGAAACAGAAATCAACTTTCAAAACAGAATTTAAACTAAAAATGAACAGGATGTAAAAAACCTAAGAGTACTTAAAACTATAAAAAATTTAGAAACCCTAACCTTAACTCTAAAAAATTAAGAAATTATACCTTCATCTAGCAAGAGTGGAAAGAGGGGCGGTGAAGGGGGCTGTGCAGCACACTCAAAGTCGCCGTCGCCAGTCACCAGTCACCAGTCGCGAGAGGAGAGGAGAAGTCGCCGTCGCAGTCGCCGTCACCAGTCGCGAGAGGGGAAGTCGCCGTCGCCATCACCAGTCGCGAGAGGAGAAGTCGCCGTGGCCGTCGCCGTCACCAGTCGCGGGAGGCGGGGCTGTAGCTAGCAGCGGGGCAGGGGGCTATGGAGAAGAGGGGAAAGAGCGGGGGTGCTGTGTGGAGAGGAGGGGAAGAGGGGTGAATGAGTGTAAAGAGAGAGAAAGGGGCCAGCGGGGTTAAGTAATTGTGCACAAACTTCACCGACGGGATAACATTAGCGACGGGCCGTCGCTTATACTTATCTGCGACGGTCAAACCTTAGCGACGGTCCATCGGAGATAATTTGAAAATATATGGCGGTTATTTCAACATTTATGAGAGCCTTTAGCGACGGTTTATGAATCTGCGACGGGCCGACGCAACCTATTAGCGACGGTTTATGAATCTGTGATGGGCCAACGCAGAGTATTAGCGACGGTATAAAGCATCAGCGATGGGCCGACGAAAAAATTTGAACATCATCGACGGCCCGTCGCTATTAAAACCATCGGTAATACTCTTCTGCGACGGGCCGTCGCAGAAAGGTTGTTTTATCAGCGACGGGCTGTCGCTGATACTCCCATCTGTTGTAGTGAATTAGTTAGTTAGTTAGTTAGTTAGTTAGTTATCTAGTAGTTATTTAGTCAGTTAGTTAGTTAGTTAGTTAGTTAGTTAGTTAGTTAGTTAGTTAGTTAGTTAATATGTATATAAGAAGGAAGTTAGTTCGTTAAATAATTAGTTAGTTAGTTAGTTATCTATTTGTTAGTTAGTTTGTTAGTTAGTTAGTTAGTTAGTTAGTTAATAGTTATGTTTGAAGGTAGTTAGTTAGTTAATTTGTTCGTTATTTAGTTAGTTAATTAGTTAGTTATTTAGTTAGTTAGCTAGTAGTTAGTAAATTAGTTAGTTAGTTAGTGGGTATGTAGCAAGGTTGGTAGTTAGTTAGTTAGTAATCCAGTTAGTTAGTTACTTAGCTAGTTAGTCAATTAGATAGTTTGTAGGTATGTAGGAAGGTAGTCAGTTAGTTAGATAGTTAATTAGTTAGTTAGTTAGTTAGTTAGTTATCAAGTAGTTGGTTAGTTAGTTAACTAGTTAGTTATTTGGATAGTTAGTTAGTTAGTTAGTTAGCCAGTAGTTAGTTAGTTAGTTATTTAATGGGCATGTAGGAAGGTAGTAAGTTAGCTAGTTAGTAGGTATGCAGGAATATCGTTAGTTAGTTAGTTAGTTACTTAGATAGTTAGTCAGTTAGTTAATTAGTTAGTTAGTTAGTTAGTTAGTTAGTTAGTAAGTTAGTTAGTTAGTTAGTTAGTTAGTTAATTTTCAGTTATTTACTTAGTTAGTTAGTTAGCTAGTAGTTAGTTAGTTAGTTAGTCAGTTAGATAGTTAGTGGGTATGTAGGAAGGTAATTAGTAAGTTAGCTAGTTAATTAGTTAGTTAGTCAGTTAGTATGTTCGTCAATAAGTATGTAGGAAGTTAGTTAGTTAGTTAGTGGGTTTGTAGGTAGGTAGTTAGGTAGTTAGTTTGTTAGTTAATTAATAGGTATGTATGACGGTAGTTTGTTAGTTAGTTAGTTTGTTAATTAGTTTGTTAATTAGTTAGTTATCTATTAGTTAGTTAGTTAGTTAGTTAGTTAGTTAGTTAGTTAGTTAGTTAGTGAGCTAGTAGTTAATTAGTTAACAAGTTAGTTAGTTAATCAGTTAGTTTCTTAGTTAGCTAGTAGTTAGTTAGTTAGTTATTTAGTTAGTTAGTTAGTTAGTTAGTTAGTTCGTTAGTAATCTGGTAGTTAGTTAGTAAGTCAGTTAGTTAGTTAGTTAGTTAGTTAGGTAGCTAGCTAGCTAGTTAGATAGTCACTGGTTAGTTAGTTAGTTAGTTAGTTAGTTAATTAGTTAGTTAATTTGTTAGTTAGCTAGGTAGTTAGTGGGTATGTAGTTAGTTAGTTTGTTAGTTTGTTATTTAGTTATTTGGCTAGTTAGTTAGTTAGTTAGTTAATCAGTTAGTTAGTTAGTTCGTTAGTTAGTTAGTTAGCTTTTAGTTAGTTAGTTAGTTAGTTAGTTTATTACTTAGTTAGTTAGTTAGTAAGTATTTAGTAAGTTAGTTAATTTTTTCGTTATTAGTTAGTTAGTTTGTTAATAAGTTAGTTAGTTAGTGGTTATTTTCGGAAGGTAGCTAGTTAGTTAGTTAGGTAGTTAGTTAATTAGTCAGCTAGTTGGTTAGTTAGTTAGTTAGTTAGCTATTAGTTAGTTAATTAGTTAGTTAGTTAGTTAGTTAGTTAATTTGTTAGTTAGTTAGTTATCTAGTAGTTAGTTAGTTAGTTTAATAGGTATGTAAAAAGGTCGTTAGTTAGTTAGTTAGTTTGCTAGTAGTTAGTTAGCCAGTTAAGTAGTTAGATAATTAGTTAGTTAGTTTGTTAATTAGTAAGCAAATTAGTTAGTTAGTGGGTATGTAGGAAGGAAGCTAGTTAGTTAGTTAGTAAATTGATTAGTTAGTTAGTTAGTTAGTTTGTTAGTTAATATGTATATAAGAAGGTAGTTAGTTAGTTAGTTAAATAAAAAGTTAAATAGTTAGTTAGTTTGTTAGTTAGTTAGTTAGTTAATTAGTTTGTTATTCAATTAATTAGTTAGTTAATTAGTTTGTTATTCAATTAATTAGTTAGTTAGGTAGCTAGTAGTTAGTTAGTTAGTTAGTTAGTTAGTTAGTTAGGTAGTAGGTGGGTATGTAGGAAGGTAGTTAATTAGTTCGTTAGTTAGTTAGTTAGTTAGATAGTTAGTTAATTGGTATGTAGGAAGATAGTTAGTTAGTTAGTTAGTTAGTGGGTTTGTTGGAAGGTAGTAAGTTAGTTAGTTAGTTAATTAATTAGTTAGTTAGTTAGTTAGTTAGTTAGTTAGTTAGTTAATAGGTATGTAGGAAGATAGTTAGTTAGTTAGTGAGTTAGTTAGTTAGGTAACTAGTTAGATATTTAGTTAGTTAGTAGGTTTGTAGGAAGGTAGTTAAGTAATTAGTTAGTCAGGTAGGTAATTAGTTAGTTTGCTAATAGGTATGTATGAAGGTAGTTAGTTAGTTAATTAGTTAACTAATGAATTGGCTAATTAGTTAGTTAGTAAGTTAGTTAATTAGTTAATTAGTTTGATAATTAGTTAGTTAGTTAGTTAGTTAGTGAGGTAGTTAGTTAGTTAGTTAGTTAGTTAGTGAGTTAGTTAGTTAATCAGTTAGTTAGTTAGTTAGCCAGTAGTTAGTTAGTTTGTTAGTTAATTAGTTAGCTAATTAATTTGTTAGTTATTGAGTTGGTTATTTAGTCAGCTATTAGTTAGTTAGTTGAATAGTTAGTCCATTAGTTAGCTAGTTAGTTAGTTAGTTAGTTAGATAATGGGTATGTCGGAAGGTAGTTATTGAGTTAGTTAGTTAGTTAGTCAGTTTAGTTAGTTAGTTAGTGATAACGGTCTTTTTGCACGTCTAAAACGTGTATCGTTGTTTTAATGTCCCGTAATATCAAACAAGTGAATTATATGGTTGTATAGCAGAAAATAATAGATTCGTTCCACAGGGAGCTATTGCGTCAAAATAGGATTAAACTTCAGATCTTTAAAATAATTATTTCGAAGTTTCCAAAATTAATGAAAATTTGTGTAGAGATAGTTCTGAATATTATCAAATTTATCCTAAAATTTCAAACAATTGGGACAACGGAATAAAAAGTTATTAACGAATTACAATCAGGTCTCTGAAAAACAGTCCCCTGGAAACAGCAGGTTTTCAGTTTAAGTGACAGTTTTCAAAAATTCATATCAATTCGAATATTTCATTAAATTCTACGATTCAAAAAGTTCCCAAAACTAGAAATGAAGATCTACGCAGAACAAAAAGAGAACAAAAATATCACACAAAAAGAGAGCAAAAGATCGAGTCAAGAAACAAAGATTTAGAGCAAAGAAAGAGATTCATTAAACCACAAACCCTTTACACAATTCCAAGTCAATTAAAGCTACAAGAATTTCAAGAAAGGAAAGAAAACACCTAGAGAGATGAAGTAAGCTTCGAGTCTCGTCGTGGATGCCTTCCTCGTTGTTCGAGATGCGTAGAAAGCTAGTCACCTCGCACAACTCGTTCCTTTCGTACCGATTCACTCGCCAATCGAAGAAAGCTCCAAACCGGCTGCGTGAACTCGAGATTAGCAAGGAATCAATCGGAAGAAAGCTCCCAATCAATTAGAGAAAGCTCGTCTCCTTGCTTGCGCGGATTAGGACGAAGAAAGCTTCAATCAAAAACCTCACAACTCGATCTTCGTCGAAGTGTAGACCAACTCACCGAATGAAGTAAGCTTCTATTCGGTGCTCGATCTTAGAGAATTATCGTTCGAATATGCAATTCTTGCGTGTTCTTGAAGGTTCTTGGACTTGCTTAAGAGGGGAAAGAGAGAGAGAGAGAGAGACAGAGAGAGAGAATGGGCATAAAAGAGCGTATAAAAAATGCTCCGAAGAGCGTAACTCTGCCCATAGGCCTTGGGGTCTTATTTATAGTGTCATTGGGGCTTTCCCATTGGCCGAGAGATGGGTGAGAGGATTGAGGGTTGTTGGGGGTGGTAGGTGAGTTAGGTGGGGCTGTAGAGTGGCAATTGTGTGAGTGGTTTTCGAGTAGAGTTTGGTGCAATCTCTTATGTTGATGATTATTTGCCTTCTCCTTCACACGTGTACCGAATTGGTCGGTATGATATATCGATTTTAACGGCGCGAGGAGACGAAGGCAACTACACTCTTGGATTGCCGAGAATTTCCACCTAAAACCTGTAATTAAGCAATAAAACACACTTAGTGAAGAAATATTCTTGTTATCTCAAATATGAACAATTGTATATATAAAGTTGTGATTCAAAAGGGCTAAAATCCCCAAATTAGATATCAAAAAGGTGCTTTATTTTCCTCTTATCAAATACCCCCATACTTAAACCCTTGATCGTCCTCGATCATGATGAGCATAAAAATCAAGCACAAAGAAAAATGCATGTATAGGTTTTATTGAAATTATATTCATCGATCTCAAAACTCAATTGTCACGAGATAATTTTTTATTCTTATCATAATCACTAATATTGAAAGAGATAAGTTTGAGTTATATTAGAATCTATTTTCAATGAATTGCACAAATTCGAAGAGTTTATTAGAGCAAATGATCTCAACCGAAAAAAAAAATGATTAAACACCATCATTCAATTCTTTTCACTCCACAATTCACAAGGATTATCATGAAAAAGCATTAATGAAAACCAATTTTTCCGTTTTGCAAAAATCATTTCTTAAATGTAATTTGTCACTTTTAAACCGTTCGGTACGTTAGTACTTGGTTCATCTTCGATTTCTACTAAATTTTCCCAACTTGCGCTCGATTTTTGAACTCCTTTTCTTTCCTTTTTATTCTTTTTATTTTTCTTCTTTTCTTTTATTCTTTTTATTTCTTTTCTTTTGTTCGTTATTGCTTTCGATGGTCCCCATGTGTGTCCTTTGGGATAACAAGTGGTCATGACTCACACCACTCATTACTTAGTAAAACCCCATGGATCCGTGCAATCTTTAGCCAACAAGTGGTCATGACTCACACCACTCATTACTTAATCAATCGCACGGACTCGACAATCGAAAGCGCTTCAATCCGTGATTGTAGAAAACTTTTTCGCATCGACTCTTGATCATGACTCACACCAAGAACCGGCTACTTTGGTTTACTACGACTCATGCACCCCTTTAGCCAACAAGTGGTCATGACTCACACCACTCATTACTTAATCAAGGTGCATGAGCTCATCGAATCAAGCTTTGAGCGCAAATTGGTTCCCGTTAGTGTAATTTCGAATCCCCATGAACGGTCGGGCCCTTTAAGTGCGAATGGTCAAATTTTAGATTCAAGCAAAACTTACTAAATTGGTTCAAACAAAACTTTTTAGAAATTCCAAGTTCAAAATGGGTTTATTTATTGAAAATTGTGTGTCATGTAAATCAAGGATTGATCAATTTGTCAAAAACTCATGAATTTAGTGAATTCATTGATTAGGGTTTGAATCCCCAAAAGAATCTCTTCAAGATCTCAATCAACTCCTTCAAATATTTGTGAAAATTTGTTTTAAAAATCGATGATTTATTCAATGAGGTGGAGAAAAACCATTTTTTTTTTAACAAGTATTTTAAGTGCTTAAAAATCTAGGACAATTGATTTAAAATAAAAAAAATGATATATACAATGGTGGTAGAATTTTTTTTTAATTTTTCAAATTTTTAAAATTTTCAATTTTCATAAAATAAATAAAAGCGAATATATACAAAGGAAATCCAAATATTATCCCCCCCACACTTATTTCCAAGCTTGTCCTCAAGCGAAAAGATACGAAAAAAACAAAAAAAAAACAAAAAAAAGTCGACTAAAATAGAAAAAAAGATGGATAGATAAAACCTGAATTTTTTTGGTGCGTGGGTTGCCTCCCAACTAGCGCCCTTTCTTTTACGTCTTTGGGCTAGACACCCAAAGTTAGCCTATTTCGAGATTATATGAGGCGCTTATGCTTTTAGCGGATTTACGACCGCCCTTGAGCAGTCTCATTAAGAGATTGGAGACTTGAGCGATTGCCATGTTTATTTTTCGTTTAACGTAAGTTGAACTTGGCATGAAGAGTTTCTTTATTTCATCTTGAATTTTTCCAAGCTTTTCTTCTAAAGGCCTTTGTTGGAGAGGAGTTGTGAGAGGCGTGAGTGTCTCGAATGTATTTGACTTTCTTGATAAATCTACACAAGGTGAATATCTATCATGAGAAGCATCATAGTTCTTAAATGAATTAAAATTGATGATATATGGAAAGAATTCACCTTGGAGAATTGTGGATTTTTCTTCTTGCTCCTTTGATAATTGCTCGTTTTCATCGATTGGAGTGAGTTGAACCGTCTTTTGAAGAGTCGAATCCAATGACACCTTTTCTTCTTCAATTGTCGTTCTCGTTCCAACGCTTTCATCGAATCCCCCCATACTTGAACTCTTGTCACCTTCAATCTCCACAATCTCCTCGTTTAAATATTCTAACTCAAGACAAATCACTCTTTGATCTAGATCGTTTACGATGGATTGAATATTTTCGAGTCGTCGAGAGGTGGTTTTAATCTCATGCGAGATATCACTTATCTCTTGTTTGATTTCTTGTTTGATTTCTTCAAAATCTTGTTTCAATTCTTCATAAACTTGTTCTTGCTTTTGTTTAAGAGATACCATCATCGCCATCATTTCCTCCATCATTCTTTTCAATTCTTGGTCTTGATCTTCGTTTTGGGATTGAAATTGTGGATCTTGGTAATCAAATTCATGTTGAGATTCGAGTTCGTTTTGAGAAGGTTCGTATATGGGGTTTGAGTAATTATTGGTGGTTTCGGTATAGGATTGTGTCTCATAACCCCATGGGGATTCGTTTTCGTATTCGCGAGCTTCGTAGATGGGATTTTGATAAAGGGTCTCGGTGTGTGATTCTTCGTATTGATTTAAGGTGGAACATGAGAGAAAACCGAGCCTTCGTTCCTCTTTTCTTTCTTCCCATTCGTCGATATCTTGATAGATCATTTCTTTAGCGTCATGTGTTCTGGATATCTTCTTGGAGGTTGTTCTTGAGTTAGCAATTCTCCAAAAGTTCTTGGTCTTTCTTGATTCATCTTGCTCTACTCCGTGTACCTTGCAAGAATAGGAAAATTTCGAAATTAGTGAAATATCAAGTTCAAAAATATCAACTCTATTAAAAATATCACTCGAGATTTGCAAGTTTGATTCAAAATTTGACTTAAACATTACTCTCCGGCAGCGGCGCCATTTTGATAACGGTCTTTTTGCACGTCTAAAACGCGTATCGTTGTTTTAAAGTCCCGTAATATCAAACAAGTGAATTATATGGTTGTATAGCAGAAAATAATAGATTCGTTCCGCAGGGAACTATTGCGTCAAAATAGGATTAAACTTCAGATCTTTAAAATAATTATTTCGAAGTTTCCAAAATTAATGAAAATTTGTGTAGAGATAGTTCTGAATATTATCAAATTTATCCTAAAATTTCAAACAATTTGGACAACGGAATAAAAAGTTATTAACGAATTACAATCAGGTCTCTGAAAAACAGTCCCCTGGAAACAGCAGGTTTTCAGTTTAAGTGACAGTTTTCAAAAATTCATGTCAATTCGAATATTTCATGAAATTCTACGATTCAAAAAGGTCCCGAAACTAGAAATGAAGATCTACGCAGAACAAAAAGAGAACAAAAATATCACACAAAAAGAGAGCAAAAGATCGAGTCAAGAAAAAAAGATTTAGAGCAAAGAAAGAGATTCATTAAACCACAAACCCTTTACACAATTCCAAGTCAATTAAAGCTACAAGAATTTCAAGAAAGGAAAGAAAACACCTAGAGAGATGAAGTAAGCTTCGAGTCTCGTCGTGGATGCCTTCCTCGTTGTTCGAGATGCGTAGAAAGCTAGTCACCTCGCACAACTCGTTCCTTTCGTACCGATTCACTCGCCAATCGAAGAAAGCTCCAAACCGGATGCGTGAACTCGAGATTAGCAAGGAATCAATCGGAAGAAAGCTCCCAATCAATTAGAGAAAGCTCGTCTCCTTGCTTGCGCGTATTAGGACGAAGAAAGCTTCAATCAAAAACCTCACAACTCGATCTTCGTCGAAGTGTAGACCAACTCACCGAATGAAGTAAGCTTCTATTCGGTGCTCGATCTTAGAGAATTATCGTTCGAATATGCAATTCTTGCGTGTTCTTGAAGGTTCTTGGACTTGCTTAAGAGAGAGAGAGAGAGAGAGAGAGAGAGAGAGAGAGAGAGAGAGAGAGAGAGAGAGAGAGAGAGAGAGAGAATGGGCATAAAAGAGCGTATAAAAAGTGCTCCGAAGAGCGTAACTCTGCCCATAGGCCTTGGGGTCTTATTTATAGTGTCATTGGGGCTTTCCCATTGGCCGAGAGATGGGTGAGAGGATTGAGGGTTGTTGGGGGTGGTAGGTGAGGTAGGTGGGGCTGTAGAGTGGCAATTGTGTGAGTGGTTTTCGAGTAGAGTTTGGTGCAATCTCTTATGTTGATGATTATTTGCCTTCTCCTTCACACGTGTACCGAATTGGTCGGTATGATATATCGATTTTAACGGCGCGAGGAGACGAAGGCAACTACACTCTTGGATTGCCGATAATTTCCACCTAAAACCTGTAATTAAGCAATAAAACACACTTAGTGAAGAAATATTCTTGTTATCTCAAATATGAACAATTGTATATATAAAGTTGTGATTCAAAAGGGCTAAAATCCCAAAATTAGATATCAAAAAGGTGCTTTATTTTCCCCTTATCAGTTAGCTAGTAGTTAGTTAGTTAGCTAGTTAGTTAATTATATAGTTTGTGGGTATGTAGAAGGTAGGTAGTTAGTTAGTTAACAAGTTTCTTATTTATTTAGTTATTTAGTTAGTTAGTTACTTAGTTATCTAGTAGTTGGTTAGTTAGTTAACAAGTTAGTTATTCAGTTAGTTAGTTAGTTAGTTATTTAGTTAGTTAGTTACTTAGCTAGTTAGTCTGTTAGATAGTTCATGGGTATGTAGGAAGGCAGTTAGTTAGTTAGGTAGTTAATTAGTTAGTTAGTTAGTTAGTTAGTTAGTTAGTTACTTAGTACTTAGTTAGTTATTTAGTTAGTTAGTTAGTTAGCTAGCTCATAGTTAGCTAGTAAGTTAGTTAATAGGTATGTAGGAATATAGTAAGTAAGTAAGTTAGTTAGTTAGTTAGTTAGTTAGTTAGTAAGTTAGTTAGTTAGTAAGTTAGTGGGTTTGTATGAAGGCAGTCAGTTAATTAGTTAGTTAGTTAGTTAGTTAGTTGATAGTTATGTTTAAAGGTAGTTTGTTAGTTAGTTAGTTAGCTAGGAGTTAGTTAGTTAGTTAGTTAGTTAATTAGTTAGTTATTTAGTTAGTTAGTAAGTTAGTTAGTCAGTTATCTTGTAGTTAGTTAGTTAGTTAACTAGTTAGTTAATTAGTTAGTTAGTTAGTTAGTTAGTTAGTAAGTGGGTATGTACGAAGGTAACTATATAACTAACTAACTAACTAACTAACTAACTAACTAACAAACTAATTAACTAACAAACTAACTAACTAGCTACCTTCGTACATACCCACTTACTAATTAATTTACTAACTAACTGACTAATTAACTAACTAACTAGCTAACTTACTACTAGCGAACTAACCGGCTAACTAATTACCTTCCAACATACCTATTAACTAACTAACTAACTACTAGATAAATAACTAACTAACTACCTAATTAACTAACTAACTAACTAACCAACTAAATAACTAACTAACTAACTAATTAACTAACTACAAGCTAACTAACTAACTAACTTACTCACTAACTAAATAACTAACTAATTAACTAACTAACTAACTAACTAACTAACTAACTAACTCCTAGCTAACTAACTAACTAACTAACTAACTAACTAACTACCTTTAAACATAACTATTAACTACCTAACTAACTAACTACAGGTAGCTAGTTAGTTACTTATTTAATTAGTTAGTTAGTTAGTTAGTTAGTCAGTTAGTTTGTTAATATGTATATAAGAAGGAAGTTAGTTAGTTAAATTGTTAGTTAGTTAGTTAGTTATCTATTAGTTAGTTAGTTAGTTAGTTAGTTAGTCAATTAGTTAGTTATTTAGTTAGTTAGTTAGTTAATTTGTTAGTTAGTTAGCTAGTAGTTTGTTAGTTAGTTATTTAGTTAGTTAGTTAGTGGGTATGTAGGAACGTAGGTAGTTAGTTAGTTAGTTAGTTAATTAGTTAGTTATATAGTTAGTTAGGTAGTTAATAGGTATGTAGGAAAATTGTTAGTTAGTTAGTTAGTTAGTTAGTTACTTAATTAGTTAGTTGTTTAGTTAGTGGGTTTGTAGGAAGGTAGTTAGTTAATTAGTAAGTTAGGCAGTTAGTTAATTAGTTAGTTAATAGGTATGTATGAAGGTAGTTAGTTAATTAGTTAGTTAGTTAGTCAGCTAGTGGTTAGTTAGTTAGTTAGTTAGTTTGTTAGTTAGTTAATTAGTTAGTTAGTTAGTTAGCTAGTTAGTTAGTTACTTAGTTAGTTACTTAGTTAGTTAGTGAGCTAGTAGTTAGTTAGTTAGTCAATCAGTTAGTTTGTTAATCAGTTAGTTAGTATGTTAGTTAGCTAGTAGTTAGTTAGTTAATTAGTTAGTTACTTAGTTAGTTAGTTAGTTAGTTAAACAGTTAGCTAATTAGTTTGTTTGTTAGTTAGTAAGTTAGTTAGTAAGTTAGTTAGTTAGTTATTTGGCTAGTTAGTTAGTTAGTTAGTTAGTTAGTGAGTTAGTTTGATAGCTAGTTGTTAGATAGTCAGTTAGTTAGTTAGTCAGATAGTTAGTTAGTTAATTAGTTAGGTAATTAGTTAGTTAATTAGTTCGATCGTTTGTTAGTTAGTTAGTGGGTATGCATGAAGGTAGTTAGTTAGTTAGATAGTTAGTTAGTTAGCTAGCTAGCTAGGTAGTTAGGCATTAGTTAATTAGTTAGTTAGTTAGTTAGTTAATGGGTATGTAGTAAGTAAGTTAGTTAGTTAGTTGGTTAGTTAGTTATTTGTCTAGTTAGTTAGTTAGTTAGATAATCAGCTAGTTAGTTAGTTAGTTAGTTAGCTAGTAGTTAGTTAGTTAGTTAGATAGTTAGTTAATTAGTTAGTTAGCTAGTAGTAAGTTAGTTAGTTAAATAGTTAGTTAATTAGTTAGTTAATTAGTTTGTTAGTTAGTTAGTTAGATAGTGGGTATGTAGGAAGGTAGTTTGTTAGTTAGTTGGCTAGTTAGTTAGTTAGTTAGTTAGTTAGTTAGTGGGTATGTACAAAGGTACTTAGTTAGTTAGTTAGTTAGTTAGTTGGGTTGTTAGTTAATTAGTTAGTTAGTTAGTTACTATTTATGTAAGAAGGTAGTTGGTTAGATAGTTAGATAGTTAGTTAATTAGTTAGTTAGTTAGTTAGTTAGTTATCTAGTAGTTGGTTAATTAGTTAGTTAGTTAATAGGTATGTTGGAAGGTAGTTAGTTAGTCGGTTAGTCAGCTAGTAGTAAGTTAGCTAGTTAGTTAGTTAATTAGTTGGTTAGTTAGTTAGTAAATTAATTAGTTTGTGGGTATATAGGAAGGTAGGTAGCTAGCTAGTTAGTTAGTTAATTAGTTAGTTAGTTAATTAGTTAGTTAGTTAGTTAATATGTATATTAGAAGGAAGTTAGTTAGTTAAATAGTTAGTTAGTTAGTTAGTTAGTTATCTATTAGTTAGTTAGTTAGATAGTTAGTTAGTCAATTAGTTAGTTATTTAGTTAGTTAGTTAGTCAGCTAGTAGTTAGTTATTTAGTTCGTTAGTTAGTGGGTATGCAGGAAGGTAGGTAGTTAGTTAGTTAGTTAGTTAGCTACTTAGCTAGTAGTCAGTTAGTTAGTTATGTAGTTAATTAGTTAGTTAATTAGTTAATTAGTTAGTGGGTATGTAGTTAGTTGGTTAGTTAGTAAGTTAGTTAGTTATCTAGTAGTTAGTTAGTTAGTTAATTAGTTAGTTAGTTAGTCAATATGTATGTAGAAAGCTAGTTATTTACTTAGTTAGTTTGCTAATAGTTAGTTAGTTAGTTAGTTAGTTCATTAGTTAGTTAGTTAGTGAGTTAGTTAGTAAATTAGTTACGTAGTGGGTATATTAGGAAGGTAGTTGGTTAGTTAGTCAGTTAGCTAATTAGTTAGTTAGTTAGTCAATTAGTTAGTTATTTAGTTAGTTAGTTAGTTAGTTAGCTAGTAGTTTGTTAGTTAGTTATTTAGTTAGTTAGTTATGTAGGAAAATAGTTAGTTAGTTAGTCAGTTTGTTACTTAATTAGTTAGTTGGTTAGTTCGTGGGTTTGTAGGAAGGTAGTTAGTTAATTAGTAAGTTAGGTAGTTAGTTAATTGGTTAGTTAATAGGTATGTATGAAGGTAAGTAAGTTAGTTAATTAGTTAGATAGTTAGTAAGCTAGTGGTTAGTTAGTTAGTTAGTTAGTTAGTGAGTTAGTTAGTTAATTTAGTTTATTAGTTCATTAATTAGTTAGTTAGTTAGTTAGTTAGCTTGTTAGTAAGTTACTTAGTTAGTTAGTGAGCTAGTAGTTAGTTAGTTAGTTAGTAAGTTAGTTTGTTAATCAGTTAGTTAACTAGTAGTTAGTTAGTGAATTAGTTAGTTATTTAGTTAGTTAGTTAGTTAAACAGTTGGCTAATTAGTTAGTTTGTTTGTTAGTTAGTTTGTTAGTTAGTGGGTATGTAGTCAGTCAGTTAGTTAGTTAGTTAGTTATTTGGCTAGTTAGTTAGTTATTTGGCTAGTTAGTTAGTTAGTTAGTTAGTTAAACAGTTGGCTAATTAGTTAGTTTGTTTGTTAGTCAGTCAGTTAGTTAGTTAGTTAGTTATTTGGCTAGTCAGTTAGTTAGTTAGTTAGTTAATTAGTTAGTTAGTTAGTTAGTTAGTCAATTAGTTAGTTAGTTAGTTAATTAGTTAGTTATTTAGTTAGTTTGTTAGGTAGTAGTTAGTTAGTCAGATTGTGAGTTAGTTAATTAGTTAGATAATTAGTTTGTCAATTAGTTCGTTAGTTAGTTTGTTTGTTAGTGGGTATGCATGAAGGTAGGTAGTTAGTAAGTTAGTTAGTTAGTTAGTTAGCTAGCTAGCTAGCTAGTTAGATAGTCACTAGTTAGTTAGTTAGTTAGTTAGTTAATTAGTTAGTTAATTAGTTAGTTAGCTAGTTAGTTAGTGGGTATGTAGTTAGTTAGTTTGTTAGTTTGTTGGTTAGTTATTTGGCTAGTGAGTTAGTTAGTTAGTTAATCAGTTAGTTAGTTAGTTAGTTAGTTAGCTTTTAGTTAGTTAGTTAGTGAGTTAGTTTATTACTTAGTTAGTTAGTTAGTATGTATTTAGTTAGTTAGTTAATTTTTTCGTTATTAGTTAGTTAGTTTGTTAATAAGTTAGTTAGTTAGTGGGTATTTTCGGAAGGTAGCTAGTTAGTTAGTTAGTGAGTTAGTTAATTAGTCAGCTAGTTCGATAGCTAGTTAGTTAGTTAGCTATTAGTTAGTTAATTAGTTAGTTAGTTAGTTAGTTAGTTAATTTGTTAGTTAGTTAGTTATCTAGTAGTTAGTTAGTTAGTTAGTTAGTTAGTTAATAAGTATGTAAAAAGGTCGTTAGTTAGTTATATAGTTTGCCAGTTAAGTAGTCAGTTAATTTAGTTAGTTAGTTGGTTAATTAGTAAGCAAATTAGTTAGTTAGTGGGTATGTAGGAAGGTATCTAGTTAGTTAGTTAGTAAATTAATTAGTTAGTTAGTTAGTTAGTTAGTTAGTTAGTTAATATGTATATAAGAAGGTAGTTAGTTAGTTAGTTAAATAAAAAGTTAAATAGTTAGTTAGTTAGTTAGTTAGTTAGTTATCTATTAGTAAGTTAGTTAGTTATTCAATTAATTAGTTAGTTAGTTAGCTAGTAGTTAGTTAGTTAGTTAGTTAGTTAGTTAGTTAGTTAGTTAGTTAGTTAGTTAGTTAGGTAGTTGGTGGGTATGTAGGAAGGTAGTTAATTAGTCCGTTAGTTAGTTAGTTAGTTAGATAGTTAGTTAATAGGTATGTAGGAAGATAGTTAGTTAGTTAGTTAGTTAGTTAGTTAGTTAGTTAGTTAGTGGGTTTGTAGGAAGGTAGTTAGTTAGTTAGTTAGTTAATTAATTAGTTAGTTAGTTAGTTAGTTAGTTAGTTAGTTAATATGTATGTAGGAAGATAGTTAGTTAGTTAGTTAGTTAGTTAGTTAGTTAATTAGTTAGATATTTAGTTAGTTAGTAGGTTTGTAGGAAGGTAGTTAAGTAATTAGTTAGTCAGGTAGGTAATTAGTTAGTTTGCTAATAGGTATGTATGAAGGTAGTTAGTTAGTTAATTAGTTCACTAATGAATTGGCTAATTAGTTAGTTAGTAAGTTAGTTAATTAGTTAATTAGTTAGTTAATTAGTTAGTTAGTTAGTTACTTTGTGAGCTAGTAGTTAGTTAGTTAGTTAGTTAGTTAGTTAGTGAGTTAGTTAATCAGTTAGTTAGTTAGTTAGCCAGTAGTTAGTTAGTTTGTTAGTTAAATAGTTAGTTAATTAATTTGTTAGTTATTGAGTTGGTTATTTAGTTAGCTATTAGTAAGTTAGTTGAATAGTTAGTCCATTAGTTAGCTAGTTAGTTATTTAGTTAGTTAGATAATGGGTATATCGGAAGGTAGTTAGTGAGTTAGTTAGTGAGTTAGTCAGTTTAGTTAGTTAGTTAGCTACTAGTTAGTTAGTTAGCTAGTTAGTTAATTAGATAGTTTGTGGGTATGTAGAAGGTAGGTAGTTAGTTAGTTAATAAGTTATTTATTTATTTAGTTATTTAGTTAGTTAGTTAGTTAGTTATCTAGTAGTTGGTTAGTTAGTTAACTAGTTAGTTATTCAGTTAGTTAGTTAGTTAGTTATTTAGTTAGTTAGTTACTTAGCTAGTTAGTCTGTTAGATAGTTCGTGGGTATGTAGGAAGGCAGTTAGTTAGTTAGGTCATTAATTAGTTAGTTAGTTAGTTAGTTAGTTAGTACTTAGTTAGTAATTTAGTTAGTTAGTTAGTTAGCTAGCTCATAATTAGTTAGTTAGTTATTTAATGGGCATGTAGGAAGGTAGTAAGTTAGCTAGTTAATAGGTATGTAGGAATATTGTTAGTAAGTAAGTTAGTTAGTTAGTTAGTTAGTTAGTTAGTTAGTTAGTTAGTTAGTAAGTTAGTTAGTTTGTAAGTTAGTGGGTTTGTATGAAGGCAATCAGTTAATTAGTTAGTTAAGTAGTTAGTTAGTTAGTTAGTTAATAGTTATGTTCAAAGGTAGTTAGTTAGTTAGTTAGTTAGTTACTTAGTTAGTTAGTAAGTTAGTTAGTTAGTTAGCTTGTAGTTAGTTAATTAGTTAGTTAGTTAGTTAGTTAGTAAGTGGGTATGTACGAAGGTAACTAACTAACTAACTAACTAACTAACTAACTAACTAACTAACTAACAAACTAACTAACTAGCTACCTTCGTACCTACCCACTTACTAATTAATTTACTATCTAACGGACTAATTAACTAACTAACTAGCTAACTTACTACTAGCGAACTAACCGGCTAACTAACTACCTTCCAACATACCTATTAACTAACTAACTAACTAACTAACTAACTAACTAACTAACTAACTCAATAACTACTAGATAACTAACTAACTAACTACGTAATTAACTAACTAACTAACTAACCAACTAAATAACTAATTAACTAACTAATTAACTAACTACAAGCTAACTAACTAACTAACTAACTAACTAACTAAATAACTAATTAACTAACTAACTAACAAACTAACTACCTTTAAACATAACTATTAACTACCTTTAAACATAACTATTAACTACCTTTAAACAAAACTATTAACTACCTAACTATCTAATTAACTGACTGCCTTCATACAAACCCACTAACTTACTAACTAACTAACTTACTAGCTAACTAACTAACTAACTAACTAACTAACTTACTAACTTACAATATTCCTACATACCTATTAACTAGCTAACTTACTACCTTCCTACATGCCCATTTAATAACTAACTAACAAACTATTAGCTAGCTAACTAACTAACTAACTAAATAACTAACGAACCAAGTACTAACTAACTAACTAACTAACTAACTAATTAACTACCTAACTAACTAACTGCCTTCCTACATACCCACAAACTATCTAACTGACTAACTAGCTAAGTAACTAACTAACTAACTAACTAACTAACTAACTAACTAACTGAATAACCAACTAGTTTACTAACTAACCAACTACTAGATAACTAACTAACTAACTAACTAAATAACTAACTTATTAACTAACTAACTACCTACCTTCTACATACCCACAAACTATCTAATTAACTAACTAGCTAACTAACTAACAACTAGCTCACTAACTAACTAACTAAACTGACTAACTAACTAACTAACTCACTAACTACCTTCCGACATACCCATTATCTAACTAACTAACTAACTAACTAACTAACTAGCTAACTAATGGACTAACTATTCAACAATCTAACTAATAGCTAACTAACTAACCAACTAAATAACTAACTAATTAATTAACTAACTAACTAACTACTAGCTAACTAACTAACTAACTGATTAACTAACTAACTCACTAACTAACTCACTAACTAACTACTAGCTCACTAACTAACTAACTAACTAACTAATTAACTAACTAATTAACTAACTAACTAACTTACTAACTAACTAACTAATTAACCAATTAATTAGCTGACTAATTAACTAACTAACTACCTTCATACATACCTATTAACAAACTAACTAATTACCTACCTAACTAACTAATTACTTAACTACCGTCCCACAACCCTACTAACTAACTAAATATCTAACTAATTAACTTACTAACTAACTAACTAACTAACTACTTATCTTCCTACATATCTATTAACTAACTAACTTACTATCTAACTAACTAACTGACAATCTAATTAATTAACAATCTAACTACCTTCCTACAAACCCACTAACTAACTAACTAACTAACGAACTAACTATCTTCCTACATACCTATTAACTAACTAACTAACGAACTAACTAACTAACAAACTAATTAACTACCTTCCTACATACCCACCAACTACCTAACTAACTACCTAACTAACTAACTAACTAACTACTAGCTAACTAACTAACTACTAGCTAATTATCTAACTAATTAATTGAATAACTAACTAATTAACTAACTGACTAACTAACTAACTTACTAATAGATAACTAACTAACTAACTAACTAACTAACTAACTATTTAACTTTTTTTTAACTAACTAACTAACTACCTTCTTATATACATATTAACTAACTAACTAACTAACTAATTAATTTACTAACTGACTAACTAACTAGCTACTTTCCTTCATACCCACTAACTAACTAATTTGCTTACTAACTAACAAACTAACTAACTAATTAACTAACTACTTAACTAACCAACTAACTACTAGCAAACTAACTAACTAACTAACGACCTTTTTACATACCTATTAACTAACTAACTAACTAACAAATTAACGAACTGGCTAACTAATTAACTAACTAACTAACTAACTAACTACCTTCCTAAAATACCCACTAACTAACTAACTAATTAACAAACTAACTAACTAAATAACGAAAACATTAACTAACTAACTAACTAACTAACAAAATACTTACTAACTAACTAACTAAGTAATAAACTAACAAAATAACTTACTAACTAAATAAAAGCTAACTAACTAACTAACTAACTAACTAACTAACTGATTAACTAACTAACTAACTAACTAACTAGCCAAACAACTAACTGGCAAACTAACAAACTAACAAACTAACTAACTACATACTCACTAACTAACTAGCTAACTAACAAATTAACTTACTAATTAACTAACTAACTAACTAACTAACTAACTAGTGACTATGGATATAATTAACTAACTAACTAACTAACTTCAAGAGTCGTATTGGATACGATTGGATATAATCCTACCTAAATAACGGGATCCCACCCGATAGGCTAAAGTCACTTGTGGGAGGAACGGAAATATGGGTCTTGAGTGTTATGGACTTGGAGTCCCGTATCGGTATGAGGGTTATCGATTCGATAAAATAACACTATCATATAATCATCATATAAGCCCTATAAGATAAGTACGCAACGTTAGTAATCAATCTTTTACTTCATTTGTAGATCATGTCTTCTAATAACACCAGCACCTTATCAATTAGATCAGTATTAGAAAAGGAAAACTAGTGGGACGGAACTACTTAGACTGGCATCGAAACCTGAGAATAGTTCTCAGGCAAGAGGGAAAAAGTCACGTATTGGATACGGAATTAGTAGAACCGGGCCCCGAAGCTACGGCCGATGAAAAGGCCGCGTTCGAGAAACTTGAGAAGGACTCGAATGATGTTACGTGCCTAATGTTGGCATGTATGGACGCTAGTCTTCAACGGCAGTTTGAGGACTCGGATGCGCACATCATAAACGTTGTGCTCAAGGAAATGTTCCAAGAGCAAGAGCGTATTGAACGGTTCAGTACACTCAAAGAGTTGGTAAACTGCAAGATGCCTCCGGGATCTGCGGTGAGCACTCACGTTTTGAAGGTGCAAGCTCTCATAGATCATCTTGAGAAGCTAGGAGAGAAATTGTCGAAGATTATTCAACAAGATTTGATTTTGTGTGCACTTCCTCCAATGTTCGCTCCGTTCGTGACTAACTATCACATGCATTCGATGGATAAGACGATCCCCGAGCTTCACGGAATGCTCAAGAATTTTGAATCAGAGACGTTGAAGACGTTCGGAGAGAACAAGGCAAAGGTTGCCGGAGATGTTCTCGCGATTCAGAATAAGGATCGCAAGAGATCAAGGTCCAAGGGCAGTTTGGCTAAGAAACGTTCGAAGCCAAACAAGAAGGGAAAGGAGAAATCCAAGGACGAGACATGCTTTCATTGTCACAAGGATGGACATTGGAAGCGTGATTGCAAGTCTTACCTCGAGGAGGTGAAGAAGGGCAAGGCGGTTTCAGCGACCGGCCTCTCAGGTATTAACGTTATTGAAGTTAATATTTCAACTATGACTAATTGGGTATTGGATACCGGTTGTGGGACTCATATCTGTCGAAATATGCAGGTTCTTCAAAATAGTCGCAGGTTGGAAAAGGGTGAAGTCGATCTACGCGTCGGGAATGGAGCAAGAGTTGCTGCGTTTGCCGTAGGAGTAGTTAATTTGACTTTGCCTAGTGGACTTATTTTAGTACTAAATAATTGTTATTATGTACCGACATTATGTAAGAACATAATAAGTGTGTCGAAACTAGCCAATGATGGCTATGAATTCGTTATTAGGAATAATGAGTTTTCGATATGTAAGGATTCTATTATCTATGGAAATGTTCTGTTAGAAAATGGTCTTTATGTGTTGGATTTCGATCACGAAAATAATAAGTCTATTTATAACGTTAATGTAAAAAGGATTAAACCTAAAGTTGATAATCGGACTTTCTTTTGGCATTGTCGTCTCGGTCATGTGAATGAGAAACGCATTGCTAGACTCCATAAAGATGGAATGCTAGACTCATTTGAATTGGATTCATTTGGGAATTGCGAATTTTGTTTGCTTGGCAAGATGACTAAGGCACCGTTCTCCAAGGTAGGAGAGCGGTCCAACGATCTATTGGAACTCATACATTGCGATGTGTGTGGACCGATGAGCATCGAGGCAAGAGGAGGTTATCGATACTTTGTTACGTTTACGGACAATCATAGTAGATATGGATATATCTATTTGATGCGTACTAAAGCGGAGACCTTTGAAAAGTTCAAAGAGTTTCAAAACGAAGTTGAAAATTAGCTTGGCAAAAAAATTAAAGCCATTCGATCGGATCGAGGTGGCGAATATTTGAGCTATGAGTTTGAAGATCATATTAACTAAGTAACTTCCTTCTTATATACATATTAACTAAGTAACTAACTAACTAATTAACTAACTGACTAACTAGCTAACTTACTACTAGCTAACTAACCGACCAACTAACTACCTTCCAACATACCTATTAACTAACTAACTAATTAACAAACTACTAGATAACTAACTAACTAACCAACTAATTAACTAACAATCTAACTAACTACCTTCTTACATAAATATTAACTAACTAACTAACTAATTAACTAACAACCTAACTAACTAACTAACTAACTAACTAATTAACTAACTAACTAACTAACTAAGTACCTTCGTACATACCCACTAACTAACTAACTAACTAACTAACTAACTAGCCAACAAACTAACTAACTACCTTCCTACATACCCACTATCTTACTAACTAACTAATTAACTAATTAACTAACTAATTAACTAACTATTTAACAAACTAACTAACTACTAGCTAACTAACTAATTAATTAACTAACTAACTAACTATCTAACTAACTACTTGCTAACTAACTAACTAACTAACTGATTAACTAACTAACTAACTAACTAGCCAAATAACTAACTAACTAACTAACTAACTAACTAACTAACTAACTAACTAACTAACTAACTAACTAACTTACTACATACCCATTAACTAACTAACTAACTAACTAATTAACTAATTAACGAACTGACTAATCACTAACTACCTAGCTAGCTAGCTAGCTAACTAACTAACTAACTAACTACCTTCATGCATACCCACTAACTAACTAACTAACTAACGAACTAATAAACTAGTTACTAATTATCTAACTAATTGACTAACTAACTATCTGACTAACTAACTAACTGACTAACTAACTACTAGCAATCAAACTAACTAACTAACTAACTAATTAACTAACTAACTAACTAACTAACTATCTAACTTACTATCCAAATAACTAACTAACTAACTAACTTACTAACTAACTTACTAACTAACTAACTAACTAACTGATTAACAAACTAACTTACTAACTAACTAACTAACTACTAGCTCACTAACTAACAAACTAACAAACTAACTAACTAACTAACTAACTAACTAACTAACTAATTAACGAACTAACTAACTAACTAACTAACTAACTAACCACTTGCTAACTAACTGACTACCTAACTATTTAAGTAACTTACTAACTAACTACCATCATACATACCTATTAACTAACAAATTAACTAACTACCTAACTTAATAATTAACTAACTACCTACCTACAAACCCTCTAACTAACCAACTAACTAATTAAGTAACTGACTAACTAACTAACAAACTATTTTCGTACATACCTATTAACTAACTAACTAACTAACTAACTGACTAACTAACTAACTACCTTCCTACATACCCACTAACTAACTAACTACCTAACTAACTAACTAACTATTTACCTTTTTATTTAACTTAACTAACTAACAACCTTCTTATATACATATTAACTAACTAACTAACCAACTAACCAGATAACTAACTGACTAACTAACTAATTAGCTAACTGACTAATTAACTATTTACTTTCCTACATATACCCACTACCTAACTAATTTACTAACTAACTCACTAACTAACTAACTAATTAACTAACTAACTAACTAACTACTAGCAAACTAACTAACTTACTAATTAATTAACTAACTAACTAACTTATTAACTAATTAACTAACTAACTACCTTCCTACATACCCAAAAAATGTCTAACTAACTTACTAGCTAACTAACTAACTAACTAACTAACTAACTAAATAACGAACTAATTAACTAACTAACTAACTAACTAACTAACTAACTAACTAACTAACCACTAGCTTACTAACTACCTAACTAATTAACTAACTTACTAACAAACTACCTTCATACATACCTATTAACTAACTAACTAACTAACTTATTAACTAACTACCTTCCTACAAACCCACTAACTAACCAACTAACTAATTAAGTAACAAACAAACTAACTAACTAACTAACTATTTTCCTACATACCTATTAACTTACTAACTAACTAACTAACAAATTAACTAACTAACTAACTACCTACCTACCTTCCTACATACCCACTAACTAACTAACTAAATAACTAACTAACAAACTACTAGCTAACTAACTAATTTACTAACTAAATAACTAACTAATTGACTAACTAACTAACTAACTAACTAACAAACATATAACTAACTAACTAACAATTTAACTAACTAACTACCTTCTTATATACATATTAACAAACTAACTAACTAACTAACTAACTAACTAACTAACTACCTTCCTACATACCCACTAACTAATTAATTTACTAACTAACTAACTAATTATCTAACTAACTAGCTAACTTACTACTAGCTGACTAACCGACTAACTAACTAACTTCCAACATACCTATTCACTAACTAACTAACTTACTAACTAACTAACTACTAGATAACTAACTAACTAACAAACTAACTGACTAACTAATTAACTCACTATCTAACTATCTAACTAACTACCTTCTTACATAACTATTAACTAACTAACTAACTAACTAACTCACTAATTTACTATCAACCTTACTAACTAACTAACTAACTAACTAACTGACTAACAAACTAACTAGCTAACTACCTAACTAACTAACTAACTATTTACCTTTTTATTTAACTTAAATAACTAACAACCTTCTAATATACATATTAACTAACTAACTAACCAACTAACCAGCTAACTGACTAACTAACTAACTAATTAGCTAACTGACTAACTATCCAGCTACCTTCCTACATATACCCACTACCTAACAAATTTACTGACTAACTCACCTACTAACTAAATACTAAACAAACTAACTAACTATTAGCAAACTAACTAACTAACTAACTACCTTTCTACATAGATATTAACTAACTAACTAACTAATTAACTAACTAACTAACTACTAGATAATTAACTAACTTACTAACTATCCAACTAACTAACTAACTAATTACCTAACTAATTAACTACATAACTAACTAACTGACTACTAGCTAAGTAGCTAACTAACTAACTAACTAACTACCTACCTTCATGCATACCCACTAACTGACTAACTAAATAATTAACTACTAGCTGACTAACGAACTAACTAAATAACTAACTAATTGACTAATTAACGAACTAAGTAATCACTAACTACCTAGCTAGCTAGCTAGTGTTGGGGATTCGGGCAATCATATTGCACAGCGGAATTTATCCGAACCCCCTTAAGCCATGGATCTGTGTATCGCTAATTAGATACGAAGGAAGAGTTTCAAAAATTTCACCTCAGATTTAGTTCAAATCTGGTTGAAGGAAGCTTGCAGAGATCACGTTGGTGTGCTCGAACCGGCACCACCCTCTATCGGTATCCACACGCGACTCGTCTAGACTGGATGTGAAGACCTCCGATGCTAGTCGGATCCTTCCTCCCTTCAGAAAATCTGCTTGGCTTCTCTTTTCTTTCACAAAGAAATTCTGCCTAGCTTCACTCTTTTCTTTCTACTGAGAAAACTCTTTTCTCTTCTCTTTAACTCTTCAAGAAAACTCCTTTTCTTTTAGTCAAAAATCTGTTCTCCAAAATGAGTGAATCTATCCTCTTTCTTTCATAAAGAGCTATGGTGTGTATTAATCATCGAGTGGGAAAAACTCTTAGCATTCCCACCCACTATCTTTCATCCAATGAATGATATCCTGAGCATTAATACCATGCACCCATACATGCATGTAGCATTCATTTAATGCTATACACCTTCTGTTCGAACAGAATAATATCCTCGTTCGAACAGAATAATATCCACGTTCGAACAGAATAATATCCTGATTCAAACTGAATAATATCTATGTATCTGATTTTCTGTTTCCAGTCCGAACTTGTCTTTGTGTGTGACCCTATAGGTTTATTTAAAGTTGGCAGCATATTAAATCTCTATTTAAATATGCAAATCATAATTGGCCTCTAGCAAGGCATTATGACTACCCAAATTAAATAAATGATTTGTGATCATAACCTATTTATCAAATAGACAAATTTCTAGCTCTCTTGTTCATACGATATCTGTTGATCAAAGACATGGTCAAATGTCATCCTTTCTAAATCAACTTAACTCTTTCCCGATATAGAATTAGATTGAATGTTCAATTAGTATTAACAACACATGTTAATCTTATTGAGCGTGGCCACGCATTTCCTTCAATCCTAATTCATCAGGGGGCCCTGAGAGATATCTCTTTCAATCATGAAAGGAACAACTTCCATCTTGGTTATTCACATCCTCCAACATGCTTCATGTAATACCCAATGATGATCTTGATTACCCGGTTAAAGATAACAAAGAAACATATCTAAGTATCACAATTCACAGGTGAGAAATCTAATGATAACCTCAGGTCAAAGAACTAAAATTCTATTTGTTTATGAGAATATATATAATGACAATAACCATGTATATTCTCATAAGTTGGTCAGTCCAATATGTAGTCTCTAATACATATATATATTCCATATTTGACATCACTACATCTCTATGTATTCCATGTCCATGATCAGTAAAACATAATCATCTCATATGCGAATATACTGGTGTACATATATATTCTATTTCCTTAGACATGTATATCTCTATATACATCATATATATGACCAGGGACATTTAGAATCGTATTACGTTCATTGATACAGTTTTACTATCATAATCACATATTATGATGATGTATATAAACTAGTGATACAATTCAAGGCTTATTCACATATTCCTAAATATGTTAAATAACCAGTACACGTATTAAATGAAACTTTAATTCAATATTAAAATATTAGATTAACAACACATAAATAATAACTATCCTTTGTTTACATACAAGCTAAACAGTTTAGCCTAGGGTATTATTTAGTTCAGCCCAGGGCATTATTTCATTCAGCCTAGGGCATTATTCCTTCAGTCTCCCACTTGCACTAGGGTGAACTGATAATAATAATACACACTCAACTCTCCTCTCTGAGGTAATCCAAACCAATAGCTCTAGCATGACGATCATGTTTCGCTATCGAGAGCGGCTTAGTAAACGGATCAGCTATATTATCATCAGTTGGAATTTTGCACACATTCACGTCTCCTCTCTCTATTATCTCTCGAATTAGATGAAAACGCCGAAGTATGTGTTTGGATCTATGGTGTGACCTTGGCTCCCTAGATTGCGCAATTGCTCCATTGTTATCACAAAAGAGAGTCACAGGGTCCAACACACTTGGAACTACACCTAGTTCTGCCACAAATTTCTTGATCCAAACAGCTTCCTTAGCTGCTTCTGAAGCTGCTATATACTCCGCTTCCGTTGTAGAATCTGCGACAGTTTGCTGTTTGGAACTTTTCCAAACAACTGCTCCTTCGTTCAAACAGAATACATAACCACTTTGCGATCTAAAATCATCAATGCAGGTTTGAAAGCTAGCATCGGTATAACCCCTTATCACCAGCTCACTTTCCAAACCTCCATAGATTAAGAATACATCTTTAGTTCTTCTCAAGTACTTAAGAATATTCTTTACTGCTATCCAGTGACTCTCACCTGGATCTGATTGGTATCTGCTTGTTACACTTAATGCATATGACACATCTGGTCTAGTACATATCATCGCATACATAATAGATCCAATTGCAGAAGCATATGGTACTCTATTCATGCGTTCTCGTTCATCTCTCGATGTCGGACATTGAGATTTATCTAACGAGATACCATGCGACATTGGCAAGGATCCTCTCTTGGAATCTTGCATATTGAACCTCTTCAATACCTTGTCAATGTATGTACTTTGACTCAGACCTAAAAGCTTCCTTGATCTAACTCTATAGATCTTTACACCTAATATATAAGCTGCTTCTCCTAGGTCTTTCATTGAAAATTGATTCCCCAAATATTTCTTAACACTTAAGAGCATAGGTATATCATTGCCAATGAGCAATATGTCATCCACATAAAGAACTAAGAATACATGTGCACTCCCACTGAATTTCTTGTATACACAAGCTTCCTCCACATTCTTGATGAAACCATAATCCTTGATTACTTCATCAAAACGAAGATTCCAACTTCGAGATGCTTGCTTCAAACCATAAATAGACTTTTGAAGCTTGCATACTTTCTTAGAATTCTTTGGATCGACAAAACCCTCGGGTTGTATCATGTATACATCCTCGTTCAAGTTCCCGTTCAGGAAAGCAGTTTTGACATCCATTTGCCATATTTCATAGTCATAATATGCGGCTATGGCAAGTAGAATTCTTATAGATTTAAGCATGGCCACGGGCGAAAACGTTTCATCATAGTCTATACCATGAGTTTGCTTGAAACCTTTCGCCACAAGCCGTGCTTTGTAAGTATGCACCTTACCATCCATGTCAGTTTTCTTCTTGAAAACCCACTTACACCCAATGGTTTTTAATCCTTCAGGTGGATCAATCAAGTTCCAAACTTGATTGTCATACATGGATTGTATCTCGACATTCATGGCTTCTTGCCATTTCTGTGAATCTTCACTCATCATAGCCTCTACGTAGGATGTTGGTTCATCATCCATGGCCAACACATCATCATCATTAGTCACGAGAAATCCATATCTCTCGGGCTCTTGACGATTCCTACTAGATCTACGAGGTGGTCCTTGTGTAACATTTTCTGATTCTCCAACATTTGGTGAACCTGAAATATTTTCCATCTCATGTTCATTTTCAGTTTGGGAATCTTGAACTTCTTCAAGATCAACCTTACTCCCACTAGCTCTCTTGGAAATGAACTCCTTCTCTAAGAAGACTCCATTTCTAGCTATGAAAATCTTATTTTCTGAGGGGATGTAAAAGTAATACCCTTTAGTTTCCTTAGGATATCCCACGAACAAACATTTATCCGATTTGGGTCCAAGCTTATCTGACATCATGCGTTTAACATATGCCTCGCAACCCCAAATCTTCAGAAAAGACAAACTCGGAGTTCTTCCTCTCCATATCTCATATGGAGTCTTTTCTACGGATTTAGATGGAATTCTATTCAGTATGAATGCTGCTGTTTCAATGGCATAACCCCAAAATGATTTCGGGAGATCTGTCTGACTCATCATTGATCGAACCATGTCCAACAAGGTACGATTTCTCCTCTCGGAAACACCATTCCATTGAGGTGTACCGGGTGGAGTTAATTGTGAAACAATTCCACAATCTCTTAGATAGTCATCAAAATCTTGGCTCAAATATTCACCACCTCGATCAGATCGAATGGCCTTTATTCTCTTGCCTAGTTGATTCTCTACTTCATTCTTAAAATCTTTGAACCTTTCAAACGATTCTGACTTTTGTCTCATCAAGTAGACAAAACCATATCTACTATAGTCATCAGTGAATGTAATGAAGTATCTATAACCTCCTCTGGCTTCCATGCTCATTGGGCCACATACATCAGTATGTACGAGCTCCAACAACTCATTGGATCTTTCACCAACATTTGAGAAAGGTTTCTTAGTCATTTTGCCTAATAAACAAGACTCGCATGTCTCATATGATCTCATATCAAATGAGTCTAAAAGTCCATCGGTATGGAGTTTAGAAATGCGTTTCTCATTTATATGGCCTAAACGACAATGCCAAAAGTAGGTCTGATTATCAACATGAGACATTATCCTTTCGGTATTGATATTAAATATGGATTTGTGATTATTCAGATCTAGCACATAGAGACCATTTTCTAATGAAACATTTCCATAGAAAATTTCTCCTTTACGGATAGTACAATTATTATCTTCTATAATAAATTTGTAACCATCCAAAGCTAGTCTTGAAATAGAAATAATATTCCTGTTCATACCAGGTACAAAACAACAATTGTTTAGTTCTAATACAAATCCATTAGGTAAAGTTAAATGGTAATTTCCTACGGCTAAAGCAGCAACTCTTGCTCCATTTCCCACACGTAGGTCCATTTCACCTTTAGTTAATTTCCTTCTACTTTGTAGTCCCTGCACATTTTTACAAATGTGAGTGCCACATCCGGTATCTAATACCCAATTTGACATAGTAGATAAGTTAACATCAATACCTGAGGCACTTGCCGAAACTGCTTTCTTCTTCTTCACTTCTTCTAAGTAAAGAGGGCAGTTCCTTTTCCAATGGCCATCCTTATGGCAATGGAAACAAGTGGTCGGTTCAGATTTCTTGATCTTTGGTTTGGGCAACATCTTGCCCTTACCTTTGTTCTTGCCTTTGAACTTCTTCTTGAACTTTCCCTTTTGAACCATCAGAACTTCGTTGACATTTGATGCCTTGAAGTCTCCGGACCTATTGGTAGCCTCAAAATTCTTGAGCATACCATGTAATTCCGGTATTGTTTTGTCCATAGAGTGCATGTTGTAGTTAGAAACAAACTGTGCGAAATTCGGAGTCAAAGACTCAAGAATCAAGTCAGTTTCCATCTCATGGCTGACTTTCGCACCTAGTTTCTCAAGGTTATCAACATAACCTTTCATCTTTAAAACATGTGCACTCACAGATGTACCCGAGACCATTTTACAGTTGAACAACGCCTTGTGAGTGTTAAACCTCTCGAGTCTGGCTTGCTCTTGGAACATTTCCTTGAGCTGTTTGTGCATAACATATGCATGCGAATCTACAAACTGCTTTTGAAGATCCGATGACATAGTTGCCAACATGAGACAGGTTATTTCAACATCATCATCTATGAACTTTTCATAGTATTCTTGGTCCACTTGGTCAGCATCTGCTGGTGGTTCTTCAGTTGGGAGAGGCTCATCAAGAACATAACCCTTATGTTCAGCCCTAAGAACAATTCTTAGATTTCGCTCCCAATCCAGAAAGTTTTTACCATTCAACTTCTCCTTCTCAAGGAGAGATCGCAAATTTAAACTGTTTGAAGACATTTTTCTACATGGAATAAAATGTGCAAAATTAATACATTTATAGATGATAACATTTATGTTTTAGTTCATTTAAAATACTCCCACTATTTTTATCAAATCAACAACCCTCACTGTGTTGGTTCGGATACATTCCAACTACATGTACCATAGTGGCTCAAGATCCATATTTCGCAAAATCCTAATCAGCTTTGGCTCGTCTCAGAATTCTGTTATTTAGGTAGGATCAAATCCAATTGCATCTCCATGCAACTCTTGAGATCATTTATGAGATCAGGGGTTTATGAGTTTAACTCAAAAATCCAGGTGTGTACATATCTCATCTTATGCCCTAAGTTCAAGTCCGACTTGCTACTTAGTTAAGTACTAACCATAACTGATTATCATCCAATTAATCTACCAACACACCCAGCTTTGGCATGACCTATGTTGGTAATTAATCAATGCATATTCTCCCGCCAACTATATAAGCTCACACACCCAGCTTTGGCATGACCCATGTGAGTGATATAAAGGCCCTGAGAATTTCAGAATATGGGAGGCATTTTCTCAACTTAATAATTAGTAGAGGGATTTCTAATTTATTTATCACATGTATAAGCATATCACATCACACATCACAGAATTAATTAAGTGATATAGCATGACCATGATCTTTATAAGCCACTATAAAGATCTCTAATTAATTACTTATAATGAACTCTTTCATTATAACAGCGGATGTGGCAATGAACTCCTTCATTATGTGACCGGTTATGGCGGTGAGCTTCTTGATCATGTGATCGGTTGTGATGATGAACTCCTTCATCTTGTGATTGCTTGTGGCGATGAACTCCTTCATCTTGAGAATAGTTGCGTCGATGAACTCCTTCATCTTCATTTAAATAAAATAACAACCTATTCTACTTTTACAACTTGGACAACTCACCGGTCGCCATAAATTAAATTTACAACTTGGACAACTCACTGGTCGCCATAAATTAAATTTACAACATGCAATCACATCATTCAATCACAACACAAAGTTTTGGCCATGCTATATCATATATCGTTGAATTATAAAATACATATATACATTTCGACTAATACATATGCAATAATCGCCACGTGAGACCAGAATAATATCCTGCATCTCATGCAATAATATCCTGCATCTTATGCAATAAATCTCAGCGTGAGACAGTGCACCTTCTGTTTGAACAGAATAATATCCTCGTTCAAACAGAATAATATCCGGCATCTCATGCAATAATATCCTGCATCTTATGCAATAAATCTCAGCGTGAGACAGTGTACATTTCTGTTTGAACAGAATAATATCCTCGTTCAAATAGAATAACATCTTGCATCTCATGCAATAATACCCTGCTCGAGACAGTGCACCTTCTTATGCATAATATCAATCAAAATACATATGTAGTTTTATAATTCTCAGAAACTCTAAACTAGTACATCTAATATACTAAATCGATCTAATAAACGATACACGTGGCTCTGATACCACTGTTGGGGATTCGGGCAATCATATTGCACAGCGGAATTTATCCGAACCCCCTTAAGCCATGGATCTGTGTATCGCTAATTAGATACGAAGGAAGAGTTTCAAAAATTTCACCTCAGATTTAGTTCAAATCTGGTTGAATACCATATTATTCTGTTCGAACAGAAGGTGTATAGCATTAAATGAATGCTACATGCATGTATGGGTGCATGGTATTAATGCTCAGGATATCATTCATTGGATGAAAGATAGTGGGTGGGAATGCTAAGAGTTTTTCCCACTCGATGATTAATACACACCATAGCTCTTTATGAAAGAAAGAGGATAGATTCACTCATTTTGGAGAACAGATTTTTGACTAAAAGAAAAGGAGTTTTCTTGAAGAGTTAAAGAGAAGAGAAAAGAGTTTTCTCAGTAGAAAGAAAAGAGTGAAGCTAGGCAGAATTTCTTTGTGAAAGAAAAGAGAAGCCAAGCAGATTTTCTGAAGGGAGGAAGGATCCGACTAGCATCGGAGGTCTTCACATCCAGTCTAGACGAGTCGCGTGTGGATACCGATAGAGGGTGGTGCTGGTTCGAGCACACCAACGTGATCTCTGCAAGCTTCCTTCAGCTAGCTAGCTACCTAACTAACTAACTAACTTACTACCTTCATGCATACCCACTAACTAACTAACTAACTGACTAACGAACTAATTAACTGACTAATTATCTAACTAATTAACTAACTAACTATCTGACTAACTAACTAACTGACTAACTAACAACTAGCTATCAAACTGACTAACTAACTAACTAATTAACTAACTAACTAACTAACTGACTAACTAACTAACTAACTAGGCAAATAACTAACTAACTAACTAACTTAATAACTAACTTACTAACTAACTAACTACATACCCACTAACTAACTAACTCACTAACTAACTAACTAACAAACTAACTAACTAATTAGCTAACTGTTTAACTAACTAACTAACTAACTAAATAACTAACTAATTAACTAACTAACTACTAGCTAACTAACATACTAACTAACTGATTAACAAACTAACTTATTAACTAACTAACTAACTAACTAAGGAACTAACTAACTAACTAACTAACTAACTAACTAACCACTAGCTAACTAACTAACTAACTAATTAACTAACTTACTAACTAACTACCTTCATACATACCTATTAACTAACTAACTAACTAAGTAACTAACTAACTAACTAACTAACTAGCTAACTAACTAACTAACTAACTAATTAACTAACTAACTAACTAACTAACTAACTAACTAACTAACTAACCACTAGCTAGCTAACTAACTAACTAATTAACTAACTTACTAACTAACTACCTTCATACATACCTATTAACTAACTAACTAACTAACTAACTAACTAACTAACTAACTAACTAACTAACTAACTAACTAACCACTAGCTAACTAACTAACTAACTAACTAACTAACTAACTAACTAACTACCTAACTAACTAACCACTAGCTAACTAACTAACTAACTAATTAACTAACTTACTAACTAACTACCTTCAGACATACCTATTAACTAACTAACTAACTAACTAACTAACTAATTAACGACCTAACTAACTAACTGCCTTCCTACATACACACGAACTATCTAACAGACTAACTAGCTAAGTAACTAACTAACTAAATAACTAACTAACTAACTAACTGAATGACTAACTAGTTAACTAACTAACCATCTACTAGATAACTAACTAACTAACTAACTAAATAACTAAATAAATAAATAACTTATTAACTAACTAACTACCTACCTTCTACATACCCACAAACTATCTAATTAACTAACTAGCTAACTAACTAACTACTAGCTAACTAACTAACTAAACTGACGAACTCACTAACTAACTCACTAACTACCTTCCGATATACCCATTATCTAATTAAGTAAATAACTAACTAGCTAACTAATGGACTAACTATTCAACTAACTTACTAATAGCTAACTAAATAACCAACTCAATAACTAACAAATTAATTAACTAACTATTTAACTAACAAACAAACTAACTACTGGCTAACTAACTAACTAACTGATTAACTAACTAACTCACTAACTAACTAACTAACAAACTAACTACTAGCTCACAAGCTAACTAACTAACTAACTAATTAACTAACTAATTAACTAATGAACTAAATTACTAACTAACTAATTAGCCAATTCATTAGTGAACTAATTAACTAACTAACTACCTTCATACATACCTATTAGCAAACTAACTAATTACCTACCTGACTAACTAATTACTTAACTACCTTCCTACAAACCTACTAACTAACTAAATATCTAACTAATTAACTAACTAACTAACTAACTAACTAACTAACAAACTATCTTCCTATATAACTATTAACTAACTAACTAACTAACTAACTAACTAACTAACTAATTAATTAACTAACTAACTAACTAACTACCTTCCCACAAACCCACTAACTAACTAACTAACTAACTAACTAACTAACTAACTAACTATCTTCCTACATACCTATTAACTTACTATCTAACTAACTAACTAACTAACGAACTAATTAACTACCTTCCTACATACCCACCAACTACCTAACTAACTAACTAACTAACTAACTACTAGGTAACTAACTAACTAATTAATTGAATAACTAACTAATTAACTAACTAACTAACTAACTTACTAATAGATAACTAACTAACTAACTAACTAACTAACTAACTAACTATTTAACTTTTTATTTAACTAACTAACTAACAACCTTCTTATATACATATTAACTAACTAACTAACTAACTAACTAACTAACTAACTAATTAATTTACTAACTAACTAACTACCTACCTTCCTACATACCCACTAACTAACTAATTTGCTTACTAATTAACAAACTAACTAACTAAATTAACTAACTACTTAACTGGCTAACTAACTACTAGCAAACTATCTAACTAACTAACGACCTTTTTACATACCTATTAACTAACTAACTAACTAACTAACTAACTACTAGATAACTAACTAACTAACAAATTAACTAACTAACTAACTAACTAACTAATTAACTAACTAATAGCTAACTAACTAACAAGCTATCGAACTAGCTTACTAATTAACTAACTAACTAACTAACTAACTAACTAGCTACCTTCCGAAAATACCCACTAACTAACTAACTTATTAACAAACTAACTAACTTATTAACAAACTAACTAACTAATATTGAAAAAATTAACTAACTAACTAAATACTTACTAACTAACTAACTAAGTAATAAACTAACTAACTAACTAACTAACTAAAAGCTAACTAACTAACTAACTAACTAACTAACTAACTGATTAACTAACTAACTAACTCACTAGCCAAATGACTAACCAACAAACTAACAAACTAACTAACTACATACCCACTAACTAACTAGCTAACTAACAAATTAACTAACTAATTAACTAACTAACTAACTAACTAACTAGTGACTATCTAACTAGCTAGCTAGCTAGCTAACTAACTAACTAACTAACTAACTAACTAACTACCTACCTTCATGCATACCCACTAACAAACTAACTAACTAACGAACTAATTGACAAACTAATTATCTAACTAATTAACTAACTCACAATCTGACTAACTAACTACTACCTAACAAACAAACTAACTAACTAACTAATTAACTAACTAACTAACTAATTGACTAACTAACTAACTAACTAACTAATTAACTAACTAACTAACTAACTAACTAGCCAAATAACTAACCAACTAACTAACTAACTGACTAACTGACTACATACCCACTAACTAACAAACTAACTAACAAACTAACTAACTAATTAGCCAACTGTTTAACTAACTAACTAACTAAATAACTAACTAATTCACTAACTAACTACTAGCTAACTAACTGATTAACAAACTAACTTACTAACTAACTAACTAACTACTAGCTCACTAACTAACTAAGTAACTAACTAACTAATTAACGAACTAATAAACTAAATTAACTAACTAACTCACTAACTAACTAACTAACTAACCACTAGCTTACTAACTATCTAACTAATTAACTAACTTACTTACCTTCATACATACCTATTAACTAACCAATTAACTAACTAACTAACTAACTAACCACTAGCTTACTAACTATCTAACTAATTAACTAACTAACTACCTAACTAACTAACTAACTATTTACCTTTTTATTTAACTTAAATAACTAACAACCTTATTATATACATATTCACTAACTAACTAACCAACTAACTAGCTAACTAACTAACTAACAAACTAATTAGCTAACTGACTAACTAACCAGCTACCTTCCTAATATACCCACTACCTAACTAATTTACTAACTAACTCACTAACTAACTAACTAATAAACTAACTAACTAACTAACTAACTATTAGCAAACTAACTAACTAACTAACTACCTTTCTACAAACATATTGACTAACTAACTAACTAATTAACTAACTAACTAACTACTAGATAACTAACTAACTTACTAACTAACCAACTAACTACATACCCACTAAGTAATTAACTAATTAACTAACAAATTAACTACATAACTAACTAACTGACTACTAGCTAAGTAGCTAACTAACTAACTAACTAATTAACTAACTAACTAACTAACTAACCACTAGCTTACTAACTATCTAACTAATTAACTAACTTACTTACTAACTACCTTCATACATACCTATTAACTAACCAATTAACTAACTACCTAACTTACTAATTAACTAACTACCTTCCTACAAACCCACTAACTAACCAACTAACTAATTAAGTAACAAACTGACTAACTAACTAACTAACTATTTTCCTACATACCTATTAACTAACTAACTAACTTACTAACAAATTAACTAACTAACTAAGTACCTACCTACCTTCCTACATACCCACTAACTAACTAACTAAATAACTAACTAACAAACTACTAGCTAACTAACTAACTAACTCACCAAATAACTAACTAATTGACTAACTAACTAACTAACTAACTAACAGATAACAAACTAACTATCTAACTAACTAACTAACTAATTAACTAACTAACTAACTAACTAACTAGCTACCTTCCAACATACCCACTAACTAATTAATTTACTGACTAACTAACTAATTATCTAACTAACTAGCTAACTTACTACTAGCTAACTAACCGACTAACTAACTACCTTCTAACATACCTATTCACTAACTAACTAACTAACTAACTAACTACTAGATAACTAACTAACTAACTAATTAACTAACTATCTAACTAAAGAGCTAACTACCTTGTTACATAACTATTAACTAACTAACTAACTAACTAACTAACTAACTAATTAACTAACAACCTAACTAACTAACTAACTAACTAACTAACCGACTGACTAACTAACTAACTACCTTCCTACATGCCCACTAACTAACTAACTACCTAACTAACTATCTAACTATTTACCTTTTTATTTAACTTAAATAACTAACAACCTTCTTATATACATATTAACTAACTAACTAACTAACCAACTAACTAGCTAACTAACAAACTAACAAACAAATTAGCTAACTGACTAACTAACTAGCTACCTTCCTAATATACCCACTACCTAACTAATTTACTAACTAACTCACTAACTAACTAACTAATGAACTAACTAAGTAACTAACTAACTATTAGCAAACTAACTAACTAACTAACTACCTTTCTACATACATATGGACTAACTAACTAACTAATTAACTAACTAACTAACTACTAGATAACTAACTAACTTACTAACTACATACCCACTAACTAATTAACTAATTAACTAACTAATTAACTACATAACTAACTAACTGATTACTAGCTAAGTAGCTAACTAACTAACTAACTAACTACCTACCTTCCTGCACACCCACTACCTAACGAACTAAATAACTAACTACTAGCTGACTAACTAACTAACTAAATAACTAACTAATTGACTAACTAACTAACTAACTAACTAACTAATAGATAACCAACTAACTAACTAACTATTTAACTTACTAACTTCCTTCTTATATACATATTAACTAACTAACTAACTAATTAACTAACTAACTAATTAACTAACTAACTAGCTAGCTACCTACCTTCCTATATACCCACAAACTAATTAATTTACTAACTAACTAACCAACTAATTAACGAACTAACTATCTAACTTACTACTAGCTGACTAACCGACTAACTAACTACCTTGCAACATACCTATTAACTAACTAACTAATTAACTAACTACTAGATAACTAACTAACTAACTAACTAACTAATTAACTAACTATCTAACTATCTAACCAACTACCTTCTTACAAAAATATTAACTAACTAACTAACTAATTAACTAACAACCCAACTAACTAACTAACTAACTAACTAAGTACCTTCGTACATACCCACTAACTTACTAACTAACTAACTAACTAACTAGCCAACTAACTAACAAACTACCTTCCTACATACCCACTATCTAACTAACTAACTAACTAACTAATTAACTAACTAATTAACTAACTATTTAACTAACTAACTAACTACTAGCTAACTAACTAATTAACTAACTATCTAACTAACTAACTAACTAACTAACTAACTAACTAACTAACTAACTAACTAACTAGCTGATTATCTCACTAACTAACTAACTAGACAAATAACTAACTAACTAACTTACTAACTAACTAACTAACTGACTACATACCCATTAACTAACTAACTAACTAACTAATTAACTAATGACTAACTACCTAGCTAGCTAGCTAACTTACTAACTATCTAACTAACTAACTACCGTCATGCATACCCACTAACTAACTAACAAACGATCGAACTAATTAACTAACTAATTGACTAACTAATTAACTAACTAACTATCTGACTAACTAACTAACTGACTATCTATCTACTTGCTATCAAACTAACTAACTAACTAACTAACTAACTAACTAACTAGCCAAATAACTAACTAACTAACTTACAAACTAACTTACTAACTAACAAACTACATACCCACTAACTAACTAACTAACTAACTAACTAACTAACTAACTAACTAACTAACAAACAAACAAACTAATTAGCTAACTGTTTGACAAACTAACTAACTAACTAAATAACTAACTAATTAACTAACTAACTACTAGCTAACTAACATACTAACTAACTGATTAACAAACTAACTTATTAACTAACTAACTAACTAACTACTAGCTCACTAACTAACTAAGTAACTAACTAAGTAACTAACTAGCTAACTAACTAACTAACTAATTAACTAACTAACAAACAAACAAACTAACTAACTAACCACTAGCTGACTAACTAACTAACTAATTAACTAACTTACTAACTAACTACCTTCATACATACCTATTAACTAACTAATTAACTGACTGCCTAACTTACTAATTAACTAACTACCTTCCTACAAACCCACTAACTAAACAACTAACTAATTAAGTAACTAACTAACTAACTAACTAACTAACTAACAATTTTCCTACATACCTATTAACTACCTAACTAACTATATAACTAACTAAGTAACTAACTAACTACCTACGTTCCTACATACCCACTAACTAACTAACTAAATAACTAACTAACAAACTACTAGCTAACTAACTAACTAACTAACTAAATAACTAACTAATTGACTAACTAACTAACTAACTAACTAACTAACTAATAGATAACTAACTAACTAACTAACAATTTAACTAACTAACTTCCTTCTTATATACATATTAACAAACTAACTGACTAACTAACTAACTAACTAACTAACTAATTAAATAAGTAACTAACTAGCTACCTTCCTACATACCCACTAACTAATTAATTTACTAACTAACTAACTATCTAATTAACTAACTAACTAGATAAATTACTACTAGCTAACTAACCGACTAACTAACTTCCTTCCAACATACATATTCACTAACTAACTACCTAACTAATTAGTCAATTATTTAGTTATTTAGTTAGTTAGTTAGTTAGTTAGCTAGTAGTTTGTTAGTTAGTTATTTAGTTAGTTAGTTAGTGGGTATGTAGGAAGGTTGGTTGGTAGTTAGTTAGTTAGTTAACTAGTTACTTAGTTAGTCAGTAAGTTAATAGGTATGTAGGAAAATTGTTTGTTAGGTAGATAGTTACTTACTTAATTAGTTAGTTGGTTAGTTAGTGGGTTTGTAGGAAGGTAGTTAGTTAATTAGTAAGTTAGGTAGTTAGTTAATTAGTTAGTTAATAGTTATGTATGAAGATAGTTAGTTAGTGAGTAAGTTAATTAGTTAGTTAGTTAGTTAGCTAGTGGTTAGTTAGTTACTTAGTTAGTTAGTTAGTTAGTTAGTTAGTTAGTTAGTTCATTAATTAGTTAGTTAGTTAGTTGGTTAGCTAGTTAGTTAGTTGCTTAGTTAGTTAGTGAGCTAGTACTTAGTTAGTTAGTTAATAAGTTAGTTTGTTAATCAGTTAGTTAGTATGTTAGTTAGCTAGTAGTTAGTTAGTTAATTAGTTAGTTATTTAGTTAGTTAGTGAGTTAGTTAGTTAAACAGTTAGCTAATTAGTTAGTTAGTTTGTTAGTTAGTTAGTTAGTTAGTTTGTTAGTTAGTGGGTATGTAGTTAGTTAGTTAGTAAGTTAGTTAGTAAGTTAGTTAGTTAGTTGGTTATTTGGCTAGTTAGTTAGTTAGTTAGTTAGTTAGTTAATTAGTTAGTTAGTTAGTTAGTTTGATAGCTAGTTGTTAGTTAGTCAGTTAGTTAGTTAGTCAGATAGTTAGTTAGTTCATTAGTTAGATAATTAGTTAGTTAAATAGTTCGTTAGTTTGTTAGTTAGTTAGTGGGTATGCATTAAGGTAGTTAGTTAGTTAGTTAGTTAGCTAGCTAGCTAGGTAGTTAGTCATTAGTTAGTCCGTTAATTAGTTAATTAATTAGTTAATTAGTAACTAAGTTAGTTAGTTAGTGGGTATGTAGTTAGTTAGTTAGTTAGTTTGTAACTTAGTAAGTTAGTTATTTGGCTAGTTAGTTAGTTAGTTAGTTAATCAGTTAGTTAGTTAGTCACTTAGCACGTAGTTAGTTAGTTAGTTAGTTAGTTAGTTAGTTAGTTAGTTAATTAGTTAGTTAGCTAGTAGTTAGTTAATTAGTGAAATAGTTAGTTAATTAGTTAGTTAATTAGTTTGTTAGTTAGTTAGTTAGATAGTGCGTATGTAGGAAGGTAGTTAGTTAGTTAGTTGGCTAGTTAGTCAGTCAGTTAGTTAGTTAGTGGGTATGTACGAAGGTACTTAGTTAGTTAGTTAGTTAGTTAATTAGTTAGTTAATTAGTTAGTGAGGTTGTTAGTTAATTAGTTAGTTAGTTAATTAGTTAATATTTATGTAAGAAGGTAGTTAGTTAGATAGTTAGATAGTTAGTTAATTAGTTAGTTAGTTAGTTAGTTATCTAGTAGTTAGTCAATTAGTTTGTTAGTTAAGAGGTATGTTGGAAGGTAGTTAGTTAGTCGGTTAGTTAGCTAGTAGTAAGTTAGCTAGTTAGTTAGTTAATTAGTTAGTTAGTTAGTTAGTAAATTAATTAGTTAGTGGGTATGTAGGAAGGTAGGTAGGTAGCTAGTTAGTTAGTTAATTAGTTAGTTAGTTAGTTACTTAGTTAGTTAGTTAGTTAATATGTATATAAGAAGGAAGTTAGTTAGGTAAATAGTTAGTTAGTTAGTTAGTTATCTATTAGTTAGTTAGTTAGTTAGTTAGTTAGTTAGTCAATTAGTTAGTTATTTAGTTAGTTAGTTAGTCAGCTAGTAGTTAGTTATTTAGTTAGTTAGTTAGTGGGTATGCAGGAAGGTAGGTAGTTAGTTAGTTAGTTAGTTAGCTACTTAGCTAGTAGTCAGTTAGTTAGTTATGTAGTTAATTAGTTAGTTACTTAGTTAGTTAGTTAATATGTATATAAGAAGGAAGTTAGTTAGTTAAATAGTTAGTTAGTTAGTTAGTTATCTATTTGTTAGTTAGTTAGTTAGTTATCTATTTGTTAGTTGAGTAAGTTAGTTAGTTATTCAATTAGTTAGTTATTTAGTTACTTAGTCTGTTAGTTAGTCAGCTAGTAGTTAGTTAGCTATTTAGTTAGTTAAATAGTGGGTATGCAGGAAGGTAGGTAGTTAGTTAGTTAGTTAGTTAGTTAGCTACTTAGCTAGTGGTCAGTTAGTTAGTTATGTAGTTAATTAGTTAGTTAATTAGTTAGTTAGTTAGTGGGTATGTAGTTAGTTGGTTAATTAGTTAGTTAGTTTGTCATCTAGTAGTTAATTAGTTAGTTAATTAGTTAGTTAGTTAGGTAATATGTATGTAGAAATGTGATTAGTAAGTTAGTTATTTAGTTTGCTAGTAGTTAGTTAGTTAATTAGTTAGTTAGTTAGTGAGTTAGTTAGTAAATTAGTTAGGTAGTGGGTATATGTAGGAAGGTAGCTTGTTAGTTAGTCAGTTAGCTAATTAGTTAGTTAGTTAGTTAGTTAGTTAGTGAGTTAGTGAGTTAGTTGGTTAGTTAGTTAGTTAATATGTATATAAGAAGATTGTTAGTTAGTTAAGTTAAATAAAAAGGTAAAGAATTAGTTAGTTAGGTAGGTAGTTAGTTAGTTAGTGGGTATGTAGGAAGGTAGTTAGTTAGTCAGTTAGTTAGTTAGTTAGGTTGTTAGTTAATTAGTTAGTTAGTTAATTAGTTAGTTAGTTAATATTTATGTAAGAAAGTAGTTAGTTAGATAGTTAGATAGTTAGTTAATTAGTTAGTTAGTTAGTTAGTTAGTTAGTTATCTAGTAGTTAGTTAGTTAGGTAGTTAGTTAGTGAATAGGTGTGTTGGAAGGAAGTTAGTTAGTCTGTTTGTTAGGTAGTAGTAAGTTATCTAGTTAGTTAGTTAATTAGTTAGTTAGCTAGTTAGTTAGTTAGTTAGTTAATTAGTTAGTTAGTTAGTTAGTTTGTTAGTTAGTTTGTTAATATGTATATAAGAAGGAAGTTAGTTAGTTAGATTGTTAGTTAGTTAGTTAGTTATCTATTAGTTAGTTAGTTAGTTAGTTAGTCAATTAGTTAGTTATTTAGTTAGTTAGTTAGTTAGTTAGTTACCTAGTAGTTTGTTAGTTAGTTATTTAGTTAATTAGTTAGTGGGTATGTAGGAACGTAGGTAGTTAGTTAGTTAGTTAGTTAATTAGTTATTTAATTAGTTAGTTACTTAATAGGTATGTAGGAAAATTGTTATTTAGTTAGTTAGTTAGTTACTTAATTAGTTAGTTGTTTAGTTAGTGGGTTTGTAGGAAGGCAGTTACACTACAACACAACAGCTGATTTGGGACGGTCCGTAGCTAAATATCAGTCTTATTGGTACGGTCCGTCCCAAATACCGTCCCAAATTAGGTTCGGTCCGTAGCAAATGAGATATACCGTCCCAAAATTTTGGGACGGGCCGTAGCAAAAGAGAAAAACCATCCCAAAATTTTGGGACGGGCCGTAGCAAAAGAGAAAAACCGTCCCAAAATTTTGGGACGGGCCGTACAAAATGAGAAAAACCGTCCCAAAATTTTGGTACGGGCCGTAGGAAAAGAGAAAAACTGTCCAAAAAATTTAGGACGGGCCGTCCCAAAATTAAAACACCGTCCCAAACCGTTTTGCTACGGCCCGTCCCAAAATTTGAAACGTTACCCTTCCCCAAACCCCCCTGTCGTCTCTCTCTCATTCAGTCCCCTCTCCTCTCTCAGCCTTCCTTACAGGTAACGTTTTCACCTTTTAGTTTAGGTTTTTAGATCTGGCAGTGTTTTTTTTGGTTTTTTTTTATCTCTTTTTTCGTTTTTTAGAGGTTTTTTTCGTTTGTAGATCTGGCAAGATTTTTTTGAGCTTTCGTGGATTTTTTTTTTAAGTTTTTTTCGATTATTTGTGTATTCTGGCAGGATTCTTTTGGTTTTTTTTATCTCTTTTGTTGGTTTTTTTAGAGGTTTTTTTGGTTTTTAAGATCTGGCAGGATTGTTTTGAGCTTTTGTGGATTTTTTTAATTTTTTTTAAGTTATTTGTGTATTTTTTTGGTTGTTTAGATCTGGCAAGATTAAAGTATTAAACTACTTGTGTATTTTTTTGGTTGTTGAATAATTTTTTTTGTTGAATAAGATTTTTCTGTTGAATATTTTTTTTTTAGTTTAATCTGTTATTTACTTAGTTTTTTTTCGAAATTATAGGTTCAGGTTGTACTTGTGATATTTGACAGAATCGTGAGCAAAAGAGAAGGAGCAAAAGGTTAATATTTTTTATAAACATGAAATTTTTTTTGATCCACGAATCTAGGGTTTCAGATCCAGCATAATTTTCGTGAAAATGTGGTATAATTTTCGAAAATTATTTATTTGTTCATTAATTTCGTTCAAATTCTCACATTTAAAATCAAAAATCTGATATTTATTTCTTTGTTCTTTAATTTCAGAAATTTAAGGAGGGAACTTGTGCTAACCAATATGCGTAGGCAACGAAATAGAAGCTAAGTCACTCTTTAATCTCATCAATAATTTTTGTTATATCGTAAATTCTCAGATTTAAATATCAAAAAAATTATTTACATTTTTATAAATCCAGGGGTATTTTTGTTATATTTTTAAAATCCAGGGACATTTTTGTTATATTAGTACTTATTTTTATAAAATTATTAATATTTTTGTTAAATTGTATTTATTATTATTTATGTATTTATCATTTATTTTCAAATTTTTATAGATTTTAATAGTTAATATTTTCAGATTATTTATTATCATTAATAGGATTTTAATAGGATTTTAGTAAAAATTTAGGGTTTAGGATTTTATATATTATTTTCAGATTATTTATTATTATTAGTTTAGTTTTAATTAATTTTTTTGTTAAGTAGTATTTAAAATTTAGGATTTTTATATTTTGCAGGTTTAAATTTAGGAAGACCGTACCAGCGGCGAATGATGACGTCGCAACGAAGGTTGAGGAGGTCCGTACTAGCGGAGAAGCCCGAGGAGGAGGCGAAGGTTGAGGATGTCCGTACCAGTGGCGAAGGCCAAGAAGATCCTTACCAGATGGAGGATGAATCGGACGTGGGTTTGGCTTCAAGGAAGTAAATCGAGAAGGATGTGTGCATCGAGTGTTTGAATTGTGTTTTTCTGATTGATTGTTGGAATTTTTTTTGCAGGGATTTGCGGAGTGTTTGAATGATGTCTATTTGAGTTCCGAGTGTGTGATTTTGTGTGTGTGTATGTGTGTATATTTGTGGAGTGTTTGAATCGGACGTGTATTATGTGTATTGTGTAATGTGTGTATATTGTGTTGTGTTATGTGTGCTTATTGTGTGTGTAATGTGTGTATGTGTATGTGTATGTGTATGTGTATGTGTATATATATAATAAATAATAATATGAGTAATTAAGTAATATGTTTAACACTAATAGTATATATTATAAATAATAATATATAAAATAATAATAATAATAATTTTATAAATAATAATAAATAATAAATAATAAATAATAAGAAATAATAATATTAATAATAAGAAATAATAATCTATATAATAATCAGAAAATTAAAATAATAATACCCAAAACTCTAGCCGTCCCAATATGCTTTTTGGGACGGCCCGTCCCAAAACTCTACCCGTCCCAATAAGCTTTTTGGGACGGCCCGTCCCAAAACAGCTGTCATAGTACTTCTGCGCACAGTCACGTCAGGCATCAGTTTAGGGACGGCCCGTCCCAAATATCCCCGTCCCAAAAGGCTTGTTGGGACGGCCCGTAGCTGACAGGTACGCCCACTGTTGGTACGGGGCGTTTGGGACGGCCTACCGTACCAAAATGCTTATTGGGACGGTTTTGGACCTTATTGGGACGGTTTTTGCCCGTACCAAAACAGTGTATATGTTGTAGTGTTAGTTAATTAGTAAGTTAGGTAGTTAGTTAATTAGTTAGTTAATAGGTATGTATGAAGATAGTTAGTTAGTGAGTGAGTTAATTAGTTAGTTAGTTAGTTAGTTAGGTAGTGGTTAGTTTGTTACTTAGTTAGTTAGTTAGTTAGTTAGTTAGTTAGTTAGTTAATTAGTTCATTAATTAGTTAGTTAGTTAGTTGCTTAGCTAGTTAGTAAGTTGCTTAGTTAGTTAGTGAGCTAGTACTTTGTTAGTCAGTTAATAAGTTAGTTTGTTAATCAGTTAGTTAGTATGTTAGTTAGCTAGTAGTTAGTTAGTTAATTAGTTAGTTATTTAGTTAGTTAGTGAGTTAGTTAAACAGTTAGCTAATTAGTTAGTTTGTTTGTTAGTTAGTTAGTTAGTTAGTTAGTTTGTTAGTTAGTGGGTATGTAGTTAGTTAGTTAGTAAGTTAGTTAGTAAGTTAGTTAGTTAGTTGGTTATTTGGCTAGTTAGTTAGTTAGTTAGTTAGTTAGTTAGTTAATTAGTTAGTTAGTTAGTTAGTTTGATAGCTAGTTGTTAGTTAGTCAGTTAGTTAGTTAGTCAGATAGTTAGTTAGTTCATTAGTTAGATAATTAGTTAGTTAAATAGTTCGTTAGTTTGTTAGTTAGTTAGTGGGTATGCATGAAGGTAGTTAGTTAGTTAGTTAGTTAGCTAGCTAGCTAGGTAGTTAGTCATTAGTTAGTTCGTTAATTAGTTAATTAATCAGTTAATTAGTAACTAAGTTAGTTAGTTAGTGGGTATGTAGTTAGTAAGTTAGTTAGTTTGTAACTTAGTAAGTTAGTTATTTGGCTAGTTAGTTAGTTAGTTAGTTAATCAGTTAGTTAGTTAGTTACTTAGCACGTATTTAGTTAGTTAGTTAGTTAGTTAGTTAATTAGTTAGTTAGCTAGTAGTTAGTTAATTAGTGAAATAGTTAGTTAATTAGTTAGTTAATTAGTTTGTTAGTTAGTTAGTTAGATAGTGCGTATGTAGGAAGGTAGTTAGTTAGTTAGTTGGCTAGTTAGTCAGTCAGTTAGTTAGTTAGTGGGTATGTACGAAGGTACTTAGTTAGTTAGTTAGTTAGTTAATTAGTTAGTTAGTTAGTTAGTGTGGTTGTTAGTTAATTAGGTAGCTAGTTAATTAGTTAATATTTATGTAAGAAGGTAGTTAGTTAGATAGTTAGATAGTTAGTTAATTAGTTAGTTAGTCAGTTAGTTATCTAGTAGTTAGTCAATTAGTTTGTTAGTTAATAGGTATGTTGGAAGGTAGTTAGTTAGTCGGTTAGTTAGCTAGTAGTAAGTTAGCTAGTTAGTTAGTTAATTAGTTTGTTAGTTAGTTAGTAAATTAATTAGTTAGTGGGTATGTAGGAAGGTAGGTAGGTAGCTAGTTAGTTAGTTAATTAGTTAGTTAGTTAGTTACTTAGTTAGTTAGTTAGTTAATATGTATGTATAAGGAAGTTAGTTAGTTAAATAGTTAGTTAGTTAGTTAGTTATCTATTAGTTAGTTAGTTAGTTAGTTAGTTAGTTAGTTAGTCAATTAGTTAGTTATTTAGTTAGTTAGTTAGTCAGCTAGTAGTTAGTTATTTAGTTAGTTAGTTAGTGGGTATGCAGGAAGGTAGGTAGTTAGTTAGTTAGTTAGTTAGCTACTTAGCAAGTAGTCAGTTAGTTAGTTATGTAGTTAATTAGTTAGTTACTTAGTTAGTTAGTTAGTGGGTATGTAGTCAGTTGGTTAGTTAGTAAGTTAGTTAGTTCTCTAGGAGTTAGTTAGTTAGTTAATTACTTAGTTAGTTAGTTAATATGTATGTAATAAGGTAGTTAGTTACTTAGTTAGTTAGTTTGCTAATAGCTAGTTAGTTAGTTAGTTAATTAGTTAGTTAGTTAGTGAGTTAGTTAGTAAATTAGTTAGGTTGTGGGAATATGTAGGAAGGTAGCTGGTTAGTTAGTCAGTTAGCTAATTAGTTAGTTAGTTAGTTAGCAAGTCAGTTGGTTAGTTAGTTAGTTAATATGTATATAAGAAGGTTGTTGGTTAGTTAAGTTAAATAAAAAGGTAAATAATTAGTTAGTTAGTTAGGTAGTTAGTTAGTTAGTGGGTATGTAGGAAGGTAGTTAGTTAGTTAGTCAGTTAGTTAGTTCGTTAGTTAGTTAGTTAGGTTGTTAGTTAATTAGTTAGTTAGTTAGTTAGTTAGTTAGTTAGTTAATATTTATGTAAGAAGGTAGTTAGTTAGATAGTTAGATAGTTAGTTAATTAGTTAGTTAGTTAGTTAGTTAGTTATCTAGTAGTTAGTTAGTTAGTTAGTTAGTTAGTTAGTGAATAGGTTAGTTAGATAGTAGTAAGTTAGCTAGTTAATTAGATAATTAGTTAGTTAGTTAGTAAATTAATTAGGTAGTGGGTATGTAGGAAGGTTGCTAGTTAGTTTGTTTGTTAGTTAGTTAATTAGTTAGTTAGTTAGTTAGTTAGTTAGTTAGTTTGTTAATATGTACATAAGAAGGAAGTTAGTTAGTAAAATTGTTAGTTAGTTAGTTATCTGTTTGTTAGTTAGTTAGTTAGTTAGTTAGTTCGTTAGTCAATTAGTTAGTTATTTAGTTAGTTAGTTTGTCAGTTAGTTAGTTAGCTAGTAGTTTGTTAGTTAGTTATTTAGTTAGTTAGTTAGTTAGTGGGTATGTAGGAAGGTACGTAGGTAGTTAGTTAGTTAGTTAATTAGTTAGTTAGTTAGTTAGTTAGTTAATAGGTATGTAGGAAAATATATTAGTTAGTTAGTTAGCTTGTTACTTAATTATTTAGTTGGTTAGTTATTGGGTTTGTAGGAAGGTAGTTAGTTAATTAGTAAGTTAGGTAGTTAGTTAATTAGTTAGTTAATAGGTATGTACGAAGGTAGTTAGATTGTAAGTTAGTTAATTAGTTAGATAGTTAGTAAGCTAATGGTTAGTTAGTTAGTTAGTTAGTTAGTTAGTTAGTTAGTTCTTTGATTAGTTAGTTAGTTAGTTAGTCAGCTAGTTATTTAGTTACTTAGTTAGTTAGTGAGCTAGTAGTTTGTTAGTTAGTTAGTAAGTTAGTTTGTTAATCAGTTAGTTAGCTAGTAGTTAGTTAGTTAATTAGTTAGCTATTTAGTTTGTTAGTTAGTTAAGTAGTTGGCGAATTAGTTTGTTTGTTTGTTAGTTAGTTAGTTAATTAGTTAGTGGGTATGTAGTTAGTTAGTTAGTTAGTTAGTTAGTTATTTGGCTAGTGAGTTAGTTAATTAGTTAGTTAATTAGTTAGTTAGTTAGTTAGTTTGTTAATTAGTTCGTTAGTTACTTAATTAGTTAGTTAGTAAGTTTGTTTGTTATGTAGTAGTTAGTTAGTCAGATAGTTAGTTAGTCAATTAGTTAGATAATTAGTTAGTCAATTAGTTCGTAAGTTAGTTTGTTTGTTAGTGGGTATGCATAAAGGTAGGTAGTTAGTTAGTTAGTTAGTTAGTTAGCTAGCTAGCTAGCTAGTTAGATAGTCACTAGTTAGTTAGTTAGTTAGTTAGTTAGTTAGTTAGTTAATTAGTAAGTTAATTTGTTAGTTAGCTAGTTAGTTAGTGGGTATGTAGTTAGTTAGTTTGTTAGTTTGTTAGTTTGTTAGTTAATTATTTGGCTAGTTAGTTAGTCAGTTAGTTAATCAGTTAGTTAGCTAGTTAGTTAGTTAGTTAATTAGTAAGTTAGTTAGTTAATTAGTTACTTAGCTAGTAGTCAGTTAGTTAGTCAAATAGTTAGTCCATTCGTTTGTTAATTAGTTTGTTAGTTTGTTAGATAGTGGGTATGTAGGAAGGTAGGTGGTTTGTTAGTTGGCTAGTTAGCTAGTTAGTTAGTTTGTTAGTTAGTGGGTATGCACGAAGGTACTTAGTTAGTTAGTTAGTTGCTTAGTTAGTTAGTGAGTTAGTTATGTTGTTAGTTAAATAGTTAGTGAGTTAGTTAGTTTGTTAATATTTATGTAAGAAGTTAGTTAGTTAGATAGTTAGATAGTTAGTTAATTAGTTTGTGTGTTAGTTAGTTAGTTAGTTAGTTATCTAGTAGTTATTTAGTTATTTAGGTAGTTAGTTAATAGGTATGTTGGAAGGTTGTTAGTCGGTTAGTTAGCTAGTAGTAAGTAAGCTAGTTAGTTTGTTGATTAGTTATTTAGTTAGTTAGTAAATTAATTAGTTAGTGGGTATGTAGGAAGGTAGCTACCTAGTTAGTTAGTTAGTTAATTAGTTAGTTAGTTAGTTAGTTAGTTAGTTAGTTAATATGTATATAAGATGGAAGTTAGTTCGTTAAATAGTTAGTTAGTTAGTTAGTTATCTATTTGTTAGTTAGTTGGTTAGTTAGTTAGTCAATTAGTTAGTTATTTAGTTAGTTTGTTAGTTAGTCAGCCAGTAGTTAGTTAAATATTTAGTTAGTTAAATAGTGGGTATGCAGGAAGGTAGGTAGTTAGTTAGTTAGTTAGTTAGCTACTTAGCTAGTGGTTTAGTTAGTTAGTTACGTAGTTAATTAGTTAGTTAATTAGTTAGGTAGTTAGTTGGTTAGTTAGTAAGTTAGTTAATTATCTAGAAGTTGGTCAGTTAGTTAATTAGTTAGTTAGTTAGTTAATATGTATGTAGAAAGGTAGGTACTTAGTTAGTTAGTTAGCTAGTAGTTATTTAATTAGTTAGTTAGTTAGTGAGTTAGTTTGTAAATAGTTTGGTAGTGGGTATATGTAGGAAGGTAGCTAGTTAGTTAGTTTGTTAGTTAGTTAGTTAGTTAGTTAGTTAGTTAGTTAGATATCAATTTGTTAGTTAGTTAGTTAGTTAGTTAGTCAATTAGTTAGTTATTTAGTTAGTTAGTTAGTTAGTTAGTCAGCCAGTAGTTAGTTAGTTATTTAGTTAGTTAAATAGTGGGTATGCAGGAAGGTAGGTAGTTAGTTAGTTAGTTAGTTAGTAAGCTACTTAGCTTGTGGTCAGTTAGTTAGTTATGTAGTTAATTAGTTAGTTAATTAGTTAGTAAGTTAGTGGGTATGTAGTTAGTTGGTTAGTTAGTAAGTTAGTTAGTTATCTAGTAGTTAGTTAGTTAGTTAATTAGTTAGTTAGTTAGTTAATATGTATGTAGAAAGGTGATTAGTTAGTTAGTTTGCTACTAGTTAGTTAGTCAATTAGTTAGTTAGTTAGTGAGTTAGTTAGTAAGTTAGTTAGGTAGTGGGTATATGTAGGAATGTAGCTAGTTAGTAAGTCAGTTAGCTAATTAGTTAGTTAGTTAGTTAGTTAGTTAGTTAGTTGGTTAGTTAGTTAGTTAATATGTATATAAGAAGGTAAATAATTAGTTAGTTAGTTAGGTAGGTAGTTAGTTAGTGGGTATGTAGGAAGGTAGCTAGTTAGTTAGTTAGTCAGTTAGTTAGTTAGTTAGTTAGTTAATATTTATGAAAGAGGGTAGTTAGTTAGATAGTTAGATAGTTAGTTAATTAGTTCGTTAGTTAGTTAGTTAGTTATGTAGTATTTAGTTAGTTAGTTAGGTAGTTAGTTAGTGAATAGGTATGTTGGAAGGAAGTTAGTTAGTCAATTAGTTAGTTAGTCAATTAGTTAGTTAGTTAGTGAGTTAGTTAGTAAGTTAGTTAGGTAGTGGGTATATGTAGGAATGTAGCTAGTTAGTAAGTCAGTTAGCTAATTAGTTAGTTAATTAGTTAGTTAGTTAGTTAGTTAGTTGGTTAGTTAGTTAGTTAATATGTATGTAAGAAAGTTGTTAGTTAGTTAAGTTAAATAAAAAGGTAAATAAATAGTTAGTTAGTTTGTTAGTTAGTTAATATTTATGTAAGAAGGGAGTCAGTTAGATAGTTTGATAGTTAGTTAATTAGTTAGTAAGTTAGTTAGTTAGTTAGTTAGTTATCTAGTAGTTAGTTAGTTAGTTAGTTAGTTAGTTAGTGAATTTGTATGTTGGAAGGTAGTTCGTTAGTCGGTTAATTAGCTAGTAGTATGTTAGCTAGTTAGTTAGATAATTAGTTAGTTAGTTAGTAAATTAATTAGTTAGTGGGTATGTAGGAAGGTAGCTAGTTAGTTAGTTAATTAGTTAGTTTGTTAGTTTGTTAGTTTGTTAATATGTATATAAGAAGGAAGTTAGTTAGTTAAATTGTTAGTTAGTTAGTTATCTGTTTGTTAGTAAGTTAGTTAGTTAGTTAGACAATTAGTTAGTTATTTAGTCAGACTAACTAAGTAACTAATTATGAGCTAGCTAACTAACTAACTAAGTACTAACTAACTAACTAACTAATTAACGACCTGACTAACTAACTGCCTTCCTACATACCCACGAACTATCTAACAGACAAACTAGCTAAGTAACTAACTAACTAAATAACTAACTAACTAACTAACTGAATAACTAACTAGTTAACTAACTAACCAACTACTAGATAACTAACTAACAAACTAACTAAATAACTAAATAAATAAATAACTTATTAACTAACTAACTACCTACCTTCTACATACCCACAAACTATCTAATTAACTAACTAGCTAACTAACTAACTACTAGCTAACTAACTAAATAAACTGACTAACTCACTAACTACCTTCCGACATACCCATTATCTAACTAACTAAATAATTAACTAGCTAACTAATGGACTAACTATTCAACTAACTTACTAATAGCTAACTAAATAACCAACTCAATAACTAACAAATTAATTAACTAACTATTTAACTAACAAACTAACTAACTACTGGCTAACTAACTAACTAACTGATTAACTAACTAACTCACTAACTAACTAACTAACTAACTAACTAACTACTAGCTCACAAACTAACTAACTAACTAACTAATTAACTAACTAATTAACTAATTAACTAACTTACTAACTAACTAATTAGCCAATTCATTAGTGAACTAATTAACTAACTAACTACCTTCATACATACATATTAGCAAACTAACAAATTACCAACCTGACTAACTAATTACTTAACTACCTTCCTACAAACCTACTAACTAACTAAATATCTAACTAATTAACTAACTAACTAACTAACTATCTTCCTACGTACCTATTAACTAACTAACTAACTAACTAACTAATTAATTAACTAACTAACTAACTAACTACCTTCCTACGAACCCACTAACTAACTAACTAACTAACTAACTAACTAACTATCTTCCTACATACCTATTAACTAACTATATAACAAACTAACTAACTAACGAACTAATTAACTACCTTCCTACATACCCACCAACTACCTAACTAACTAACTAACTAACTAACTAACTAACTAACTAACTAACTAACTAACTAACTAACTAACTACTAGCTAACTAACTAACTAATTAATTGAATAACTAACTAATTAACTAACTAACTAACTAACTTACTAATAGATAACTAACTAACTAACTAACTAACTAACTAACTAACTAACTATTTAACTTTTTATTTAACTAACTCACTAACTACTTTCTTATATACATATTAACTAACTAATAAACTAACTAACTAACTAATTAATTTACTAACTCACTAACTAGCTACCTTCCTACATACCCACTAACTAACTAACAAACTAACTAACTAAATTAACTAACGACCTTTTTACATACCTATTAACTAACTAACTAACTAACTAACTAACTACTAGATAACTAACTAACTAACAAATTAACTAACTAACAAATTAACTAACTAACTAAGTAACTAACTAATTAACTAACTAATAGCTAACTAACTAACTAACTAACGAATTAGCTGACTAATTAACTAACTAACTAACTAACTAACTAGCTACCTTCCGAAAATTCCGACTACCTAACTAACTTATTAACAAACAAACTAATTAATAACGAAAAAATTAACTGACTAACTAAATACTTACTAACTAACTAACTAAGTAATAAACTAACTAACTAACTAACTAACTAAAAGCTAACTAACTAACTAACTAACTAACTAACTAACTAACTAACTGATTAAATAACTAACTAACTAACTAGCCAAATAACTAACCAACAAACTAACAAACTAACTAACTACATACCCACTAACTAACTAGCTAACTAACAAATTAACTAACAAATTAACTAACTAACTAACTAACTAACTAACTAACTAGTGACTATCTAACTAGCTAGATAACTAGCTAGCTAACTAACTAACTAACTAACTAACTACCTACCTTCATGCATACCCACTAACAAACAAACTAACTAACGAACTAATTGACAAACTAATTATCTAACTAATAAACTAACTCACAATCTTACTAACTAACTACTACCTAACTAACTAACTAACTAATTAACTAACTAATTAACTAACTAACTAACTAATTGACTAACTAACTAACTAACTAACTAATTAACTAACTAACTAACTAACTAGCCAAATAACTAACTAACTATCTAACTAACTAACTGACTACATACCCACTAACTAACAAACTAACTAACAAACAAACAAACTAATTAGCCAACTGTTTAACTAACTATCTAACTAAATAACTAACTAATTCACTAACTAACTACTAGCTAACTAACTGATTAACAAACTAACTTACTAACTAACTAACTAACTAACTAACTACTAGCTCACTAACTAACTAACTAACTTACTAACAAGCTAACTAACTAACTAACTAACTAATTAACGAACTAATAAACTAAATTAACTAACTAACTAACTTACTAACTAACTAACTAACTAACCCCTAGCTTACTATCTAACTAATTAACTAACTTACTTACTAACTACCTTCATACATACCTATTAACTAACCAATTAAGTAACTACCTAACTTACTAATTAACTAACTACCTTCCTACAAACCCACTAACTAACCAACTAACTAATTAAGTAACAAACTGACTAACTAACTAACTATTTTCCTACATACCTATTAACAACCTAACTAACTAACTAACTAACTAACTAACGAACCGACTGACTAACTAACTAACTACCTTCCTACATACCCACTAACTAACTAACTACCTAACTAACTAACTAACTATTAACCCTTTTATTTAACTTAAATAACTAACATCCTTCTTATATACATATTAACCAACTAACTAGCTAACAAACTAACTAACAATCTAATTAGCTAACTGACTAACTAACCAGCTACCTTCCTAATATACCCACTTCCTAACTAGTTTACTAACTAACTCACTAACTAACTAACTAATGAACTAACTAACTAACTAACTATTAGCAAACTAACTAACTAACTAACTAACTACCTTTCTACATACATATTGACTAACTAACTAACTAATTAACTAACTAACTAACTACTAGATAACTAACTAACTTACTAACTAACCAACTAACTACATACCCACTAACTAATTAACTAATTAACTAACTAATTAACTACATAACTAACTAACTGACCACTGGCTAAGTAGCTAACTAACTAACTAACTAACTACCTACCTTCCTGCATACCCACTAACTAACGAACTAAATAACTAACTACTAGCTGACTAACTAACTAACTAAATAACTAACTAATTGACTAACTAACTAACTAACTAACTAACTAATAGATAACTAACTAACTATCTAACTATTTAACTAACTAACTTCCTTCTTATATACATATTAACTAACTAACTAACTAAGTAACTAACTAACTAATTAACTAACTAACTAGCTACCTACGTACCTTTTTATATACCCACAAACTAATTAATTTACTAACTAACTAACCAACTAATTAACTCACTAAATAGCTAACTTACTACTAGCTGACTAACCGACTAACTAACTACCTTCCAACATACCTATTAACTAACTAACTAATTAACTAACTACTAGATAACTAACTAACTAATTAACTAAATATCTAACTATCTAACCAACAACCTTCTTACATAAATATTAACTAACTAACTAACTAATTAACTAACAACCCAACTAACTAACTAACTAACTAACTAACTAAGTACCTTCGTACATACCCACTAACTAACTAACTAACTAACTAACTAACAAACTAACTAACTAGGCAACTAACTAACAAACTACCTTCCTACATACCACTATCTAACTAACTAACTAACAAACTAATTGACTAACTAATTAACTAACTATTTAACTAACTAACTAACTACTAGCTAACTAACTAATTTACTAACTATCTAACTAACTAACTAACTACTAGCTAACTAACTAACTAACTAACTAGCTGATTATCTAACTAACTAACTAACTAGACAAATAACTAACTAACTAACTAACTAACTAACTAACTAACTAACTGACTACATACCCATTAACTAACTATCTAACTAACTAATTAACTAATGACTGACTACCTAGCTAGCTAGCTAACTAACTAACTATCTAACTAACTAACTACCTTCATGCATACCCACTAACTAACTAACAAACGATCGAACTATTTAACTAACTAATTATCTAACTAATTAACTAACTAACTATCTGACTAACTAACTAACTGACTATCTAACTACTAGCTATCAAACTAACGAACTAACTAACTAACTAGCCAAATAACTAACTAACTAACTAACTAACTAACTTACTAACTAACAAACTACATACCCACTAACTAACTAACTGACTAACTAACTAACTAACAAACAAACAAACTAATTAGCTAACTGTTTAACTAACTAACTAACTAACTAACTAAATAACTAACTAACTACTAGCTAACTAACATACCAACTAACTGATTAACAAACTAACTTATTAACTAACTAACTAACTACTAGCTCACTAACTAACTAAGTCACTAACTAAGTAACTAACTAACTAGCTAACTAACTAACTAACTAACTAATTAACTTACTAACTAACTAACTAACTAACTAACTAACCACTAGCTAACTAACTAACTAACTAATTAACTAACTTACTAACTAACTACCTTCATACATACCTATTAACTAACTAATTAACTAACTACCTAACTTACTAATTAACTAACTACCTTCCTACAAACCCACTAACTAAACAACTAACTAATTAAGTAACTAACTAACTAACTAACTAACTAACAATTTTCCTACATACCTATTAACTAACTAACTAACTATAAAACTAACTAATTAACTAACTAACTAACTAACTACCTACGTTCCTACATACCCACTAACTAACTAACTAAATAACTAACTAACAAACTACTAGCTAACTAACTAACTAACTAACTAACTAACTAACTAAATAACTAACTAATTGACTAACTAACTAACTAACTAACTAACTAATAGATAACTAACTAACTAACTAACAATTTAACTAACTAACTTCCTTCTTATATACATATTAACAAACTAACTTACTAACTAACTAACTAACTAACTAATTAAATAAGTAACTAACTAGCTACCTTCCTACATACCCACTAACTAATTAATTTGCTAACTAACTAACTATCTAATTAACTAACTAACTAGATAACTTACTACTAGCTAACTAACCGACTAACTAACTTCCTTCCAACATACATATTCACTAACTAACTCCCTAACTAACTAACTAACTACTAGATAACTAACTAACAAACTAACTAATTACCTAACTATCTAACTATCTAACTAACTACCTTCTTACATAAATATTAACTAACTAACTAACTTACTAACTAATTAACAAACAACATAACTAACTAACTAACTAACTAAGTACCTTCGTACATACCCACTAACTAATAAACTAACTAACTAACTGATTAGCCAACTAACTAACTACTTACCTTCCTACATACCCAATATCTAACTAACTAACAAACTAATTAACAAACTAATGGACTAACTATTTAACTAACTAACTAACTACTAGCTAACTAAGTGGGTATGTAGGAAGGTAGCTAGTTAGTTAGTTAGTTAGTTAATTAGTTAGTTAGTTAGTTTCTTTGTTTGTTAGTTTGTTAATATGTATATAAGAAGGAAGTTAGTTAGTTAAATTGTTAGTTAGTTAGTTATCTATTTGTTAGTTAGTTAGTTTGTTAGTTAGTCAATTATTTAGTTAGTTAGTTAGTTAGTTAGTTAGTTAGTTAGTTAGTAGTTTGTTAGTTAGTTATTTAGTTAGTTAGTTAGTGGGTATGTGGGAAGGTTGGTAGGTAGTTAGTTAGTTAGTTAATTAGTTAGTCAGTAAGTTAATAGGTATGTATGAAAATTGTTTGTTAGGTAGATAGTTACTTACTTAATTAGTTAGTTGGTTAGTTAGTGGGTTTGTAGGAAGGTAGTTAGTTAATTAGTAAGTTAGGTAGTTAGTTAATTAGTTAGTTAATAGGTATGTATGAAGGTAGTTAGTTAGTAAGTTAGTTAATTAGTTAGTTTGTTAGTTAGTTAGCTAGTGGTTAGTTTGTTAGTTAGTTAGTTAGTTAGTTAGTTCGTTAATTTGTTAGTTAGTTAGTTAGTTAGTTAGTTAGTTTGTTAGTTAGTGAGCTAGTAGTTAGTTAGTTAGTAAGTTAGTTTGTTAATCAGTTAGTTAGTTTGTTAGTTAGCTAGTAGTCAGTTAGTTAATTAGTTAGTTATTTAGTTAGTTAGTTAGTTAAACAGTTAGCTAAATTAGTTTGTTTGTTTGTTAGTTAGCTAGTCAGTTAGTTAGTTATTTGGCTTGTTAGTTAGTTAGTTAATTAGTTAGTTAGTTAGTTAATTAGTTAGTAATTAGTAAGTTAATTAGTTAGTTAGTTAGTTAGTTAATTAGTTAGTAATTAGTTAGTTAATTAGTTAGTTAGTTAGTTAGTTAGCAAGTAGTTAGTTAGTCAGATAGTTAGTTAGTTAATTAGTTAGATAATTAGTTAGTTAATTAGTTCGTTAGTTAGTTAGTTAGTTAGTGGGTATGCATGAAGGTAGGTAGTTAGTTAGTTAGTTAGTCATCTAGCTATGTAGCTAGCTAGTTAGCAAGTTATTTGTTAGTTAGTTAGTTAGTTAGTTAGTTAGTTAATTTGTTAGTTAATTTGTTAGTTAGTTAGGTAGTTAGTGGGTATGTAGTTTGTAAGTTTGGTAGTTTGTAAGTTTGGTAGTTTGGTATTGTGTTTTTGGCGGGATTTTCAATTCCCGCCTATTGTGTTTTTGGCGGGATTTGTAAATCCCGCCTATTGTCTTTTTGGCGGGATTTGCAAATCCCGCCTATTGTGTTTTTGGCGGGATTTTCAATTCCCGCCTATTGTGTTTTTGGCGGGATTTGTAAATCCCGCCTATTGTCTTTTTGGCGGGATTTGCAAATCCCGCATATTGTGTTTTTGGCGGGATTTGCAAATCCCGCCAATTGTCTTTTTGGCGGGATTTGCAAATCCCGCCAATTGTGTTTTTGGCGGGATTTGCAAATCCCGCCTATTGTGTTTTTGGCGGGATTTGCAAATCCCGCCTATTGTGTTTTTGGCGGGATTTGCAAATCCCGCCTATTGTGTTTTTGGCGGGATTTGCAAATCCCGCCTATTGTGATTTTGGCGGGATTTGCAAATCCCGCCTATTGTGTTTTTGGCGGGATTTGCAAATCCCGCCTATTGTGTTTTTGGCGGGATTTGCAAATCCCGCCTATTGTGATTTTGGCGGGATTTGCAAATCCCGCCTATTGTGTTTTTGGCGGGATTTGCAAATCCCGCCTATTGTGTTTTTGGCGGGATTTGCAAATCCCGCCTATTGTGTTTTGGGCGGGATTTGCAAATCCCGCGTATTTTCTTTTTGGCGGGATTTGCAAATCTCGCCTATTGTGTTTTTGGCGGGATTTGTAAATCCCGCCTATTGTGTTTTTGGCGGGATTTGTAAATCCCGCCAATTGTGTTTTTGGCGGGATTTACAAATCCCGCATATTGTCATTTTGGCGGGATTTACAAATCCCTCCTATTGTGTTTTTGGCGGGATTTGCAAATCCCGTCTATTGTCTTTTTGGCGGGATTTGCAAATCCCGCCTATTGTGTTTTTGGCGGGATTTCCAAATCCCGCCTATTGTCTTTTTGGCGGGATTTGTAAATCCCGCCTATGGTGTTTTTGGCGGGATTTGCAAATCCCGCCTATTGTCTTTTTGGCGGGATTTGCAAATCCCGCCAATTGTCTTTTTGGCGGGATTTGCAAATCCCGCCAATTAGTTAATTAGTTAGTTATTTAGTTAGTTAGTTAGTTAAACAGTTAGCTAAATTAGTTTGTTTGTTTGTTAGTTAGCTAGTCAGTTAGTTAGTTATTTGGCTTGTTAGTTAGTTAGTTAATTAGTTAGTTAGTTAGTTAGTTAATTAGTTAGTTAGTTAGTTAGTTTGTTAGCAAGTAGTTAGTTAGTCAGATAGTTAGTTAGTTAATTAGTTCGATAATTAGTTAGTTAATTAGTTCGTTAGTTAGTTAGTTAGTTAGTGGGTATGCATGAAGGTAGGTAGTTAGTTAGTTAGTTAGTCATCTAGCTAGGTAGCTAGCTAGTTAGCAAGTTATTTGTTAGTTAGTTAGTTAGTTAGTTAGTTAGTTAATTTGTTAGTTAATTTGTTAGTTAGTTAGTTAGTTAGTGGGTATGTAGTTTGTAAGTTAGTCAGTTAGTTAGTTATCTGGCTAGATTGATAGTTAGTTAGTTAATCCGTTAGTTAGCTAGTTAGTTCGTTAGTTAGTTAATTAGTTAGTGTCATGTCGTATTGTGTCGTGTCTTGTCGTGTCTTGTTTTGTCATGTCCTGTCATGTCGGGTCCTGTCATCTCCTGTCATGTCCTTTCCTGTAATGTCTTGTCATGTCCTGTCCTGTCATGTCGTGTCTTGTCGTGTCCTGTCATGTCATGTTGATCCCTGTCCTGTAATGTCCTGTCAGGTCATGTCAATTGTGTTTTTGGCGGGATTTCGAAATCTCGCCTATTGTCTTTTTGGCGGGATTTGCAAATCCCGCCAACTGTGTTTTGGCGGGATTTGCAAATCCCGCCTATTGTGTTTTTGGCGGGATTTGCAAATCCCGCCTATTGTGATTTTGGCGGGATTTGCAAATCCCGCCTATTGTGTTCTTGGCGGGATTTGCAAATCCCGCCTATTGTGTTCTTGGCGGGATTTGCAAATCCCGCCTATTGTGTTTTTGGCGGGATTTGCAAATCCCGCCTATTGTGTTTTTGGCGGGATTTGCAAATCCCGCCTATTGTGATTTTGGCGGGATTTGCAAATCCCGCCTATTGTGTTTTTGGCGGGATTTGCAAATCCCGCCAATTGTGTTTTTGGCGGGATTTGTAATTCCCGCCTATTGTGTTTTTGGCGGGATTTGTAAATCCCGCCTATTGTCTTTTTGGCGGGATTTTCAAATCCGGCCTATTGTCTTTTTGGCGGGATTTGCAAATCCCGCCAATTGTCTTTTTGGCGGGATTTGCAAATCCCGCCAATTGTCTTTTTGGCGGGATTTGCAAATCCCGCCTATTGTGTTTTTGGCGGGATTTGCAAATCCCGCCTATTGTCTTTTTGGCGTGATTTCCAAATCCCGCCTATTGTGTTTTTGGCGTGATTTTCAAATCCCGCCTATTGTGTTTTTGGCGGGATTTTCAAATCCCGCCTATTGTGTTTTTGGCGGGATTTGTAAATCCCGCCAATTGTGTTTTTGGCGGGATTTTCAATTCCCGCCTATTGTGTTTTTGGCGGGATTTGTAAATCCCGCCTATTGTCTTTTTGGCGGGATTTGCAAATCCCGCCTATTGTGTTTTTGGCGGGATTTTCAATTCCCGCCTATTGTCTTTTTGGCGGGATTTGCAAATCCCGCCAATTGTCTTTTTGGCGGGATTTGCAAATCCTGCCTATTGTGTTTTTGGCGGGATTTGCAAATCCCGCCTATTGTGTTTTTGGCGGGATTTGCAAATCCCGCCAATTGTCTTTTTGGCGGGATTTGCAAATCCCGCCTATTGTGTTTTTGGCGGGATTTGTAAATCCCGCCAATTGTGTTTTTGGCGGGATTTTCAATTCCCGCCTATTGTGTTTTTGGCGGGATTTGTAAATCCCGCCTATTGTCTTTTTGGCGGGATTTGTAAATCCCGCCTATTGTGTTTTTGGCGGGATTTTCAATTCCCGCCTATTGTCTTTTTGGCGGGATTTGCAAATCCCGCCAATTGTCTTTTTGGCGGGATTTGCAAATCCCGCCTATTGTGTTTTTGGCGGGATTTGTAAATCCCGCCTATTGTCTTTTTGGCGGGATTTGCAAATCCCGCCTATTGTGTTTTTGGCGGGATTTTCAATTCCCGCCTATTGTCTTTTTGGCGGGATTTGCAAATCCCGCCAATTGTCTTTTTGGCGGGATTTGCAAATCCCGCCTATTGTGTTTTTGGCGGGATTTGTAAATCCCGCCTATTGTGTTTTTGGCGGGATTTGCAAATCCCGCCTATTGTGTTCTTGGCGGGGCCATTTGTGTTTTTGGCGGGATTTGGAAATCCCGCCTATTGTGTTTTTGGCGGGATTTGCAAATCCCGCCTATTGTGTTTTTGGCGGGATTTGCAAATCCCGCCTATTGTGTTTTTGGCGGGATTTGCAAATCCCGCCTATTTTCTTTTTGGCGGGATTTGCAAATCCCGCCTATTGTGTTTTTGGCGGGATTTGTAAATCCCGCCTATTGTGGTTTTGGCGGGATTTGTAAATCCCGCCAATTGTGTTTTTGGCGGGTTTTACAAATCCTGCCTATTGTCATTTTGGCGGGATTTACAAAACCCGCCTATTGTGTTTTTGGCGGGATTTGCAAATCCCGTCTATTGTCTTTTTGGCGGGATTTGCAAATCCCGCCTACTGTGTTTTTGGCGGGATTTCCAAATCCCGCCTATTGTCTTTTTGGCGGGATTTGTAAATCCCGCCTATGGTGTTTTTGGCGGGATTTGCAAATCCCGCCAATTGTCTTTTTGGCGGGATTTGCAAATCCCGCCAATTAGTTAATTAGTTAGTTATTTAGTTAGTTAGTTAGTTAAACAGTTAGCTAAATTTGTTTGTTTGTTTGTTAGTTAGCTAGTCAGTTAGTTAGTTATTTGGCTTGTTAGTTAGTTAGTTAATTAGTTAGTTAGTTAGTTAGTTAATTAGTTAGTAATTAGTTAGTTAATTAGTTAGTTAGTTAGTTAGTTAGCAAGTAGTTAGTTAGTCAGATAGTTAGTTAGTTAATTAGTTAGATAATTAGTTAGTTAATTAGTTCGTTAGTTAGTTAGTTAGTTAGTGGGTATGCATGAAGGTAGGTAGTTAGTTAGTTAGTTAGTCATCTAGCTAGGTAGCTAGCTAGTTAGCAAGTTATTTGTTAGTTAGTTAGTTAGTTAGTTAGTTAGTTAATTTGTTAGTTAATTTGTTAGTTAGTTAGTTAGTTAGTGGGTAAGTAGTTTGTAAGTTAGTCAGTTAGTTAGTTATCTGGCTAGATTGATAGTTAGTTAGTTAATCCGTTAGTTAGCTAGTTAGTTAGTTAGTTAGTTAATTAGTTAGTGTCATGTCGTGTCGTGTCGTGTCTTGTCTTGTCATGTCCTGTCATGTCGGGTCCTGTCATCTCCTGCCATGTCCTTTCCTGTAATGTCTTGTCATGTCATGTCCTGTCATGTCGTGTCTTGTCGTGTCCTGTCATGTCATGTTGATCCCTGTCCTGTAATGTCCTGTCAGGTCATGTCAATTGTGTTTTTGGCGGGATTTCGAAATCTCGCCTATTGTCTTTTAGGCGGGATTTGCAAATCCCGCCAACTGTGTTTTGGCGGGATTTGCAAATCCCGCCTATTGTGTTTTTGGCGTGATTTGTAAATCCCGCCTATTGTGTTTTTGGCGGGATTTGTAATTCCCGCCTATTGTCTTTTTGGCGGGATTTGCAAATCCCGCCTATTGTGTTTTTGGCGGGATTTGCAAATCACGCCAATTGTGTTTTTGGCGGGATTTGTAAATCCCGCCTATTAATTAGTTAGTTAGTTAGTTAGTTTGTTAGGTAGTAGTTAGTTAGTAAGATTGTGAGTTAGTTTATTAGTTAGATAATTAGTTTGTCAATTATTTCGTTAGTTTGTTTGTTTGTTAGTGGGTATGCATGAAGGTAGGTAGTTAGTTAGTTAGTTAGTTAGTTAGCTAGCTAGCTAGCTAGCTAGTTAGATAGTCACTAGTTAGTTAGTTAGTTAGTTAGTTAATTAGTTAGTTAATTTGTTAGTTAGCTAGTTAGTTAGTGGGTATGTAGTTAGTTAGTTTGTTAGTTTGTTGGTTAGTTATTTGGCTAGTTAGTTAGTTAGTTATTTAATCAGTTACTTAGTTATTTAGTTAGTTAGTTAGTTAGCTTTTAGTTAGTTAGTTCGTTAGTTAGTTTATTACTTAGTTAGTTAGTTAGTAAGTATTTAGTTAGTCTGTTAATTTTTTCGTTATTAATTAGTTTGTTTGTTAATAAGTTAGTTAGTTAGTCGGAATTTTCGGAAGATAGCTAGTTAGTTAGTTAGTTAGTTAGTTAATTAGTCAGCTAATTCGTTAGTTAGTTAGTTAGTTAGCTATTAGTTAGTTAATTAGTTAGTTACTTAGTTAGTTAGTTAATTTGTTAGTTAGTTAATTTGTTAGTTAGTTAGTTATCTAGTAGTTAGTTAGTTAGTTAGTTAGTTAGTTAGTTAATAGGTATGTAAAAAGGTCGTAAGTTAGTTAGATAATTTGCTAGTAGTTAGTTAGCCAGTTAAGTAGTTAGTTAATTTAGTTAGTTAGTTTGTTAATTAGTAAGCAAATTAGTTAGTTAGTGGGTATGTAGGAAGGTAGCTAGTTAGTTAGTTAGTAAATTAATTAGTTAGTTAGTTAGTTTATTAGTTAGTTAATATGTATATAAGAAGGTAGTTAGTGAGTTAGTTAAATAAAAAGTTAAATAGTTAGTTAGTTAGTTAGTTAGTTAGTTAGTTAGTTAGTTAGTTATCTATTAGTAAGTTAGTTAATTAGTTAGTTAATTAGTTAGTTATTCAATTAATTAGTTAGTTAGTTAGCTAGTAGTTAGTTAGTTAGTTAGTTAGTTAGTTAGTTAGTTAGTTAGTTAGTTAGGTAGTTGGTGGGTATGTAGGAAGGTAGTTAATTAGTTCGTTAGTTAGTTAGTTTGTTATATAGTTAGTTAATAGGTATGTAGGAAGATAGTTAGTTAGTTAGTTAGTTAGTTAGTTAGTGGGTTTGTAGGAAGGTAGTTAGTTAGTTGATTGGTTAATTAATTAGTTAGTTAGTTAGTTAGTTAGTTAGTTAGTTAATAGGTACGTAGGAAGATAGTTAGTTAGTTAGTTAGTTAATTAGTTAGATATTTAGTTAGTTAGTAGGTTTGTAGGAAGGTAGTTAAGTAATTAGTTAGTCAGGTAGGTAATTAGTTAGTTTGCTAATAGGTATGTATGAAGGTAGTTAGTTAGTTAGTTAGTTCACTAATGAATTGGCTAATTAGTTAGTTAGTAAGTTAGTTAATTAGTTAATTAGTTAGTTAATTAGTTAGTTAGTTAGTTAGTTTGTGAGCTAGTAGTTAGTTAGTTAGTTAGTTAGTTAGTGAGTTAGTTAGTTAATCAGTTAGTTAGTTAGTTAGCCAGTAGTTAGTTAGTTTGTTAGTTAAATGGTTAGTTAATTAATTTGTTAGTTATTGAGTTGGTTATTTAGTTAGCTATTAGTAAGTTAGTTGAATAGTTAGTCCATTAGTTAGCTAGTTAGTTATTTAGTTAGTTAGATAATGGGTATGTCGGAAGGTAGTTAATATGTATGTAGGAAAATTGTTAGTTAGTTAGTTAGTTAGTTACTCAATTAGTTAGTTGTGTAGTTAGTGGGTTTGTAGGAAGGTAGTTAGTTAATTAGTAAGTTAGGTAGTTAGTTAATTAGTTAGTTAATAGGTATGTATGAAGGTAGTTAGTTAGTAAGTTAGTTAATTAGTTAGTTAGTTAGTTAGCTAGTGGTTAGTTAGTTAGTTAGTTAGTTAGTTAGTTAGTTAGTTAGATAATTAGTTAGTTAGTTAGTTAGTTAGCTAGTTAGTTAGTTCCTTAGTTAGTTAGTTAGTTAGTTAATAAGTTAGTTTGTTAATCAGTTAGTTAGTATGTTAGTTAGCTAGTAGTTAGTTAGTTAATTAGTTAGTTATTTAGTTAGTTAGTTAGTTAGTTAAACAGTTAGCTAATTTGTTTGTTTGTTTGTTAGTTAGTTAGTTAGTGAGTTAGTTAGTTAGTAAGTTAGTTATTAAGTTAGTTAGTTTGTTAGTTATTTGCCTAGTTAGTTAGTTAGTTAGTCAGTTAGTTAGTTAGTTAGTTAATTAGTTAGTTAGTCAGTTTGATAGCTAGTAGTTAGTTAGTCAGTTAGTTAGTTAGTCAGATAGTTAGTTAGTTAATTAGTTAGATAATTAGTTAGTTAATTAGTTCGTTAGTCAGTTAGTTAGTTAGTTAGTGGGTATGCATGAAGGTAGTTAGTTAGTTAGTTAGTTAGGTAGCTAGCTAGTTTGCTAGCTAGGTAGTTAGTGATTACTTAGTTCGTTAATTAGTCAATTAGATAGTTATTTAGTTAGTTCGTTAGTCAGCTAGTAGTTAATTATTTAGTTAGTCAGTTAGTGGGTATGCAGGAAGGTAGGTAGTTAGTTAGTTAGTTAGTTAGCTACTTAGCTAGTAGTCCGTTAGTTAGTTATGTAGTTAATTAGTTAGGTAATTAGTTAGTTAGTTAGTGGGTATGTAGTTAGTTGGTTAGTTAGTAAGTTAGTTAGTTATCTAGTAGATAGTTAGTTAGTTAATTGGTTAGTTAGTTAATATGTATGTAGAAATGTAGTTAGTTAGTTAGTTAGTTTGCTAATAGTTAGTTAGTTAGTTTATTATTTAGTTATTAGGTGAGTTAGTCAGTAAATTAGTTAGGTAGTGGGTATATGTAGGAAGGTAGCTGGTTAGTTAGTCAGTTAGCTAATTAGTTAGTTAGTTAGTCAGTTAGCTAGTTAGTTGGTTAGTTAGTTAGTTAATATGTATATAAGAAGGTTGTTAGTTATTTAAACTAAATAAAAAGGTAAATAGTTAGTTAGTTAGTTAGGTAGTTAGTTAGTTAGTTTGTTAGTCAGTCAGTTAGTTAGTTAGTTAGTTAGTTAGGTTGTTAGTTAATTAGTGAGTTAGTTAGTTAGTTAGTTAGTTAATAGTTATGTTAGAAGGTAGTTAGTTAGATAGTTAAATAGTTAGTTAATTAGTTAGTCAGTTAGTTTGTTAGTTAGTTAGTTATCTAGTAGTTAGTTAGTTAGTAAGTTAGATAGTTAGTGAATAGGTATGTTGGAAGTTAGTTAGTTAGTCGGTTAGTCAGCTAGTAGTAAGTTAGCTAGTTAGTTAGATAATTAGTTGTTTAGTTAGTAAATTAATTAGTTAGTGGGTATGTAGGAAGGTAGTTAGTTAGTTAGTTAGTTAGTTAGTTTGTTTGTTAATATATATATAAGAAGGAAGTTAGTTAGTTAAATTGTTAGTTAGTTAGTTATATGTTTGTTAGTTAGTTAGTTAGTTAGTTAGTTAGTTAGTCAATTAGTTAGTTATTTAGTTAGTTAATTAGTTAGTTAGCTAGTAGTTTGTTAGTTAGTTATTTAGTTAGTTAGTTAGTGGGTATGTAGGAAGGTAGGTAGGTAGTTAGTTAGTTAGTTAATTTGTTAGTTAGTTAGTTAGTTAGTTAATAGGTATGTAGGAAAATAGTTAGTTAGTTAGTTAGTTAGTTTGTTTGTTTGTTTGTTACTTAATTAGTTAGTTGGTTAGTTAGTGGGTTTGTAGGAAGGTAGTTAGTTAATTAGTAAGTTATGTAGTTAGTTAATTAGTTTGTTAATAGGTATGTATGAAGGTAGTTTGTTAGTAAGTTAGTTAATTATTTAGATAGTCAGTAAGCTAGTGGTTAGTTAGTTAGTTAGTTAGTTAGTTAGTTAGTTAGTTAGTTAGTTAGTTCGTTATTTAGTTAGTTAGTTAGTTAGTTAGTTAGTTAGCTAGTTAGTTAGTTAGACATTTTTTGGGTATGTAGGAAGGTAGTTAGTTAGTTAATTAGTTAATAAGTTAGTTAGTTAGTTAATTAATTAGTAAGTTAGTTAGTTTGCTAGTTGTTAGTTAGTTAGTTAGTTAATTAGTTAGTTAGTTAGTGAGTTAGTCAGTAAATTAGTTAGGTAGTGGGTATATGTAGGAAAGTAAATAGTTAATTAGTCAGTTAGCTAATTAGTTAGTTAGTTAGTTAGTTAGCCGGTTAGTTGGTTAGTTAGTTAGTTAATATGTATATAAGAAGGTTGTTAGTCAGTTAAGTTAAATAAAAAGGTAAATAGTTAGTTAGTTAGTTGGGTAGTTAGTTAATTAATGGGTATGTAGGAAGGTAGTTAGTTAGTTAGTCAGTTAGTTAGTTAGTTAGTTAGTTAGTTAGTTAATAGGTATGTACGAAAATAGTTAGTTAGTTAGTTACTTAATTAGTTAGTTGGTTAGTTAGAGGGTTTGTAGGTAGGTAGTTAGTTAATTATTAAGTTAGGTAGTTAGTTAATTTGTTAGTTAATAGGTATGTATGATGGTAGTTAGTTAGTAAGTTACTTAAATAGTTTGGTAGTCAGTTAGGTAGCTAGTGGTTAGTTAGTTAGTTAGTTAGTTAGTTAGTTAGTTAGTTCGTTAATTAGTTAGTTAGTTAGTTAGTTTGTTAGTTTGTTAGTTTGTTAGTTTGTTAGTTAGTGAGCTAGTAGTTAGTTAGTTAGTTAGTAAGTTAGTTTGTTAATCAGTTAGTTAGTTTGTTAGTTAGCTAGTAGTTAGTTAATTAATTAATTAGTTATTTAGTGAGTTAGTTAGTTAAACAGTTAGCTAATTAGTTTGTTTTTTTGTTAGTTAGTTAGGTAGTTAGTTACTTAGTTAGTTAGTGGGTATGTAGTTAGTTAGTTAGTTAGTTAGTTATTTGGCTAGTTAGTTAGTTAGTTAGTTAATTAGTTAGTTAGTTAGTTAGTTAATTAGTTAGTTAGTTAGTTAGTTTGTTAGCAAGTAGTTAGTTAGTCAGATAGTTGGTTAGTTAATTAGTTAGATAATTAGTTAGTTAATTGGTTAGTTAGTTAGTTAGTTAGTGGGTATGCATGAAGGTAGGTAGTTAGTTAGTAAGTTAGTCAGTTAGCTAGCTAGCTAGCTAGTTAGCTAGTCATTAGTTAGTTAGTTATTTAGTTAGTTAGTTAATTTGTTAGTAAATTTGTTAGTTAGTTAGTTAGTTAGTGGGTATGTAGTTTGTTAGTTTGTTAGTTTGTTAGTTAGTTAACTTACTAACTAACTAATTAGCCAATTCATTAGTGAACTAATTAACTAACTAACTACCTTCATACATACCTATTAGCAAACTAACTAATTACCTACCTGACTAACTAATTACATAACTACCTTCCTACAAACCTACTAACTAACTAAATGTCTAACTAATTAACTAACTAACTAACTAACTATCTTCCTACGTACCTATTAACTAACTAACTAACTAACTAACTAACTAACTAACTCATTAATTAACTAACTAACTAACTAACTACCTTCCTACAAACCCACTAACTAACTAACTAACTAACTAACTAACTAACTATCTTCCTACATACCTATTAACTAACTATATAACAAACTAACTAACTAACGAACTAATTAACTACCTTCCTACATACCCACCAACTACCTAACTAACTAACTAACTAACTAACTAACTAACTAACTAACTACTAGCTAACTAACTAACTAACTTACTAATAGATAACTAACTAACTAACTAACTAACTAACTAACTATTTAACTTTTTATTTAACTAATTCACTAACTACCTTCTTATATACATATTAACTAACTAATAAACTAACTAACTAACTAATTAATTTACTAACTCACTAACTAGCTACCTTCCTACATACCCACTAACTAACTAATTTGCTTACTAATTAACAAACTAACTAACTAAATTAACTAACTACTTAACTGGCTAACTAACTACTAGCAAATTATCTAACTAACTAACGACCTTTTTACATACCTATTAACTAACTAACTAACTAACTAACTAACTTCTAGATAACTAACTAACTAACAAATTAACTAACTAACAAATTAACTAACTAACTAAGTAATTAACTAATTAACTAACTAATAGCTAACTAACTAACTAACTAACTAACGAATTAGCTGACTAATTAACTAACTAACTAACTAACTAGCTACCTTCCGAAAATTCCGACTAACTAACTAACTTATTAACAAACAAACTAATTAATAACGAAAAAATTAACAGACTAACTAAATACTTACTAACTAACTAACTAAGTAATAAACTAACTAACTAACTAACTAACTAAAAGCTAACTAACTAACTAACTAACTAACTGATTAAATAACTAACTAACTAACTAGGCAAATAACTAACCAACAAACTAACAAACTAACTAACTACATACCCACTAACTAACTAGCTAACTAACAAATTAACTAACTAATTAACTAACTAACTAACTAACTAACTAGTGACTATCTAACTAGCTAGCTAGCTAGCTAGCTAACTAACTAACTAACTACCTACCTTCATGCAAACCCACTAACAAACAAACTAACTCACAATCTTACTAACTAACTACTACCTAACAAACTAACTAACTAACTAACTAATTAACTAACTAATTAACTAACTAACTAACTAATTGACTAACTAACTAACTAACTAATTAACTAACTAACTAACTAACTAGCCAAATAACTAACTAACTAACTAACTAACTAACTGACTACATACCCACTAACTAACAAACAAACTAACAAACAAACAAACTAATTAGCCAACTGTTTAACTAACTATCTAACTAAATAACTAACTAATTCACTAACTAACTACTAGCTAACTAACTGATTAACAAACTAACTTACTAACTAACTAACTAACTAACTAACTACTAGCTCACTAACTAACTAAGTAACTTACTAACAAGCTAACTAACTAACTAACTAACTAATTAACGAACTAATAAACTAAATTAACTAACTAACTAACTTACTAACTAACTAACTAACTAACCACTAGCTTACTAACTATCTAACTAATTAACTAACTTACTTACTAACTACCTTCATACATACCTATTAACTAACCAATTAACTAACTACCTAACTTACTAATTAACTAACTACCTTCCTACAAACCCACTAACTAACCAACTAACTAATTAAGTAACAAACTGACTAACTAACTAACTATTTTCCTACATACCTATTAACAACCTAACTAACTAACTAACTAACTAACTAACGAACCGACTGACTAACTAACTAACTACCTTCCTACATACCCACTAACTAACTAACTACCTAACAAACTAACTAACTATTTACCTTTTTATTTAACTTAAATAACTAACAACCTTCTTATATACATATTAACTAACTAACTAACCAACTAACTAGCTAACTAACTAACTAACAAACTAATTAGCTAACTGACTAACTAACCAGCTACCTTCCTAATATACCCACTACCTAACTAATTTACTAACTAACTCACTAACTAACTAACTAATGAACTAACTAACTAACTAACTAACTATTAGCAAACTAACTAACTAACTAACTACCTTTCTACATACATATTGACTAACTAACTAACTAATTAACTAACTAACTGACTACTAGATAACTAACTAACTTACTAACTAACCAACTAACTACATACCCACTAACTAATTAACTAATTAACTAACTAATTAACTACATAACTAACTAACTGACAACTGGCTAAGTAGCTAACTAACTAACTAACTAACTACCTACCTTCCTGCATACCCACTAACTAACGAACTAAATAACTAACTACTAGCTGACTAACTAACTAACTAAATAACTAACTAATTGACAAACTAACTAACTAACTAACTAACTAATAGATAACTAACTAACTATCTAACTATTTAACTAACTAACTTTCTTCTTATATACATATTAACTAACTAACTAACTAAGTAACTAACTAACTAATTAACTAACTAACTAGCTACCTACCTACCTTTTTATATACCCACAAACTAATTAATTTACTAACTAACTAACCAACTAATTAACTAACTAACTAGCTAACTTACTACTAGCTGACTAACCGACTAACTAACTACCTTCCAACATACCTATTAACTAACTAACCAATTAACTAACTACTAGATAACTAACTAACTAATTAACTAAATATCTAACTATCTAACAAACTACCTTCTTACATAAATATTAACTAACTAACTAACTAATTAACTAACAACCCAACTAACTAACTAACTAACTAACTAAGTACCTTCGTACATACCCACTAACTAACTAACTAACTAACTAACTAACTAACTAACTAACTAGGCAACTAACTAACAAACTACCTTCCTACATACCCACTATCTAACTAACTAACTAACAAACTAATTGACTAACTAATTAACTAACTATTTAACTAACTAACTAACTACTAGCTAACTAACTAATTTACTAACTATCTAACTAACTAACTAACTACTAGCTAACTAACTAACTAACTAACTAGCTGATTATCTAACTAACTAATTAACTAGACAAATAACTAACTAACTAACTAACTAACTAACTAACTGACTACATACCCATTAACTAACTATCTAACTAACTAATTAACTAATGACTGACTACCTAGCTAGCTAGCTAACTAACTAACTATCTAACTAACTAACTACCTTCATGCATACCCACTAACTAACTAACAAACGATCGAACTAATTAACTAACTAATTATCTAACTAATTAACTAACTAACTATTTGACTAACTAACTAACTGACTATCTAACTACTAGCTATCAAACTAACTAACTAACTAACTAACTAGCCAAATAACTAACTAACTAACTTACTAACTAACTTACTAACTAACAAACTACATACCCACTAACTAACTAACTGACTAACTAACTAACTAACAAACTAACTAACTAATTAGCTAACTGTTTAACTAACTAACTAACTAACTAAATAACTAACTAATTAACTAACTAACTACTAGCTAACTAACATACTAACTAACTGATTAACAAACTAACTTATTAACTAACTAACTAACTACTAGCTCACTAACTAACTAAGTCACTAACTAAGTAACTAACTAACTAGCTAACTAACTAACTAACTAACTAATTAACTAACTAACTAACTAACTAACTAACTAACTAACCACTAGCTAACTAACTAACTAACTAATTAACTAACTTACTAACTAACTACCTTCATACATACCTATTAACTAACTAATTAACTAACTATCTAACTTACTAATTAACTAACTACCTTCCTACAAACCCACTAACTAAACAACTAACTAATTAAGTAACTAACTAACTAACTAACTAACTAACTAACAATTTTCCTACATACCTATTAACTAACTAACTAACTATATAACTAACTAATTAACTAACTAACTAACTAACTACCTACGTTCCTACATACCCACTTACTAACTAACTAAATAACTAACAAACAAACTACTAGCTAACTAACTAACTAACTACCTAACTAACTAAATAACTAACTAATTGACTAACTAACTAACTAACTAACTAACTAACTAATAGATAACTAACTAACTAACTAACAATTTAACTAACTAACTTCCTTCTTATATACATATTAACAAACTAACTTACTTACTGACTAACTAACTAACTAATTAAATAAGTAACTAACTAGCTACCTTCCTACATACCCACTAACTAATTAATTTGCTAACTAACTAACTATCTAATTAACTAACTAACTAGATAACTTACTACTAGCTAACTAACCGACTAACTAACTTCCTTCCAACATACATATTCACTAACTAACTACCTAACTAACTAACTAACTACTAGATAACTAACTAACAAACTAACTAATTAACTAACTATCTAACTATCTAACTAACTACCTTCTTACATAAATATTAACTAACTAACTAACTTACTAACTAATTAACGAACAACATAACTGACTAACTAACTAACTAAGTACCTTCGTACATACCCACTAACTAATAAACTAACTAACTAACTGATTGGCCAACTAACTAACTACTTACATTCCTACATACCCACTATCTAACTAACTAACAAACTAATTAACAAACTAATGGACTAACTATTTAACTAACTAACTAACTACTAGCTAACTAAGTGGGTATGTAGGAAGGTAGCTAGTTAGTTATATAGTTAGTTAATTAGTTAGTTAGTTAGTTTCTTTATTTGTTAGTTTGTTAATATGTATATAAGAAGGAAGTTAGTTAGTTAAATTGTTAGTTGGTTAGTTATCTATTTGTTAGTTAGTTAGTTAGTTAGTTAGTCAATTATTTAGTTATTTAGTTAGTTAGTTAGTTAGTTAGCTAGTAGTTTGTTAGTTAGTTATTTAGTTAGTTAGTTAGTGGGTATGTGGGAAGGTTGGTAGGTAGTTAGTTAGTTAGTCAATTAGTTACTTAGTTAGTCAGTAAGTTAATAGGTATGTATGAAAATTGTTTGTTAGGTAGATAGTCACTTACTTAATTAGTTAGTTGGTTAGTTAGTGGGTTTGTAGGAAGGTAGTTAGTTAATTAGTAAGTTAGGTAGTTAGTTAATTAGTTAGTTAATAGGTATGTATGAAGGTAGTTAGTTAGTAAGTTAGTAAATTAGTTAGTTTGTTAGTTAGTTAGCTAGTGGTTAGTTTGTTAGTTAGTTAGTTAGTTAGTTAGTTCGTTAATTAGTTAGTTAGTTAGTTAGTTAGTTAGTTAGTTAGTTAGTTAGTTAGTGAGCTAGTAGTTAGTTAGTTAGTAAGTTAGTTTGTTAATCAGTTAGTTAGTTAGTTAGTTAGCTAGTAGTCAGTTAGTTAATTAGTTAGTTAAACAGTTAGCTAAATTAGTTTGTTTGTTTGTTAGTTAGCTAGTCAGTTAGTTAGTTATTTGGCTTGTTAGTTAGTTAGTTAATTAGTTAGTTAGTTAGTTAGTTAATTAGTTAGTAATTAGTTAGTTAATTAGTTAGTTAGTTAGTTAGTTAGCAAGTAGTTAGTTAGTCAGATAGTTAGTTAGTTAATTAGTTAGATAATTAGTTAGTTAATTAGTTCGTTAGTTAGCTAGTTAGTTAGAGGGTATGCATGAAGGTAGGTAGTTAGTTAGTTAGTTAGTCATCTAGCTAGGTAGCTAGCTAGTTAGCAAGTTATTTGTTAGTTAGTTAGTTAGTTAGTTAGTTAGTTAATTTGTTAGTTAATTTGTTTGTTAGTTAGGTAGTTAGTGGGTATGTAGTTTGTAAGTTTGGTAGTTTGTAAGTTAGTTAGTTAGTTAGTTATCTGGCTAGATAGATAGTTAGTTAGTTAATCGGTTAGTTAGCTAGTTAGTTAGTTAGTTAGTTAATTAGTTAGTGTCATGTCGTGTCGTGTCGTGTCTTGTCGTGTCTTGTCTTGTCATGTCCTGTCATGTCGGGTCCTGTCATCTCCTGTCATGTCCTTTCCTGTAATGTCTTGTCAAGTCCTGTCCTGTCATGTCGTGTCTTGTCGTGTCCTGTCATGTCATGTTGATCCCCGTCCTGCAATGTCCTGTCAGGTCATGTCAATTGTGTTTTTGGCGGGATTTGGAAATCCCGCCTATTGTCTTTTTGGCGGGATTTGCAAATCCCGCCAACTGTGTTTTGGCGGGATTTGCAAATCCCGCCTATTGCGTTTTTGGCGTGATTTGTAAATCCCGCCTATTGTGTTTTTGGCGGGATTTGTAATTCCCGCCTATTGTCTTTTTGGCGGGATTTGCAAATCCCGCCTATTGTCTTTTTGGCGGGATTTGCAAATCCCGCCAATTGTGTTTTTGGCGGGATTTGTAAATCCCGCCTATTGTGTTTTTGGCGTGATTTGTGAATCCCGCCTATTGTGTTTTTGGCGTGATTTGTAATTCCCGCCTATTGTCTTTTTGGCGGGATTTGCAAATCCCGCCTATTGTGTTTTTGGCGGGATTTGCAAATCCCGCCAATTGTGTTTTTGGCGGGATTTGTAAATCCCGCCTATTCATTAGTTAGTTAGTTTGTTTGTTTGTTAGGTAGTAGTTAGTTAGTAAGATTGTGAGTTAGTTTATTAGTTAGATAATTAGTTTGTCAATTAGTTCGTTAGTTAGTTTGTTTGTTAGTGGGTATGCATGAAGGTAGGTAGTTAGTTAGTTAGTTAGTTAGTTAGCTAGCTAGCAAGCTAGCTAGTTAGATAGTCACTAGTTAGTTAGTTAGTTAGTTAGTTAATTAGTTAGTTAATTTGTTAGTTAGCTAGTTAGTTAGTGGGTATGTAGTTAGTTAGTTTGTTAGTTTGTTGGTTAGTTATTTGGCTAGTTAGTTAGTTAGTTATTTAATCAGTTAGTTAGTTAGTTAGTTAGTTAGTTAGTTAGCTTTTAGTTAGTTAGTTAGTTAGTTAGTTTATTACTTAGTTAGTTAGTTAGTAAGTATTCAGTTAGTCAGTTAATTTTTTCGTTATTAATTAGTTCGTTTGTTAATAAGTTAGTTAGTTAGTCGGAATTTTCGGAAGGTAGCTAGTTAGTTAGTTAGTTAGTTAGTTAATTAGTCAGCTAATTCGTTAGTTAGTTAGTTAGTTAGCTATTAGTTAGTTAATTAGTTAGTTACTTAGTTAGTTAGTTAATTTGTTAGTTAGTTAATTTGTTAGTTAGTTAGTTATCTAGTAGTTAGTTAGTTAGTTAGTTAGTTAGTTAGTTAATAGGTATGTAAAAAGGTCGTTAGTTAGTTAGATAATTTGCTAGTAGTTAGTTAGCCAGTTAAGTAGTTAGTTAATTTAGTTAGTTAGTTTGTTAATTAGTAAGCAAATTAGTTAGTTAGTGGGTATGTAGGAAGGTAGCTAGTTAGTTAGTTAGTAAATTAATTAGTTAGTTAGTTAGTTTATTAGTTAGTTAATATGTATATAAGAAGGTAGTTAGTGAGTTAGTTAAATAAAAAGTTAAATAGTTAGTTAGTTAGTTAGTTATCTATTAGTAAGTTAGTTAGTTAGTCAGTTAATTAGTTAGTTATTCAATTAATTAGTTAGTTAGTTAGCTAGTGGTTAGTTAGTTAGTTAGTTAGTTAGTTAGTTGGTTAGTTAGTTAGGTAGTTGGTGGGTATGTAGGAAGGTAGTTAATTAGTTCGTTAGTTAGTTAGTTTGTTATATAGTTAGTTAATAGGTATGTAGGAAGATAGTTAGTTAGTTAGTTAGTTAGTTAATTAGTTAGTTAGTGGGTTTGTAGGAAGGTAGTTAGTTAGTTAGTTAGTTAATTAATTAGTTAGTTAGTTAGTTAGTTAGTTAGTTAGTTAGTTAGTTAATAGGTACGTAGGAAGATAGTTAGTTAGTTAGTTAGTTAATTAGTTAGATATTTAGTTAGTTAGTAGGTTTGTAGGAAGGTAGTTAAGTAATTAGTTAGTCAGGTAGGTAATTAGTTAGTTTGCTAATAGGTATGTATGAAGGTAGTTAGTTAGTTAATTAGTTCACTAATGAATTGGCTAATTAGTTAGTTAGTAAGTTAGTTAATTAGTTAATTAGTTAGTTAATTAGTTAGTTAGTTAGTTAGTTTGTGAGCTAGTAGTTAGTTAGTTAGTTAGTTAGTTAGTGAGTTAGTTAGTTAATCAGTTAGTTAGTTAGTTAGCCAGTAGTTAGTTAGTTTGTTAGTTAAATAGTTAGTTAATTAATTTGTTAGTTATTGAGTTGGTTATTGAGTTAGCTATTAGTAAGTTAGTTGAATAGTTAGTCCATTAGTTAGCTAGTTAGTTATTTAGTTAGTTAGATAATGGGTATGTCGGAAGGTAGTTAATATGTATGTAGGAAAATTGTTAGTTAGTTAGTTAGTTAGTTACTCAATTAGTTAGTTGTGTAGTTAGGGGGTTTGTAGGAAGGTAGTTAGTTAATTAGTTAGTTAATAGGTATGTATGAAAGTAGTTAGTTAGTAAGTTAGTTAATTAGTTAGTTAGTTAGTTAGCTAGTGGTTAGTTAATTAGTTAGTTAGTTAGTTAGTTAGTTAGTTAGTTAGTTAGATAATTAGTTAGTTAGTTAGTTAGTTAGCTAGTTAGTTAGTTCCTTAGTTAGTTAGTTAGTTAGTTAATAAGTTAGTTTGTTAATCAGTTAGTTAGTATGTTAGTTAGCTAGTAGTTAGTTAGTTAATTAGTTAGTTATTTAGTTAGTTAGTTAGTTAGTTAAACAGTTAGCTAATTTGTTTGTTTGTTTGTTAGTTAGTTAGTTAGTGAGTTAGTTAGTTAGTGGGTATGTAGTTAGTTAGTTAGTAAGTTAGTTATTAAGTTAGTTAGTTAGTTAGTTATTTGCCTAGTTAGTTAGTTAGTTAGTCAGTTAGTTAGTTAGTTAGTTAGTTAGTTAATTAGTTAGTTAGTTAGTCAGTTTGATAGCTAGTAGTTAGTTAGTCAGTTAGTTAGTTAGTCAGATAGTTAGTTAGTTAATTAGTTAGATAATTAGTTAGTTAATTAGTTCGTTAGTCAGTTAGTTAGTTAGTTAGTGGGTATGCATGAAGGTAGTTAGTTAGTTAGTTAGTTAGGTAGCTAGCTAGTTTGCTAGCTAGGTAGTTAGTGATTACTTAGTTCGTTAATTAGTCAATTAGTTAGTTATTTAGTTAGTTCGTTAGTCAGCTAGTAGTTAATTATTTAGTTAGTCAGTTAGTGGGTATGCAGGAAGGTAGGTAGTTAGTTAGTTAGTTAGTTAGCTACTTAGCTAGTAGTCGGTTAGTTAGTTATGTAGTTAATTAGTTAGGTAATTAGTTAGTTAGTTAGTGGGTATGTAGTTAGTTGGTTAGTTAGTAAGTTAGTTAGTTATCTAGTAGTTAGTTAGTTAGTTAATTGGTTAGTTAGTTAATATGTATGTAGAAATGTAGTTAGTTAGTTAGTTAGTTTGCTAATAGTTAGTTAGTTAGTTTATTATTTAGTTAGTAGGTGAGTTAGTCAGTAAATTAGTTAGGTAGTGGGTATATGTAGGAAGGTAGCTGGTCAGTTAGTCAGTTAGCTAATTAGTTAGTTAGTTAGTCAGTTAGCTAGTTAGTTGGTTAGTTAGTTAGTTAATATGTATATAAGAAGGTTGTTAGTTATTTAAGTTAAATAAAAAGGTAAATAGTTAGTTAGTTAGTTAGGTAGTTAGTTAGTTAGTTTGTTAGTCAGTCAGTTAGTTAGTTAGTTAGTTAGTTAGGTTGTTAGTTAATTAGTGAGTTAGTTAGTTAGTTAGTTAGTTAATAGTTATGTTAGAAGGTAGTTAGTTAGATAGTTAGATAGTTAGTTAATTAGTTAGTCAGTTAGTTTGTTAGTTAGTTAGTTATCTAGTAGTTAGTTAGTTAGTAAGTTAGACAGTTAGTGAATAGGTATGCTGGAAGTTAGTTAGTTAGTCGGTTAGTCAGGTAGTAGTAAGTTAGCTAGTTAGTTAGATAATTAGTTATTTAGTTAGTAAATTAATTAGTTAGTGGGTATGTAGGAAGGTAGTTAGTTAGTTAGTTAGTTAGTTAGTTAGTTAGTTAGTTAGTTTGTTAATATGTATATAAGAAGGAAGTTAGTTAGTTAAATTGTTAGTTAGTTAGTTATATGTTTGTTAGTTAGTTAGTTAGTTAGTTAGTCAATTAGTTAGTTATTTAGTTAGTTAATTAGTTAGTTAGCTAGTAGTTTGTTAGTTAGTTATTTAGTTAGTTAGTTAGTGGGTATGTAGGAAGGTAGGTAGGTAGTTAGTTAGTTAGTTAATTTGTTAGTTAGTTAGTTAGTTAGTTAATAGGTATGTAGGAAAATAGTTAGTTAGTTAGTTAGTTAGTTAGTTTGTTTGTTTGTTACTTAATTAGTTAGTTGGTTAGTTAGTGGGTTTGTAGGAAGGTAGTTAGTTAATTAGTAAGTTATGTAGTTAGTTAATTAGTTTGTTAATAGGTATGTATGAAGGTAGTTTGTTAGTAAGTTAGTTAGTTAATTAGTTAGATAGTTAGTAAGCTAGTGGTTAGTTAGTTAGTTAGTTAGTTAGTTAGTTAGTTAGTTAATTAGTTCGTTATTTAGTTAGTTAGTTAGTTAGTTAGTTAGTTAGCTAGTTAGTTAGTTAGACATTTTTTGGGTATGTAGGAAGGTAGTTAGTTAGTTAATTAGTTAATAAGTTAGTTAGTTAGTTAATTAATTAGTAAGTTAGTTAGTTTGCTAGTAGTTAGTTAGTTAGTTAGTTAATTAGTTAGTTAGTTAGTGAGTTAGTTAGTAAATTAGTTAGGTAGTGGGTATATGTAGGAAAGTAAATAGTTAATTAGTCAGTTAGCTAATTAGTTAGTTAGTTAGTTAGTTAGCTGGTTAGTTGGTTAGTTAGTTAGTTAATATGTATATAAGAAGGTTGTTAGTTAGTTAAGTTAAATAAAAAGGTAAATAGTTAGTTAGTTAGTTGGGTAGTTAGTTAATTAGTGGGTATGTAGGAAGGTAGTTAGTTAGTTAATCAGTTAGTTAGTTAGTTAGTTATATAGTTAGTTAATAGGTATGTACGAAAATAGTTTGTTAGTTAGTTAGTTAGTTACTTAATTAGTTAGTTGGTTAGTTAGAGGGTTTGTAGGTAGGTAGTTAGTTAATTATTAAGTTAGGTAGTTAGTTAATTTGTTAGTTAATAGGTATGTATGATGGTAGTTAGTTAGTAAGTTACTTAAATAGTTAGGTAGTCAGTTAGTTAGCTAGTGGTTAGTTAGTTAGTTAGTTAGTTAGTTAGTTAGTTAGTTAGTTCGTTAATTAGTTAGTTAGTTAGTTAGTTTATTAGTTTGTTAGTTTGTTAGTTTGTTAGTTTGTTAGTTAGTGAGCTAGTAGTTAGTTAGTTAGTTAGTAATTTAGTTTGTTAATCAGTTAGTTAGTTTGTTAGTTAGCTAGTAGTTAGTTAATTAATTAATTAGTTATTTAGTGAGTTAGTTAGTTAAACAGTTAGCTAATTAGTTTGTTAGTTAGTGAGTTAGTTAGTTAGTTAGTTAGTGGGTATGCATGAAGGTATGTAGTTAGTTAGTAAGTTATTCAGTTAGCTAGCTAGCTAGCTAGTTAGCTAGTCATTAGTTAGTTAGTTATTTAGTTAGTTAGTTAATTTGTTAGTAAATTTGTTAGTTAGTTAGTTAGTTAGTGGGTATGTAGTTTGTTAGTTTGTTAGTTTGTTAGTTAGTTAACTTACTAACTAACTAATTAGCCAATTCATTAGTGAACAAATTAACTAACTAACTACCTTCATACATACCTATTAGCAAACTAACTAATTACCTACCTGACTAACTAATTACATAACTACCTTCCTACAAACCTACTAACTAACTAAATATCTAACTAATTAACTAACTAACTAACTAACTATCTTCCTACGTACCTATTAACTAACTAACTAACTAACTAACTAACTAACTAACTAATTAATTAACTAACTAACTAACTAACTACCTTCCTACAAACCCACTAACTAACTAACTAACTAACTAACTATCTTCCTACATACCTATTAACTAACTATATAGCAAACTAACTAACTAACGAACTAATTAACTACCTTCCTACATACCCACCAACTACCTAACTAACTAACTAACTAACTAACTAACTAACTACTAGCTAACTAACTAACTAATTAATTGAATAACTAACTAATTAACTAACTAACTAACTAGCTTACTAATAGATAACTAACTAACTAACTAACTAACTAACTAACTATTTAACTTTTTATTTAACTAACTCACTAACTACCTTCTTATATACATATTAACTAACTAATAAACTAACTAACTAACTAATTAATTTACTAACTCACTAACTAGCTACCTTCCTACATACCCACTAACTAACTAATTTGCTTACTAATTAACAAACTAACTAACTAAATTAACTAACTACTTAACTGGCTAACTAACTACTAGCAAATTATCTAACTAACTAACGACCTTTTTACATACCTATTAACTAACTAACTAACTAACTAACTAACTACTAGATAACTAACTAACTAACAAATTAACTAACTAACAAATTAACTAACTAACTAAGTAACTAACTAATTAACTAACTAATAGCTAACTAACTAACTAACTAACGAATTAGCTGACTAATTAACTAACTAACTAACTAACTAACTAGCTACCTTCCGAAAATTCCGACTAACTAACTAACTTATTAACAAACAAACTAATTAATAACGAAAAAATTAACTGACTAACTAAATACTTACTAACTAACTAACTAAGTAATAAACTAACTAACTAACTAAAAGCTAACTAACTAACTAACTAACTAACTAACTTGCCAAATAACTAACCAACAAACTAACAAACTAACTAACTACATACCCACTAACTAACTAGCTAACTGACAAATTAACTAACTAATTAACTAACTAACTAACTAACTAACTAGTGACTATCTAACTAGCTAGCTAGCTAGCTAGCTAACTAACTAACTAACTAACTAACTACCTACCTTCATGCATACCCACTAACAAACAAACTAACTAACGAACTAATTGACAAACTAATTATCTAACTAATAAACTAACTCACAATCTTACTAACTAACTACTACCTAACAAACTAACTAATAAACTAACTAATTAACTAACTAACTAACTAATTGACTAACTAACTAACTAACTAACTAATTAACTAACTAACTAACTAACTAGCCAAATAACTAACTAACTAACTAACTAACTAACTGACTACATACCCACTAACTAACAAACTAACTAACAAACAAACAAACTAATTAGCCAACTGTTTAACTAACTATCTAACTAATTAACTAACTAATTCACTAACTAACTACTAGCTAACTAACTGATTAACAAACTAACTTACTAACTAACTAACTAACTAACTAACTAACTACTAGCTCACTAACTAACTAAGTAACTTACTAACAAGCTAACTAACTAACTAACTAACTAATTAACGAACTAATAAACTAAATTAACTAACTAACTAACTTACTAACTAACTAACTAACTAACCACTAGCTTACTAACTATCTAACTAATTAACTAACTTACTTACTCACTACCTTCATACATACCTATTAACTAACCAATTAACTAACTACCTAACTTACTAATTAACTAACTACCTTCCTACAAACCCACTAACTAACCAACTAACTAATTAAGTAACAAACTGACTAACTAACTAACTATTTTCCTACATACCTATTAACAACCTAACTAACTAACTAACTAACTAACGAACCGACCGACTAACTAACTAACTACCTTCCTATATACCCACTAACTAACTAACTAACTATTTACCTTTTAATTTAACTTAAATAACTAACAACCTTCTTATATACATATTAACTAACTAACAAACCAACTAACTAGCTAACTAACTAACTAACAAACTAATTAGCTAACTGACTAACTAACCAGCTACCTTCCTAATATACCCACTACCTAACTAATTTACTAACTAACTCACTAACTAACTAACTAATGAACTAACTAACTAACTAACTAACTAACTAACTATTAACAAACTAACTAACTAACTAACTACCTTTCTACATACATATTGACTAACTAACTAACTAATTAACTAACTAACTAACTACTAGATAACTAACTAACTTACTAACTAACCAACTAACTACATACCCACTAACTAATTAACTAATTAACTAACTAATTAACTACATAACTAACTAACTGACCACTGGCTAAGTAGCTAACTAACTAACTAACTAACTACCTACCTTCCTGCATACCCACTAACTAACGAACTAAATAACTAACTACTAGCTGACTAACTAACTAACTAAATAACTAACTAATTGACTAACTAACTAACTAACTAACTAACTAATAGATAACTAACTGACTATCTAACTATTTAACTAACTAACTTCCTTCTTATATACATATTAACTAACTAACTAACTAAGTAACTAACTAACTAATTAACTAACTAACTAGCTACCTACCTACCTTTTTATATACCCACAAACTAATTAATTTACTAACTAACTAACCAACTAATTGACTAACTAACTAGCTAACTTACTACTAGCTGACTAACCGACTAACTAACTACCTTCCAACATACCTATTAACTAACTAACTAATTAACTAACTACTAGATAACTAACTAACTAATTAACTAAATATCTAACTATCTAACCAACTACCTTCTTACATAAATATTAACTAACTAACTAACTAATTAACTAACAACCCAACTAACTAACTAACTAACTAACTAACTAAGTACCTTCGTACATACCCACTAACTAACTATCTAACTAACTAGGCAACTAACTAACAAACTACCTTCCTACAGACCCACTATCTAACTAACTAACTAACAAACTAATTGACTAACTAATTAACTAACTATTTAACTAACTAACTAACTACTAGCTAACTAACTAATTTACTAACTATCTGACTAACTAACTAACTAATAGCTAACTAACTAACTAACTAACTAGCTGATTATCTAACTAACTAACTAACTAGACAAATAACTAACTAACTAACTAACTGACTACATACCCATTAACTAACTATCTAACTAACTAATTAACTAATGACTGACTACCTAGCTAGCTAGCTAACTAACTAACTATCTAACTAACTAACTACCTTCATGCATACCCACTAACTAACTAACAAACGATCGAACTAATTAACTAACTAATTATCTAACTAATTAACTAACTAACTATCTGACTAACTAACTAACTGACTATCTAACTACTAGCTATCAAACTAACTAACTAACTAACTAACTAGCCAAATAACTAACTAACTAACTTACTAACTAACTTACTAACTAACAAACTACATACCCACTAACTAACTAACTGACTAACTAACTAACTAACAAACAAACAAACTAATTAGCTAACTGTTTAACTAACTAACTAACTAACTAAATAACTAACTAATTAACTAACTAACTACTAGCTAACTAACATACTAACTAACTGATTAACAAACTAACTTATTAACTAACTAACTAACTACTAGCTCACTAACTAACTAAGTCACTAACTAAGTAACTAACTAACTAGCTAACTAACTAACTAACTAACTAATTAACTAACTAACTAACTGACTAACTAACTAACTAACCACTAGCTAACTAACTAACTAACTAATTAACTAACTTAATAACTAACTACCTTCATACATACCTATTAACTAACTAATTAACTAACTACCTAACTTACTAATTAACTAACTACCTTCCTACAAACCCACTAACTAAACAACTAACTAATTAAGTAACTAACTAACTAACTAACTAACTAACAATTTTCCTACATACCTATTAACTAACTAACTAACTATATAACTAACTAATTAACTAACTAACTAACTAACTACCTACGTTCCTACATACCCACTAACTAACTAACTAAATAACTAACTAACAAACTACTAGCTAACTAACTAACTAACTAACTAACTAAATAACTAACTAATTGACTAACTAACTAACTAACTAACTAATAGATAACTAACTAACTAACTAACTAACAATTTAACTAACTAACTTGATAACGGTCTTTTTGCACGTCTAAAACGCGTATCGTTGTTTTAAAGTCCCGTAATATCAAACAAGTGAATTATATGGTTGTATAGCAGAAAATAATAGATTCGTTCCACAGGGAGCTATTGCGTCAAATAATGAATAAACTTCAGATCTTTAAAATAATTATTTCGAAGTTTCCAAAATTAATGAAAATTTGTGTAGAGATAGTTCTGAATATTATCAAGTTTATCCTAAAATTTCAAACAATTTGGACAACGGAATAAAAAGTTATTAACGAATTACAATCAGGTCTCTGAAAAACAGTCCCCTGGAAACAGCAGGTTTTCAGTTTAAGTGACAGTTTTCAAAAATTCATATCAATTCGAATATTTCATGAAATTCTACGATTCAAAAAGTTCCCGAAACTAGAAAAGAAGATCTACTCAGAACAAAAAGAGAACAAAAGTTGTCACAAAAAGAGAGCAAAAAAGATCAAGTAAAAACACCAACAAGGATTCGATTCAAGTAAACAAGAAACTAAAGATTCATTAAACCGAGAATTCTTTACACAAATCCAATTCAATTAAAATTACAAGAAAGGAAAGAAAGGAAAGAAAACACCTAGAGAGATGAAGAAAGCTTCGAGTCTCGTCTTGGATGCCTTCCTCGTTGTTCGAGATGCGTAGAAAGCTAGTCACCTCGCACAACTCGTTCCTTTCGTACCGATTCACCCGCCAATCGAAGAAAGCTCCTAACCGGCTGCGTGAACTCGAGATTAGCAAGGAATCAATCGGAAGAAAGCTCCCAATCAATTAGAGAAAGCTCGTCTCCTTGCTTGCGTGGATTAGGACGAAGAAAGCTTCAATCCAAAATCTCACAACTCGATCTTCGTCGAAGTGTAGACCAATTCACCGAATGAAGTAAGCTTCTATTCGGTGCTCGATCTTAGAGAATTATCGTTCGAATATGCAATTCTTGCGTGTTCTTGAAGGTTCTTGGACTTGCTTAAAGAGGAAGAGAGAGAGAGAGTGCGAGAGAGAGAGAGAGAAAGTGAAAGTGCTCCAAAGAGCGGGGGAGAGGGAGGAAGAACCAATCTCTGCCCAAGGGCCTTGGGGTCTTATTTATAGTGTCCTTGGGGCTTTCCCATTGGCCGAGAGATGGGTGAGAGGATTGAGGGTAGTTGGGGATGGTAGGTGAGGTAGGTGGGGCTGTAGAGTGGCAATTGTGTGAGTGGTTTTCGAGTAGAGTTTGGTGCAATCTCTTATGTTGATGATTATTTGCCTTCTCCTTCACACGTGTACCGAATTGGTCGGTATGATATATCGATTTTAATGGCGCGAGGAGATGAAGGCAACTACACTCTTGCATTGCCGAGAATTTCCACGTAAAACCTGTAATTAAGCAATAAAACACATTTAGTGAAGTAATATTCATGTTATCTCAAATATGATGTATAAATGATTAGAATATATCTTCACAAGGGCTAAAATCCCCAAATTAGGCATTCAAATTGTGCTTCATTTGCCTCACATCAAATACCCCCACACTTAAACTCTTGATCGTCCTCGATCAATTGGAGAATAAAAGTCAAATACAAAAGAGAATCACGTAAGATTTTGTTGAAATTATATTCGTTGTCTCAAAAACTCATTTCAAAAAGCAATTAGTTCACTAACATTTGGAGAGATAATGGTCAATCAAAGATAGAAACTATTTCGAATAAAAATCACAAATTCAAAAGAGTTGTTAGATCAATTAACCTCAACCGAAAAAGATGATTAAACACCATCATTCAACCCTTTTCATTCCATAATTCACAAAGATTTTCATCAGAAAGTTTAAGAGAGAACCAATAATTCCGTTTTGCAAAAATCATTTATTCAATGTAAATTGTCACTTTTTAAATCGTTCGGTACTTTAGTACTTGGTTCCTATTCGGTTTCAACTAATTCCCCCAATTGCGCTTGTTTACAATTCTTTTCTTATTTAACCGAGAGTTCCGCTGCACCGAAATACAACGAAATTACATCCCGGTGTTCTCTTTTTATTTATTTTTTTTTTTTTTTTTTTTTATTAGATCTTTTCTTTAACAGGGAGTTCCATTGCACCGAAATACAACGAAATTACATCCCGGTATTCTCTTTTTTAGATCTCAAGTCGCAAGCGGGTCCAATCTATTTACTATCGAATCCCCATGAACGATCGAGCTCTTAAGTGCAAGTTGTCCCTTTTTAAGATTTAAGCAAAACTTACTAGATCGGTTCAAAAACAAAACTTTTCGCAGAAATTCCGAGTTAAAAATGGGTTCAATTGTTGAAAATGGTGTGTCACATGATTCGAGAATTGATCAATAGTCGAAAACTCATTATTTTTGTGAAAATATCGATTAGGGTTTGAATCCCCAAGAGAATCTCTTAAAAATCTCAACCAAATCTTTCAAATGCGTTGCGAAAATTCAATTTTGAGTGTGAAAATGGTAGCTAAGTGAAAATTCGTTTGAGAAACAACGATTTATTTCAATGAAGAGGAGAAAAATCTTTTTTATGCAATTCAAGGTTGTATTATGACTAGACAAGCTCCTAGGTTTAAGATAAAATTTTAATTCCTAATTTTTATGGATTTTTAAGAAATTTTTTTTTTTTTTTTTTCAGAAATTTTTTAAAATTTTTTAAAATTTTTTTAATTCCTAATTTCAATTATTTCCCATATTTTCAAATTTTAGTTGGGCTCATACAGTTCAAAGGTTGTTTGTTACCCCCCCACACTTAGAGATTACTTGTCCTCAAGTATAAAAGATCAAAAATTTCAAAAAGAGAGATAATGGAGAGAAACAACCTTTGTTGCGTGGGCGTGCCTCCCTCGCTAGCGCTCTCGTTTATGGTCTCGAGCTCGACCATGCCGATGTTATCCTCCTTCAAAATAAAACGAAGCACTAACATGGATCGCTACTTTTCGACCGCCTCGAAATACTCCCTTTGAGATGTTGGAGATGAGAGAAATCGGTGCTTGTATCACTTGTTTTCCATATGTCGAAAGTGGCGTAAATATTTTCTCTATTCCGCTTCGAATTTTCATAATTGCTTCATCGCTTGGAGTTTGATGAACTAACTAATTAACTAAATCTAACTACCTTCCAACATACCTATTAACTAACTAACTAATTAACTAACTACTAGATAACTAACTAACTAATTAACTAAATATCTAACTATCTAACCAACTACCTTCTTACATAAATATTAACTAACTAACTAACTAATTAACTAACAACCCAACTAACTAACTAACTAACTAACTAACTAAGTACCTTCGTACATACCCACTAACTAACTAACTAACTAACTAACTAACTAACTAACTAGGCAACTAACTAACAAACTACCTTCCTACATACCCACTATCTAACTAACTAACTAACAAACTAATTGACTAACTAATTAACTAATTATTTAACTAACTAACTAACTACTAGCTAACTAACTAATTTACTAACTATCTAACTAACTAACTAACTACTAGCTAACTAACCAACTAACTAACTAGCTGATTATCTAACTAACTATCTAACTAGACAAATAACTAACTAACTAACTAACTAACTAACTAACTAACTGACTACATACCCATTAACTAACTATCTAACTAACTAATTAACTAATGACTGACTACCTAGCTAGCTAGCTAACTAACTAACTACCTTCATGCATACCCACTAACTAACTAACAAACGATCGAACTAATTAACTACCTAATTATCTAACTAATTAACTAACTAACTATCTGACTAACTAACTAACTGACTATCTAACTACTAGCTATCAAACTAACTAACTAACTAACTAACTAGCCAAATAACTAACTAACTAACTTACTATCTAACTTACTAACTAACAAACTACATACCCACTAACTAACTAACTGACTAACTAACTAACTAACAAACAAACAAACTAATTAGCTAACTGTTTAACTAACTAACTAACTAACTAAATAACTAACTAATTAACTAACTAACTACTAGCTAACTAACATACTAACTAACTGATTAACAAACTAACTTATTAACTAACTAACTAACTACTAGCTCACTAAATAACTAAGTCACTAACTAAGTAACTAACTAACTAGCTAACTAACTAACTAGCTAACTAACTAACTAACTAACTAACTAACTAACTAACTAACTAACTAACCACTAGCTAACTAACTAACTAACTAATTAACTAACTTACTAACTAACTACCTTCATACATACCTATTAACTAACTAATTAACTAACTACCTAACTTACTAATTAACTAACTACCTTCCTACAAACCCACTAACTAAACAACTAACTAATTAAGTAACTAACTAACTAACTAACTAACTAACAATTTTCCTACATACCTATTAACTAACTAACTAACTATATAACTAACTAATTAACTAACTAACTAACTAACTAACTACCTACGTTCCTACATACCCACTAACTAACTAACTAAATAACTAACTAACAAACTACTAGCTAACTAACTAACTAACTAACTAACTAAATAACTAACTAATTGACTAACTAACTAACTAACTAACTAACTAACTAATAGATAACTAACTAACTAACTAACAATTTAACTAACTAACTTCCTTCTTATATACATATTAACAAACTAACTTACTAACTAACTAACTAACTAACTAATTAAATAAGTAACTAACTAGCTACCTTCCTACATACCCACTAACTAATTAATTTGCTAACTAACTAACTATCTAATTAACTAACTAACTAGATAACTTACTACTAGCTAACTAACCGACTAACTAACTTCCTTCCAACATACATATTCACTAACTAACTACCTAACTAACTAACTAACTAACTACTAGATAACTAACTAACAAACTAACTAATTAACTAACTATCTAACTATCTAACTAACTACCTTCTTACATAAATATTAACTAACTAACTAACTTACTAACTAATTAACAAACAACATAACTAACTAACTAACTAACTAAGTACCTTCGTGCATACCCACTAACTAATAAACTAACTAACTAACTGATTAGCCAACTAACTAACTACTTACCTTCCTACATACCCACTATCTAACAAACTAACAAACTAATTAACAAACTGATGGACTAACTATTTAACTAACTAACTAACTACTAGCTAACTAAGTGGGTATGTAGGAAGGTAGCTAGTTAGTTAGTTAGTTAGTTAATTAGTTAGTTAGTTAGTTTCTTTGTTTGTTAGTTTGTTAATATGTATATAAGAAGGAAGTTAGTTAGTTAAATTGTTAGTTAGTTAGTTATCTATTTGTTAGTTAGTTAGTTAGTTAGTTAGTCAATTATTTAGTTATTTAGTTAGTTAGTTAGTTAGTTAGCTAGTAGTTTGTTAGTTAGTTATTTAGTTAGTTAGTTAGTGGGTATGTGGGAAGGTTGGTAGGTAGTTAGTTAGTTAGTTAATTAGTTACTTAGTTAGTCAGTAAGTTAATAGGTATGTATGAAAATTGTTTGTTAGGTAGATAGTCAGTTAGTTAATTAGTCAGTTAGTTAGCTAATTAGTTAGTTAGCTAGTAGTCAGTTAGTTAATTAGTTAGTTATTTAGTTAGTTAGTTAGTTAATTAATCAGTTAGTTAGTTAGTTATTTAGTTAATTTGTTAGGTAGATAGTTAGTTAGTTAGTTAGTTATTTAGTTAGTTAGCTAGTAGTCAGTTAGTTAATTAGTTAGTTATTTAGTTAGTTAGTTAGTTAAACAGTTAGCTAAATTAGTTTGTTTGTTTGTTAGTTAGCTAGTCAGTTAGTTAGTTATTTGGCTTGTTAGTTAGTTAGTTAATTAGTTAGTTAGTTAGTTAGTTAGTTAATTAGTTAGTAATTAGTTAGTTAGTTAGTTAGTTAGCAAGTAGTTAGTTAGTCAGATAGTTAGTTAGTTAATTAGTTTGATAATTAGTTAGTTAATTAGTTCGTTAGTTAGTTAGTTAGTTAGTGGGTATGCATGAAGGTAGGTAGTTAGTTAGTTAGTTAGTCATCTAGCTAGGTAGCTAGCTAGTTAGCAAGTTATTTGTTAGTTAGTTAGTTAGTTAGTTAGTTAGTTAATTTGTTAGTTAATTTGTTAGTTAGTTAGTTAGTTAGTGGGTATGTAGTTTGTAAGTTTGGTAGTTTGTAAGTTAGTTAGTTAGTTAGTTATCTGGCTAGATAGATAGTTAGTTAGTTAATCCGTTAGTTAGCTAGTTAGTTAGTTAGTTAGTTAATTAGTTAGTGTCATGTCGTGTCGTGTCGTGTCTTGTCGTGTCTTGTCTTGTCATGTCCTGTCATGTCGGGTCCTGTCATCTCCTGTCATGTCCTTTCCTGTAATGTCTTGTCATGTCCTGTCCTGTCATGTCGTGTCTTGTCGTGTCCTGTCATGTCCTGTTGATCCCTGTCCTGTAATGTCCTGTCAGGTCATGTCAATTGTGTTTTTGGCGGGATTTGGAAATCCCGCCTATTGTCTTTTTGGCGGGATTTGCAAATCCCGCCAACTGTGTTTTGGCGGGATTTGCAAATCCCGCCTATTCGGTTTTCGGCGTGATTTGTAAATCCCGCCTATTGTGTTTTTGGCGGGATTTGTAATTCCCGCCTATTGTCTTTTTGGCGGGATTTGCAAATCCCGCCTATTGTGTTTTTGGCGGGATTTGCAAATCCCGCCAATTGTGTTTTTGGCGGGATTTGTAAATCCCGCCTATTGTGTTTTTGGCGTGATTTGTAAATCCCGCCTATTGTGTTTTTCGCGGGATTTGTAATTCCCGCCTATTGTCTTTTTGGCGGGATTTGCAAATCCCGCCTATTGTGTTTTTGGCGGGATTTGCAAATCCCGCCAATTGTGTTTTTGGCGGGATTTGCAAATCCCGCCTATTGTCTTTTTGGCGGGATTTGCAAATCCCGCCTATTGTGTTTTTGGCGGGATTTGCAAATCCCGCCTATTGTCTTTTTGGCGGGATTTGCAGTTTTGCAAATCCCGCCTATTGTCTTTTTGGCGGGATTTGCAAATACCGCCTATTGTGTTTTTGGCGGGATTGCAAATCCCGCCTATTGTCTTTTTGGCGGGATTTGCAAATCCCGCCTATTGTGTTTTTGGCGGGATTTACAAATCACGCCTATTGTTTTTTTGGCGGGATTTACAAATCCCGCCTATTGTCTTTTTGGGGGGTTTTGCAAATCCCGCCTATTGTGTTTTGGGCGGGATTTGCAAATCCCGCCTACTGTGTTTTTTGCGTCATTTGCAAATCCCGCCTATTGTGTTTTTGGCGGGATTTGTAATTCCCGCCTATTGTCTTTTTGGTGGGATTTGCAAATCCCGCCTATTGTGTTTTTGGCGGGATTTGCCAGCCAATTGTGTTTTTGGCGGGATTTGTAATTCCCGCCTTTTGTCTTTTTGGCGGGATTTGCAAATCCCGCCTATTGTGTTTTTGGCGGGATTTGCAAATCCCGCCAATTGTGTTTTTGGCGGGATTTACAAATCCCGCCTATTGTCTTTTTGGCGGGATTTGCAAATCCCGCCTATTGTGTTTTTGGCGGGATTTGTAAATCCCTCCTATTGTGTTTTTGGCGGGATTTGCAAATCGCGCCTATTGTGTTTTTGGCGGGATTTGCAAATCGCGCCTATTGTGTTTTTGGCGGGATTTGCAAATCCCGCCTATTGTGTTTTTGGCGGGCCGCCTATTGTCTTTTTGGCGGGATTTGCAAATCCCGCCTATTGTGTTTTTGGCGGGATTTGCAAATCCCGCCTATTGAGTTTTGGCCGGGATTTGCAAATCCCGCCTATTATGTTTTTGGCGGGATTTGCAAATCCCGCCTATTGTGTTTTTGGCGTTATTTACAAATCCCGCCATTGTGTTTTTGGCGGGATTTGTAAATCCCGCCTATTGAGTTTTGGCCGGGATTTGCAAATCCCGCCTATTATGTTTTTGGCGGGATTTGCAAATCCCGACTATTGTGTTTTTGGCGGGATTTGCAATTGTGTTATTGGCGGGATTTGCAAATCCCGCCTATTGTGTTTTTGGCGGGATTTGCAAATCTCGCCTATTGTCTTTTTGGCGGGATTTGGAAATCCCGCCTATTGTGTTTTTGGCGGGATTTGCAAATCCCGCCAATTGTGTTTTTGGCGGGATTTGCAAATCCCGCCTATTGTGTTTTTGGCGGGATTTCCAAATCCCGCCTATTGCCTTTTTGGCGGGATTTGCAAATCCCGCCTATTGTGTTTTTGGCGGGATTTGTAAATCCCGCCTATTGTGTTTTTGGCGGGATTTGTAAACCCTAAACCCTAAACCCTAAACCCTATTGTGTTTTTGGCGGGATTTGCAAATCCCGCCTACTGAGTTTTGGCCGGGATTTGCAAATCCCGCCTATTATGTTTTTGGCGGGATTTGCAAATCCCGCCTATTGTGTTTTTGGCGTTATTTACAAATCCCGCCATTGTGTTTTTGGCGGGATATGGAAATCCCGCCAATTGTGTTTTGGCGGGATTTGCAAATCCCGCCTATTGTGTTTATGGCGGGATTTACAAATCCCGCCAATTGTGTTTTTGGCGGGATTTGCATATCCCGCCTATTGTGTTTTTGGCGGGATTTGCAAATCCCGCCTATTGTGTTTTTGGCGGAATTTGCAAATCCTGCATATTGTCTTTTTGGCGGGATTTGCAAATCCCGCCAATTGTCCTTTTGGCGGTATTTGCAAATCCCGCCTATTGTGTTTTTGGCGGGATTTGCAAATCCCGCCACAATCTATTGTGGTTTTGGCGGGATTTGCAAATCCCGCCAATTGTCATTTTGGCGGGATTTGCAAATCCCGCCTATTGTGTTTTTGGCGGGATTTGCAAATCCCGCCTATTGTGTTTTTCGCGGGATTTGCAAATCCCGCCTTTTGTGTTTTTGGCGGGATTTGCAAATCCCGCCTATTGTGTTTTTGGCGGGATTTGCAAATCCCGCCTATTGTGTTTTTGGCGGGATTTGCAAATCCCGCGTATTGTGTTTTTGGCGGGATTAGCAAATCCCGCCTATTGTATTTTTGGCGGGATTTGCAAATCCCGCCAATTGTGTTTTTGGCGGGATTTCCAAATCCCGCCTATTGTCTTTTGGGCGGGATTTACAAATCCCGCGTATTGTGTTTTTGGCGGGATTTGCAAATCCCGCCTATCGTGTTTTGGCGGGATTTGCAAATCCCGCCTATCGTGTTTTTGGCAGGATTTGCAAATCCCGCCTATTGTGTTTTTGGCAGGATTTGCAAATCCCGCCTATTGTGTTTTTGGCAGAATTTGCAAATCCCGCCTGTTGTCTTTTTGGCGGGATTTGCAAATCCCGCCTGTTGTCTTTTTGGCGGGATTTGCAAATCCCGCCTGTTGTCTTTTTGGCGGGCCGCCTATTGTGTTTTTGGCGGGATTTGCAAAACCCGCCTATTGTGTTTTTGGCGGGATTTGCAAATCCCGCCTATTGTGTTTTTGGCGGGATTTGCAAATCCCGCCTATTGTGTTTTTGGCGGGATTTGCAAATTCCGCCTATTGTGTTTTTGGCGTGATTTGTAAATCCCGCCTATTGTGTTTTTGGCGGGATTTGCAAATCCCGCCTATTGTGTTTTTGGCGGGATTTGCAAATCCCGCCTATTTTCTTTTTGTCGGGATTTGCAAATCCCGCCTATTTTCTTTTTGGCGGGATTCAAATCCCGCCTATTGTCTTTTTGTCGGGATTTGCAAATCCCGCCTATTGTGTTTTTGGCGGGATTTGCAAATCCCGCCTATTGAGTTTTGGGCGGGATTTGCAAATCCCGCCTATTATGTTTTTGGCGGGATTTGCAAATCCCGCCTATTGTGTTTTTGGCGTTATTTACAAATCCCGCCATTTGTGTTTTTGGCGGGATATGGAAATCCCGCCAAAAATACAATAATTGGGATTTGCAAATCCAAAAAGACAATAAGCGGGATTTGCAAATCCCGCCCAAAACACAATTGGCGGGATTTGTAAATCCAAAAAGACAATAGGCGGGATTTGCAAATCCCGCCAAAAACACAATTGGCGGGATTTTTAAATCCCGCCAAAAACACAATAGGCGGGATTTGGAAATCCCTCCAAAAACACAATAGGCGGGATTTGAAAATCCCGCCAAAAACACAATAGGCGGGATTTGCAAATCCCGCCAAAAACACAATAGGCGGGATTTGCAAATCCTGCCAAAAACACAATAGGCCGGATTTGCAAATCCCGCCAAAAAGACAATAGGCGGGATTTGCAAATCCCGCCAAAAACACAATTGGCGGGATTTGCAAATCCCTCCAAAAAACACAATTGGCGGGATTTGCAAATCCCGCCAAAAACACAATAGGCGGGATTTGCAAATCCCGCCAAAACACAATAGGCGGGATTTACAAATCCCGCCAAAAAGACAATAGATGGGATTTGCAAATCCCGCCAAAAACACAATAGGCGGGATTTGCAAATCCCGCCAAAAACACAATATGCGGGATTTGTAAATCCCCCCAAAAACACAATAGGCGGTATTTGCAAATCTCGCCAAAAACACAATAGGCGGGATTTGCAAATCCCGCCAAAAAAACAATAGGCGGGATTTGCAAATCCCGCCAAAAACACAATTGGCGGGATTTGTAAATCATGCCAAAAACACAATAGGCGGGATTTAAAAATCCCGCCAAAAACACAGTAGTTGGGATTTGCAAATCCCGCCAAAACACAATTGGCGGGATTTGTAAATCCCGCCAAAAACACAATAGGCGGGATTTGGAAATCCCGCCAATTGTCTTTTTGGCGGGATTTGCAAATCCCGCCTATTGTGTTTTTGGCGGGCCGCCTATTGTGTTTTTGGCGGGATTTGCAAATCCCAACTATTGTGTTTTTGGCGGGATTTTTAAATCCCGCCATTTGTGTTTTTGGCGGGATTTGCAAATCCCGCCAATTGTGTTTTTGGCGGGATTTGCAAATCCCGCCTATTGTCTTTTTGGCGGGATTTGCAAATCCCGCCTATTGTGTTTTTGGCGGGATTTGCAAATCCCGCCAATTGTCTTTATGGCGGGATTTGCAAATCTCGCCTATTGTGTTTTTGGCGGGATTTGCAAATCCCGCCTATTGTGTTTTTGGCGGAATTTACAAATCCTGCCTATTGTCTTTTTGGCGGGATTTGCAAATCCCGCCTATTGTCTTTTTGGCGGGATTTGCAAACCCCGCCTATTGTGTTTTTGGCGGGATTTCCAAATCCCGCCTATTGTCTTTTTGGCGGTATTTACAAATCCCGCCTATTGTGTTTTTGGCGGGATTTGCAAATCCCGCCTATTGTGTTTTTGGCGGGATTTGCAAATCCCGCCAATTGTGTTTTTGGCGGGATTTACAAATCCCGCCTATTCTCTTTTTGGCGGGATTTGGAAATCCCGCCTATTGTGTTTTTGGCGAGATTTGAATCCCGCCTATTGTCTTTTTGGCGGTATTTGCAAATCCCGCCTATTGTGTTTTTGGCGAGATTTGCAAATCCCGCCTATTGTGTTTTTGGCGGGATTTGCAAATCCCGCCAATTGTCCTGTCCAGTCCTGTCATGTCCTGCCCTGTCATGTTTTGTCCTATCCTGTCCTGTCACGTCACGTCATGTCATTGTCATTGTCCTGCCCTATCATGTCATGTCATGTCCTGTCATTGTCTTTGTCCGGTCCTGTCCTGTCATGCCCTGTCATGTCGTGTATTGTCATGTCTTGTCCTATCCTGCCGTGTCGTGTATTGTCCGGTCCTGTCCTGTCATGTACTTTCTTGTCATATTCTGTCCTGTCTAGTCCTTTATCATATCATATAATATAATATCACATCATTTCTTGTCCTGTCCTGATCTTGTGCTGTCGACTCATGTCCTTTATCATGTCTTGTCTTGTCCTGTCCAGTCATGTCATGTCTTGTCGGGTCATGTCATGTTCAGTCTTGTCTTGTGCTATCTTGTTATGTCATTATTTTGTCTGTCCTGTCATGTTTTGTCATGTCCTGTCCTGTCATGTCCTATCGTTTCATGTCATATCCAGTCATGTCGTGTCTTGTCGTGTCTTGTCTTGTCATGTCCTGTCATGTCGGGTCCTGTCATCTCTTGTCCTGTCCTTTCCTGTAATGTCTTGTCATGTCCTGTCCTGTCATGTCGTGTCTTGTCGTGTCCTGTCATGTCCTGTTGATCCCTGTCCTGTAATTGATAAGGGGAAAATAAAGCACCTTTTTAATATCTAATTTGGGGATTTTAGCCCTTTTGAATCACAACTTTATATATACAATTGTTCATATTTGAGATAACAAAAATATTTCTTCACTATGTGTATTTTATTGCTTAATTACAGGTTTTAGGGGGAAATTCTTGACAATCCAAGAGTGTAGTTGCCTTAGTCTCCTCGCGCCGTTAAAATCGATATATCATACCGACCAATTCGGTACACGTGTGAAGGAGAAGGCAAATAGTCATCAACATAAGAGATTGCACCAAACTCTACTCGAAAACCACTCACACAATTGCCACTCTACAGCCCCACCTACCTCACCTACCACCCCCAACTACCCTCAATCCTCTCACCCATCTCTCGGCCAATGAGAAAGCCCAATGACACTATAAATAAGACCCCAAGGCCTATGGGCAGAGTTACGCTCCTTGGAGCACTTTTATTCTCTCTCTCTTCTCTCTCCCTCTCAAGAACTTCCAAGAACCGTCAAGAACATCAAGAACCATTCAAGATCCTACTCAATTGTTCGGGAGATTCGACCGTGACTTGGATATCCTTCCTTTCGGCGAATCGACCCTTCTCGAGACTATACCGTGACTCGGGGATTTTCTCCTTTCGGGACTTGTGAAGTTGTTTTGAGACCGTGACTCGGAGGTTTTCTCTTTCGGAGCTTGAAGAAGGTGTCAACCATGACTCGGAGTCTTTCCTTTTGGTGACTCTTCATCGACTTAGCCCGTGACTCGAGATTTCTTCCTTTCGGTGACCAATCGAGCGACAACACTAGCAAGGAAAAGGAGGCTCTTCTTGATGCGTTTCTTTACTCAATCTAGGTGTATTCTTTTCTATCTTGAATTTCTTGTATGTTGAATGATAGTTTAAGGTTGTGATTGAATCTTTTTCTTTGTTCTAAATCTTGTTTCTTGCCTTCAATCTTTGTCTCTCTTTGTGTGATATTTTTGTTCTCTTTTCACTCACATTACAGCCCTTAATTAACTCATCAAACATTCGCAATTGAAATCCCTAATCAAAGTAATAAATCTTTCTTTCATTGCGTAGATCTTGATTTCTAGTTTCGGGAACTTTTTGAATCGTTGAATTTCATGAAATATTTGAATTGATATGAGTCTTTGAAAACTGTCACTTATACTAAAAAAACCTGCTGTTTCCAGGGACTGTTTTTCAGAGACCTGATTGTAATTCGTTAATAACTTTTTATTCCGTTGTCCAAATTGTTTGAAATTTTAGGATAAATTTGATAATATTCAGACCTATCTCTACACAAATTTTTGATTAATTTTGGAAACTTCGAAATAATTATTTTAAAGATCTGAATTTTATTCATTATTTGACGCATATACTCCTCGTGGAACGAACTTCTATATTTCCACTATACACATATATTTCCAACTTGTTGATTGAATTGGTTTTCACATACAACGATATCTCAAATTAAAAGTGATTGAAAACCCGCCCATCAGTAATGTCCTGTCAGGTCATGTCAAATGTGTTTTTGGCGGGATTTGGAAATCCCGCCTATTGTCTTTTTGGCAGGATTTGCAAATCCCGCCAACTGTGTTTTGGCGGGATTTGCAAATCCCGCCTATTGTGTTTTTGGCGTGATTTGTAAATCCCGCCTATTGTGTTTTTGGCAGGATTTGTAATTCCCGCCTATTGTCTTTTTGGCGGGATTTGCAAATATCGCCTATTGTGTTTTTGGCGGGATTTGCAAATCCCGCCAATTGTGTTTTTGGGGGATTTACAAATCCCGCCTATTGTCTTTTTGTCTGTCATGTCATGTTTTGTCGTGTCATGATCTGTCTTGTCCTATCATGTCTTGTCTTGTCATGTCCTGTCATTTCCTTCATGTCCTGTCTTGTCCTGTCATGTCCTATCGTTTCATGTCATTTCCAGTCATGTCGTGTCGTGTCGTGTCTTGTCGTGTCTTGTCTTGTCATGTCCTATCATGTCGGGTCCTGTCATCTCCTGTCATGTCCTTTCCTGTAATGTCTTGTCATGTCCTGTCCTGTCATGTCGTGTCTTGTCGTGTCCTGTCATGTCATGTTGATCCCTGTCCTGTAATGTCATGTCAGGTCATGTCAATTGTGTTTTTGGCGGGATTTGCAAATCCCGCCAACTGTGTTTTGGCGGGATTTGCAAATCCCGCCTATTGTGTTTTTGGCGTGATTTGTAAATCCCACCTATTGTTTTTTTGGCGGGATTTGTAATTCCCGCCTATTGTCTTTTTGGCGGGATTTGCAAATCCCGCCTTAGTTAGTTATGTAGTCAATTAGTTAGTTAATTAGTTAGTTAGTTAGTGGGTATGTAGTTAGTTGGTTAGTTAGTAAGTTAGTTTGTCATCTAGTAGTTAATTAGTTAGTTAATTAGTTAGTTAGTTAGGTAATATGTATGTAGAAAGGTGATTAGTAAGTTAGTTATTTAGTTTGCTAGTAGTTAGTTAGTTAATTAGTTAGTTAGTTAGTTAGTTAGTTAGTAAATTAGTTAGGTAGTGGGTATATGTAGGAAGGTAGCTTGTTAGTTAGTCAGTTAGCTAATTAGTTAGTTAGTTAGTTAGTTAGTTAGTTAGTGAGTTAGTGAGTTAGTTGGTTAGTTAGTTAGTTAATATGTATATAAGAAGATTGTTAGTTAGTTAAGTTAAATAAAAAGGTAAAGAATTAGTTAGTTAGGTAGGTAGTTAGTTAGTTAGTGGGTATGTAGGAAGGTAGTTAGTTAGTCAGTTAGTTAGTTAGTGAGTTAGGTTGTCAGTTAATTAGTTAGTCAGTTAATTAGTTAGTTAGTTAATATTTATGTAAGAAAGTAGTTAGTTAGATAGTTAGATAGTTAGTTAATTAGTTAGTTAGTTAGTTAGTTATCTAGTAGTTAGTTAGTTAGGTAGTTAGTTAGTGAATAGGTATGTTGGAAGGAAGTTAGTTAGTCTGTTTGTTAGGTAGTAGTAAGTTATCTAGTTAGTTAGTTAATTAGTTAGTTAGCTAGTTAGTTAGTTAGTTAGTTAATTAGTTAGTTAGTTAGTTTGTTTGTTAGTTAGTTTGTTAATATGTATATAAGAAGGAAGTTAGTTAGTTAGATTGTTAGTTAGTTAGTTAGTTATCTATTAGTTAGTTAGTTAGTTAGTTAGTCAATTAGTTAGTTATTTAGTTAGTTAGTTAGTTAGTTAGTTACCTAGTAGTTTGTTAGTTAGTTATTTAGTTAATTAGTTAGTGGGTATGTAGGAACGTAGGTAGTTAGTTAGTTAGATAGTTAATTAGTTATTTAGTTAGTTAGTTACTTAATAGGTATGTAGGAAAATTGTTATTTAGTTAGTTAGTTAGTTACTTAATTAGTTAGTTGTTTAGTTAGTGGGTTTGTAGGAAGGCAGTTAGTTAATTAGTAAGTTAGGTAGTTAGTTAATTAGTTAGTTAATATGTATGTATGAAGATAGTTAGTTAGTGAGTTAGTTAATTAGTTAGTTAGTTAGTTAGCTAGTGGTTAGTTAGTTACTTAGTTAGTTAGTTAGTTAGTTAGTTAGTTAGTTAGTTAATTAGTTCATTAATTAGTTAGTTAGTTAGTTGGTTAGCTAGTTAGTTAGTTGCTTAGTTAGTTAGTGAGCTAGTACTTAGTTAGTTTGTTAATCAGTTAGTTAGTATGTTAGTTAGCTAGTAGTTAGTTAGTTAATTAGTTAGTTATTTAGTTAGTTAGTGAGTTAGTTAAACAGTTAGCTAATTAGTTAGTTAGTTAGTTAGTTAGTGGGTATGTAGTTAGTTAGTTAGTAAGTTAGTTAGTAAGTTAGTTAGTTAGTTGGTTATTTGGCTAGTTAGTTAGTTAGTTAGTTAGTTAGTTAGTTAGTTAGTTAGTTAATTAGTTAGTTAGTTAGTTAGTTTGATAGCTAGTTGTTAGTTAGTCAGTTAGTTAGTTAGTCGGATAGTTAGTTAGTTAATTAGTTAGATAATTAGTTAGTTAAATAGTTCGTTAGTTTGTTAGTTAGTTAGTGGGTATGCATGAAGTTAGTTAGTTAGTTAGTTAGTTAGCTAGGTAGTTAGTCATTAGTTAATTCGTTAATTAGTTAATTAATCAGTTAATTAGTAACTAAGTTAGTTAGTTAGTGGGTATGTAGTTAGTTAGTTAGTTAGTTTGTAACTTAGTAAGTTAGTTATTTGGCTAGTTAGTTAGTTAGTTAGTTAATCAGTTAGTTAGTTAGTTACTTAGCCCGTAGTTAGTTAGTTAGTTAGTTAGTTAGTTAGTTAATTAGTAGTTAGCTAGTAGTTAGTTAATTAGTGAAATAGTTAGTTAATTAGTTAGTTAATTAGTTTGTTAGTTATTTAGTTAGATAGTGCGTATGTAGGAAGGTAGTTAGTTAGTTAGTTGGCTAGTTAGACAGTCAGTTAGTTAGTTAGTGGGTATGTACGAAGGTACTTAGTTAGTTAGTTAGTTAGTTAGTTGATTAGTTAGTTAGTTAGTTAGTGAGGTTGTTAGTTAATTAGCTAGTTAGTTAATTAGTTAATATTTATGTAAGAAGGTAGTTAGTTAGATAGTTAGATAGTTAGTTAATTTGTTAGTTAGTTAGTTAGTTATCTAGTAGTTAGTCAATTAGTTTGTTAGTTAATAGGTATGTTGGAAGGTAGTTAGTTAGTCGGTTAGTTAGCTAGTAGTAAGTTAGCTAGTTAGTTAGTTAATTAGTTAGTTAGTTAGTTAGTAAATTAATTAGTTAGTGGGTATGTAGGAAGGTAGGTAGGTAGCTAGTTAGTTAGTTAATTAGTTAGTTAGTTAGTTACTTAGTTAGTTAGTTAGTTAATATATATATAAGAAGGAAATTAGTTAGTTAAATAGTTAGTTAGTTAGTTAGTTATCTATTAGTTAGTTAATTAGTTAGTTAGTTAGTTAGTTAGTCAATTAGTTAGTTATTTAGTTAGTTAGTTAGTCAGCTAGTAGTTAGTTATTTTGTTAGTTAGTTAGTGGGTATGTAGGAAGGTATGTAGTTAGTTAGTTAGTTAGTTAGCTACTTAGCTAGTAGTCAGTTAGTTAGTTATGTAGTTAATTAATTAGTTACTTAGTTAGTTAGTTAGTGGGTATGTAGTCAGTTGGTTAGTTAGTAAGTTAGTTAGTTCTCTAGGAGTTAGTTAGTTAGTTAATTACTTAGTTAGTTAGTTAATATGTATGTAATAAGGTAGTTAGTTACTTAGTTAGTTAGTTTGCTAATAGCTAGTTAGTTAGTTAGTTAATTAGTTAGTTAGTTAGTGAGTCAGTTAGTAAATTAGTTAGGTAGTGGGAATATGTAGGAAGGTAGCTGGTTAATTAGTCAGTTAGCTAATTAGTTAGTTAGTTAGTTAGTTAGCAAGTTAGTTGGTTAGTTAGTTAGTTAATATGTATATAAGAAGGTTGTTAGTTAGTTAAGTTAAATAAAAAGGTAAATAATTAGTTAGTTAGTTAGGTAGTTAGTTAGTTAGTGGGTATGTAGGAAGGTAGTTAGTTAGTTAGTCAGTTAGTTAGTTCGTTAGTTAGTTAGTTAGGTTGTTAGTTAATTAGTTAGTTAGTTAGTTAGTTAGTTAGTTAGTTAATATTTATGTAAGAAGGTAGTTAGTTAGATAGTTAGATAGTTAGTTAATTAGTTAGTTAGTTAGTTAGTTAGTTATCTAGTAGTTAGTTAGTTAGTTAGTTAGTTAGTTAGTTAGTTAGTGAATAGGTTAGTTAGATAGTAGGTTAGTTAGATAGTAGTAAGTTAGCTAGTTAATTAGATAATTAGTTAGTTAGTTAGTAAATTAATTAGGTAGTGGGTATGTAGGAAGGTAGCTAGCTAGTTAGTTAGTTAGTTAGTTAATTAGTTAGTTAGTTAGTTAGTTAGTTAGTTAGTTTGTTAATATGTATATAAGAAGGAAGTTAGTTAGTTAAATTGTTAGTTAGTTAGTTATCTGTTTGTTAGTTAGTTAGTTAGTTAGTTAGTTAGTTAGTCAATTAGTTAGTTATTTAGTTAGTTAGTTTGTCAGTTAGTTAGTTAGCTAGTAGTTTGTTAGTTAGTTAGTTATTTAGTTAGTTAGTTAGTTAGTGAGTATGTAGGAAGGTACGTAGGTAGTTAGTTAGTTAGTTAATTAGTTAGTTAGTTAGTTAGTTAGTTAATAGGTATGTAGGAAAATATATTAGTTAGTTAGTTAACTTGTTACTTAATTAGTTAGTTGGTTAGTTATTGGGTTTGTAGGAAGGTAGTTAGTTAATTAGTAAGTTATGTAGTTAGTTAATTAGTTAGTTAATAGGTATGTACGAAGGTAGTTAGATTGTAAGTTAGTTAATTAGTTAGATAGTTAGTAAGCTAATGGTTAGTTAGTTAGTTAGTTAGTTAGTTAGTTAGTTAGTTAGTTAGTTAGTTAGTTAGTTAGTCAGTTAGTTAGTTAGTTAGTTAGTTCGTTGATTAGTTAGTTAGTTAGTTAGTCAGCTAGTTATTTAGTTACTTAGTTAGTTAGTGAGCTAGTAGTTAGTTAGTTAGTTAGTAAGTTAGTTTGTTAATCAGTTAGTTAGCTAGTAGTTAGTTAGTTAATTAGTTAGTTATTTAGTTAGTTAGTTAGTTAAGTAGTTGGCGAATTAGTTAGTTTGTTTGTTAGTTAGTTAGTTAGTTAGTTAGTGGGTATGTAGTTAGTTAGTTAGTTAGTTATTTAGTTATTTGGCTAGTTAGTTAGTTAGTTAGTTAGTTAGTTAATTAGTTAGTTAGTTAGTTAGTTAGTTAGTTAATTAGTTCGTTATTTACTTAATTAGTTAGTTAGTAAGTTTGTTTGTTATGTAGTAGTTAGTTAGTCAGATAGTTAGTTAGTCAATTAGTTAGATAATTAGTTAGTCAATTAGTTCGTAAGTTACTTTGTTTGTTAGTGGGTATGCATGAAGGTAGGTAGTTAGTTAGTTAGTTAGTTAGTTAGTTAGCTAGCTAGCTAGCTAGTTAGATAGTCACTAGTTAGTTAGTTAGTTAGTTAGTTAGTTAATTAGTAAGTTAATTTGTTAGTTAGCTAGTTAGTTAGTGGGTATGTAGTTAGTTAGTTTGTTAGTTTGTTAGTTAATTATTTGGCTAGTTAGTTAGTCAGTTAATTAATCAGTTAGTTAGCTAGTTAGTTAATTAGTTAATTAGTAAGTTAGTTAGTTAATTAGTTACTTAGCTAGTAGTCAGTTAGTTAGTTAAATAGTTAGTCCATTCGTTTGTTAATTAGTTTGTTAGTTAGTTAGATAGTGGGTATGTAGGAAGGTAGGTGGTTAGTTAGTTGGCTAGTTAGCTAGTTAGTTAGTTTGTTAGTTAGTGGGTATGCGCGAAGGTACTTAGTTAGTTAGTTAGTTGCTTAGTTAGTTAGTGAGTTAGTTATGTTGTTAGTTAATTAGTTAGTGAGTTAGTTAGTTAGTTAATATTTATGTAAGAAGTTAGTTAGTTAGATAGTTAGATAGTTAGTTAATTAGTTTGTGTGTTAGTTAGTTAGTTAGTTATCTAGTAGTTATTTAGTTATTTAGGTAGTTAGTTAATAGGTATGTTGGAAGGTAGTTAGTCGGTTAGTTAGCTAGTAGTAAGTAAGCTAGTTAGTTTGTTGATTAGTTATTTAGTTAGTTAGTAAATTAATTAGTTAGTGGGTATGTAGGAAGGAAGCTACCTAGTTAGTTAGTTAGTTAATTAGTTAGTTAGTTAGTTAGTTAGTTAGTTAGTTAGTTAATATGTATATAAGATGGAAGTTAGTTCGTTAAATAGTTAGTTAGTTAGTTAGTTATCTATTTTTTAGTTAGTTGGTTAGTTAGTTAGTCAATTAGTTAGTTATTTAGTTAGTTTGTTAGTTAGTCAGCCAGTAGTTAGTTAGTTATTTAGTTAGTTAAATAGTTGGTATGCAGGAAGGTAGGTAGTTAGTTAGTTAGTTAGTTAGTTAGCTACTTAGCTAGTGGTCAGTTAGTTAGTTACGTAGTTATTTAGTTAGTTAATTAGTTAGGTAGTTAGTTGGTTAGTTAGTAAGTTAGTTAATTATCTAGAAGTTGGTCAGTTAGTTAATTAGTTAGTTAGTTAGTTAATATGTATGTGGAAAGGTAGGTACTTAGTTAGTTAGTTAGCTAGTAGTTATTTAATTAGTTAGTTAGTTAGTGAGTTAGTTTGTAAATAGTTTGGTAGTGGGTATATGTAGGAAGGTAGCTAGTTAGTTTGTTAGTTAGTTAGTTAGTTAGTTAGTTAGTTAGTTATCAATTTGTTAGTTAGTTAGTTAGTTAGTTAGTTAGTCAATTAGTTAGTTATTTAGTTAGTTAGTTAGTTAGTTAGTCAGCCAGTAGTTAGTTAGTTATTTAGTTAGTTAAATAGTGGGTATGCAGGAAGGTAGGTAGTTAGTTAGTTAATTAGTTAGTAAGCTACTTAGCTTGTGGTCAGTTAGTTAGTTATGTAGTTAATTAGTTAGTTAATTAGTTAGTAAGTTAGTGGGTATGTAGTTAGTTGGTTAGTTAGTAAGTTAGTTAGTTATCTAGTAGTTAGTTAGTTAGTTAATTAGTTAGTTAGTTAGTTAATATGTATGTAGAAAGGTGATTAGTTAGTTAGTTTGCTAGTAGTTAGTTAGTCAATTAGTTAGTTAGTTAGTGAGTTAGTTAGTAAGTTAGTTAGGTAGTGGGTATATGTAGGAAGGTAGCTAGTTAGTTAGTTAGTTAGCTAATTAGTTAGTTAGTTAGTTAGTTAGTTAGTTAGGTAGTTGGTTGGTTAGTTAGTTAGTTAATATGTATATAAGACGGTTGTTAGTTAGTTAAGTTAAATAAAAAGGTAAATAATTAGTTAGTTAGGTAGGTAGGTAGTTAGTTAGTGGGTATGTAGGAAGGTAGTTAGTTAGTTAGTTAGTCAGTTAGTTAGTTAGTTAGTTAGTTAATATTTATGAAAGAGGGTAGTTAGTTAGATAGTTAGATAGTTAGTTAATTAGTTAATTAGTTAGTTAGTTAGTTAGTTATCTAGTATTTAGTTAGTTAGTTAGGTAGTTAGTTAGTGAATAGATATGTTGGAAGGAAGTTAGTTAGTCGGTTAGTTAGCTAGGTAGTTAGTTAGTTAATAAGTTATTTATTTATTTAGTTATTTAGTTAGTTAGTTAGTTAGTTATCTAGTAGTTGGTTAGTTAGTTAACTAGTTAGTTATTCAGTTAGTTAGTTAGTTAGTTATTTAGTTAGTTACTTACTTAGCTAGTTAGTCTGTTAGATAGTTCGTGGGTATGTAGGAAGGCGGTTGGTTAGTTAGGTCGTTAATTAGTTAGTTAGTTAGTTAGTTAGTTAGTTAGTACTTAGTTAGTTATTTAGTTAGTTAGTTAGCTAGCTCATAATTAGTTAGTTAGTTATTTAATGGGCATGTAGGAAGGTAGTAAGTTAGCTAGTTAATAGGTATGTAGGAATATTGTTAGTAAGTAAGTTAGTTAGTTAGTTAGTTAGTTAGTTAGTTAGATAGCTAGTAGTTAGATAGTCAGTTAGTTAGTTAGTCAGATAGTTAGTTAGTTAATTAGTTAGATAATTAGTTAGTTAATTAGTTCGATCGTTTGTTAGTTAGTTAGTGGGTATGCATGAAGGTAGTTAGTTAGTTAGATAGTTAGTTAGTTAGCTAGCTAGCTACGTAGTTAGTCATTAGTTAATTAGTTAGTTAGTTAGTTAGTTAATGGGTATGTAGTTAGTTAGTGAGTTAGTTAGTTAGTTATTTGTCTAGTTAGTTAGTTAGTTAGATAATCAGCTAGTTAGATAGTTAGTTAGTTAGCTAGTAGTTAGTTAGTTAGTTAGTTAGATAGTTAGTTAATTAGTTAGTTAGCTAGTAGTTCGTTAGTTAGTTAAATAGTTAGTTAATTAGTTAGTTAATTAGTTTGTTATATAGTTAGTTAGATAGTGGGTATGTAGGAAGGTAGTTTGTTAGTTAGTTGGCTATTTAGTTAGTTAGTTTGTTAGTGGGTATGTACGAAGGTACTTAGTTAGTTAGTTAGTTAGTTAGTTAGGTTGTTAGTTAATTAGTTAGTTAGTTAGTTAATATTTATGTAAGAAGGTAGTTGGTTAGATAGTTAGATAGTTAGTTAATTAGTTAGTTAGTTAGTTAGTTAGTTATCTAGTAGTTAGTTAATTAGTTAGTTAGTTAGTGGGTATGTAGGAAGGTAGGTAGGTACTTAGTTAGTTAGTTGATTTGTTAGTAAGTTAGTTAGTTAGTTAATAGGTATGTAGGAAAATAGTTAGTTAGTTAGTCAGTTTGTTACTTAATTAGTTAGTTGGTTAGTTAGTGGGTTTGTAGGAAGGTAGTTAGTTAATTAGTAAGTTAGGTAGTTTGTTAATTGGTTAGTTAATAGGTATGTATGAAGGTAAGTAAGTTACTTAATTAGTTAGATAGTTAGTAAGCTAGTGGTTAGTTAGTTAGTTAGTTAGTTAGTGAGTTAGTTAGTTAATTTAGTTTATTAGTTCGTTAATTAGTTAGTTAGTTAGTTAGTTAGCTTGTTAGTAAGTTACTTAGTTAGTTAGTGAGCTAGTAGTTAGTTAGTTAGTTAGTAAGTTAGTTTGTTAATCAGTTAGTTAGCTAGTAGTTAGTTAGTGAATTAGTTAGTTATTTAGTTAGTTAGTTAGTTAAACAATTGGCTAATTAGTTAGTTTGTCTGTTAGTTAGTTTGTTAGTTAGTGGGTATGTAGTCAGTTAGTCAGTTAGTTAGTTAGTTAGTTAGTTATTTGTCTAGTTAATTAGTTAGTTAGTTAGTTAATTAGTTAGTTAGTTAGTTAGTTAGTCAATTAGTTAGTTAGTTAGTTAATTAGTTAGTTAGTTAGTTAGTTTGTTAGGTAGTAGTTAGTTAGTCAGATTGTGAGTTAGTTAATTAGTTAGATAATTAGTTTGTCAATTAGTTCGTTAGTTAGTTTGTTTGTTAGTGGGTATGCATGAAGGTAGGTAGTTAGTTAGTTAGTTAGTTAGTTAGTTAGTTAGCTAGCTAGCTAGCTAGTTAGATAGTCACTAGTTAGTTAGTTAGTTAGTTAGTTAATTAGTGAGTTAATTTGTTAGTTACCTAGTTAGTTAGTGGGTATGTAGTTAGTTAGTTTGTTAGTTTGTTGGTTAGTTATTTGGCTAGTGAGTTAGTTAGTTATTTAATCAGTTAGTTAGTTAGTTAGTTAGTTAGTTAGCTTTTAGTTAGTTAGTTAGTTAGTTAGTTTATTACTTAGTTAGTTAGTTAGTAAGTATTTAGTTAGTTAGTTAATTTTTTCGTTATTAGTTAGTTAGTTTGTTAATAAGTTAGTCAGTGAGTGGGTATTTTCGGAAGGTAGCTAGTTAGTTAGTTACTTAGTTAGTTAATTAGTCAGCTAGTTCGATAGCTAGTTAGTTAGTTTGCTATTAGTTAGTTAATTAGTTAGTTAGTTACTTAGTTAGTTAATTTGTTAGTTAGTTAGTTATCTAGTAGTTAGTTAGTTAGTTAGTTAGTTAGTTAATAGGTATGTAAAAAGGTCGTTAGTTAGTTAGATAGTTTGCTAGTAGTAAGGTAGCTAGTTAGTTAGTTAGTAAATTAATTAGTTAGTTAGTTAGTTAGTTAGTTAGTTAGTTAATATGTATATAAGAAGGTAGTTAGTTAGTTAGTTAAATAAAAAGTTAAATAATTAGTTAGTTAGTTAGTTAGTTAGTTAGTTAGTTATCTATTAGTAAGTTAGTTAGTTAGTTATTCAATTAATTAGTTAGTTAGTTAGCTAGTATTTAGTTAGTTAGTTAGTTAGTTAGTTAGTTAGGTAGGTAGTTGGTGGGTATGTAGGAAGGTAGTTAATTAGTTAGTTAGTTAGTTAGTTAGTTAGATAGTTAGTTAATAGGTATGTAGGAAGATAGTTAGTTAGTTAGTTAGTTAGTTAGTTAGTTAGTTAGTTAGTTAGTGGGTTTGTAGGAAGGTAGGTAGTTAGTTAGTTAGTTAATTAATTAGTCAGTCAGTTAGTTAGTTAGTTAGTTAGTTAGTTAGTTAGTTAATAGGTATGTAGGAAGATAGTTAGTTAGTTAGTTAGTTAGTTAGTTAATTAGTTAGATATTTAGTTAGTTAGTAGGTTTGTAGGAAGGTAGTTAAGTAATTAGTTAGTCAGGTAGGTAATTAGTTAGTTTGCTAATAGGTATGTATGAAGGTAGTTAGTTAGTTAGTTAATTAGTTAATTAGTTAGTTAATTAGTTAGTTAGTTAGTTAGTTTGTGAGCTAGTAGTTAGTTAGTTAGTTAGTTAGTTAGTTAGTGAGTTAGTTAGTTAATCAGTTAGTTAGTTAGTTAGCCAGTAGTTAGTTAGTTTGTTAGTTAAATAGTTAGTTAATTAATTTGTTAGTTATTGAGTTGGTTATTTAGTTAGCTATTAGTAAGTTAGTTGAATAGTTAGTCCATTAGTTAGCTAGTTAGTTATTTAGTTAGTTAGATAATGGGTATATCGGAAGGTAGTTAGTGAGTTAGTTAGTGAGTTAGTCAGTTTGTTAGTTAGTTAGCTAGTAGTTAGTTAGTTAGCTAGTTAGTTAATTAGATAGTTTGTGGGTATGTAGAAGGTAGGTAGTTAGTTAGTTAATAAGTTATTTATTTATTTAGTTATTTAGTTAGTTAGTTAGTTAGTTATCTAGTAGTTGGTTAGTTAGTTATTCAGTTAGTTAGTTAGTTAGTTATTTAGTTAGTTAGTTACTTAGCTAGTTACTCTGTTAGATAGTTCGTGGGTATGTAGGAAGGCAGTTAGTTAGTTAGGTCGTTAATTAGTTAGTTAGTTAGTTAGTTAGTTAGTACTTAGTTAGTTAGTTAGTTAGTTAGTTAGTTAGCTAGCTCATAATTAGTTAGTTAGTTAGGTCGTTAATTAGTTAGTTAGTTAGTTAGTTAGTTAGGTCGTTAATTAGTTAGTTAGTTAGTTAGTGATGTGAGGCAAATAAGGCACAAATTTAATGCTTAATTTGGGGATTTTAGCCCTCGTGAAGAACAATTATATATACTTTATTAATCATATTTGAGATAACATGAATATTTCTTCACTAAGAGAATTGACCATTTTAGCTCAAGACTCAACCGTGACTAGGAACTCCTTCCTTTTTGGTGAATCAAGAGTTAACCGTGACTAGGGATATATCTCTCTTTGGTGTTGTGAAGTTGTGTTAAGCCGAGACTCGGAAGAACCCTCTTTTGGAGCTTGAAGAAGGCATTAACCATGACTAGGAGCTTCTCCTTTTGGTGATCTTTCTTGAGGAATCCACGACTCGAGTGTCTCTTCTTTTCGGTACCAACCAAACGAACGACCACGACTCGGAGAATTGACCATTCGGTACGAAGGCATAGAAGACAAAGGAAGACACATCGTGCTACTTGCTTCATTTTTAGGTGTACTCTTTCTAATTCTTGTAGTTCTCGTTGTTTGTGGATTTAGTTGTGTTAAAGAGAATTCCTTGTTTGAATTGACTCTTTGTTCTTAACTTGTTCTTTTACTTGATCTTTTGCTCTCAATTTCTGCCTTAAACTCAGTTTAAGCTCACTTAATTCAATCTCAAAACAAACCTTTAATTCAATCCTCAAATCAAATACTCAAACTCAGTTCCAGAAACTACTCCGTTATAACGGAACCTAAATTACGTTACAACGGACCTTTCGGTTTGTACCTGACTTTCAGTCTGTTGGTACTCCGTTGTAACGCACATTAGTTCCGTTGTAACGGACTAGCGAGAAAATTCATTCAATAGCACTCATACTAGTGCGTTGTAACGGACAAACTGGTCCGTTGTAACGGAACAACCAATCCGTTATAACGCTACCTCTGTCCGTTGTAACGTACTACCCCATTCCGTTGTAACGGAACTACTCCCGTTATAACGGACATTGCATTCAATTCATACGTAGACAAAACCCTAATGTCCGTTGTAACGGACTATAATTCCGTTGTAACGGACTAACTTCTGTGAAGTTTCTTCGTTATTTCTAGTCCATTTTGATCCAAATTTTGACGCAATTGCTCCCCGTGGAACGAATCTATACATTTGCCACTGTACAAACTTAGATTACAAATTTTGTTGATTGTTCGGGGTTTTACCACAACGACATATTAAACACGCCAAAAACCCGCTCATCAGTTAGTTAGTTAGTTAGTTAGGTTGTTAATTAGTTAGTTAGTTAATAACTACCTACCTACCTTCCTACATACCCACTGACTAACTAACTAAATAACTAACTAACAAACTACTAGCTAACTAACTAACTAACTAACTGAAGGAAATACAGTTTCAGGTCAACCGTAAAAGTGTACAAAAAAGGACACACGAACAAGCACGTTCGAGAAGACAGTAAAATGCATAATAGGATTGTGCAGAATTGGGCAAAATAACACTGTACGTCATGACGCAAGATATGGTGCGTCATGACGCACCATAGTGTTTTAGTTCACTAGATTATGGACTTAGCCAATTCAGGAAAAATTGCATGGTGTGTCATGATGGACCATATGGTGCGTCATGACGCTATAATGCGTATTTTGTCCAGTAACTTTTGGAAAGTTAAATTTACATGGTGCGTCATGACGAACGATATGGTGCGTCATGACGCACTGTGTTAATATGCTGTTTTCTGGCAGTTTTTGGTACACACAATTTGGTGAGTCCAAAAAGTACCTTTTGGATGTCCTTATCCTATCTAAGTATAAATAGGATCTCTCTCTCTCTCTCCTAGCACGGTTAATCATTCCTTTTGAGAGTAATTAATAGATATTGGATATCCATTAAAGAGAGAGAATAGTGAAAACCGAAAAGGGGCTTTTCGGTTAATAGAGAATCAATCAAGATCGAGCAAGTGCACCGGTACATCGTCTAGGCAGGTGTATCCGTGTCCAGCGTCTTCCGACTCAAGGTGGATACGTGTGGAGGAGCAACACTTGGTGCTCTCCGTGGTGATCGAAACGAAGGATCGAAGAACGGGAACGAACGGTGAAGGACACACGGTATGGGACGCGCGTAAAGTCACCAACGTGACCGGAGGAATAGAAGGCAGCGATCAACCCTTCGTGTTCCATCAATTTGGAACTGGTATAGATCTATCCTTCTATTTGCATCGTACCCTGGAAGTCATGGCGTGATCTTGGATTTAGGGAACCGGACCGGGCCTTCATATCCGTTGCGCGGGCCCGGGGTTGGGTGAATTCCCAAACAGTGGTATCAGAGCGATCGCTGCGATTCGAGGGTCGTAACATAGTCGTATATTGGATATACGCACGGGTTATCAAAGTTAGTACCCGTTTGCATGAGAATTTCGATTAAAATCACAAGTGAAATCACTAGAGAATTGGTCATTGGATGACTGGAGTGATCTAGTGATGATCGTGGAATAGTTTCATGATCAGTCGTTGAAGAAACAACGGAAAACCGAATTGGAATTAGGGCAAAATTGGCTGTCAGCGTGTGGTGCGTCATGATGCACGAACTGGTGCGTCATGACGCACGGCATGGGGCGCCACGGTACTGCGGGGACGTTGGGGTCCGTCAGGACGCACCGTCCGGTGCGTCGTGACGGACGCCAAGGGGTGCCACGGAATCACGGGGGTGCCTTTGGTCAGTCATGACGCACCGATCGGTCAGTCATGACGCACCGAACGGGTGTCACGGATTCGCGGGGGTGCCTTTGGTCAGTCATGACGCACCGAGTGGTGCTGTTTGTCAGTCATGACGCACCGATCGGTCAGTCATGACGCACCGAGCGGAGGCTGTTGGTCAGTCATGACGTACCGTTTGGTGAGTCATGACGCTAGGGCCCTGGAAGTTTTTGATGTTGGTCAGTCATGACGGACCAAACTGTCAGTCATGACGGACTGTACAAAAATCCTGTGTAAAGAGTTACATGAGGTAGTGCATCATGACACAACTTATGGTGCATCATGACGCTAGAGCCCCTGATTGCCAGATTTGTTTTTGACTACAAACTTCGAAAATTTGTATTCTTTGCACCGATTTAAAGCATATAAATTTAGTTATTTATAGGATAATTTAGTCTCCCAAAATTAGTCCATATGCATTTATGAAAATCTTGTGATAGTGATATAATTGGATTATGTCACGAATTTAGAAACATGCAATGGCATGATCCCTCGTAATATTTAAGTCATGGAAATGCCTTCCATATCCACAACTACCGAGTTCGGTGTTACGTTTCATGTGGGTTCAGGCTAAAGTCGGGAACGTGATATTGTAACCATCGAAAGGGTGGCAAGCGTTAAATCGGGACTTGTGAGGCACAGGCTAAAGTCGACTCACTAGTAGCTTATTTGAACGATACGTTGGAGATGGTTATGACTTAACCGTCCAGGCCAATCAGATTGGAGTTCGGGGCATAGATAGGATGCACACACGGAACTGGGATTGTATTGGATACGATCCATCACCGAAATCCTATAAAGGTTCAAGAGTCGTATTGGATACGATTGGATATAATCCTACCTAAATAACGGGATCCCACCCGATAGGCTAAAGTCACTTGTGGGAGGAATGGAAATATGGGTCTTGAGTGTTATGGACTTGGAGTCCCGTATCGGTTTGAGGGTTATCGATTCGATAAAATAACACTATCATATAATCGTCATATAAGCCCTATAAGATAAGTACGCAACGTTAGTAATCAATCTTTTACTTCATTTGTAGATCATGTCTTCTAATAACACCAGCACCTTATCGATTAGATCGGTATTAGAAAAGGAAAAGCTAGTGGGACGGAACTACTTAGACTGGCATCAAAACCTGAGAATAGTTCTCAGGCAAGAGGGCAAAAGTCACGTATTGGATACGGAATTAGTAGAACCGGGCCCCGAAGCTACGGCCGATGAAAAGGCCGCGTTCGAGAAACTTGAGAAGGACTCGAATGATGTTACGTGCCTAATGTTGGCATGTATGGACGCTAGTCTTCAACGGCAGTTTGAGGACTCGGATGCGCACATCATAAACGTTGTGCTCAAGGAAATGTTCCAAGAGCAAGAGCGTATTGAATGGTTCAGTACACTCAAAGAGTTGGTAAACTGCAAGATGCCTCCGGGATCTGCGGTGAGCACTCACATTTTGAAGGTGCAAGCTCTCATAGATCATCTTGAGAAGCTAGGAGAGAAATTGTCGAAGATTATTCAACAAGATTTGATTTTGTGTGCACTTCCTCCAATGTTCGCTCCGTTCGTGACTAACTATCACATGCATTCGATGGATAAGACGATCCCCGAGCTTCACGGAATGCTCAAGAATTTTGAATCGGAGACGTTGAAGACGTCCGGAGAGAACAAGGCAAAGGTTGCCGGAGATGTTCTCACGATTCAGAATAAGGATCGCAAGAGATCAAGGTCCAAGGGCAGTTTGGCTAAGAAACGTTCGAAGCCAAACAAGAAGGGAAAGGAGAAATCCAAGGACGAGACATGCTTTCATTGTCACAAGGCTGGACATTGGAAGCGTGATTGCAAGTCTTACCTCGAGGAGGTGAAGAAGGGCAAGGCGGTTTCAGCGACCGGCCTCTCAGGTATTAACGTTATTGAAGTTAATATTTCAACTATGACTAATTGGGTATTGGATACCGGTTGTGGGACTCATATTTGTCGAAATATGCAGGTTCTTCAAAATAGTCGCAGGTTGGAAAAGGGTGAAGTCGATCTACGCGTCGGGAATGGAGCAAGAGTTGCTGCGTTTGCCGTAGGAGTAGTTAATTTGACTTTGCCTAGTGGACTTATTTTAGTACTAAATAATTGTTATTATGTACCGACATTATGTAAGAACATAATAAGTGTGTCGAAACTAGCCAATGATGGCTATGAATTCGTTATTAGGAATAATGAGTTTTCGATATGTAAGGATTCTATTATCTATGGAAATGTTCTGTTAGAAAATGGTCTTTATGTGTTGGATTTCGATCACGAAAATAATAAGTCTATTTATAACGTTAATGTAAAAAGGATTAAACCTAAAGTTGATAATCGGACTTTCTTTTGGCATTGTCGTCTCGGTCATGTGAATGAGAAACGCATTGCTAGACTCCATAAAGATGGAATGCTAGAATCATTTGAATTGGATTCATTTGGGAATTGCGAATCTTGTTTGCTTGGCAAGATGACTAAGGCACCGTTCTCCAAGGTAGGAGAGCGGTCCAACGATCTATTGGAACTCATACATTCCGATGTGTGTGGACCGATGAGCATCGAGGCAAGAGGAGGTTATCGATACTTTGTTACGTTTACGTACGATCATAGTAGATATGGATATATCTATTTGATGCGTACTAAAGCGGAGACCTTTGAAAAGTTCATAGAGTTTCAAAACGAAGTTGAAAATTAGCTTGGCAAGAAAATTAAAGCCATTCGATCGGATCGAGGTGGCGAATATTTGAGCTATGAGTTTGAAGATCATCTAAAGGCATGTGGAATAGTTCCACAATGGACTCCGGCAGGAACGCCACAATGGAATGGCGTGTCCGAGAGGAGGAATCGGACCTTGTTGGACATGGTTCGATCAATGATGAGTCAAACTTCCCTTCCAAAATCGTTTTGGGGATATGCCCTTGAGACAGCGGCTTTCTTATTGAACCGCATACCTTCTAAATCGGTACCTAAGACGCCATATGAGATATGGACCGGAAAAGTTCCGAAGTTGTCTTATGTTAAGATTTGGGGATGTGAAGCTTATGTTCGAAAATTATTATCGGACAAGCTCGATCCCAAGTCTGAAAAATATTTATTTGTTGGGTATCCCAAGGAAACAATGGGGTATTATTTCTATAATCCTGTCGAAAATAAAGTTTTCGTAGCTCGAAGAGGAGTCTTCCTTGAGGAGGACTTTATCTCTAGGCGAGTGAATGGGACTGAAATAGATCTCGAAGAAATTCGAGACCCGCAAACGAATGTTGAACCGATGAACGTTGATCCAGTTTCCTCAAATGTTGAGGATCCGGAGTCAAGTGCACAAGGCGCAATTCGTAGATCGGGTAGGATTCGTCAAGAGCCTATATGATATGGTTTTATCATGGCAAATGATGATGAAGTCGAATTCATAGATGATGAACCGACATCTTATCACGAGGCTATGAAAAGCGAGGATTCCAATAAATGGCAATGTGCCATGAAATCCGAGATTCAATCCATGTACGATAATCAAGTTTGGAACTTGGTTGATCCACCTCCCGGGGTTAATCCAGTGGGATGTAAGTGGGTTTTCAAGAAGAAGACCGACATGGATGGGAATGTGAACACTTATAAGGCACGGCTTGTGGCGAAAGGTTTCAAACAAATTCATGGTGTAGACTATGAAGAAACGTTTTCTCCCGTAGCTATGCTTAAATCCATACGGATCTTACTTGCTATCTCTGCGTATTATGATTACGAGATTTGGCAAATGGATGTCAAAACCGCATTCCTTAATGGGAATTTAGAAGAGGATGTGTACATGACACAGCCCGAGGGTTTTGTCGATTCAAAGAGTCCGGATAAAGTGTGCAAGTTGCAATGATCTATTTATGGATTGAAGCAAGCTTCTCGGAGTTGGAACATACGTTTTGATGACGTTATACGTGAATATAATTTCGTGAAAAATGTAGAAGAACCTTGTGTATACAAGAAGGTTAGTGGGAGCCGTGTAGTATTTCTTGTACTATATGTAGACGACATCTTGATCATAGGAAACGACATTCCGATGCTTACGGATGTTAAAAAGTATTTAAATACTCGTTTCGCTATGAAAGATTTGGGCGAGGCCGCTTATATATTAGGTGTGAGGATTTATAGAGATAGATCCAAGAAGTTACTCGGCTTGAGTCAAAGCACGTACATCGACAAAGTGTTGAAGCGGTTTTCAATGCAGGAATCGAAGAAAGGTCTTCTTCCAATGTCGAGTGGCATAACGTATTCTAAAACTCAATGTCCGACATCGAGCAAGGATAAGAATGCGATGAATAATGTTCCATATGCTTCGGCAGTTGGTTCGATTATGTATGCCATGATTTGTACGCGCCCCGATGTGTCGTATGCATTGAGCGTCGTTTCGCGTTACCAATCAAATCCAGGGGATATGCATTGGATCGCGGTAAAGAACATCCTTAAGTACTTGCGAAGAACTAAGGATCAATTTCTAATTTATGGTGGAATGACATCCGGGTTGGTTATTGAAGGATATACTGATGCCAGTTTCCAAACATGTGTCGATGACTTTCGATCACAAAGTGTATACGTGTTTTGTCTAAATGGTGGTGCGGTAGTATGGAAAAGCTCCAAACAACCCACGATAGCAGACTCTACAACTGAATCGGAGTATATTGCGGCTTCGGAAGCAGCAAAGGAGGCGGTTTGGATCAAGAAGTTTGTGACCGAACTTGGTGTAGTCCCGAGTATTTCGGAACCGGTGGTAGTGTATTGCGACAATACGGGAGCAATAGCACAATCTAAGGAACCGAGGGCACATCACCGCTCCAAGCACATACTCAGAAAGTTTCACTTGATCCGTGAGATTTTGCAACGCAAGGATGTGATCATTGAGAAGATTGATACTGACAGGAATGTTGCGGACCCGTTTACTAAGCCACTCTCGAAGGCTAAGCACGATTATCATGCGAAAGCTATAGGTTTGAGATACCTAGAGGAGGAAGAGAGTAGTTAGTTATCTAAACTGATAGTTTCGTGGGACGAGATTGTAGTTTAATAAAGTAGTAAACGTTGTATCACCCCAAACTTATTTTATAGTTATGCAATTTCAGATTTTAAAATTTTATCATTTTTCATCAATCTTATATGAAAACTGTGTGCGGGTTGTGTAATATGATGGTTACATGAACCCTGATTTGAGCTTGTGTGGGCGTCGGCATAATTGATGATTATGTGCAGCGAAACCGTCACACTTAAAGCGTCATTTCTAAATATCCCTAGTCACGAATCAGCTTGCTTAAGAGTGAAGCATTTCTATTATTAGATAATAGACTGAACGTGTACACTAGTACGTTTGCCGAGAAATGGTTATGTTTTGCTAATCATGTGACAAGGAGCTTGTCGAATCGGGAATGTAAATATGTGTTAGGTTACATATATTGGATTTTGACCAAAGCCGCGAGTACATGACATGGTTTAGTCATTATAGATGGACTTGCGACGGATAGGATTTTGGTTCTTCATACTTGAGGAGATCATTGATTGCGTTACGTGCATAACACAGTACTTTGATATGATCTTACGCTTTCCGTAACAGGGGCTAAAACGGTCATTATTGGGTATTGTCCGAAACATGGAATTCAATGTGAGTATCCAAGATAGGAATTGTTTATTCCGAAAGGAACAGATATCTCTTAGGCGCCCCCAATGAGTTGATTAACGAAAACTGTGGCCACAGTCAATGGTATTAATAGTTAATATCGATTGGAACCTGTTAACTCAACTCGGAAACGGGAAATAAGTGTAGTTGATCAAATTATAAGGATGACTATCGCCATGCCTTTTGATTGACGGATATCGTAAACAAGAGAGCTAGTAACCGCTATTCGAGATAGGCACAAATGATGGCAATCATTTTTCGTTTTAACATGGGTAGCCATGATGGAGTGACTAGATCCCGCTCATGGGCTTGTAGGGCTTTGGAAACAGCCTACTGCCATCGTTAAACGAACCTACACGGTCACACAAAGAGTCGTACTAAGTCGGGCTTGATTAAAAGATTTGGCACATTGGATGTGCATAACTTGGTATTTGATACGCAAGTTGTATTCTCTATAAATCGTGCATATTGGATATGCATGAGTACCTTTTAGGTAGATCTGAAATTGAGTGGGAGACTGAAGGAAATACAGTTTCAGGTCAACCGTAAAAGTGTACAAAAAAGGACACACGAACAAGCACGTTCGAGAAGACAGTAAAATGCATAATAGGATTGTGCAGAATTGGGCAAAATAACACTGTACGTCATGACGCAAGATATGGTGCGTCATGACGCACCATAGTGTTTTAGTTCACTAGATTATGGACTTAGCCAATTCAGGAAAAATTGCATGGTGCGTCATGACGGACCATATGGTGCGTCATGACGGACCATATGGTGCGTCATGACGCTATAATGCGTATTTTGTCCAGTAACTTTTGGAAAGTTAAATTTACATGGTGCGTCATGACGCACGATATGGTGCGTCATGACGCACTGTGTTAATATGCTGTTTTCTGGCAGTTTTTGGTACACACGATTTGGTGAGTCCAAAAAGTACCTTTTGGATGTCCTTATCCTATCTAAGTATAAATAGGATCTCTCTCTCTCCTGGCACGGTTAATCATTCCTTTTGAGAGTAATTAATAGATATTGGATATCCATTAAAGAGAGAGAATAGTGAAAACCGAAATGGGGCTTTTCGGTTAATAGAGAATCAATCGAGATCGAGCAAGTTCACCGGTACATCGTCTAGGCAGGTGTATCCGTGTCCGGCGTCTTCCGACTCAAGGTGGATACGTGTGGAGGAGCAACACTTGGTGCTCTCCGTGGTGATCGAACCGAAGGATCGAAGAACGGGAACGAACGGTGAAGGACGCACGGTATGGGACGCGCGTAAAGTCACCAACGTGACCGGAGGAATAGAAGGCAGCGATCAACCCTTCATGTTCCATCAATTTGGAACTGGTATAGATCTATCCTTATATATGCATCGTACCCTCGAAGTCAAGGCGTGATCTCGGGAATTGGGGAATCGGACCGGGCCTTTCATTCCACTGCGCGGGCCCGGGGCCGAGGATATTCTCCAACACTAACTAACTAAATAACTAACTAATTGACTAACTAACTAACTAACTAACTAACTAACTAACTAACTAACTAACAGATAACTAACTAACTAACAATTTAACTAACTAACGTCCTTCTTATATACATATTAACAAACTAACAAACAAACAAACTAACTAACTAACTAATTAACTAACTAACTAACTAACTAGCTACCTTCCTACATACCCACTAACTAATTAATTTACTAACTAACTAACTAATTAGCTAACTAACTAGCTAACTTATTCCTAGCTAACTAACCGACTAACTAACTACCGTCCAACATACCTATTGACTAACTAACTAACTAACTAACTAACTAACAACTAGATAACTAACTAACTAACTAACTAACTAACTAACTAATTAACTAACTATCTAACTATCTAACTAACTACCTTCTTACATAAATATTAACTAACTAACTAACTAACTACCTAACTAACTGACTGACTAACAAACTAACTACCTTCCTACATACCCACTAACTAACTAACTAACTACCTAACTAACTAACAGACTATTTACCTTTTTATTTAACTTAACTAACTAACAACCTTCTTATATACATATTAACTAACTAACTAACCAACCATCTAACTAGCTAACTAACTAACTAACTAACTAATTAGCTAACTGACTAACTAACCAGCTACCTTCCTACATATACCCACTACCTAACTAATTTACTAACTAACTCACTAACTAACTGACTAATAAACTAAGTAACTAACTAACTAACTGTTAGCAAAACTAACTAACTAACTAACTACCTTTCTACATACATATTAACCAACTAACTAACTAATTAACTAACCAACTAACTACTAGATAACTAACAAACTTACTAACTAACCAACTAACTACATACCCACTAACTGACTAACTAATTAACTAACTAATTAACTACATAACTAACTAACTGACTGATGTGAGGCAAATAAGATACAAATTTAATGCTTAATTTGGGGATTTTAGCCCTTGTGAAGAACAATTATATATTCGTTATTAATCATATTTGAGATAACATGAATATTTCTTCACTAAGTGTATTTTATTGTTTAATCACAGGAATTGGAAGGAATTTCTGGGAATTTGGAGAGTGTAGTTGTCTCCAACAAGTCAAAAGGAGTGAAAACGATATATTATACCCATAAATTCGGTACATGAATGAGACGGGAGGCAAACAATTATCATGATACAAACTTACACAAAAGTCTACACGAAAACCACTCAATCCTTAGCCCTTATCCTTCCCACCTACCTTTGGTGGAAATTACTGATGTGAGGCAAATAAGGCACAAATTTAATGCTTAATTTGGGGATTTTAGCCCTTGTGAAGAACAATTCTATATACTTTATTAATCATATTTGAGATAACATGAATATTTCTTCACTAAGTGCGTTTTATTGCTTAATCACAGGAATTAGAAGGAATTTCTGGGAATTTGGAGAGTGTAGTTAACTAGCTAACTAACTAACTAACTAACTAACTAACTAAATAACGAACTAATTAACTAACTAACTAACTAACTAACTAACTAACTAACTAACCACTAGCTTACTAACTATCTAACTAATTAACTAACTTACTAACAAACTACCTTCATACATACCTATTAACTAACTAATTAACTAACTACATAACTTACTAATTAACTAACTACCTTCCTACAAACCCACTAACTAACCAACTAACTAATTAAGTAACAAACAAACTAACTAACTAACTAACTAACTATTTTCCTACATACCTATTAACTAACTAACTAACTAACTAACAAATTAACTAACTAACTAACTACCTACCTACCTTCCGACATACCCACTAACTAACTAACTAAATAACTAACAAACAAACTACTAGCTAACTAACTAATTAACTAACTAAATAACTAACTAATTGACTAACTAACTAACTAACTAACTAACAAACATATAACTAACTAACTAACAATTTAACTAACTAACTTCCTTCTTATATACATATTAACAAACTAACTAACTAACTAACTAACGAACTAACTAACTAACTAACTACCTTCCTACATACCCACTAACTAATTAATTTACTAACTAACTAACTAACTAATTATCTAACTAACTAGCTAACTTACTACTAGCTGACTAACCGACTAACTAACTAACTTCCAACATACCTATTCCCTAACTAACTAACTTACTAACTAACTAACTACTAGATAACTAACTAACTAACAAACTAACTGACTAACTAATTAACTAACTATCTAACTATCTAACTAACTACCTTCTTACATAACTATTAACTAACTAACTAACTAACTAACTCACTAATTAACTAACAACCTAACTAACTAACTAACTAACTAACTACCTGACTAACAAACTAACTAACTAACTACCTAACTAACTAACTAACTATTTACCTTTTTATTTAACTTAAATAACTAACAACCTTCTTATATACATATTAACTAACTAACTAACCAGCTAACTGACTAACTAACTAACTAATTAGCTAACTGACTAACTGACCAGCTACCTTCCTACATATACCCACTACCTAACTAATTTACTGACTAACTCACCTACTAACTAAATAATAAACTAACTAACTAACTATTAGCAAACTAACTAACTCACTAACTACATTTCTACATACATATTAACTAACTAACTAACTAATTAACTAACTAACTAACTACTAGATAACTAACTAACTTACTAACTAACCAACTAACTACATACCCACTAACTAACTAACTAATTACCTAACTAATTAACTACATAACTAACTAACTGACTACTAGCTAAGTAGCTAACTAACTAACTGACTAACTAAATAATTAACTACTAGCTGACTAACGAACTAACTAAATAACTAACTAATTGACTAATTAACGAACTAAGTAATCACTAACTACCTAGCTAGCTAGCTAGCTAGCTACCTAACTAACTAACTAACTAACTACCTTCATGCATATCCACTAACTAACTAACTAACTGACTAAGGAACTAATTAACTAACTAATTATCTAACTAATTAACTTACTAACTAGGCAAATAACTAACTAACTAACTAACTTAATAACTAACTTACTAACTAACTAACTACATACCCACTAACTAACTAACTCACTAACTAACTAACTAACAAACAAACAAACTAATTAGCTAACTGTTTAACTAACTAACTAACTAACTAAATAACTAACTAATTAACTAACTAACTACTAGCTAACTAACATACTAACTAACTGATTAACAAACTAACTTATTAACTAACTAAATAACTAACTAAGGAACTAACTAACTAGCTAACTAACTAACTAGCTAACTAATTAACTAACTAACTAACTAACTAACCAACTAACTAACTAACTAACTAACTAACTAACCACTAGCTAACTAACTAACTAACTAATTAACTAACTTACTAACTAACTACCTTCATACATACCTATTAACTAACTAATTAACTAACTACCTAACTTACTAATTAACTAACTACCTTCCTACAAACCCACTAACTACACAACTAACTAATTAAGTAACTAACTAACTAACTAACTAACAATTTTCCTACATACATATTAACTAACTAACTAACTAACTGACTAATTAACTAACTAACTAACTAACTACTTACGTTCCTACATACCCACTAACTAACTAACTAAATAACTAACTAACAAACTACTAGCTAACTAACTAACTAACTAACTAACTAAATAACTAACTAACTAACTAACTAACTAACTAACTAACTAATAGATAACTAACTAACTAACTAACAATTTAACTAACTAACTTCCTTGTTATATACATATTAACAAACTAACTAACAAACTAACTAACTAACTAACTAACTAACTTACTAATAGATAACTAACTAACTTCCTTGTTTTGAAATTAATCAAAAGGGGGAGTTTGTTGGTTCAAATTTCCTGATAGTTTGATTATTTCAAAACACTGTCATTACTAATGTATACATCCAGAAAAGTGCAGGATAACATAGGTACGATACGAAGATGAAGGAGGACTTGTGAAGGAGGATTTCATTGGATTACATCAAGAATCAGGACATGAAGTCTCAAGATAAACAAGAAAAGAAGAACACAAGGAAGGCCATTGGAATACATCAAGAATCAAGATGTTGAAGCCTTCCGTGAGTGGGATACGCCACAAATAAACCATAGGTACAAACCTAGCAGAACTCAAGTAAAATCATGTTCAAAATAACAAAGAGTTCAGTCAAGCAGGAAGTGCGTTCTGAACGAACTCAAAGTCCGTTCAGAACGGACTTGCCACATATCAAAACTTTAAACCTTGATTAGAACCAAACGTGTCACAGGGATGTGTGCGTTCGAACGAACAATCATGTCCGTTCGAACGGACAATTAGAATCCGTTCACCCACCTTCTGAGTGCGTTGAACGGACAATCCTTCCTGTGAACAGAAAAATGTAACAGGGATGTGTGCGTTCGAACGAACACACATGTGCGTTCGAACGGACAACCTTGAATCCGTTCACCCACTTTTCAGTGCGTCGAACGGACTCTTGTTCCTGTGAACGCAAAATGCTATGTATAATTGAGTCCGTTACGAACGGACATTGTCCGTTCGAACGAACCCAAGATGTACTTGCACGTTATTTTGAAACGGCTAGTGCAAACTACAAGTGCGTTCTGAACGGACTTTATGCGTTCGAACGCACTACAAGTTTTCTGAAGGATTTCTATAGAGAGTATAAATAGAATCCTTCATGGGTCTCTCTCTCCCACTTCTTCATTTTCAAACATTCAAACCTAAAAAGAGAGAAATCCTAAGCTGTGATTATCTATATCCATTGGTAGCTTGAGAAACCCTCTTTAGATCGTTGATCTACTTTCGATATTCTCCACTAATCGTATCCCACTCACGTGACCGATCACTTTGTAGCTCGATTAGTGAAAAAGTGTAATAGGCTAGTGCAACAAAGTGTAAAGAGCCTTAGCTATAGATCGATAGAAGCGTGTAAATCGATCTAGGCAAATCCTTGTAATCGAGTTGAGTTGGAATTCAATCGAAAGCCAAAAAGAGGCACAAGGCATTCCCGGAGACGTAGGTACTCGTAAATAATTGAGTCGGTCAATTAAGCGAGTAAAGGGTGAGTTAAAGCTACAAAGCAACCACCTACCGAACTTCGTAAACAAACATCTTGTGTTAAAGTGTTTGTACGGTATCATCTCTATCATCTAAATTATTATTCATTCCGCACCGTAAATTAGGTTTAAATCTAAACTAAGTGTAAGCTAGATTGCCAAATTTACCCCCCTCTAGGTTAGAATTAACCAACAATTGGTATCAGAGCAAGGTACTAACCATCTCTTTGAGTATTAGGGATAACTTGTACTTAACAATCAAATGGCCGAAATTAATCCTATTGTACAAAACTCATCGATAAATCCGATAAATACCGTACCCAAATCAAATATATCAAACTCACGTGAATTAGATGGAACCAATTGGAGTTCTTGGAAGAAATGCATGCTAAATGCATTCGCTCTCCAAGGACTTGACAAGGTAGTGTTACGAGGCTTTGTCTTGGCCCAAGAGGTTGACACGGACGGAAATGTAACCTACCCTGCTCAAACTAGGGAAGATAGAACTAATGACATTTACGCTCAAAACTTAATACTGAACAACGTAATTAGTTCTATCGGATCGCTAGTTGATCATGGTGAAAACTCATATGAAATGTGGCGTATGCTCAATGAGAGATACGAGGGTACATCTCAAATGAGAAGAACTAATATCATCGGACTTGAACAAGAATTCAACAATCTCCAAATGATTGAGGGAGAGTCCGTTGATAAAATCTGGGCAAAAATTAATGTACTAAAAACCCGATATGCCACCCAAAATGCACCTCTTACTGATGATAGAATTATTGCTAGATTGCTTCAATCTATGCCCCGTAGTTGGGAATCTTTACGTGTAGCTTTAGGTACAGCGGTAGCTTCACAAGACCTCACGCCTGAAGAATTGGTAAGTCAATTCCGAAATTTCGAGATTCGACTCAAGCAACTCGATGAAGAACAAGGAATCTACATGCCCTCTCCTCACTCCAAAACCGTAGCTTTGCCCGCCGTGAATGCAAGCAATGACGACAATGAAATGGATGATCTCACGTTGCGACTCCTAGAGTGGCAAAGGGACGAGAAGCGATTCAACGAGAATCGGAAACAAAAGGGGCTAAAGCTCCATTGCTTTTGGTGCAAGAAAATTGGACACATGATGGAGTCATGTTGGGCTCTCCATCCGGAAAATTCGAGGTGGATCAAAAAGGATGAGGACCACAATGATCGGGAAAGGCGAGAGCCCCGATACGAAAGAAGATACGAGGACAAGGGGCGAGAAAATCGTCAAAACTACAAAGGTAAAGAAATCAATAAGAAAAAGGCATATAAAGCTAACGTCGATTGTAGGTGGGGAGAAACGGACGGATCAAGCTCATCATCCGACCCGGATGGTCCGTCAAGTCGACACACCGCAAACCTTGCACTCATGGTAAGGATCGATCCTCCACTAATGAGCGCAGTGGAAGCGGCCATCAAATCTCTTCGTATTGAACGAGGTCTAACTACTACACATCACACGCCCATGGTTGTGGACTCGGAACCATCCACTCCCAATACCAGCTCAACACATGACCAATGTCATGAGGTACGTACATACTCTCTGCTTGACATAGAATCAATACATAAATCTAAATTTTCTCCCGCATTCGAACTAGAACTCGACTCTTGTGACGAGTTTCTTAGAGATGAAGGGAACTCTCAACTAAATGAGGGTAAACTTGAGAGCCCAACACAAGCTCTCAAGGGTAAGGTAGCCTCTCTTGAGCTATCCATTTTGGCATATAAAACTCAAATAAATGAATTTAAAGGTTTTTCAAAGTGTGAGTGTCAAACCCTAAAAGGTGAGATTTCTCATTTAAAAGTCGAAATTCAAACTCTTAAAGTTGAAAATGAATCCATGAAGAAGGCAAGTGCAACTATTGCATTGAGTCCTCTTTCATTGGATGATGTTTTAAGATCGTCATTGATAGGACAAAAGCCAAATGACAAATCCGGTTTAGGATATAAGAAAAATAACGGTAATAAACCCGATTTTTCAATATCTCAAAATCAAAAATCTAAATGGGAAAACAATAAAGTAAGTAGTCATGGAAATGCTTTCATGTACCATGACTACAACAAAGGTAAATATGCTAAAAATGAACAACCTAAACGTGTCAATAATAATTATAGGAACAATCATTTTACACAAAATTCACAACCTAGACATACTAATTTGGGAAGAACCGATTGTTTGTTCAAAAGGGGACCAAATGGGTATTTCTATGAAGTGACAAACTACACCGAAGCTTCATATCAACAAGGGCCTCCCAAACATTTCACCAACACACATAAACAATTTAAACAAAATAATTTTAAGCAAAATAAATTTAAATCAAATAACATTTATCAAATGCCAAAATCGATAACTTCTAAGAGAAGTAATCCGAATCAACTCTCGGACTATTTTGTGAAGAGTACCACACCCACAAATAAGCCCACCGTAGCATTTTGTAACTATTGTTGCAAAATTGGTCATGTCTCAACAAGTTGTGATCTTCGCAATCCAAAATTAACGTCAAACTTTATATGGATGCGCAAGGATCGTCACTCAATGGGTCCTTCTACCTCTTACGGGATAGGACCCCCTAGGGCATAAGCCTTAAATGAAACACTATACTCCCTAATACACCTTACCTTAAGCCGACTATTTAGGGGGAGTATAGTAAATAATGATTCATTTTAGTTTAATTTCTATCTTTCGGTTGAACTAGTATGAATTTCTTATAAATGGGTTCAACTTCCAAAACAAAGTCATCAAAGTAGTGTCTAGATAGTTGTTGTACTAGACACATGACCTGAGATCGAGAGATAGTTAAATCTATAGAAATCATTCAAGGGAGGAGACGTCACGTTTAGAGAAAATCAAAAAGTATCAAGTACGTTCGAACGAACAAACAGTGCGTTCGGAACGGATAAATGGAATATAGGATGGTCACCAATGCGTTCAAATTATGGCGCCTTTTCGTATTCGTAACAGGATCAAGTGCGTTCGAACGTACAACTGAATGCGTTCCGAACAGAAAAATGAATTATAGGATTATGGCGCCAGTTCATACTTTGGCGCCGACTCGTAGTGTCACCAGTGTTCAGTGCGTTCGAACGAACAACTAATGCGTTCGAACGCACATGCCTCATTCAGCGAACCTACTTCAAACCCTTACACTCGAGCCGTTTCATATTCTGGCGCCTCTTCTCAGTTGTGTGTGCGTTCGAACGCACATAAAAGTCCGTTCGAACGGACTTAACAACTTCCCAGATACAACTTAAAATCCCAAAATAGCGCCTTTTCTCAGACATGAGTGCGTTTCAACGCACATATTAGTCCGTTCGAACGGACTCGTTGTAATAACTCTTCATCTACATGCAACCGACTGCATTCAATGGATGTGATGGTCCCTTTTTCCCTTACGGCGTGAGTTGAAGGGACACGATTTCATCAGTTACTTAGCCCCCCCCTTCATTCTCTCTCCTTGTTTCTCTTCCAAAACTCATCTCTTCTCAGACCAAAATCTTCTCTATTCCTACCAAACACCTTCCCTCTCTCTCTCTCTCAGAAAAACTAAAAACTTCAACGATAGCCATGGACGCCTCAAACTCAAGATCGAAAGCCAAGGCAATGGGGAGGAAGATGGTAGGCGAGAGTTCGAACGCTCAACGAAGAATGAAGCAAGCGGCCAAGAAGCCTACTCTTGAAGAACGCATTCAAAGGGAATACGATTTCTCTGACCCAAACAACGAGCATCTGTTTCGAACTCCGGAGGTTGGTATCCTCTTCCATGAATGGGTATCGAAGAGACCAATTGCACCATGCTATTACTGCGATTTTCCGCCAAACATACATCACCTCCTTGACAAAGTCGAGGAAATCGAACGTCAATGGGGATTCGCGAATCTAGCATGCCTAAACGACAAATCGTATGATGTAATCACGCGACTATTTTACGCAAACGCTGAATTCCACCATGACAAAGAAAAGGTAACGTCATACATCCTCGGTGAAGATGTCGAAATTTCTATCAAAAACTTGAGTGCTTTGCTCGGACTCAGGGACGACCGAGAGAAAATCTACGACACTCGCAAGGCGAGAATCGAAGCTGCCATCACGGGTATCAGACCTGGGCAAGGGGCATCTCACTTGGCCGCCCATGAACAGTTTATCTGGGCCATCGGTAATAACATTCTCACTCCCTCAGAAAAATTTAAGATACATCTCGAACATCGGGATATTATACTCTTGCATCGCATGTGGTACAAGGATCAACTACCCATCCACGTGCCCTTTCTCATCACAAGCCACATGGAAAGTGTAATGAGTCACAAGAACGCGTCCTTGCCATACGGAACATTGATTGCCCGTATGTTGGAACTCCAAGGTATTGAGATACCACTGAGCGATTGGGATTTTCGACCGAAATCACCAATCAACCTTGCATCCGATGCAAACCTCCGACGGTTTGGATATCGGTATTCGCCGAGCATCCTAGGATGGATTATTGACTCCGCAAAGGATGCGGTGGCGTATCACCTTCCCCGCGATCCTACCCGATGGACGAAGGGCAACACCTTGGACGAGGAAGAGGACAACGTCGACCCAACCAATACCGATGAAAGCGGTGAAGAACCGGCTCCCAAACGAAAGAGGAATGTGGGAAAGGGGGAATCCTCAAATGCCCAAACGGAACGGGATGATAAGAGGTTTGACTATGTGAAGGAGATGCTCAACGAAATGGATGAGCGCATGGAGCAACACGGAAGAGCAATGCATGATGCGTTTCGTGTATCTGAAGCACGGATGCTTGAGAACGTGGATCGTCAATTTGCCGATCTTTACGTTCATCTTGAGAACCGGTTCGGAACGCACCATTAATCTCAGGAGCAAGCTCCACCTTCTGCCCACTGTCTGACGTTGTGGTGTGTGTTGTGTCGTATTATATTGTGTGATGTTATGTCTAAGTCTTGAGTATACATGAGAGTATGTGAGAACTTATCAAAACTTTGATGTGTGTCGGTATGATTGAACAATTAGGTCTATTGAATAATTATGTTTGACGAATAATTATGGTATTATGTCAGTAAACTTGTGCATTCATTTTATTATCCTATTTTGGTTTAGTGTCATACACTCATCAGTATAAATTCTGTGAAATTTTTGTCAGTCCAGAGGCTAGTGCGTTCGAACGCACCACTTTTTCCGTTCGGAACGCACACACAAAACTGTTTTTAAACTGCTAAATTTGAAAAGTTTGTCATCATTCAAAACAAAAGAATTTGATCATATTTACGAGCTCATACATTCATCAATTCATTCTTTGAGGGGGAGCTCGCATTTAGGGGGAGCCTTCCGTTGATAAAGTCTCCTTGGCCCTTTTGATCTCTTTCAAAATGGGGGAGAAACGATCGTACGGAAAGTTCTCAACTAAATGGTGAAACTCTCCAAACCGACAGTGTTTTGAAATTAATCAAAAGGGGGAGTTTGTTGGTTCAAATTTCCTGATAGTTTGATTATTTCAAAACACTGTCAGTACTAATGTATACATCCAGAAAAGTGCAGGATAACATAGGTATGATACGAAGATGAAGGAGGACTTGTGAAGGAAGACTTCATTGGATTACATCAAGAATCAGGACATGAAGTCTCAACATAAACAAGAATAGAAGAACACAAGGAAGGCCATTGGAATACATCAAGACTCAAGATGTTGAAGCCTTCCGTGAGTGGGATACGCCACAAATAAACCATAGGTACAAACCTAGTAGAACTCAAGTAAAATCATGTTCAAAATAACAAAGAGTTCAGTCAAGCGGGAAGTGCGTTCTGAACGAACTCAAAGTCCGTTCTGAACGGACTTGCTAAATATCAAAACTTTAAAGCTTGATTAGAACCAAACGTGTCACAGGGATGTGTGCGTTCGAACGAACAATCATGTACGTTCGAACGGACAATTAGAATCCGTTCACACACCTTCCGAGTGCGTTGAACGGACAATCTTTCCTGTGAACGAAAATATGTCACAAGGATATGTGCGTTCGAACGAACACACATGTGCGTTCGAACGGACAACCTGGAATCCGTTCACCCACTTTTCAGTGCGTTGAACGGACTATTGTTCCTGTGAACGCAAAATGCTATGTATAAATGAGTCCGTTACGAACGGACATTGTCCGTTCGAACGGACCCAAGATGTACTTGCACGTTATTTTGAAACGGCTAGTGCAAACTTCAAGTGCGTTCTGAACGGACTGTATGCGTTCGAACGCACTGCAAGTTTTCTGAAGGATTTCTATAGAGAGTATAAATAGAATCCTTCATGGGTCTCTCTCTCCCACTTCCTCAATTTCAAACTTTCAAACCTAAAAAGAGAGAAACCCTAAGCTGTGATTTTCTATATCCATTGATAGCTTGAGAAACCTCTTTAGATCGTTGATCTACTTTCGATATTCTCCACTAACCGTATCCCACTCACGTGACCGATCACGTTGTAGCTCGATTAGTGAAAAAGTATAATAGGCTAGTGCAACAAAGTGTAAAGAGCCTAAGCTATAGATCGATAGAAGCGTGTAAATCGATCTAGGCAAATCCTTGTAATCGAGTTGAGTTGGAATTCAATCGAAAGCCAAAAAGAGGCACAAGGCATTCCCGGAGACGTAGGTAGTCGCAAATAATTGATTCGGTCAATTAAGCGAGTAAAGGGTGAGTTAAAGCTACAAAGCAACCACCTACCGAACTTCGTAAACAAACATCTTGTGTCAAAGTGTTTGTACGGTATCATCTTTATCATCTAAATTATTATTTATTCCGCACCGTAAATTAGGTTTAAATCTAAACTAAGTGTAAGTTAGATTGCCAAATTTACCCCCCTCTAGGTTAGAATTAACCAACAGAGCCTTCCGTTGATGAAGTCTCATTGGCCCATTTGATCTCTTTCAAAATGGGGGAGAAACGATCGTACGGAAAGTTCTCAACTAAATGGTGAAACTCTCCAAACCGACAGTGTTTTGAAATTAATCAAAAGGGGGAGTTTGTTGGTTCAAATTTCCTGATAGTTTGATTATTTCAAAACACTGTCATTACTAATGTATACATCCAGAAAAGTGCAGGATAACATAGGTACGATACGAAGATGAAGGAGGACTTGTGAAGGAGGATTTCATTGGATTACATCAAGAATCAGGACATGAAGTCTCAAGATAAACAAGAAAAGAAGAACACAAGGAAGGCCATTGGAATACATCAAGAATCAAGATGTTGAAGCCTTCCGTGAGTGGGATACGCCACAAATAAACCATAGGTACAAACCTAGCAGAACTCAAGTAAAATCATGTTCAAAATAACAAAGAGTTCAGTCAAGCAGGAAGTGCGTTCTGAACGAACTCAAAGTCCGTTCAGAACGGACTTGCCACATATCAAAACTTTAAACCTTGATTAGAACCAAACGTGTCACAGGGATGTGTGCGTTCGAACGAACAATCATGTCCGTTCGAACGGACAATTAGAATCCGTTCACCCACCTTCTGAGTGCGTTGAACGGACAATCCTTCCTGTGAACAGAAAAATGTAACAGGGATGTGTGCGTTCGAACGAACACATATGTGCGTTCGAACGGACAACCTGGAATCCGTTCACCCACTTTTCAGTGCGTTGAACGGACTCTTGTTCCTGTGAACGCAAAATGCTATGTATAATTGAGTCCGTTACGAACGGACATTGTCCGTTCGAACGAACCCAAGATGTACTTGCACGTTATTTTGAAACGGCTAGTTCAAACTACAAGTGCGTTCTGAACGGACTTTATGCGTTCGAACGCACTACAAGTTTTCTGAAGAATTTCTATAGAGAGTATAAATAGAATCCTTCATGGGTCTCTCTCTCCCACTTCTTCATTTTCAAACATTCAAACCTAAAAAGAGAGAAACCCTAAGCTGTGATTATCTATATCCATTGATAGCTTGAGAAACCCTCTTTAGATCGTTGATCTACTTTCGATATTCTCCACTAATCGTATCCCACTCACGTGACCGATCACGTTGTAGCTCGATTAGTGAAAAAGTGTAATAGGCTAGTGCAACAAAGTGTAAAGAGCCTTAGCTATAGATCGATAGAAGCGTGTAAATCGATCTAGGCAAATCCTTGTAATCGAGTGGAGTTGGAATTCAATCGAAAGCCAAAAAGAGGCACAAGGCATTCCCGGAGACGTAGGTACTCGCAAATAATTGAGTCGGTCAATTAAGCGAGTAAAGGGTGAGTTAAAGCTACAAAGCAACCACCTACCGAACTTCGTAAACAAACATCTTGTGTTAAAGTGTTTGTACGGTATCATCTCTATCATCCAAATTATTATTCATTCCGCACCGTAAATTAGGTTTAAATCTAAACTAAGTGTAAGCTAGATTGCCAAATTTACCCCCCTCTAGGTTAGAATTAACCAACACTAACTAACTACCTACCTAACTAACTATCTTCCTACATACCTTTTAACTAACTAACTAATTAACCAACTAACTAACTAACAAACTACCTTCCTACATACCCACTAACTAACTTACTACCTTCCTACATACCCACTAACTAACTAACTAACTAACTACCTTCCTACATACCCACTAACTAACTAACTAACTAACTAACTAACTATCCAACTAACTACTAGCTAACTAAGTAACTAATTAACTGAATAACTAACTATTTAACTAACTACCTAATAGATAACTAACAAGCTAGCTACCTAACTAACTAACTAACTAACTATTTAACTAACTATCTAACTAACTAACTACCTTCTGCATACATATTAACTAACTAACTAAATAACTACCTAACTAACTAACTGAATAAATAACTAACTAACTAACTAACTGACTGCTAGCTAAACAGGTAACTAACTAAGTAACTAACTGACTAACTAACTAACCAACTAACTAACTAAATAACTAACTTATTAACTAACTAACTAACTAACTACCTTCCTACATACCCACTAAATAACTAACTAACTAGCTAACTCACTAACGAACTACTAGCTAACTACTAGCTAACTAACTAACTAACTAACTAACTAGTTGACTAACAAACTAACTAGTTGACTAACTACTAGATAACAAACTAACTTGCTGACTAACTGACTATCTAACTAAACAATTAACTACCTTCTTACATACATATTAACTAACTAACTTCCTAAAGAATTAACTAACAACCTAACTAACTAAATAACTAACTAACTAACTGACTAATTGGTAACTAACTAACTAACTAACTGACTGACTGACTAACTAACTAACTAACTAACTAACTAACTGACTTACTAACTAACTACCAGATTACTAACGAACTAACTAACTAACTAACTAAATAACTAACTAACTAACTACTAGCTAACTAAGAAACTAACTGATTAACTAACTACCTTGTTAACTAATTAACTACTAGCTCACTAACTAACTAAGTAACTAACTAACTAACTAACTAACTAATAGCTAACTAACTAATTAACAAACTAATTAACAAACTAACTAACTAACTAACTACCGTCATACATACCTATTAATTAACTAACAAACTAACTACCTAACTACCTACCTACAAACCCACTTAAGCAAAATACTCAATTTTCATGTCATACTCAACATACTCCGTAATTGAAGACTAATACAAAGAAATTTCAATTTTTTCCAATATTTCTTAAAAATGCATGAAGTCTAACACCTTCAAATAATTCAATGAAGATATTTTATAAAAGTATGTTAAAATTGATATGTAACACAAGAAAAAACTCAATTTTCATGTCATACTCAAAATACTCCGTAATCGAAGACTAACACCGACTAATTTAAATTTTTTAAAAAATTTCTTAAGAATGCCAAAAATGAAGTCTAACATCTTCCAAAAATTCAATGAAGATATTTTTTAAAAGAATGTTAAAATTGAAGTGTAACACAAGAAAAAAACTCAATTTTCAAGTCATACTAAAAATACTCCGTAATTGAAGGCTAACACCCACAAATTTAAATTTTTTCAAAAATTTCTTAAGAATGTAAAAAATGAAGTCTAACACCTTCAAAAAATTCAATGAATATATTTTTTAAAAGAATGTTAAAATTGAAGTCTAACACAAGAAAAAAACTCAATTTTCATGTCATACTCAAAATACTCCGTAATTGAAAACTGACACACACAAATTTAAATTTTTTCAAAAATTTCTTAAAAATGCAAAAAAAGAAGTCTAACACCTTCCAAAAATTCAATGAAGATATTTTTTAAAAGAATGTTAAAATTTAAGTGTAACACAAGAACAAAACTCAATTTTCATGTCATACTCAAAATACTCCGTAATTGAACACTAACACACACAAATTTCAATTTTTTCAAAAATTTCTTAATAATGCAAAAAACGAAGTCTAACACATTCAAAAAAATTTCAATGAAGATATTTTTTAAAAGAATGTTAAAATTGAAGTGTAACACATGAAAAAAACACAATTTTCACGTCATCCTCAAAATACTCCGTAATTGAAGACAAACACACACAAATTTCAATTTTTTTAAAAATTTCTTAAAAATGCAAAAAACTGAAGTCTAACACCTTCAAAAAATCCAATGAAGATATTTTTTCAAAAAATGTAAAAATTGAAGTGCAACATTAGAAAAATACTCAATTTTCATGTCATACTCAAAATACTCCGTAATTGAAGACTAACACTCACAAATTTAAATTTTTTCTAAAATTTCCTAAAAATGCAAAAAATGAAGTATACACCTTCAAAAAATTCAATGAATATATTTTTTAAAAGAATGTTAAATTTTAAGTGTAACACAAGAAAAAAACTCAATTTTCATGTCATACTCAAAATACTCCGTAATTGAAGACTAACACACACAAATTTCAATTTTTTCAAAAATTTCTTAAAAATGCAAAAAACTGAAGTCTAACATCTTCAAAAAATCCAATGAAGATATTTTTTCAAAAAATGTAAAAATTGAAGTGTAACGTTAGCAAAATACTCAATTTTCATGTCATACTCAAAATACTCCGTAATTGAAGACTAACACTCACAAATTTAAATTTTTTCTAAAATTTCATAAAAATGCAAAAAATTGAAGTCTAACACCTTCAAAAAATTCATTGAAGATATATTTTTAAAAAATGTAAAAATTGAAGTGTAACATATGCAAAATGCTCAATTTTCATGTGATACTCAAAATACACCGTAATTGAAGACTAACACACAAAATTTCAATTTCATCAAAAATTTCATAAAAATTCAAAAAATGAAGTCTAACACCTTCAAAAAATTGAATGATGATATTTTTTAAAAGAATGTTAAAATTGAAGTGTAACGCAAGAAAAAAAACTCAATTTTCATGTCATACTCAAAATACTCCGTAATTGAAGACTAACACACACAAATTTCAATTTTTTCAAAAATTTCTTAAAAATGCAAAAAACTGAAGTCTAACACCTTCAAAAAATTCAATGAATATATTTTTTTATCATAATGAAAAAATTGAAGTGTGATATAAGCAAAATGCTCAATTTTCATGCCATACTCAACATACTCCGTAATTGAAGACTAATACAAAGAAATTTCAATTTTTTCCAATATTTCTTAAAAATGCATGAAGTCTAACACCTTCAAATAATTCAATGAAGATATTTTATAAATGTTGGTTCAAATTTCCTATTGTTTGATTATCTCAAATACAATGTCGATACTACTAACAAAATCTAGCAAGATAAAAGTGTAGGAGATAGGTACAAAATGAAAGGATCAATCAAGAATAACAACAATCAAAGACGTCAAAGAATCACGGATAAAATCAAGACGCACATGAATCAAGACATTGAAGAATTGCGAAGAAGATCAAGACATAGAAGATTCCGCAAGTTGGGATATCTACCTAATCATCAATACAATATATAGGTATCTCTAAACTTGTTTAAAAGATTAAACTCAATGAAAAAATACTTGAATTCAATTAAAAAGGCTGAAATCAGTATGTCCGTTGCAACGGAATTCCAGTCCGTTGTAACGGAACTACTCGATTTATTCAACATGGGAAAAACCAGTATAGTCCGTTGTAACGTAATCACCAATACGTTGTAACGGAAATGTACGTTGTAACGGAACTCTATCTCCGTTGCAACGTTATTTTATTTCCAATGAGGAAGCCTGTCACAGAAGAATGTCCGTTGTAACGGACATCAAGGCTTCACTTCAGTATAAACTTCCACATAAGTCCGTTGCAACGGATTAACCAATCCGTTGTAACGGAACCCCTCACCACGTTGTAACGGAAAACTCTCCGTTGCAACGGGAATTAAAACCAAAGCTGAAGTGTTGTCTCAGTAGCATGTCCGTTGGAACGGACTCAAGTCCGTGGCAACGGACTAGCTAACACAGACTTCCGTTGCAACGGACTACTTACGTTACAACGGACTGTGTAATAAATTCAAGTACGACAGCCTCCAACGGCTAGTTTTTGAATCACTCCGTTGCAACGGACCATATGTCCGTTGCAACGGACTATTCAGAATAAGCAAGTGAGGGAAGGGACTATGTGTTCTATAAATAGAACCCTTCCCTCATTCTCTCTCATCACTTCAACTATCCAAATTATACCTTCAAAAGAGAGAATCCTTGCTATACCATTGAGTTAGATAATCTTCTAAAACATTCTTAGAGATTAGATTTCCCTCTTCTCCTTTCAAATACTATTCCCAACTTGCGTGACCGATCACGTCTTAGTTCGTATTTAGAAATTGTAATAGGCTAGTACAAAAAGTGTAAAGAGCCTTAGCTATAGATCGATAGAAGCGTGTAAATCGATCTAGGCAAATCCTTGTAATCGAGTTGAGTTGGAATTCAATCGAAAGCCAAAAAGAGGCACAAGGCATTCCCGGAGACGTAGGTACTTGCCACTAATCGAATCGGTCGATTAAGCAAGTAAAGGGTGAGTTAAAGCTACAGAGCAACCACCTACCGAACTCCGTAATCAACATCGTGTGTTCACGTGTTCGGTATCTTCTACTCTATTTAAATTTCATTAATTAGCTTCCGCAAGAAGAATTTGTATACCTAGTCGAAAATTGCCCACTAGGTTACCTATTCACCCCCCTCTAGGTTAGAATTAACCAACAATAAAAGTATGTTAAAATTGATATGTAACACAAGAAAAAACTCAATTTTCATGTCATACTCAAAATACTCCGTAATCGAAGACTAACACCCACTAATTTAAATTTTTTTTAAAATTTCTTAAGAATGCCAAAAATGAAGTCTAACATCTTCCAAAAATTCAATGAAGATATTTTTTAAAAGAATGTTAAAATTGAAGTTTAACACAAGAAAAAAACTCAATTTTCATGTCGTACTAAAAATACTCCGTAATTGAAGGCTAACACCCACAAATTTAATTTTTTTAAAAAATTTCTTAAGAATGCAAAAAATGAAGTCTAACACCTTCAAAAAATTCAATGAATATATTTTTTAAAAGAATGTTAAAATTGAAGTGTAACACAAGAAAAAAACTCAATTTTCATGTCATACTCAAAATACTCCGTAATTGAAAACTAACACACACATATTTAAATTTTTTCAAAACTTTATTAAAAATGCAAAAAAGGAAGTCTAACACCTTCCAAAAATTCAATGAAGATATTTTTTAAAAGAATGTTAAAATTGAAGTGTAACACAAGAACAAAACTCAATTTTCTTGTCATACTCAAAATACTCCGTAATTGAACACTAACACACACAAATTTCAATTTTTTCAAAAATTTCTTAAAAATGCAAAAAAGGAAGTCTAACACATTCAAAAAATTCAATGAAGATATTTTTTAAAAGAATGTTAAAATTGAAGTGTAACACATGAAAAAAACTCAATTTTCATGTCATCCTCAAAATACTCCATAATTGAAGACTAACACACACAAATTTCAATTTTTTCAAAAATTTCTTAAAAATGCAAAAAACTGAAGTCTAACAACTTCAAAAAATCCAATGAAGATATTTTTTCAAAAAATGTAAAAATTGAAGTGCAATATTAGAAAAATACTCAATTTTCATGTCATACTCAAAATACTCCGTAATTGAAGACTAACACTCACAAATTTAAATTTTTTCTAAAATTTCTTAAAAATGCAAAAAATGAAGTCTAACACCTTCAAAAAATTCAATGAATATATTTTTTAAAAGAATGTTAAAATTGAAGTGTAACACAAGAAAAAAAACTCAATTTTCATGTCATACTCAAAATTCTCCGTAATTGAAGACTAACACACACAAATTTAAATTTTTTCAAAAATTTCTTAAAAATGTAAAATAGGAAGTCTAACACCTTCCAAAAATTCAATGAAGATATTTTTTAAAAGAATGTTAAAATTGAAGTGTAACACAAGAAAAATACTCAATTTTCATGTCATACTCAAAATACTCCGAAATTGAAGATTAACACACACAAATTTCAATTTTTTCAAAAATTTCTTAAAAATGCAAAAAACGAAGTCTAACACATTCAAAAAATTAAATGAAGATATTTTTTCAAAGAATGTTAAAATTGAAGTGTAACGCAAGAAAAAAACTCAATTTTCATGTCTTACTCAAAATACTCCGTAATTGAAGACTAACACACACAAATTTCAATTTTTTCAAAAATTTCTTAAAAAAGCAAAAAACTGAAGTCTAACACCTTCAAAAAATTCAATGAATATATTTTTTTTTAAAATGAAAAAATAAGTGTGATATAAGCAAAATACTCAATTTTCATGCCATACTCAAAATACTCCGTAATTGAAGACTAACACACAGAAATTTCAATTTTTTCCAATATTTCTTAAAAATGCATGAAGTTTAACACCTTCAAATAATTCAATGAAGATATTTTATAAAAGTATGTTAAAATTGATATGTAACACAAGCAAAACTCAATTTTCATGTCATACTAAAAATAATCCGTAATTAAAGACTAACACCCACAAATTTAAATTTTTTCAAAATTTTCTGAAGAATGCTAAAAATGAAGTCTAACACCTTCCAAAAATTCAATGAAGATATTTTTTAAAAGAATGTTAAAATTGAAGATTAACACAAGAACAAAACTCAATTTTCATGTCATACTATAAATACTCCGTAATTGAAGACTAACACACACAAATTTTAATTTTTTCAAAAATTTCTTAAAAATACAAAAAACTTATGTCTAACACCTTCCAAAAATTCAATGAAGATATCAAGTCCCGCCTAAATCCCGCCAAAACCACAATAGGCCGGATTTGTAAATAACGCCAAAAACATAATAGGCGGGATTTGCAAATCCCGCCTAAAACACATTTGGCGGGATTTGTTAATAACGCCAAAAACACAATAGGCGGAATTTGCATCCCGCCAAAAACACAATAGGCGGGATTTGCAAATCCGAACAAAAACACAATTGGCGGGATTTGCAAATCCGGCCAAAAACACGATAGGCGGGATTTGCAAATACCGCCAAAAACACAATAGGCGGGATTTCCAAATCCCGCCAAAAAGACAATAGGCGGGATTTCCAAATCCCGCCCAAAACACAATTGGCGGGATTTGGAAATAACGCCAAAAACACAATCGGCGGGATTTGCAAATCCCGCCAAAAACACAATAGGCGGGATTTGCAAATCCCGCCAAAAAGGCAATATGCGGTATTTGCAAATCCCGCCAAAAACACAATAGGCGGGATTTGCAAATCCCGCCAAAAACACAATAGGCGGGATTTGCAAATCCCGCCCAAAACACAATAGGCGGGATTTGAAAATCCCGCCAAAAACACAATAGGCGGGATTTGCAAATCCCGCCAAAAACACAATAGGCGGGATTTGCAAATCCCGCCAAAAAGACAAAAGGCGGGATTTGCAAATCCCGCCAAAAACACAATAGGCGGGATTTGCAAATCCCGCCAAAAACACAATAGGCGGGATTTGCAAATCCCGCCAAAACACAATTGGCGGGATTTCCAAATCCCGCCAAAAACACAAATGGCGGGATTTGTAAATAACGCCAAAAACACAGTAGGCGGGATTTGCAAATACCGCCAAAAACATAATAGGCGGGATTTGCAAATCCCGCCCAAAACTCAATAGGCGGGATTTGCAAATCCCGCCAAAAACACAATAGGCGAGATTTGCAAATCCCGCCAAAAACACAATAGGCGGCCCGCTAAAAACACAATAGGCGGGATTTGCAAATCCCGCCAAAAACACAATTGGCGGGATTACACAATAGGCGGGATTTGCAAATCCCGCCAAAAACACAATAGGCGGGATTTGCAAATCCCGCCAAAAACACAATAGGCGGGATTTGCAAATCCCGCCAAAAACACAATAGGCGGGATTTCCAAATCCCGCCAAAAAGACAATAGGCGGGATTTGCAAATCCCGCCAAAAAGACAATAGGCGGGATTTGCAAATCCCGCCAAAAACACAATAGGCGGGATTTGCAAATCCCGCCAAAAAGACAATAGGCGGGATTTGCAAATCCCGCCAAAAACACAATTGGCGGGATTTGCAAATCCCTCCAAAAACACAATTGGCGGGATTTGCAAATCCCGCCAAAAACACAATAGGCGGGATTTGCAAATCCCGCCAAAACACAATAGGCGGGATTTACAAATCCCGCCAAAAAGACAATAGATGGGATTTGCAAATCCCGCCAAAAACACAATAGGCGGGATTTGCAAATCCCGCCAAAAACACAATATGCGTGATTTGTAAATCCCCCCAAAAACACAATAGGCGGGATTTGCAAATCTCGCCAAAAACACAATAGGCGGGATTTGCAAATCCCGCCAAAAAGACAATAGGCGGGATTTGCAAATCCCGCCAAAAACACAATTGGCGGGATTTGTAAATCATGCGAAAAACACAATAGGCGGGATTTAAAAATCCTGCAAAAAACACAATAGTTGGGATTTGCAAATCCCGCCAAAACACAATTGGCGAGATTTGTAAATCCCGCCAAAAACACAATAGGCGGGATTCAAATCCCGCCAAAAAGACAATAGGCGGGATTTGCAAATCCCCCCAAAAACACAATTGGCGGGATTTGTAAATCCCGCCAAAAACACAATAGGCGGGATTTGGAAATCCCGCCAAAAAGACAAACTAGCTACCTTCCTACTAACCAACTTACTAGCTAACTAACTAACTAACAAACTAATTAACTAACTGACTAACTAACCAGCTACCTTCCTAATATACCCACTACCTAACTAATTTACTAACTAACTCACTAACTAACTAACTAATAAACTAACTAACTAACTAACTAAATATTAGCAAACTAACTAACTAACTAACTACCTTTCTACATACATATTGACTAACTAACTAACTAACTACTAGATAACTAACTAACTTACTAACTAACCAACTAACTACATACCCACTAAGTAATTAACTAATTAACTAACTAATTAACTACATAACTAACTGACTGAGTACTAGCTAAGTAGCTAACTAACTAACTAACTAACTAACTAACTAACTAACCACTAGATAACTAACTCACTAACAAATTAACTAACTTACTAACTAACTACCTTCATACATACCTATTAACTAACTAATTAACTAACTACCTAACTTACTAATTAACTAACTACCTTCCCACAAACCCACTAACTAAACAACTAACTAATTAAGTAACTAACTAACTAACTAACAAACTAATTAACTAACTAACTAACTACCTACGTTCCTACATACCCACTAACTTACTAACTAAATAACTAACTAATAAACTACTAGCTAACTAACTAACTAACTAACTTCCTTCTTATATACATATTAACAAACTAACTAACTAACTAACTAACTAACTAACTAATTAACTAACTAACTAACTAACTAGCTACCTTCCTACATACCCACTAACTAATTAATTTACTAACTAACTAACTAACTAATTAACTAACTAACTAGATAACTTACAACTAGCTAACTAACCGACTAACTAACTTCCTTCCAACATACCTATTCACTAACTAACTACCTAACTAACTAACTAACTACTAGAAAACTAACTAACTAATTAACTACCTATCTAACTATCTAACTAACTACCTTCTTACATAAATATTAACTAACTAACTAACTTACTAGCTAATTAACTAACAACCAAACTAACTAACTAACTAACTTACTAACTAACTAACTAACTATCTAACTAATTAACTAATTAACTCACTAACTAACTAACTAACTAACTAACTAACTAACTATATTCCTACATACCTATTAACTAACTAACTAACTTACTAACTAATTGACTAACTAATAAATTGAATAACTAACTAATTAACTAACTAACTAACTTACTAATAGATAACTAACTAACTAACAAACTAACTAACTAACTACCTAACTATTTTACTAAGAAACTAACTACCTTCTTATATGCATATTAACTAACAAACTAACTAACTAACGAATTAACTAACTGACTAACTAACTAGCTAACTAACTAACTAACTGACTAACAAACTACTAGCTCACTAACTAACTAATTAACTAACTAGCTAACTAGCTAACTAACTACCTCACTAACTAATTACCTAACTACCTTCCTACAAACCCACTAACTAACTAACTAACTAACTAACTAATTAACTAACTCACTAACTAACTAACTATCTTCCTACATACCATTTAACTAACTAACTAACTAATTAACTAACTAACTAACTAACTAACTACCTTCCTACATATCCACTAACTAACTAACTAACAAACTATCTAACTAACTACTAGCTAACTAAGTAACTAATTAACTGAATAACTAACTAATTAACTAACTACCTAATAGATAACTAACTAGCTAACTAACTAACTAACTAACTATTTAACTAACAATCTAACTAACTAACTACCTTCTACATACATATAAACTAACTAACTAAATAACTACCTAACTAACTAACTCGCTAAATAACTATATAACTAACTAACTAACTAACTACTAGTTAACCAGCTAACTAACTAAGTAACTAACTAACTAACTAAGTAACCAACTAACTAACTAAATAACTGACTTATTAACTAACTAACTAACTAACTACCTTCCTACATACCCACTAAATAACTAACTAACTCGCTAACTCACTAACTAACTACTAGCTAACTACTAGCTAACTAACTAACAAACTAACTAGTTGACTAACTAACTAACTAGTTTACTAACTACTAGGTAACTAACTAACTAACTAACTAACTGACTAACTGACCATCTAACTAAATAATTAACTACCTTCGTACATACATATTAACTAACTAACTTACTAAAGAATTAACTAACAACCTAACTAACTAAATAACTCACCAACTAACTGACTAATAGGTAACTAACTAACTAACTAACTAACTAACTAACTGACTAACTAACTAACTGACTGACTTACTAACTAACTACTAGATTACTAATGAACTAACTTACTAACTGACTAAATAACTAACTAACTAACTACTAGCTAACAAAGTAACTAACTGATTAACTAACTAACTTGTTAACTAATTAACTACTAGCTCACTAACTAACAAACTAACTAACTAACTAACTAACTAACTAACTACCGTCATACATACCTATTAATTAACTAACTAACTAACTACCTAACTACCTACCTACAAACCCACTAACTAACTAAATAACTAACTAACTAGCTTCCTACATACCTATTGACTAACATACTAACTGACTAACTAACTAATTAACTAACTAACTAACTAATTACCTTCCTACATACCCACTACCTATCTAACTGACTAACTAACTAACTGACTACTAACTAAGTAACTAACAAACTGACTAACTAACGAATTAACTAAATAATTAGCTAACTAATTAATTAACTAACTACCTTCATACATACCTAATTAACTAACTAATTAGTTAGTTAATTAGAGAGCTAGTAGTTAGTTAGTTAGTAAGTAAGTTAGTTAGTTAGTTAGTTAATATGTATATAAGAAGGAAGTTAGTTAGTTAAATAGTTAGTTAGTTAGTTAATTGTCTATTTGTTAGTTAGTCAGTTAGTTAGTTAGTTATCTATTTGTTAGTTAGTTAGTTAGTTAGTTAGTTAGTCAATTAGTTAGTTAGTTAGTCAGCCAGTAGTTAGTTAGTTATTTAGTTAGTTAAATAGTGGGTATGCAGGTAGGTAGGTAGTTAGTTAGTTAGTTTGTTTGTTAGCTACTTAGCAAGTGGTCAGTTAGTTAGTTATGTAGTTAATTAGTTAGTTAATTAGTTAGTTAGTTAGTGGGTATGTAGTTAGTTGGTTAGTTAATAAGTTAGTTAGTTATCTAGTTAGTTAACTAGTTAGTTAGTAAGTTAGTTCATTAGTAATCTAGTAGTTAGTCAGTTAGTTAGTTAGTTATCTATTTGTTAGTTAGTTAGTTAGTTAGTTAGTTAGTTAGTCAATTAGTTAGTTAGTTAGTCAGCCAGTAGTTAGTTAGTTATTTAGTTAGTTAAATAGTGGGTATGCAGGTAGGTAGGTAGTTAGTTAGTTAGTTAGTTAGTTAGCTACTTAGCAAGTGGTCAGTTAGTTAGTTTTGTAGTTAATTAGTTAGTGGGTATGTAGTTAGTTGGTTAGTTACTAAGTTAGTTAGTTATCTAGTAGTTGCAATTTCGGGATCGACTTATCTATCGAATGCATATGATATTCGGTCGCGACGATCAAATCTCGTACCATCAACACATGAGTGTTTATCCAAGACCCATAAGGCGTCTCAAAATTAACCTACTCTTTGAGCCGCATTGAATAATTCAACGCGCTCTAGCTCTTGAAACTATTTCATGAGCGTTGTGTTTTACTTTCATATACACCCGAATTCTCAAAATAATTTTGAGAAATATGCGTCTATACATGCCACCACAAGGCACGTAATATCGTTCGATTCCTTCTTAAAGTTTATCGAACCCGGTTTTCTCTAAAGCCAATGCCTCGAGCCCCGAATCTACCATTTCCGTGTCCAACACGTTCCTTTAAGTCTAAAGAACTATTCTTTAACTATCAAGGTTAATCATGGTAATTCCGGCCCAAAAGCCATCTATCATATCGATTTCAACGATATATTTGGTGTTGCTTGAAAACATAATTCTAAACGGATGATGAAGATTAACTCCTAACCGTGCGTACTTAATCTATATGCTTATATGATGAATATATGACAGTGTTATTTTATCGAATCGATAACCCTCATACCGATACGGAACTCCAAGTCCATAACACTCAAGACCCATATTTCCGTTCCTCCCACAAGTGACTTTAGCCTATCGGGTGGGATCCCGTTATTTAGGTAGGATTATATCCAATCGCATCCAATACGACTCTTGAACCTTTATAGGATTTCAGTGATGGATCGTATCCAATACAATCCAAGTTCCGTGTGTGCATCCTATCTATGCCCCGAACTCCAATTCTGATTAGCCTGGACGGTTAAGTCAGAACCATCTCCAACGTATCGTTCAAATAGGCTACTAGTGAGTCGACTTTAGCCTGTGCCTCACAAGTCCCGATTTAACGCTTGCCACCCTTTCGATTGTTTCGATATCACGTGCCCGACTTTAGCCTGAACCCACGTGAAACGTAACACCGAACTCGGTAGTTGTGGATATGGAAAGCATTTCCATGACTTAAATATTATGAGGGATCATACCATTGTATGTTTCTAAATTCGTGACATAATCCAATTATATCACTATCACAAGATTTTCATAAATGCATATGTATTTATCTGGGAGTCTAATTATTCTAAATAATTATCTAATTATATGCTAGTATGATTGATGCCGATCAAATCAATATAAAGAATTCAAAATTCCAAGTTGTGTAGCCAAAGTTATCACGAAAACAAAATCAGCAACCAGAAACCAGTCCGTTGTAACGCAACATAGTCCGTTACAACGGACCTCCAGTATACTTGGCACTCCGTTACAACGGAAGTCCAGTCCGTTACAACGCTATTTATTTCGGAGTTTGGCCAACTTTTGCCAGAAACATGTCCGTTACAACGCAACATAGGTCCGTTACAACGCTATTTTCTGCAAACCTTCGTCCAAATTTCCAGAGACCAGTCCGTTACAACGCAACATACAGTCCGTTACAACGGACCAACTGCGTAGAGCTCCGTTACAACGGACCCAGTCCGTTACAACGGACTCCAATAGACACCCTAGGCATCCCCGCAACCTCGTATCAGATACAAGGTCCGTTACAACGGACTCCAAGTCCGTTACAACGGAATATGCAGTTTTCACGGTCCTCCTCACACCCCCGCATCCTATACAGGGTCCGTTACAACGGACACCAAGTCCGTTATAACGGAATATGTGTTTTTCGCAAAAATTCCCAATTTCCTGTATCTGCTACAGTGTCCGTTATAACGGACTATGCGATTTTTGCACTGCTGTTTTCGCTCGTTTCCAAAACGATCAATCATGAAACCTTTTCACGATTATTCCTAGATACTCTCAATCAACTATTGATCGATCTCTAGCGAATTTCACTTGTGATTTTAATGGAATTTGACATTCTAAATATGTAACATCATGCAAACGGGTACGAACTTTGATAACCCGTGCGTATATCTAATATACGACTATGATTCGACCCTCGAATCGATGGCGATCGCTCTGATACCACTGTTGGGGAATCTCCTCGACCCCGGGCCCGCGCAGCGGAATGAAGGCCCGGTCCGATTCCCCGATTCTCGAGATCACGCCACGACTTCGAGGGTACGATGCAATTAGAAGGATAGATCTATACCAGCGTGAAATTGATCACGCACGAAGGGTTGATCGCCGCCTTCTATCTCCTGTCACGTTGGTGACAATCCGCGCATCCCATACCACGCGTCTTTCACCGTTCGTTGGCCGTCTTCTCACTCCTTGGGTCGATCACAATCTAAGAGCCACAATTGTCGCTCCTCTACTTGTATCCACCGTGAGTCACAAGACGTCGGTCGCGGATGCACCTGCCTAGACGATGCACCGGCGAACTTGCTCGATCGTTTGATTCTCTACACCGAGAAAACTCCTTTTCTCGGTTCTCTCTCTTTACACCCTTTCACTCAATAGAAAGTTGTATCTCAATTATTCTGGAAAATCTCATGAATATTCTGAATAAGATTGCATTAACTTGCATTGTGATGAGAGAGAAAGTATCCTATTTATACCTAATAGGATCAGGATTAGCCAAAAGGCATGTATATCCAATATACACCCTCTCACACAGAAAACTGCATGAACCTGGTCAGTATTCGGTCATTTCGAAATTGGTAAATTTCTCAGACAGACAATCACCCAACATGAAAGTTGTAGATAATCTAATTATCTACACAACCCAATTTGGCCCATCCCAATTGGAGTTCGTATGAAACAGTTATGACTGTTTTACTAACTGTATGTCATACTGTTGCACCCTTTCGGTATTTCACATAAACGACACTAATACTTCGTTCATATGAAATATATTTCTACATGAAGGATATAGATAATCTAATTATCTATCTAACCCAATTTGAACCATTCAAATCGGATTTTCCCACTGACAGTTATGGCCACGAATGTACGACTACATTCGTTTATCCTTGTGTACACTTTTACGGTTGATCCTGAAACTGTATTTCCTTCACGAGCGAGCTGTGCCAAGCTCAAGCTCGGCTCGGAATTTACTCGAGCTGGCTCGGCTCGTTTAGAATTATGGTTCGAGCTAAAAAATCAAGCTCAAGCTCGGCTCGTTCTAATTCGAGCTAGCTCGGCTCGGCTCAACAGTAGCTCAATTAAAAAAAACGACTTAAATTTTAATTAATTTTTTTTTAACAATTGCGAATAAACAAAAAAAAATTAAATACAAAAATATCTTAAAACATAACAATAATAAATCAAACATACAACACAAAACACAAAAAAAAAAATAGAATTTGGACTTGGAATTATTAATTTGTCTCCCTTAGTTAATTTTTTTTTGGACCTAAGTTGTAACCTGACTTGGAATTATTAAGGAGATAAAAAAATTTTGATAAATTTTTATAATTATAATAATATATATAATATGAATTAATTATGCTAAACGTATTTAATTTTTTAAATCGAGCTCAAATTCTTTTCGAGCTTAATACGAGCGAGCTGAGTCTGGCTCAAGCTCGGCTCAATAAGCGTTCGAGCTAGCTCGGCTCGGCTCGTTTAATTTCGAGTTAATATCGAGCGAGCTATTATCGAACTATTATAGAGTCGAGCTCGAGCGAGCCACGAGCCACGAGCTAAAGTTGCAGCCCTAATTGAACCTCTGATAAGGACGATTTGCTGTGTGATTTGGGCGATAACAGATTTGGTACGAGACCTTCTCTGAAAAATTGCGACCCTTCCCTCGTCCATTTGAACGGCCACGACCACGGAAGCTATTGTTGGGACGCAATTGGTGAAATAATGGATTTTGGCCCATTTGCGGAGAAGAAGCTCTCAGATTAAATTGTGTATTTGTGTTGTATGGTGGCCTACTAGATATTTGAGGGGACGGTCCAGTATTTGGCCCATTGGAGTTCAAGTAATGTGAATTAGATTGTGTGTTGGACGAGGTATAGAGAGAAGATGGCGTGTCTAAGCTCTGCTGTTGAAGGCGAGCTTCGAAATCCAATAGGAACCCATGTAGCTCAGGAAGGTTCTGGAACGATCGTTGATTTGATACCGATCCGACTACCGGGTTGTAGTCCGGACCGCGGCCATTCATAGCATAGACGATGAGTTTCCGATCAGATATGGGGTCGCCAATCGCGGTTAACTGATCAACAATTGTTTTGAGCTTATCAAGATAATCAGAGATGGATGAATCACCTTTACGAGTCGATTGCAATATGGAGTGAAGCTGCATCGATCGCGCAATGGTTTGAGAGGTGAATCTGCTACTGAGAGACGTCCAGATCTCGCGTGCCGATGAGCAATCGACGATTTGCCCAATGATGGCCTCACTGAGAGATGAGATTAAGCACCCCATTATTAATTTATCTTGACGTTGCCATTGGAGAAAATCGGGGTTCGATTGGAGATTAGAGAGTCCGGAATTAGGAGTAACACTGATGTGCGATGATGGTGGCGATGGTTCTCGATGTGGCTGCGAAGATTGTAACCGTCTAGAATGGGAAGAATCTCTGTTTTCCATATGAGAAAATTGGATTCGTTCAACTTAATGGGATGAGTTTGATTAAATTGGGTTAATGAAAGTGTTGTAGAGAGATCAATAGAAGAAGATGGGAGATTAATGGCACTGCCTGGGTAAATGAAAGTGTTGTAGAGAGATCAATAGAAGAAGATGGGAGATTAATGGCACTGCCTGGAGATTAATGGCGATGGTTCAGTAGCCATGTTAGATCCAGATCGATGGATCTGAATACAAAGAGAAGTAAAAAGGAAGAAAATGAGGCTATCACTCTGATACCATGAAGATATTTTTCAGAGAGGAAGAAGAGAGAATCAAACTTGTATTTGAACTTCTTTCATTGATTTACAGAGAGCCTATTACATTGCTTTTATAATCATAGCTACAAATAAACTGACCTATCTATGTGTGCCACGTGTCTCCCTAATATTTGTCTCAAGTGTAACTAATTAGATTCTACAAGTGAGGCTAACCTACTTAATTAAGTACCAAAATTTTGATACTTAATAATTTTTTATCATTGGATTTGCATTGAGATTTGTGTATTTAATGTTGTGCACGCACGCGCGCGCGCACGCACACACACGCATGCACACACACACACACACACACACATATATAATGCTAACAAGAATCCAAAGACCAAAATATACTACTGAAATTAGCAAAATATATTATTGTATGGATCAAAATATAGTATTGAAAATGTATTATTTTATTCTTAATTTTAACTACGTTAACATATTGGATTCATCAGTATATTTTGCTAATTTGAATACTATATTTTGCTAGTTTTATCAGTATATTTTACACGCGTAGATTCTTTTTGGATTCTCCTTAGCATATATATATATATATATATATATATATAGGGGCAGGCACAATGGCCAACAGCCTATTACCGTGTACCTCAATCATAAAACAATTTTTAGGTCTTTCAGGGGTCAATATGAAACTTTGTCAATACCGAAAAGCAAAATACTCATTGTGTAAAAAGCCATTACCGTGTATCTTATTCTGATTGTTGGAAATTTTGCCCAAAGCCCCTCATACTTTCTCAATATTCCGCATCCCGTCCCAAATCGATAATTTTTTTGTTTTAATGAAAACAACCCATTGTGAATGATCCACAATTTAAAAATATATATAAATGATCCAATTTAAAAATAAATAAAAACATCCCCAAAAATACTTGAGTCACAATCTAAAAATAATATTTAATTGAAAAAACAGTTTCAAAGTTAAAAATAAATCATTTTATTAAATGCAAAAAGAAGTGAGTTAACATAGTGAAATGAAGAAAGATTTCAAATTAAAAAAATGTTTTCAGAAAATTTAAAATTAAAAAATCAGATTTTTAAAAATACATATTAATCGAAAATTTTGCAAAGAACATAGTGAAATGAAGAAAGATTTTAATAAACCTTAAAATTTTGGAAGGGTAAATATGATATTTTGAACTATTAGAAGAGCAAACCTGTAAATCCTCTCCTTGTCAGCAAATTTGCAAAGAAGCACCCTTGTTATTTCAAAATTGTGTCTTTCGCTTATGTCCCTATAAAATAAATAGAATTAATCATTAAATAACATATTAATCGAAAAAAAAATTGAGGGATGGAGATGTAAAATTTATCTTTACCAGTACCGACATGGACGCTGACTTGTCCTAGCTGTCAATGTCATGCTCGTTGAGTCTACCCAGAAACTGAAGAAGATTGTTTGGAGTCTGGACTGGAGAGGATGAGTGCCCCACTTCTGAAGCTCTTTCCTTTGTTGTTGTGTTCAACTCACAATATGGGCTTGAGCTCTCCAGTCGAGGCAGAAAAGATGAGCATGCCACAATCGCCTTTTCCTAATCATCGCGAAGAAAGGGAGGCGCGAAAAAATCAAATCAAACATTTATTTTAAAATGAATAAAATTATATTCCAGAAAATAAATAAATAAAATACCTCGAACTCATCTTGGGACAAATCACCTCCAAAAAGATACTGGTAAGAAGACGAAACACACTGGTAAGAAGCTTGATTTCTGTTGATGGCGAATTTATGCAATTATCCCTCTGAAAAATTAAATAACCTGTGAATGAGAAATTATGGAATTTGAAGTATCAACTGCTGCAAGTCCTTTCTGCAAAATATAAAAAATATATATAATTAAAAATTATATAGTGATTCTTTACAAATTTTAATAACATGTATACTAATAAAATTATATTTGTAAAGTCTTGTAGAATTTGGTAATGTTAGTGATATCTTTCTTCAAGTGTATCACAAATGGGCAATGATTGCATAAAAACGTGACCTAAAAAATACAATCAGAAGTTAAAATATTTCAAGGTATATATGCAAAATTCACAGTCGTAATGAATCAACTAATAAGCAATTGCATCATAAATACATACCAGTAAAGCAGGATTAGGCTCGAAATCATCCAATTTCCATATTTTCCCAGTTCAAGGCTCAGGAAGCTGCATAAAATCAAATCGAAATTGACCTTTTTTTTAACAAAATTACAAATTTACAGTACACTATGACACTCCATGAACGATTCAATCTTGGATAGATATAAAAATAAAACCCCAAAATAAACAAATTGCCAAATCAATGGTGCGAACAGGAAAAGGCAGCAGTTCCAGAAAACCTAGAAAGGACAGCAACCTGGAACCAAAATCGCCAAATCTGATGACAAAAAACTAAAAAAATGCTGAAAATTACGAACGCATGCACATATATCAACAAATCAATGAGCGAATACGGAAAAACGCTCATATTTGCCCTAGATCCGAACATTTTTGTCGATTTGGCGAGCTTAGATCGATCAGATGCGAACACTTTCTTCGATTTGGCGAGCAGTCCAGCAGATGAAACGGTTTTCGCGCAGCGCCTGCTCCGCGTCGTGCCGAACCGTTATCGTCTTCTCTTCTCTCTCTCGCGAGGTTAGGTTTTTACTCGCGAGCTAGGTTTGTACTCTCTCACACAGGGCTAAGGTTTAGGGTTTTTTTTTAGCAACTGGGATCGAAGGGTGGTAAATAAGCAAATCCGTTGAAGAGAACAGACACGTGGAAGAGGGTGAAAGAAGCCGAATGTTCAGCATTATAGCTATCACTAGCGTGGTACCCGCGCCATTGCGCGGGTTCGTTGTAAAAAAGATCATATTTTCTTCTGTTTTTTAATGTTTTGGGTGAATATTTCTTCGACGAATCGCAACATGTTTCATAAATAAGAGAGCTAAAGGGCATCATATTTTAGGAACATTAAATATTGATATTAGAAAAATATTTTCGTACATTGTATATAACGTGTATTTAAATGAATTATATATGCATTGTATGTATTATGCAAAGAAACAATACACAAATTGCGAATATTTAACACAAAAAATACATCACTTTACCCAACTTTTACTAATGAGATAAATTATAATAATTACAATAATATCTAGTTTTATTTTAATTAGATTATTAAAAAATAATACAGTCAAATGCGTTCAAAAGAACAAACATTTTCACCACGACACAAAATATGCTACGACAGTGTGTTTGCCTCAATAAATTATTTTTTATAAATCATAAAGCAAGAACCGCCTGAATCTTTCAAGAACCGTTTTCCTCGCACGATTTAAACGATACCTGCTTTAAAATTTGTTTACTTTCCATACATCACTGGCAAATGTGTTCATGTATTCGTATTTTGATTTGTGTTTGTATTTGTATTTGTATTTGTGTTTGATATTCGTCTTTCGTATATTCTTCGTATTTTCATATTCCATATTTGCATTTGTACTTGTATTGGCGTTTCGTATATTCTCACTTCATATTTCATATTTCATATTTCGCATTTCGTTTTTATTGTTTAGGATTTAAGGTTTAGGGTTTAGGGTTTAGGGTTTGGATCTAGGGTTTAGGATTTAGACTTCGGGCTTTAGACTTTAGGTTCAAAGGTTTGCAGTTTAGGGTTTAGCATTTAGCGATAATTTGTAATTCATGATTCGCAATTCATAATTGTATCCTTCTTCGTTTTTGTATTCATATTCGTGTTTATATTTCATATTCATATTTTGAACTTGTATTGGTTTTTGGTTTTCTCATTCGTATTTCTTATTTGTCTTTGTACTCGTATTTCGTAATTTGCATTTCTTATTCCGTATTCGTATTCAATTTATGTGTATTAGTAATTTTATTTTAATTTGTAATTATTTGTATTTTATATTGATGTTTTGTATTCCTATTCGAGTTCGTGTCAGTGGTTTTGTATTCATGTACTCTTGTATTATTCGCATTTGTGTATCCTTATTCGTATTTGAATTTATGTGTATTCGTATTTTTTATATTTGTAAATAATTTGTATTTCGTATTCGTGGAATTTTTTTTGGGTTTCTTTGTAATTGTTGTGTTTGGGAATGGGTTTTGTCGTTTAATAACGCGCACAATTGTTTTTTGTCCTACAATCAAATTGTTTGTTGTAATTAACATTTACCTATTTCTGAAATATATCGAATTCATCGTATTTTTACTTGTATTTGTATATTTGTATTTCATATTCATATTCATATTCTTGTCCATATATTCGTATTTGTGTATTATTCTTATTCGCGTATTCAAATGAGCATTCGTATTTCGTATTTGTATTTGCGTGATTTCGTATTTCGTTATTTGTTAATTCAATTTTTTTAATTCTTAATCGTATCAATATTCATGTCCGTGCTTACATTCGTGTTCGTATTTGTATCATATTTCACTTTCATATTTCTATGTTGCTATTTCGTATTTGTATATGTATTTTGTATTTGTATTTTGTAATTATATTTGATATTCGCACTTGTATTTGTATTATTTATGTCTATTTGTATTTGTATTTTGTTTCGTTCTTTGTGTTTTATATTTTGTATCCGCATCTTGATGATCAAAAAGATGATGTGATGATGATTAACACGTCCTCATTTCTGCAATATATAGAATTGTTCGTATTTTTAGTTGCATGTGTATTTGTATTTTTGTATTCGTGTTTCGTATTCATATCCCCATTCGCGTAGATATATTCGTATTCGTGTATTTGTATTCGTGTATTATTCTTATTCGTGTATATTAGCAATACTATTTCATATTTTTATTCGTGTGATTTCGTATTTAGTAATTTGTTGTTTGTTATTCGTAATTCTTAATTCCTAATTGTATTGGTATTAATGTTTGTGCATATGTACGTGTTCGTATTTGTATACATATTCGTATTTCATTTTTGTATTTCGTACTTGTGTTGGTATTTCGTATTTGTATTCCGTAATTATATTTGATATTCGTATTTGTAAATGTGTTCCGTCCATGTATTTGTATTTGTTTTTTTATGTGTATTCGTATTTGTATTTTTTTCGCAGTCTGTATTGAAGTTGGTATTTGTTTTTCGTTTTGTTTTTGTATTCGTATTTCGTATCGGTAATGCTAATTCATATTTGTATATGTATTTTAGTATTTTTATTGTGTATTTTGATTATGATAATGATGATGTGGTGGTAAAACTAATGTTGTTATTGTTGATGATGACGATGATGACACGAAAATGATGATGATTATGACGATGATGATGGTTATATGATGATGATGATAATCATCATGATGTAATGATGATGACGATAATATGATGTATTTTTTGTATTTTCAATTCATATTTATATTTTGTCTTCGTTTATGTATTTTTATTTGCATTTGCATTTGCATTTGCATTTGCATTTTCATTTGTATTTGTATTTTTATTTCAATGTTTCTATTGGTATTGGTATTTCTTTGTTGTATTTGTATTCGTATTAGACAATATGTATTTTTATTTGCATTTTCATTTGTATTTGTATTTCATATTTCGTATTTCTTAATTGTTTTGGTATTGGTATTTGTTCTCGTTTTTCGTTTTCATATTTTATTAGTATCTCGTATTTACCTTTGTATTCGTATTTCGTATTGCATAATTCTTATTTTTTATTTCGTATTGGTATTTTAATTTATGTGTATTCGTGTTTTTATTTGTATTTGTACAGTGTATTCATATTTCATATTCCTATTCATAATGGTGTATTATAGATATTCGTATTTACATTCCTATTTCGTATTTGTAATCATATTACTATCCCGTATTATATCATCATTGGTTATCTCATTTTGTATGTTTTCAATTCGTCCACAAATTAATAATATAATGACAAAACACATTAAATACAAACCGAATTTTTTTTTCAAAAATAGAAACGAATTGGCATTTTGTACCATAATTTACAAAAATACCCCTGGTTATTTATTCAATTAAAAAATTAGTCCAAACGAACCGAATTTTTTTTTTTTCAAAAATAGAAACGAATTGGCATTTTGTAAAATAATATCCTAATTTATACAAAGAAACCAATAATTAAATTAACACAAATATTATTGAAGTAATAAAAGAATAATAATATTAATTATTAATTATTTTAACCAGTAATTAATAGTAAGCATAGATACTCAAAATTCAATATGTTAAATGAATGGAATGTACCGTTGCGCTTCCGACCTTGCGTTCAAAATACTTTGTAAACCAAACCAAAGAAATCTAGTAGACACAAAAAATATGAAGTTTGCGCTTTCGATCTTGTGTTCGAAATACTGTCAATAAAACCGAAGGAATCAGGTACACACAAAAAACATGAACTTTTATTTGTACAATATACTAAATAAAATAAATTAAGAAATTTGGTGGGATCAAATTACCTCGTGAAAATATAGCCGACATCATGAACGAAATCAGAATAGAAAATCATAACTCGCAGCATTGGCGAGCCATTCTGGCTCTTTTCTTTGTACGAATGGGTTTGAATACAACAACGTGACTATTCACCGCCACCGTCGACCGCCTCTCGAAGTTTCAGCGTCGCCGTTCGTACCAGTAAACCTCAACTGGTGGTGGCGTCAGAGAGAGGAAAGAAGTCATCGTTCCATGGCTTCCCGCCTGCGCCGCTCTTTTCCTCTTTTCTCTCTCACTGCTCTTTTTCCGTTTTCTCTCTGACTGCTAGGATTTTCCGACTTCTTTTCTCCTTTATTCCCTCTTGACGCAAACTCGGAGCAGCCGCATTTAATATTTCGGCACTGGGGCTTTGTTTGTTTCTGATCTAGGGTTCGGCTTCTTTTCTCCTCAATATGTAATATGCTTGTAATATGCTTGTAATATTGTCCACTTCAAGCTGAAAAAAATGAGAAAAAAATTAGCATAAAAAGATAATATGCTTGTAATATTGTCGTATGCCATGGGAAAAAAGGGGAATTTTTTAGAGCGAAGTTGTAAATATTACCTTCTGTTTTTTTGGCATACAAATAAAATGCAAATGTGGCAAATTCTTCGACAACATCCCTCTCGTATTTTTTCTCCTCAATCTGCTGAAATCTAGAAAAAAAAACATGTAAAGATGTTGAAATTCTGAAAATAGACCCTGAAATTTATGAAATGGCCAAAAATGCTGCAATTTTACCAAATTAACCCTCAAATAGTTGAAATTCATGGAAAATCCCAATCAAAAGTACCACACAATTATCTGAGCTTCAATTTGTGGTCTATTAATTTGTTGTGAATAATTATTCCATTTTTGTATTGGTATCGATGAAGTCATCCTGTATTGTTTCGAAATTTGCTTTTTAAAAAGCATTACTGGTACAGCTAGGGTTTTACTATGTGATTTGCAATGTTTTTAACATCTCGAGCACATAATTGTGAGTCCTTCCAGCTTGTGTTTGGAGTCAGAAGTACCTTATTTTGTAGCAAAATCTGGATCTCTTGTGCAGCGACAATGGCGGGCACCACTATTTTCTTCTTGTTCTCATTGAGACCAACAGCACAGCGGCGTTGCTCCGGCAACATATCATTGAGAAAGAACGCCGTGTCTTGGTTACTCGTTTCTTCCGCACCGCGCAGCGTCGCTTCCGGCCGTTTTCTCTTTTACTTCTCGCACATAGGGTTTATTCGTGCGGCTTTCATTCCCGTAAATGAGGAGAGAATGGGGACCAATGCAGGCTGTAAAGAGATAAGTATGTGTGTTGAAAGTAAAAAACGAAATAGACCTGTCTTACATTGGACCATGATGAGTATTATTTTCATTATACATCCGTGTTCAAAGACCATGTGCATTTGAGCAATCAACGGTTAAGAATCAGTAATAAAATTTACCATAAAAGCATACGGCTGAGATTAATTACTGTGGTGATGGGGTGACGTGGAGGGCTGTAAAAGAGGTTGAATGTTAAAGATTAGTACTATTAATAATTAATAATTAATAATTTGTCTCAAGCTGAGCTATCCTATCCTATCACACTCGAGTCAATATTTTCATCTCCTAATACAGTTTACTCCAATTATAAATTGTGCTAGTCCCGGTCATTTCTTTATATGCCATAACACTTGCGAATACACCATCTCGTGTCAACTTCTAAGTGGTGATTATGTGAAGATTCGAATGAGATACGGTTTGATTTGAAGGCGGCAACAGACTGAGCTCTGCTGAGACTATACATCGGTCGATACTCGATAGCACCCTGTCAATAACTCGTCTGAGTTTCTTGAACGTCTTCAAGCAGATATATGTGGGTCTATTACTCCATCACGTGGACCATTTCGATATATTATTGTCTTAATGAATGCGTCTACTAGAGTCTAGATGGTCCCATGCATGTTTGTTATCCTCTTGAAATACAACATTTGCAAAATCATTTGCTCAAATAATTCGTTTAAGGACACTATTACTGGATTATAGAATTAAGACAATTAGTTTGGATAATGCTGAAGAGTTCACGTCCGAAGTATTTAATGATTATTGTATGCCGATTGTGATTAAAATTTAACATCTAGTGACACACACATACACAAAATGATATAGAAGAACATCGTATTAACAAACTTCAATTAATTGGAAGGCCCCCTAATTATCAAGTCAAAGTGATCATCCTCAATATGGGATAATGCAAAAATGCATGATTCCTCGCTTATTAAGTGAAGACCTCGTGCTTATCATAAATATTTCCCATTACAACTAGTGTCTGTAATGCAGTCGCCAGTCAAATATATCACATTAAGAATTTTTGGGTGTGTAGTATATGTTCTAATAGCCCCACCACAACGACAAAGATGGATCCACAAAGAAGGCTGGGAATATATGTTGGTTTTGAGCCTCCATCAATTATTAAATATTTAGAACCAGTAACTGGAGATCTTTGCTGATTATCAATTTGATGAGAGTGCTTTTCCATCATCAGGGGGAGATACACAAAATATGAAAAACAAGAAATTACATGGAATGCATCAATTTAATCCACGCACAAGTTAATGTGAACTAGAAGTTCAAAAAGTTATTCATTTGCAACAAATAATTAACCAACTATCTGATGCATTTGTTGACACAAAAAGAATTACACTGTCACATATTCCAACATTGAATGCTCATGTCTGTATTGAAGTACTTATGTATATCAATAAACGTGATATACTCCAGAATCGTGGTTATCTAATCGGTTCCAAAAAAAAAAAAATCCAAAGAAAAGGAAAGAATATGATAAGACAATTGATATTTCTGAAAATATTATTGAAATAAATCATTCCGAAAAGATGTTGCGGATAAAAATGCAGAACACATAAAGCAACAAATAACTTTGGAAAATAATCATGTACATGAAAATACTGGAGTGATGAAAATGATGAAAGCTCAATAAATTAGGTCTTGACTAGAAATACATGGAACCGAAAGGAAATTGAAGTCGATATAAAGTTTTCATATGCAATTGAAATTTATATATTAAAAGAAAACGAAGACATAAAACTAAAATCAATTGAAAAATATCACCGTAAAAAAATGATTGGTCAAAATAAAATGAAACTATTCAAGAAGGATATAAGAATAATCACATAGCCCATGTTTTTTTTATCAAGGTATTAAATTCGGAAATTGTTATAGTCGCAGTTTATTTTGATGATTTGAATATAATTAGAACTTATGATGAACTTAAAAATATTACTAGATATTAGAAAAAAGAATTTGAGATGAAAGGTCTCAGCAAAACAAAATTTTGTCTAGGTTTACTAACCGAGTTAAGAGATGGGATATTTGTTCATTAATCCACTTATGGTGAAAATGTCCTACAATGATTTAACATGAACAAATCTCATCCATTGAGTTCACCAATGATTGTCGATCTCTAGATATAAAAAATATATTGTTTTCGTTCTAGAGAAGATTAAGAAAATATTCTTGGTCCAGAAATAGCATATTTGAATGCAGTTGGCGCATTGATGTATCTTGCTAATAATACACGGTCGGATATCACATTTGTTGTAAATGTCTTGGCAAAGTATAATTCCGCACCAACTAAAATACATTGGAATGATATTAAACATATACTTTATCGTATTCGAGGAATAAATGATATGAGATTATTGTATGTAAAAATCATATAACCTAAACTAATGATTATTCGGATGCAGGATCTTTGTCATATCCTTATAAAGTACGGTCATAAACTAGATATGTATTTACATATGGTAATACTGGTATTTCTTGACGCTCAACAAAACAAACATTGGTGGCCACATCAACAAATCATTCTGAAATCATAGCGTTTTATGAGATGAGTAGATAATGGTGTGGTTAAGATTGATGATTGAAAATATACAAGAATCTTGCGGTATTAAAACGATGAAAGAAAACCCAACTGCGATATATGAAGATAATGTCGTATCTATTTCAAAAATAAAAGGCGATTATATTAAAGGAGATAAAATCAAAAATATTTCTCCAAAATTCTTTGCAACTTATGGTCTTCAAAAGAATGGAAGATAAATGTTCGGCAGATTCAGTCAAGTGATAATCTCACAGATCTTTTCACCAAGTCATTATCAACCACGTCTTTCAAGAAATTGGACTTCGCCAGCTAAAGATATTTGCATAGATGAGGGGGGGGGGGGGGGGGATATAGTTTTTTTTTCCTTGAACATGATTTTGTCCCACTGAGTTTTCCTGACAAGATTTGTAACGAGGCATATTTTTATGCGTATAAATTAATACATGTAAAGGAGAGTGTTATAAATATGAATGTACTTTTTAGTCATAACTTAATATATTATGTATGAGTGTATGTGTTGGGTACTCATGGAGTGGGGATGAAAAAATACACATTGGGAGGATCAAATGATGTCATACTCTCTCTATATAAGCATTTTTATTAGGGGGTATTCATTCGGTCGGTCCGGTTCAAACCGAACTGAATAAGACCAAATCGATTTAAACCGAACTAAACTAAATTTAAACCGAACCGAACCGTTTTTACTTTCGAACCGATTAAAAACCGAACCGAATAAACCGAACTCTTATTCGATTTATTCGGTTGAACCGAATAAGAAACATTATAATTTTAAAATAAAATAAAATTTATCAAAAGAATTATATTTTATTTATCATGAAATATAAAATATAATTATATTATTTTATAGAATTATTATATCAATTTTTTATATTTGAATATTAACATATTGAAAAATTACGAAAAATGGGATGTTATTCGATCGGTTCGGTTTAACCGGTTTTCAAAACATCAAAATCGAACCGAACCGAATAAACCGAACAATACCATTTTTTGAATCGAACCGAACCAAATAAACAGAAAAATCGAACCAATTAAACCGAATTCGACCGGTTCGGTACGGTATCCGAATAAATCGAACCGTTTGAACACCCCTAATTTTTATGTTCTTTATTTGTACAGACAGTTCTATCCATAATAAAAATATTATTTCTCTTCTCATTTTGTTTACTTTATGTTCGATACAAATACATTAAAAATCAAAATATTACAAATAATTAAGTCATAAAACCTCCAAAATATTCAAATTAGCGGGTATTTTTCGAGTATTTTTCGAACGCGGAGCGAATAGTATTATTCCCGTGCCCGATCCGAATCCGAAACGAATAATTTTTTCGTATATTATCCCGTCCGCAAATATTTTTTCGAATATTATCCGTCCTCTTCGGATCGGGTACCCGTACCCGCGAGTACTCGCGAATTCTGATTTTACCTGCCCATTGACATCTGACAGAGAAGAAAGAAACATGCAAGAGATAATGCCTTCTAACTCGCAGTAGTCTTGACCATGTCGAATACCAAAACGTGGAGCCAATAAACACAAGAAACAAACCTCAACCATTAATTTCCACGACAGCAACAAAGCACTTAAGAGAGAGAGAGAGAGAGAGAGAGAGAGAGAGAGTGAGTTTTGGGTTTCTGGGTGTCTTTCTTTATTTCTTGATTTCACTTGTCGTTCATTTCTAGGGAGAACAAAAATGGTGGCAAAGGAAAAGGAGGAGCCATTGTTGAAGAAGATATACTACGAGAATTGTCCAGGTTGTATTCAAGACCAGAAAAATGCGATACAAAAGGGTATTCCTTATCGGGAATTTTTCTATGTTTGGATCGTCAGCCTTTGCACTTGTATGTTCTAAATTCTAATTGAGTCTTTTTTCTAATTTGTGCTGATCAAGAATTGAAATTTCTTATTTTTAAGACATAATTTTCCTAAAAATAGGAGGTCTTTACTGAAAAAATAGGGAAAAAATAGTTTTTTTAAAGTTTTCTTTATATATTATTGCATACTTCTTCAACACAAATAGGAGGTCTTAACATTGTTCTGAAAATACCCAAATTACTCTTTCTTTTTTTTTGAAAAAAAATTACTCTTTCTTAAAGGGCCATTCATAAAATTCTCCTTTTCAGAATTGTTTATTTGTACAAATATTGTATTTTCGAATTATGAAATACGATGAAGAAAGGGAAAAAAACTCCATCTTTGTGATGTGAATGGAAAAGGTCACGAAAGTGCATAGTGTTCTTATAGGATTAATTATGTCATTTTTCTGAAATAGACATTTAGCCACTTCATTTAATCCTTACAAAAATGATATGGTTACACAATTAGGTACCACATGGTTACACATTTAGAACTAATTTGTTAATGAATTAGTCATTATAGTATTGAGTAAATATAGCTGTATTATTTGCATGTTTCATTTCTAATTTGTATTCAATTGTCCTCGTCATTTTGTGTTCGCCTCAAAAAATCTCGGTCGCCTAATTATCATATTATTTACAAAATTAACGACGATTACTATGTTTTTTTCAACATAAGTAGTTAGTTTCAGTGGTAAATTTGTTTGGGTAAAACTTGTGTCACCTTAGTGGTTCACTTGTTAGCAAAAAAAATTAAAAATGATTAGGAAAGGACTGTTTTTAGTGAGATCAATACAAGCAGGGCTGCAGGAGGCTTCTATTCCTAGTTAATGTAAAAAATAAACATATTTATTAGGTAAAATATAATTGTCCCCATCCAAACTTATTCCAAAATCCTTGATGAAGTGGAAAAAATAAAATAAAATTGGCTCAATTAAATATTAATTGACACGTAAATAATTTATAATATGTTAATATTAGTACATGTTAATTGACGTGCCAATTTAATTAAATGATCAATTAAATTTCTAATTGAGTCAATTAATAATACTAATCAATTTACTTATTCCTCATTTGTCACTTCATCGAAGATGTTATTTTGAGTTTGGGAGACTGAATATATAACCCCTATTTATTCACAACAGGCCCTGCCATTAATTGTTTATTTTGTTTTTGTTTTTGTTTTTGTGTCCTCTGTACCATTTTATACTTCAGATTTGCACAAGTTTATTTAATTGTGTGTATTTCGATCTCTCTCTCTAAAATTGATTTAAAATTAACAAAGTTACATGAGTAGATAATATAATGCTTCATTTTTTCTTTAATTCATTTTAATGTTCTGTTAAATTGTTTTTTTTATACAGGTCTTCCAGTAGCGTCTTTGTTTCCCTACTTATACTTCATGGTATATGCTACTGAGTCATTTTTCGAATTTTCTTGTTTTTCATATGCGGCACGGCATATTCGATTAATTATTTTCCCGTTATTTCTAAATAGGTCAGAGATTTGAATATTGCAAAAAACGAAGAAGATATTGGATTTTATGCTGGTTTTATTGGTAAGTCATGCCGGTACTCGTACAAACTGCATCGAGTATATATGTAACGTAACTTAATATAATTTTTAAAATATACCATTAAATTTTTTTAATTTTTTAATTTTAGGTGCTTCATTTATGCTGGGAAGGGCTCTAACTTCGACATTTTGGGGAATAATATGGAAGGAAGCCTGTCATTATTATTGGAGTTTTTTCAGTGTTCGTTACGCTTACCTTCTCATTTCTTGCATAATTTTATTATTGCATAAATATCGTACAATTTAGTATTAGTTGCAGTACTTACCCAATTTGGCAATCTATTTAGTGTGATCTTTCAGAAATATCACAAATTTTGGGTGTTTTCTAATTTTTTGATATTATCATTTCAGGATTATATTCAATACCCTGTTTGGACTTAGTGTTAATTACCCGATGGCTATCATTACAAGATTCCTTCTGGGTGCTTTAAATGGTTTATTTGGTCCAATAAAGGTATAATCTGTGCTCAATAAATAATAAAATATATATAAATAAAATTAAAAGAACACGAGCTAATGTTTATCCCTTTATTTACAATTTTTCGTTGAAAATCTGAACACTTCGATTTTTGCAGGCATATTCTATAGAAGTATGCAATAAAGAACACCAAGCTCTTGCGTTATCACTGGTATAGGGTTTTATATGGAAAATACTTCAATTTAAAATCTTGTTAAAATTTTATTTTTGTCATTAATTTATTATTATTGAATTCTATATTTGTGTAGGTCAGCACAGCATGGGGTATAGCTCTCGTAGTTGGCCCAGCCATAGGCGGGTATTTTGCTCAGGTCATTATATTTAATTAATTTCATTCAATTTCTTTATTTATAACATCGTTTGTGTTCACTTCTATTAGCCAGCAGAGAAGTATCCGAATATATTTTCTCAAAATTCATTCTTTGGAAGGTAAATATATATTTTCGTAACCAATTTTATTGCACTTTCCAGATGTTTCAAATTTACTAAATAACTAATTTTATATAATTTCAGTTTTCCATATTTCTTACCATGCCTTGTTATATCATGTTTCGCTGTTGGTGTCTTAATAAGCTGCATATGGTTGCCGGTATATAAAGTCGCATATTATATATAAAAAACACTTAAAATCACATATATTATATATATATATATATATATATATATATATATATATATATATATATATATATATATATATATATATATATATATATATATATATATATATATATATATATAGTTAATAATTGCTAATACAATTGTGTCTGTTTAAATGAACAGGAGACATTGCATAATCATAATTTGAATGGAAAGCTAGAAGCCTTAGAAGCTTCACCAGATCATATTAAGAATACTATTATTAATAATGACGAAGAAACCGACGTGCCGCCACCTAAACAAAGCCTGTTTAAGAATTGGCCATTAATGTCCTCCATTATCCTCTATTGCGTCTTTTCTCTTCACAACATGGCCTATATTGAGGTAATAATAATTTTAAAAAAATACAAGAAATTTTCGATTTTGCCCCAAACATAAGTTAGTAAATAACATTGTTAATAATTCTTGAAAATATATGATTTATCTAATATTAAACAAATTATTACAGATATTTTCTTTATGGGCTGTGAGTGACAAGAGCTACGGTGGACTCAGCTTTTCAACTAAACAAGTTGGCGAAATCCTTGCAATATCCGGTAATATTTTGTATGCAAGTACATGCAAATCGAATTCCGTTAAATACTAAAAACTCATAGTTTCAATATTAAATATTATTTTCCACATTTTTAGTTTGGAAAAATTCTCTCCTAAACACAAAAGAATTTCATAATTAGCACAATAGCCATCATAGTATTGTAATTACATAAATGACACCCTCGACGTTTGAAAAGTCGAGAGATGTCAAAAGTAATTATTCTTTGATATGTAACCTCATATTGCACTATAATATGTATCTAAAATCTATAGTATTGAAAACAAAATTAAATATCAACCAAATAGTATATTTCATTATTAAATCTTAAGACAATTATATTTTGTCTAAAAACAAATGTATGGTTATTTAAAAATATCTAATAGTATATTTCGCAAATAAAAATCAATTTTTTTCAAAAATATTGTGTACAAGAAATTATTACATTTAAGTACAAGTATGAATTATATTCTTAGTGTTAATTAAAAAAAAAAATATTATCATTTTTTATACATTTTGTTATAATATTCTTAAATATTAATATTATTTTAAAATAATTTGTAATATTTTAGTATTTTTAATTATATTTTCAATATAAATTATATTTTAAGATATTTCAGGTTTCTCCGAATTAGTAATGAAATTTAGCGTGAGGCTCGTGACTAATTCTGGACAACCACAAATATTTTAAAACAGTATTAAAATTATAAAATTAATTTCTTGTATACTATTTTCTCGAATGTGCATATATATATATATATATATATATATATATATATATATATATATATATATATATATATATATATATATAGAGAGAGAGAGAGAGAGAGAGAGAGAGAGAGAGAGAGAGAGAGAGAGAGAGAGAGAGAAATGTTAACAAAAATTCATAAAAAGAATCTAAAAAAGAATCCAAAGATCAAAATATACTGTCGAAATTAGCAAAATATAAATTTTTGTATTTATCAAAATATACTGTTGAAAACATATTATTTTATTCTAAATTTTAACTATATTAACATATTGAATTCAACAGTATATTTCGCTAATTTGAATAATATATTTTGCTAATTTAATCAGTATATTTTGCATGCGTGGATTCTTTTTTGGATTCTTTTTTTGAATTCTCCTTAGCAAACATGTGTGTATGTGTGTGTGTGTGTGTGTGTGTGTGTGTGTGTGTGTGTGTGTGTGTGTGTGTGTGTGTGTGTGTGTGTGTGTGTGTGTGTGTGTGTGTGTGTGTATATATATATATATATATATATATATATATATATATATATATATATATATATATATATATATATATATATATATATATATATATATATATATATATATAGGGGAGTTCTATCATACACCATTTTACAAGGGTATTTTGGGTATTTTAGCAATTAATAATATTTGTAAAAGGGTGTATCATAAAATTTATCTTTTATGGAGATTTTTGTTTAAATGAACAACAAAAAATTCCAATTTAGTGAAACATTAATTGATAAATATATTTGATATCTTACCTTAAATATTCATAAATGGATAATTACTCCAAATACCCTTGAAAATGGGTGTATGATAAGGAAAGGGGTGTATGATAGAAGCCTTCATATATATATATATATATATATATATATATATATATATATATATATATATATATATAGTTCTATCATACACCCTTTTACAAGGGTATTTTGGGTATTTTAGCAATTAATTATATTTGTAAAAGGGTGTATCATAAAATTTATTTTTTATGGATATTTTTGTTTAAATGAACAACAAAAAATTCCTATTTAGTTAAACATTAATTGATAAATATATTCCTTAAATATTCATAAATGGATAATTACTCCAAATACCCTTGAAAATGGGTGTATGATAAGGAAATTGGTGTATGATAGAAGCCCCCTATATAATTTCCATGCTAAGCTGACTTTTCAATATAAAATATTATTTTCCACAATTTTTGTTTCAGGTTTGGGTCTGTTGGTATTCCAATTGTTTATTTACCATCGATTAGAGAAGCTCACCGGACCTATCCTTTCTGCCCGTGTCGGAGGAGTATGTAAAATATTAAACATTACTTTCTTGAGATCATAATTTTTTTTTCTTATCTATGTGTGAATATCACTCATAAATTTTAAATCTATTATTTTCAGATTTTAACCATAGCGTTACTTTTTGGTTATCCATTCATGACCTACCTGTCTGGGATAGAACTTACTATAGCTCTGAACTGTGCATCTGTACTCATGAACATTCTCTCAGTGAGTACATTTTAGAAAAAAATGTACTGATATTTTATCATTTTGCGATGATATTTATTTAATTTGTGTTTAATTTGATTCAATCAAGATGATCATAATCACGGGTACATTCATTCTACAAAATAATGCTGTGGTCAGTACCAACTCGTTTTTTAGTTCATTTTTATTTTTTAATTCAAATTAATTTATAAATTTACATGTAAATTAGTACTAACTATTTAATTAATTAATTTATTATAGCCTCAAGACCAAAGAGGAGCGGCAAATGGACTGTCTGTGACGTGTATGTCGATTTGCAAAGGAATTGCACCTGCTTTGGGTGGTATCATGTGAGTTTTCAATTTCAATTTGCCAATAATATTATTATTATTAGATTTTTTTCAATTATTTGAACTATGACTGTAGATTCTCATGGGCTCAAAAACGTCAACATTCTTTCTTCTTTCCAGGTACAATTAAATATAATTTCAATTTCAATTCTTATAATAAATGCCTTCAGAAAATAAAACTTGTTTAAAAATATACTTTGATATCCTTATTATCTTTGTCAATTTACCGTCATGTGTTGAATTCGACAGGGGATCAAATGGTGTTTTTTATTTTGAATGTGGTGGCGTTTGTCGGGATCGTTTTGACATTTAAACCTTTTTTGGGGTTTCCGAGCAAAATAGAGACTCAATTATAGTTCTCTTGTTATGCAAAAGGTATGCAAAAGACACAATTTAGGGCTCGTGTTAACGGAAAACCCGTATTGTATTTGTACTTCGATTATTTTCTAATTGCAACCCGAAGGGGAAAAATAAGTGGTGCAAATGGTATTCTTTTAGTAGTTTACTCTCAGTAAAAGTTGAGGTTATGGTAGTATGTAAAAATAAAATTTTGTTGTGAACACAAAGCTATTCAATATGATCGATGTTTGAACTGTTTAGTAAGATCTAATATCAGGGTATAGAAACGTAAAAAATAAGTATTTGTTTCTGTTGTGAATCATCTGATAAATTAATCAAGTTCATGCATATTGAACACATGATTAAATGAAGAATGCATTGTGTTTTAACAATAATGGTAATTTAGTGTGTTCACGAGACAGATGAGTAGGATAGGTGCATTAACTAAGGAAATTCATTCATTATAGATAAAAAAACAAGTTCATACAAAAACTTGTCAGATAAGAGAAGAAAATACATAATATCAAAAATAAAGTAACATTGAAAATGATTGATGAATAAACTTAATTCGACAATAAATTCGTGATTGCAAAGTTAACATATTTTCGGCGATTTTGAAAGGGCCATAATTTACTATGCTGTTTTGTATTCTGGTTTGAGTTGTTTTGAATTATTTTTTGTTTTGAATTACTATGCAAATTTTAGAGGCATGTCTAAGGCTATAAATAGAGTTGTATATTAGTTGTAAAGCAAGAGAGAGGAAAATGATTAACATATTTAGAAGAAGAAGAGGAAATAAAGTTATCATTCAGAAATATCAGAATTTGTCTTCATTCCCTCCATCGATGTAAATCTTCAGTTTGTTATCAGAGCTAATGGCAAATTCTGAGAAAATGTCGTGGGGGTATGCCACTACCACGACTGACGAAAGTCAACTACAACAACCGCAGAATCCAAATGCGATCACTACTTGGGGCCCAAGATGCATGTGACGTTGTCGAGAACGGTTGCACCGAACCAGAGAATATCGAGACTATGACAATAAAGGAAATCAAGACAATGTGACATAGACGAATGAAGGGCAAGACAACGTTATACATGATGTTCCAAGCGGTTGACGACTCGTACTTTGTAAAGATAGCGAGCATGACAACTGGCAAGGATGCATGGATGCATGGGATACATTGCAAAAGTGTTTAAGGGGGCTGACCGAGTATACAAAGTGAGACTCCAAATTCTACGCGGCGAGTTGGAGAGTATGAAATGAAGGAGTCGGAAGATGTATCTGACTACATCACACGTGTGCAAACCGTGGTAAATCAGCTCAAGTGCAATGGTGAAACTCTAAGGTCCTGTTTGGCAAGGTGAATCTTGGGTCCGAGCCCGATCTTATAATTACACTCTCCCTTTACTCTGTTTGGTAGCTATGTTTGGAGGAGAACTAAAAGATGCCTCATTATTTTCTTCCAATAAAACTCCCAAAAATCCGCTCTTTGAAAAGCTGGGGCGGAACTTTGCGGCAAAACTTATGGCGCCAACTTCTCCCACGCAGGTTCTACTCTAGCGTTAATTTCTCCCTCAGAGTTCCTGCTTCAGTTCTGGCGCCAACTTAGTCAGCCTCAGTTCGTCTTCGTTTGCCTCAGTTCGTCTTTCTTGACCTCGGTTCGCCTCAGTTCATCTCAGTTCTTGGCATCAGTTCGCCTCAGTTCATCTAGTTTGCCTCAGTTCGTCTTTCTTGATCTCGGTTCGCTGCACCTTCTGTCTTCCCCTCTCCATGTCTTCCCCTCTCCAGAATCAGCGTGTGAGGTATGTGTGCATGTCAATTTGCTTTAAATTGTGCTTTGATAGACTTTCATCCTATGTTGCACGGATACGGATACGGGTATCGTATCCGATACGATACGGATACGGCGATACGACAATTTTCAAAAAATCACGGATACGGATACGGCTATATAATTATTATTTTAATATATTTAGATTGTATATAATAAATAAATAAATAATAAATTAAATAATATTTTGAATTTAAATATCATGATAATAAATTAAATCAACATAACCATACAAGTATCATAAAAGTATTCTAAATTTATTCTAGAAGTATATCATAGAACTAATTTAGAAGTATCCTAGAAGTATCTTAGAAGTATCGTATATAATTTAATTAAAAATATTATGGGCCAAAATATATAATGGACCGAAGTATCCTAAATGGAGTATCCCAGCCGTATCCTGAACGTATTCCAGCCGTGTCCTGCCGTATCCTGCCGTATCCGCGCCGTATCCGAAAAAAATAAATATTAAAATAATCGGACACGTCACGTGGCGTATCCGATACGTATCCGAGCCGTATCGTACCCGTATCCGTATCGGATACCCGTATCCTCAGGATACTTCTGTATTTTGAAGTATCCGCATAACATAGCTTTTATCGAATTGGATATTTTAGTTATGCAATTTGGGTTAGATTTTCTTAATTGACTTTCTCATGCATCAATTTGAGTTAATTTCTTCACTGACCTTCTCAATTAATTGCCTTTTTATCAAACTGTTAGGAGCAAAGGTATAATGTGCGGAATAGATACAAAAATCAAATTGCCTAGTATCTTATCTAATTTTCTTTTGTATAGTTTTGGCGTCTGTACTATTCTCGTTATTCAATTTTATATTTGTTTGTAGATTAAATGGAGAATCTCATTCAAGATGACTACGTTGTCGGGATTTTGGCAATTATTCTCGTGTCTTGGATTGTACGACAACGGAAAAAATAATCACGAGAGCATATTCACCGACTAGAATTTCCGACCGAAATAGATAATCTATGAATAGATATTTGCACACAACAATTAGCAAGCGTTTGTTTAGACGAATTATGTTTACAAAAATATTTTGTATTTTGATTTCTGATATGATAGTTAATTTTGTATGTTAGTTTATGATGTGAGGTAAACTTTGTAATATGTTGATTTTTATCATTAATGAGTATGTTATGTTTCTTTTTTATTTCTTTGAAAATTTAATTATCAATTATGTTTGAAATTTAATTATGTTTTATTTAGAAATTTAAATATGTTACAGTTAATAACAATAAATGTATAATTTACCAAACCCCCTTATATTGGACCCATCTTTATGAAATCTTCTCATGCCACATCATCACAATTATTTCAACCATTAGATTATGATATGTGGCAACATATGAACCATAGATTAATCTTTGATTTTGTGTGATTATGTTTTTTTTGTAGACATTTATGTGTCTCTTATTTTACACATAGTTTTAAACAATTTTAGAAGACCACATCATCTTACATTGATGATTTGTCAAAATATTATTTGTTAGCTTCATGTTGGACCAGTTGTATTTGATTTTGAATTTCTCACAATCCCGATCAATTGTGAATGCAAAAAGAATGTGAACAGTTTAAATATCTAACATTAATAAATTAATATATAATATCATAAAAAATAAATCAAATGTTCTTAGTATTTTTCTTAATACAATATATCTCCTTATATTGGACCCATCTTAACAAAATTTTCTCATGCCACATCATCACAATTATTATAACCCTCTTATATGGGTCAGCGACAGATAGACCGTTGTTGGATTTCGCATCGGATAGGAGGGCATCCTGAGGGTAGTTTGATTTTATCTGTTATGGCGTTGATTAATTCGTGCAATTAGAGCATCATGTGTGCTGTTTTTGGCATTTTGCCATGAAGAAAAAGCGGTCATGTTAATTGGTGGCCATGCATTAAAATTGTTGAACTGGTATCAATTCGGAGGCACCATATAGTGTCTCGTGTAAATATATGAACTGAACTGGTTCTGCCAGTTTATGTTTGTGGGAATGACTCAAGGAAGACCATAACTAAAAAAGGGTTGAACATATCTACCTAAATTGGCAGTAAAAAAGAGCAAAATTTGCAGTAAAATACATCTGGAATGATTGAAAAACAAATGCAATCAGAACTGTCTCTGTTGATTAGTCGGATTTGTTGATAAGTCCAAACCCGAAATAATAAATCAAGTTTAATTAGCCCAAATAAATTTGGGGTAAGTTATTCTAAAGATAGTAATTTAGAGAATAATTTTAGAGCAAGTTTTATTATAAGAAAATTAATTTAGGAAATAAGTTTTGGACAAGTTTTGTAATGCCTTGTAATGCAAGGATTAGTGAGCCTATAATTATAGCCTTAGATGTTTAGAAATTAATCACATTGAAAAGAATATATAAAATATCAATTAGAAAAGAAAGAGAAAGAGTTGTAATAGCCATTAGAATTAAAAGAGGGAGTTTTGTTTGTTAGAAATCTCTAGGGATGTTCAAATGGTTCGGTTTATTCGGATACCGAACCGAACCGGTTGAATTCGGTTTGATCGGTTTGGTTTTTCGATTTATTTGGTTCGGTTCGGTTCGAAAAATGATATTGTACGGTTTATTCGGTTCGGTTCGGTTTTGATGTTGTGAAAATCGGTAAACAAAACTGATCGAATAACACCTCATTTTTCATGAATTTTTTAATATGTTAATGTTAAATTATAAAAAAATGATATTATAGTTCTATAAAATAATATAATTGTATTTTATAATTGTATTTATATTTTTTGATAAATAAAATATAATTTATTTTTATTTTAAAATTATAATGTTTCTTATTCGGTTTAACCGAATAAACCGAAAAAGAATTTGATTTATTCGGTTCGGTTTTTAATCGGTTCGAAAGTTAAAACGGTTCGGATCGGTTTGAATTTAGTTTGGTTCAGTTTATATTTGTTTGACCTTATTCGGTTCGGTTGGAACCGAACCGACCGAATGACACCCCTAGAAATCTCTATTTCAATCCATATTTGAATCCCGTATTACCAACAAATTGGCATCAGAGCGATGGCGAGTTCTGGGAGTGTTTTTAGCCATATACCGTTACCGCGATTGACGAAGACGAATTACGAAGTATGGAGTATCCAGATGCGGGCGTTACTCGGTGCGCAAGATGTTTGGAAGATAGTTGAACCTGGCTACACGAAACCCGTTGCCGAAACGGAGTAGACGATAAACCAGTTGAAATCAATGAAAGAGAAACGAGTAAATGACAAGACCGCCCTGTACATGATGTACCAAGCTGTAGACGAGTCGGATTTCCACAAGATTGCCGCTGCAAGAACTTCTAAGGAAGCATGGGACACATTGGAGAGGGTGTTCAAGGGTGCCGACCGAGTGATGCAAGTGAGGCTTCAGACTTTGCGAGGCGAATTGGAGTCCATGAAGATAAAAGAATCGGAGAGAGTGTCTGATTATATCTCGCGTATACAAGCAGTGGCGAATCAGTTAAAGGGCAACAGAGAAGCTCTAACCGACGCAAGAGTTGTTGAGAAGATTCTACGGCCTCTGACCGAGAAGTTCGAAAACGTGGTGTGCGCTATTGAAGAGTCGAAAGATTTAGATCAAATGACCGTTGATGAACTGACGGGTTCACTCGAGGCACACAAGCAGCGAAAGAAAAAGAAGGAGAACGAGTCACACCAAGAGGCTCTGCTAGTAAAGGCGACCATAGATGAATACAAGACGATGTACGCTGAGAACAATCGAGGAAGAGAACGCGGCCGAGGAGGTCGATTTGGTGGTCAAGGCAGAGGCGGAAACTATAATTTCGAAGCAAATAAGCAACCAAATCAGCAAAATTGGCGCGTCCGAGGACGAAGTCGTGGACGAGGAGACTGGTCGAGTCGGTCAAGTATCGAGTGTTACAACTGCGAATGAGTGCTGGTCCGAGAAAAAGATAAAAGAAAATGCCAACCTAGTAGAGAAGGAGGCAAATGATGGTGTTCTCATGATGGCTCACAAAGACACCACATCAGAGAGCGATACGATATGGTACCTCGACACCGGCGCAAGCAACCACATGTGCGGGAACAAACACCTTTTCATAGAGATGACGGAGATAGACGATGGGAACGTGTCATTTGGAGACGCTTCAAAGGTCCAAGTGAAGGGCAGAGGTAAAATTTGATTCTATCAGAAGGATGGTAAAGAAGGACATATCGAAAATGTCTATTACGTGTCCGAGATGAAGAACAACATAATCAACATGGGACAACTATTGGAGAGAGGACACTCGGTCTTCATGAAAGATCGAACGATGCAGCTGAAGTACAAGGGAGGTCGATTAATTGCGCGTGTTGAGATGACGAAGAATCGAATGATCAAGCTCAACCTGAGAAGTGTGCAGAGAATGTGCTTACGATTCGACATGAAAGATAAAGATTGGCTCTGGCATTTGCGTTTTGGACACTTGCACTATGGAGGCCTGCGAGAGTTGGCGAAAAAGGACAAGGTGCACGGTCTGCCAGATATGGACTACACGAGCACATTTTGTGAAGGTTGCGTACTCGATAAACATGCAAGAGCCCCATTTCAGAAGAAGGCGAAATATGAAGCAGCACGTCCTCTCGAGCTGGTGCATACCAATATTTGTGGATCAATCACACCGAAATCTTTCAGTGAGAAAGGATAATTTATTATATTCATTGATGATTACACTAGGAGGACCTGTGTTTATTTTTTGAAGGAAAAATCTGAGGCATTCGAAGTGTTCAAAAGGTTCAAGGTGCTTGTCGAGAAAATGACCGGACAATATATCAAAGCTTTGCAATCAAATAAAGGCGGTGAGTACACGTCAACCGCGTTTACGAGCTTTTGTGAGGAGCAAGGGATTAAGAGATTTTTGGCTGCGCCGTACTCGCCTCGGCAAAATGGTGTAGCCGAGAGAAAGAACCGGACCATTCTCGACATGGTTCGGTCGATGTTGAAGAGCAAAGGAGTGCCAAATATTTTTTAAGCTGAGGCGGTGCAATGTGCGGTGTATGTGCAAAATCGATGTCCTCATGCGAAATTAGGCGAGAAAACACCTCAAGAAGCTTGGAGCAGTAAAAAACCGACAGTGTCACATTTCAAGGTGTTCGGAAGTGTGGCCTATGCACATGTACCATATCAAAGGAGGGCGGAGCTCGATGATAAAAACAAGAAGTTCGTGTTCATTGGATATGACGAGAAAACAAAGGCATACAAGTTGTACGACCCGATTGAAAGAAAGGTTGTGGTGAGTCGAGATGTTCATGTGAATGAGAAGAGCGCATAGGACTGGAATACGAAGTGTGAGATGGAAGATGAGGAGGCCGAGTCAAACGAGTCCGAGAAAGAAGAATCCTCAGTTGTCGTACCAACTAGTCCCGTAGTACCTGATGATGAATACGAGCCGAGACAGACACGCACGAGGAGCCTACAAGAACTGTACGATGCAACTAGTGAGATACATCTTGTTTGTCTTTTTGCAGATGCGGAAATTTTTCCGTTGAAGAAGCTATGAGAAACAAGAAATGACAAACCGCAATGGATGAAGAGATTGTGGCTATCGAGAAAAACAAGACATGGGACTTGGTCGAATTACCAGAACGATGCAGACCCATAGGAGTCAAGTGGGTGTACAAGAAGAATAATTTTTTTTTAAGACGATGATCGGGATGAAGAACATGCTTGAGTTTAAGGGAAAAATTTGTTGATAAGCCCAAGCCCGAAATAATAAATCAAGTTTAATTAGTCCAAATAAGTTTTGGGAAAGTTATTCTAAGAAAGTAATTTAGGAAATAATTTTAGAGCTAGTTTTCTTATAAGAAAATTAATTTAGGAAATAAGTTTTGGGCAAGTTTTGTAATGCCTTGTAATGCAAGGATTGGTGAGCTTGTTTAACAATTAATCATATTGAAAAAAAGTATATAAAATATCAATTAGAAACGAAATAGAAAAAGTTGTAAGAACATAATAGAATTAAAAGAGAGAGTTTTGTTTATTAGAAATCTCTATTTGAATCCCGTATTACCAACAGGCTTGGATGAGTGTTTTGGCTTGGATTGAGATGCTAATTTGATTGAAATACAAGAAAAATATAGCAAAAAATACGTACCTATAAAATGTAAATGGAGATATTTCTAATGTCTAAGAACGGGATGGATGTGTGCAGGGGCGGATCCAGGATCCATATATAGGGGGGGCCGGATTTTATAGGGGGTCCGAAATAAAAAATAAATCAAAATATGTGTGGGAATAGTGTGTGAGAGGGGATAAACTATAAAGCATGGAGAGATTCAAAATTTGAATTATCGATCCTGCCGTCGTCCACGTATAACATCCTGTCGGAAACTCAAGGAGATCGTAAGAAGTGACTGGCAGGGCGGGGCGTGGACAGACGTGAGTAAGTTACTTTCTTGTTAATCTGCCCGGTCCGTCAACTGGGCATTGTCTGCCATGCGGATTGACATGTGATGAGCTGGAAATGACATCATGCATGATGGCATCACGAAGTTTGTGTGGAGTTTCAGGAGCCATCATATAACTTTCCATTATATATATACACACACGAGTTTCAGAAACATCATATAAATTCCTATTATAAAATAAGTCTCTCTCTCTGTATATATATATATATATAATACACGAGTTTCGGGAGCATCATATAACCATTATATATTAAGTCACATGGTCATTAAAGAAAAAGAGAGATATATATAAATGGATATAGATAGGGACTATGGATGTTAACGAGATAGGACGGTACGGGTAAGCCTTCTCCATACGCATTTTTGGATTTTCGAATATTATTCGTATCCGAACCCGAAATTATCATGGGTAAATAACTTTTTCCGTATCCGAACCCGCGAGTATTACCCGTTACTTAAAACAAAAAACTTGTTGTCCACACAAAAATATCCAAAAAATATTTTATAAATACATAAATCATAAAACAAACAATATGTTCACATACATTAAAAATTCATATATTACAAATAATTAAATTATAAAACATCCAAAATGTTCAAATTATCAAATATTTTTTCGGATACAGGTTCGGATTACTCACGGGACGGGTAGTTTTTTTTAGTAGTATCCGATCCGCAAATATACTTTTGGATATTGCAATTCCGTTAGGATTGGTTACTCGTGGGTTCAAATTTTACACATCATCCTACAGGAACAGAGAAAAGGAAACATGCAGGAGATGAGGAATTCTAACTCTGCAGTAGTCTTGACCATGTGGAATACTAAAACGTGGAGCCAATTAACACAACAATAAAACCTGAAACATTTGCACGACACCAGCAAATGGAAGTGGAACGAATGAAATATATATATATATATATATATATATATGAACATAGGATCACCTATGTTGCACGGATACGGATACGGGTATCGTATCCGACACGATACGAATACGGCGATACGACAATTTTTAAAAAATATAGGATACGATACCTCTATTATATATAATATTTTATTAATTTATTAATTACAATTTATATATTTAATATTTTTATGTATTATATATTTGACATAATGCTAAAATTTTATTTTTACAAAAATAACTTCATATTAAATAAATGTTTATTATATTTAATTATATACTTATATGTATTACTTGTTTATTTCGATTTAAACTTTTTATCTTTATTTCTCAAGTATGTGCATATATATATATATATATCAGTGTTTTAAATTGCGGCGATATTGCGGATATTGCGGGCTGAGATTTAGAATCGCTATATCACAATGAAGTATTGGGAAAATGTCGTTTTTTGAGAAATTGCGGATATTGCGGCGAGATTGCGGCGAAATATCGGTAATATTGTGGCCATATCGGGTCAATTGCGGATAATATTCAAATCGTTGTAATTTTCTCATCTTTCCACCAAATTACATGAAATTTATATCGAAATCGCTCGTCTCGACGAGAGGAATGCAATGATGGGCTTGAATTTGTGAAATTTTGTCTTTTATCCTGAATTAAACACAAAATACACGTTAAAGTAATTTTATCGAGAATTATTTAATATAAATATTATAACATAAATTTTGTGATTATTTAATACTTAGTTTCCATGTTTTATTATCAAAATATTTGATAAAATATGCTCATAACATATATAACTTCTAAAATGTGCCATTTTCATCTATAAATGTATGAATTTAGTAATTTTCATTGTATTTCATTGATGTTTCGATTTAAAATTTAAGTTATAGTGTTTTGATATTTTTAGGATGTCGACAAAAAATTCTTCAACAAAATACAATTCCAAAGATCCCGTATAATTGTCATTTTAATGGAAATTTTATGATCAACTTTTATTTACACTGAAAATGTTCCTGGACAATCAACTTTTTTATTCTTTTTAGAAGAAAATTATGAAGAAAATTTTACGATATTAATGGTGATAAAAAATATTGTGAAAAATATATTTAAACAAACTATTATTTTTACATAATTTAGTATCGCAACGACTGTCCGCAATAAGGTCATTGCGCCGCAATTGCGCCCGCAAACGCAATCCGCTGCAAAAAAGACCCGACCGCAATGAACCGTAATATCGCAATTTAAAACATTGATATATATACATATATACGTTAGAAGTATCAGACAAGTATTCGGTAGTATCCGAAAATTATCCGTTATTATTTTGAAATAAAATATTCGGATACGCCACGTGGAATATCCGATACGTATCTGACGAGTATCAGTATCCGATACGACTTGATTTTTGAAGTATCCGCGTAACATAGAAATCACATAAGTTAATTACAGAAATGATGTCGAATTACTTTTTTGGTAATAATTAAAGGTGGGGCCTACCTATATTGGTATTATATTAACCTCTTCGGTGGTATTTATGTGGATGTAGACTTTGTGTGTATATATATATATATATATATATATATATATATATATATATATATATATATGGGCAGTGATGCACTTCCTCCAACTCTCCCCCACACTTCTTGATGTGTCATTGTAACGCTTAACACCACTATGGTTTAACATCTGAATTATGATTTAACATCTTAATTTATAGTTTAACATCATAATGAAGATGTTAAACTACAAATTAAGGTGTTAAATCATAATTAAGATGTTAAATTTGAAGGTGTTAAGCCTTATGCCAACACATCAAGATGTGTGGGGAGGGTAAGTGGGGAGGTCCAACTTTTTCCTATATATATTATATATATATAGATAGATAGATAGATAGATAGAGAGATAGAGAGAGAGAGAGAGAGAGAGAGAGAGAGAGAGAGAGAGAGAGAGAGAGAGTTTGGTTACTTGGTGTCTTCCTTTGTTTCTTGATTTCACGTGTCGTTCATTTCTAGGGAGAACAAAAATGGTGGCAAATGAGGAGCCATTGTTGAAGAAGATATACTACGAGAATTGTCCAGGTTGTGTTCAAGATCAGAAAAATGAGAGACGGAAGGGTATTCCTTATCGGGAATTTCTCTATGTTTGGATCGTCACCCTTTCCTCTGGTATGTTCTGAATTATAATTTATTCTTTTTCTAATTTGTGCTGATCAAGAATTGAAATTTCTTATTTTTTTAAGACTTAATTTTCCTAAAAATAGGAGGTCTTAATTAACTGAACAAATAGGGAAAAAATGGTTTTGTTAAAGGATTTTTTTATATTCGGTCAATTTTGGCTTTAAATAGTGCTCATTGTTCTGAAAATTCCCAAATTACTCTTTTTCAAGGGCTATCATAGAATTCTCCTTTTCAGAATTGTTTATTTGTATCAATGACGATTAATATGGTTTTTTTAACACAAGTAGTTAGTTTCAGTGGTAAATTTGTTTGGGTAAAACTTGTGTCACCTTAGTGGTTCACTTGTTAGCAAAAAAATGATTAGGAAGGAGAATGTTTTTAATGAGATCAATGCAAGCATGGCTGCATGAGGTTCTATTCCTAGTTAATGTAAAAAATAAATATATTTTTTCTATCGATAAGATTTTATTGGTTTCTGTCAGTATTTATTCACAACAGGCCATGCCATTAATTGTTTTTTTGTGTGTCATTTGATCTCTGTACCATTTGCGAATTCAGATTTGCACAAGTTTGATTAATTGTGTGTATTTCCTGATCCCTCCCTCTCTATAAAATTGATTTAAATTAACAAACTAACAAAGTATTACATGAGTAGATAATATAATGCCTAATGAACTTAATTTTTTCTTTATTTTTTAATGTTCCGTTAAATTGTTTTTTCTATACAGGTCTTCCAATAGCGTCTTTGTTTCCCTACTTATACTTCATGGTACATGCTACTGAGTTATTTTTCGAATTTTCTTTTTTTCATATGCGGCACGGCATATTTGATTAATCATTTTCACGTTATTTCTAAATAGGTCAGTGATTTGAATATTGCAAAAAACGAAGAAGATATTGGATTTTATGCTGGTTTTATTGGTAAGTCATACCGGTACTCGTACAGACTGTATCGAGTATATATGTAACGTAACTTTATATAATTTTTAAAATATACCATTAATTTTTTTTATTTTTAATTTTAGGTGCTTCATATATGTTTGGAAGGGCTCTAACTTCGACATTTTGGGGAATAATAGCAGATAAATACGGAAGGAGGCCTGTCATTATTATTGGAGTTTTTTCAGTGTTCGTTACGCTTACCTCCTCATTTCTTGCATAATTTTGTTATTGCATAAATATCCTACAATTACTATTATTTGCAGTACTTTCCCAATTTGGCAATCTTTTATGGTGTGATCTTTCAGAAATAAATTTTGGGTGTTTTCTAATTTTTGATATTATCATTTCAGGATTATATTAAATACCCTGTTTGGACTTAGTGTTAATTATCCGATGGCGATCATTACAAGATTCCTTCTCGGTTCTTTAAATGGTTTACTTGGTACAATAAAGGTATAATTTATGCTCAATAAATAATCAAAAAATATTATAAATAAAATTAAAACAATATGAGCTGATGTTTATCCCTTTATTTACAACTTTTCGTTAAAAATCTGAACACTTCGATTTTGCAGGCATATTCTGTTGAAGTATCCAATAAAGAACACCATGCTCTTGCTTTATCACTGGTATAGGGTTTTATATGGAATATACTTAATTAATTTATAATCTTCTTAAAATTTTATTTTTGTCATTATTTCGTTATTGCTGGATTTATATTTTGTAGGTCAGCATGGCATGGGGTTTAAGTCTCGTAATTGGACCAGCCATAGGAGGCTATTTGGCTCAGGTAATTATAATTAATTATTTAAATTCATTTTTTGTATCATATTCTTAAACTTTAATTATACAAATTCATGATTTTATTTATTACATGAATGTGTCCTAATGCCAATGGGTCCATAACCTTCTCCATTTATTATAAGAAGAAAAAAAAATGAATGTGTCCTAATGGTTTATATTCGCTTCTAATAGCCAGCAGAGAAGTATCCGACTATATTTTCTCAGAATTCAATCTTTGGAAGGTAAATATCTATTTTCGTAACCAATTTTATTGCACTTTCAGATTTTTCAAATTTACTGAATAACCACTTTTTATTCGAATATATAATTTCAGTTTTCCATATTTCTTGCCATGCCTAGTTATATCATGTTTCGCTGTTGGTGTCTTAATAAGCTGCTGCATATGGTTACCGGTATATAAAGTCACATATTTTATATCAAAAGCACTTAAAAATTTAAAATCACGTATATTTTTTATTTTTTTTATAATTGCTAATACAATTGTGTCGAACAGGAGACATTGCATAATCATAATTTGAATGGAAAGGTAGAAGCCTTAGAGGCTTCACCAGATCATATTAAGAATAATATTATTAATAATGACGAAGAAATCGACGTGCCGCCAACTAAACCAAGCCTGTTTAAGAATTGGCCACTAATGTCCTCCATTATCCTCTACTGCGTCTTTTCTCTTCACAACACGGCCTATGTTGAGGTATATAATAATAATTTTCAAAAAGTTTGAGAAATTTTCGATTTAGCACCAAACATAAGTTAGTAAATAACATTATTAATAATTCTTGAAAACATGTGATTATCTAATATTAAACAAATTATAACAGATATTATCGTTATGGGCCGTGAGTGACAAGAGTTACGGTGGACTCAGCTTTTCATCTGAACAAGTCGGCGAAGTCCTTGCAATATCTGGTAATATTTTTTATGCAAGTACTGGCAAATCGAATTCCATTAATTAAATACTAAAAACTCATAGTTTCAATATTAAATATTATTTTCCACAATTTTTGTTTCAGGTTTCAGTCTGTTGGTATTCCAATTGTTTATTTACCATCGATTCGCAAAGCTCACCGGACCTATCCTTTCTGCCCGTATCGGAGCAGTATGAAAAATAATAAACATTACTTTCTTGAGATCATAATTTTTTTTTTTCTATTCTATGTGTGAACATCACTCATCAATTTTATATTTATTATTTTCAGATTTTAACCATACCGTTACTTTTTGGTTATCCATTCATGACCTACCTGTCTGGGATAAAACTTACTATAGCTCTGAACTGTGCATCTGTACTCATGAACATTCTCTTCGTGAGTACATTTTTTATAAAAATCTAATGATATTTTATCATTTTGCGACGGTATTTATTTAATTTGGTTTTAATTTGATTCAATCAAGACGACCATAACCACGGGCACATTCGTACTACAAAATAATGCTGTGGTTAGTACCAACTCGTTTTTTACTAAATTTGTATTTTAATTTCAAATTAATTTATAGATTTACTTGTAAATTAGTACTAATTATGTTATTAATTAATTTATTATAGCCTCAAGACCAAAGAGGAGTGGCAAATGGACTGTCTATGACGGGTATGTCGATTTGCAGTGCAATTGCACCGGCTGCGGGCGGTATCATGTGCGTTTCCAATTTTCAATTTGCCAATAATATTATTAGTATTAGATTTTTTTTTCAATTATTTGATTTATGCTTGTAGATTCTCATGGGCTCAAAAGCATCAACATTCTTTCTTCTTTCCAGGTACAATTAAATATAATTTCAATTTTAATTCTTACAATAAATTCCTTCAGAAAATAACACTTATTCAAATATACTTAGATATCATTATTATCTTTGTAAATTACCATCATGTGTTGAATTTGACAGGGGATCAAATGGTGTTCTTTGTTTTGAATGTGGTGGCGTTTGTCGGGGTGATTTTAACATTTAAACCTTTTTTGGGGGTCCCAAGCAAAATATAGACTCGTTTATCTCTTGTCACGTCATGTTCTTTCAATTATATTTGTACTTTGATTATTTTGTAATTGCAATGCAAAGGTGAAATTTAAGTGGTGGAAAGGGTATTTTTCTTAGCAGTTTATTCTCTGTAAAAGATGAGGTTTTGGTAGTATGTAAAATAAAATTTTGTTACAAACACGAATCGATTCAATATAATCAATGTTTGAACTGTTTATTAAGATTTAATATCAAGAGTCTACAAATGTACAAAACAACGAAGTATTTGTCTCTGCTGTGAATCATTACTAAGTTTTTTTCATCACTAATTTTGTGCCTAACATCCGACCATAATTGTGCAATTTTCTAATTTTGTTTCATAACTTAAGTTTTTTCTCCACCTTCTTTATTCTCTCAATAGGTGTTTGCTTTCACTGATCATGATATGGTCAAGTGATATTTTCTTTCTAGGAATAGATGATCGCGAAACTTGCAACTATTGTTGTGCCGCTATCCTCGCTTTTGTTGGTTATCTGATGTAAGTAATTTGTTTAAGACGTAGAGTCGGAGGAATATTTTCTCCTTAAATGGTGTCAATTGTTATGTACTCGAAATTTTTCCAAAAGATCATATATTTTTTGGATGGAAAATGTTGTACGTACCCCTGATTTCCCCCACCACTCTTGATGTGCTGGCACCAGCGTTCAATCATAGAATAAGTGGTAATCCATGTTCAAGAAAAATACAATGATGATGGTGTTAAGCGTTAAGCGTCTAACAGTGTACGGTCTTCAAATCACATGTCAGTGTACAGTGTCAGAGCATGGTTTAGCCTCATTTTTTGTGCCAACATCCTTATCTCTCTCTTTCTCTCTCTCTCTCTCTCTCTCTCTCTCTCTCCCATATTTCCCTCTTCACTTTCTTCTTGCTCTTTTTAAAATTTTTTTTTTTTTTCTATAGCAGCCATGGTCACAAGCATGAACCATGCATTTCTCTACCAAAGTGTTTGACGACGAGCGCCTCTGTCAGTGTTGACTAGCATTTTTCAGTGTTCGCTCATGAAGAAACTTCACATGAGTTTTCAGTGTTCGACCTAGTAGATTCAGCTTTTTCTATTATTTTTCATCTTCTATTAACTCTGTTTTTTGTGTTTTTAGATGTACTTTTTGCGTTATTTTTTATTTCAAACCATATGTTTCAATGTAAGAATCACTACTGTTAAATGATTGGAAAATGTGTTAATTTCATTATTGGTGTCAATTCAGCTACTGTTAAAAATCATTAATATTAAACCTAGTAGATTCAGTTTTTTTCAGTGTTCGCTCATGTGTTTTTTACGTTATTTCACTGTTTACGGGTGTCGATTCATACTGGAATGAAGTTTCAGTGTCCAATTTTAGTCAATTTCATTATTTACTACTGTTAATTCATACTGGAATCAATTTTCGGTATCCAATTTAAATTGATTTCACTGTCTACCAATGTCAGTTCATGTTAATCCTTAATCCAACATAATTGCTTCATGTTAATCCTTAAGATCATGTAAATCAATTTATGTTAATCCTTAAGTTCACCATAAAATAACTAAGTTCACGTGAATTTCCAGTGTCAATCCTTATAAATTAGTTTTTTTTGACAGGAATTATTAGATGATTTGTAGTCATTTTTTTAACAATAGTTTGCTTTAATGTTCTTTTTGTTCATATTTTTTTGAAATTTGGTTTTTGTGAATGATGTTTGTAACAATTATGTCTTTGATTTGTTGTGTATATTAATTGTTGGATATCGATTTCCAGTGTCAAGTCTTATAAGTTAATAATTTTTGACAGGAATTATTAGATGATTTGTAATAATTTTTAATAATAATTATGCTTTGATGTTCATTTTGTTCATACTTATTTGGAATTTGTTATTTGTGAATAATATTTGTAATAATTATGTATTTTGTTGTGTCTATTAATTGTTGGATATCGATTTCAAATGTCAAGTCTTATAAAATAATTCTATTAGACATAAATTTGTTATTTGTTGTGTTTAGATTTCAAATGTCAAGTTCACAAAATAATTTTGCAATGAAAATAGTTCAACAATTTTTGCAATGATAAATATTACAATATAATTACTAATTAACAGTTAATTTTAGGGGTTAATATGAAGGAAATACAGTTTCGGATCAACCGTAAAATGTACACAAGGATAAACGAACGTACGCGTTCATGGGCATAAATAATGTGTATATTAGATGCACATATGTGTATTGGATATACATAGTTAAATTGATAAGAAACGGTTTTATTAAGAAAACCAGAAAATTCAGTTTAAGCAGTTTTAGTAAAACAGGCATAACGTTCAGTGGGTAACTCCAATTTTAATGGTTCAAATTGGGTTAGATATATAATGAGATTATCTAGAACTTTCATATAGAAATAGTTTTCATTTGAGCGAAGTATCAGTGTCATTTTAATGGAATACCGAAAGGGTGCGACTGTTTGACATACAGTTAGTAAAACGTCCGTAACGTTCGCATCCGAACTCGAATTGGGCCAGCCCAAATTGGGTTGGAAATATAATAAGATTATCTACAACTTTGGTCAATGTTCAAAGTCGGTTGGGACGATTTAATATTTTCGTTTCAACAGAATACTGAAAGGGTGTCTGCAGTCTTCTGTGTGAAAGGGTGTATATTGGATATACATGCCTTTTGACCCATCCTTATCCTATGTGATATAAATAGGATGTTTCTCTCTCTCTCTGGACCAGATCATTCAGATGAATCTATGGTATTATTCAGAATATTCCAGAAATATAGAGAGACATCTTTCTAGAAAGCGAAAGAGTGCGAAGAGAGAAAACTGAGAAAAAGAGTTTTTCTCGGTGTAGAGAATTGATCTAATCAAGCAAGTTCGCCGGTGCATCGTCTAGACAGTTGCATCCGCGACCGACGAACTCCGACTCACGGTGGATACAAGTAGAGGAGCGACACTTGTGGCTCTCCGATTGTGATCAAACCGAAGGAGCAAAACTGTGGGCTGTGAAAGAGTGTGGACGTGGGACGCACGAAAGACAACCGGAGGCGTGTCAAGATGGAGGGAGACGTGTGGTATGGGACACACGGGCTAGTCACCAACGTGACACCGGAGAAGGAAAGGATGCGAGCGATCAACCCGTCGTGCGTGATCAATTTCACGCTGGTAATCGTCTATCCTTCTATTGCATCGTACCATCAAAGTCATGGCGTGATCTTGGATTTTGGGAACCGGACCGGGCCTTCATATCCGCTGCGCGGGCCCGGGGATGGGTGAATTCCCAACATAATATGTAAAAAATTAAGAATACCAATTAACGGTGAACATAATTACTAGTTAACAGTGAACTAAAAATGTGTGAACCCAATTAAAAGTGAAAATTTTGAAATACCAGTTAATTGTTAAATGTTTGAAATACCAGTCAAAATTAACACGGTAAAAAATTCATATAAAAAACCAATAGAAAATGAAATATTTTAAATACTAGTTAATATTGAAATTTTTGAAATACCATTCATAATTAACAGGGTAAATAATTCAAACACTAGTTCAAATTGCAGTTCAAAAAACAAATTAAAAGTGAAATGTTTGAAATAACAGTTAACAGTGAAATGTTTGAAATAACAATCAAAATTAACAGTGTAAAAAATTCAAATACTAGTTCAAAATTCGGTTAAAAAATCCAATTAAAAGTGAAATATTTGAAATACCAGTTAACAGTGAAATGTTTGAAATACCAGTCAAAATTAACAGTGTAAACAATTGAAATACTAGTTCAAAATCCAGTTCAGAAAATCAGTTAACATCGAAATGTTTGAAATAGCAGTTAACAGTGAAATGTTTGAAATACCAGTCGAAATTAACATTGTGAAAAATGCAAATACTAGTTCAAAATTCAGTCCAATAAACCAGTTAACCGCGAAATGTTTGAAATAACAGTTAACAATGAAATGTTCGAAATACCAGTCAAAACTAACAGTGTAAAAAATTCAAATACTAGTTCAAAATCCAGTTCAAATTTTTTTTTAAAAGTCTCTGCTATCAACAAATTCTTGCTATCAAAAAATTAGTTTCAATACTAGTGCAAATTAGTGTTGAAAATATCTTTTCAAATGATTCAATTATCACTAAATCAACAAATAAAACATCAATACTAATAATAAAAATGTGGGAATGAATCTCAAGTCAACAAATACAAAATCAGGCATTACTATTTCATAATGATATTCTCTGCTAACAATTAACAGAAATATTAACAAAAAAAATTAACAGCGAACAACTCAATTCAACAGTGAACAGTGAACAACAATAATGAACATTGAAAATGAACAATGAATAACAAGAATGAATGGAGGGGAGGGGGGAGGAGGGGAGGGTTCGATCATATTTTATAGGGGTACTCAAATTTTTGAATTTCAAATTTTTTTCAATTTCCCCCCAACCAGTGTTCACTGTTAAAAGTCAGCAACAGTCATTAATGACATTAAATGAGCTTCTACAAGATAGCAGTTAACACTGCACAAATGATTATAAATTTTGACAATGAACAGTAATAAATGTAAAATCTTAATTATAAACAAGGTTTGACACACGGGCCTGTTAAATGTTAGCCCATAATTTTCTCCAAAGCCTTAAAGGAATAAAAAAAAAACCTATATGATTTAACGGACCACCTTTCCAGCACATCAATGATGCTGGGGGATAGATCAAGGGGAGGTGCATCACTGCTCTTTTTGGATATACTAAAAAAAATCTTATTTTCTTAGGTGATAGAATTGGGGATGGAATTTGGCTACTTTGGATAGACACTGCACCAAATCTCAGTCCAGTCAAAATAAATATAGAATTGATACTACGAAATAGACAAGTTGTCCACAAAAATTTGATATTTGTTTAGATCTTTGTTTTTAGCTGTATTTTTATGTTTGATGTGAAATAGCTATGTGTACTGTCAATGTCTTTCAAAAAAATTATGAGACAAGTAATAATGCAGACTGTGAGACAAAACTTAGGGATTTCCACGAAGGATACAAAAAAACAAACATCGGTTCCATAATATATTATCGAGTTAAAAATAAATATAATCGTAACAAAAATATTAAATATCTTAATTTTTTTTGTAATTTATTAATATAACAATAACAATTATCTTTATTGTGAAAGATTGTGAGTTTAAATTCTTAAAATTTAGAAATTTAGAATTTTTTTTTTGAAATAGAATGAAAATATAAGAAATTTTGGTTTAGACGAGATTTGAAGTTGGATCTATAAGAAAAATCTATAATATTAATCAATAAACCACATAATCATATGTGAATATATACGTTTGTCTCGCTTAATAAATTGGTTATGTTTCAAAATAATTTTATTACAGACATCATTTTGTTGATGGTGTCGGGTTCTAACAACTTTGAGGCGGCTATGTTTCCTAGTATTTTTTTTTTGTTGAACTTCTTCCATAAAATCGAAAAAAGATTATTATAGCACGTACGAATATTAACTACTGCATATTTTCTCCTTAAATGGTGTCAATTGTTATGTACTCGCAAATTTTCAAAAAGATCATATTTTTTTGGATATACTAAAAACAATCTTATTTTTTTGGAAACTCCAAAAAACCCTATTTACCAAATTTTTTATTTTCAAATACACCCCTATAGGATTAAAACTAACCATGGTTGGTGTTAAAAAAAATTGAACAAAACACCCTTCTATTTTCATATGCAGTAATTAAAAAAATATTTTTGTTATTTTTCATTAATTTTATTAGTTTCAAGCATTGTTTTAAATTGCGATATAGCGGTTCATTGCACTTGGAATGTAATTTACATATGATCACCGATATTGCGCGATATTACGGTGATATTGCGGCGCTATTTCGTACGTTGCGGTATAGCGTTTTAAAAATATTTATTGCGATTTGCGTTATGGCGGCGCTATTGCGCCGCTATTTAAATCACTGGTTTTGAGAATATTCAAAAAAAAAAATTAACATGTAGTGATTTCACAAAAATAAATTATTAAATGTTGTCTTTGTATAATTTCAATATTTCATTTATTATTCATGAAAAACTAACATCGGATAATAATACAATAAACATCTTTAAAATATATTGATAGAAAAATATTTCTTTAAACATCTAGTTTTTTTTTATTTTCGTTCTTCTTTTATGTATTTTTTTAATAGTTTCATGATATTTTAATTTTTACTTATTTGCAAGGTGTTATTTTAATATTTTTGTTCATTTTATTATTATTTTATGTTAATTTTTCAGGAAAAAAAATATAAAAATCAAATATATATAATGTATGGAATATTAAAATTATACAAATGTAACATGTGATAGTTATTTTTTTTTAATTATTATAAAATAAAAAAATATTTTTTTAGTTACTACATATGTAAATAGAATGATATTGTTGTTCATAAATATTTTTTAACACTATCCATGGTTACTTTTAACCCCATATGTGGGTATTTTAAAATAAAGTTTGGTAGATGAATTTTTTGGAGTTACCAAAAAGATAGGGAGTTTTTTAGAATATTCAAAAAATAGGAGTTTTTTAAAATTTACCTTAAGTATTTATGCATCAGTTTACTCGAATTATAAGTTCTTGTCGGTCAGTTCTTTATATGCTGAAACACAATAAGAAATTTTTTGCGCATAACTTAAATATTTAAAATATGAATTTAAGCACTATAAAACAATTAGTTTGTATATTAATTGTTACATATTTATATTATCGTTGAAAAATACTTAACTACTTGTTTGGGAGTTAATTTCAGGTGTAAACAGGGGAATTGCGCAAATCCAAGGGCATAGCTGGATTCATGTCCTTTTTCCGATCAATTTGGTAGATAAGATCGTAACTTTCGGATTAAGGATGAGAGAGGAAATGAGCAAGAAACTAAAGGGGTAAAAACTAACTCACTCCACGAAAATCCAGCAGCCTACAGTCCATTACCCTCAACTATCCCCACTCTCCTCACACTTCCTTCATGACCAACTACCTCACTATCGGCACATCTCAATTTGGACCAATGAGAAGGTTCCAAGAGTGCTATATAAACCCACCCAAGCTGCCACAAGGATTACCCACTTATATTACTTCAATCACCCCAACACTCTTTTTTTGTCAATCACCTCTCCTCTCAAGAAGCTACAAGGATCTCAATTCCCGCTTCAACTCCGTGGTTTCCCTCTCAAAAAGCGACAAGGATCTCAATCCCTGCTTCAACTCTGTGGTTCCCCTCTCAAGAAGCGACAATGATCTCAATGCCTGCTTCAACTCCGTGGTTTCCCTCATAAGAAGCGACAAGGTTCTCAATCCCTGCTTCAACTCCGTGGTTCCCCTCTCAAGAAGCGACAAGGATCTCAATTCCTGCTTCAACTCCGTGGTTATCCTCTCAAGAAGCGATAAGGATCTCAATCCCTGCTTCAAATTCACCAGTTTCACCTCCTACACGAAGCTACCAGGAACTCTCCCCTCGCTTCGACTTTGCGGGTCCCCTCTCAGGAAGTTACAAGGAGCTCACTCTACGCTTCAAGAAAGCTCCAAGAATTGTATCTAGGTATTTTATTTTAGTTTTCTTGAAATTGTAATCTTGTTAACTCTTGTTGATCTTTATTTAATTGAGATTTCCATCCTTTTCTCTATTATCTGTATTTCTATGTTAAGAAACTTTGATTTGACATAATTTCTAGATCGTTTTTGTAATTTCAATCATAATCAATCTAGATCTATAAAAAATTAAGTCAAAAATATGTCTATGTTCACCAAGATCTCCTATTTAATTCGCCTTAAGTAGATTTTTAAATTCATCTGACAGTTTATTTATTAAGAAATTTCCAATGATTTAATTCACTATTTTACATAACTTCTTCTGTTCGAACGGAGTTCTTTTTGTGTTCGAACGGAAGTACACGAGTCATAAATCAAAGTAAAGACATAACTTCTTCCGTTGGAACGGAACCCTTCTTACGTTCGAACAAAGCATTCTCTGCCTTATTAAATTGTTTCAATCTCTTCTTCGAAATTTTAGATTAAATAAATGCAACTAATATCCTTGTGGTATGATTTCTTTCTAGTCACTATACATATTTGGTATTTTCAGGGCCGGTCCTAAGTTTTTGGTGACCTGAGGCCATTTTAGAAAAGGACCCCAAATCTCTCTTGATCATGTCTATTTCATCGCAACATAATTTAAATTGGTTATATTTTTCATTTTTTTAATCTAGTAAAAAAAAGAAAATTAAAAAATATAACTAAAAATATCTATTCAGAAACTTAATCATGTATTTGAACTTGTTTATATTTTTCTTAATAGGACTCAGAGATACATCATTCTAAATTTCATCCTTGACGAGTCAATTCTTATCTATCTCATCCTTGACGAGTCAATTCTTATCTTATCATTCTAAAAATTGATAGATACGAGGAGGCGAGTTCCAGTTCGGTTTGGAATTCGACTCGAGCTAGCTCGACTCGATTCGTTTATTATTAAGATTCGAGTTAAAAACTCTAGTCCGGAATTTTGTTAAACAAGAAAAGAAATGAGAGAGAGTGCATCGGTATGTGTGCAAAGGCCATGGGAGAAGAAAGGAAAGCTCCAAGATTTAGACATTGGAGAGGGATGGAAGCAAATCTAAAGAGGGATTAAAGTCTTCTCCCACCCTTTCTCTCCCTACTTGAAAAATAAAAGATAACATATCTTCTCTCACAAACACCACTTCCATCCCCACTTTCAAAACCAAGCACAAAATCCATCATTTTCAAAACTCGAAATATCCCCAAAAAGAAACAATGGTGAAAGGGATATAGCAAGTGGTTATACACACAATGCCAATCATAGTTACCAAACTCAGAAAAATAGGAGAACTCAAACCATCATGAGACAAACAACTCAACAATGGAGGCTAATAAACAAAAATTTGCAACAAACCCAAAATTCCGCCATTAATGAAAGCTCGGACACAAATGAAACTCAAAAGAAACTAGATAGAGAGCAAGGAAGACAACTCTACCTCCAAACACATACAATGAAGGTAACCTCCTCTCCTCTATTCGACCCTCTTTTCCACCCGACCCGGCTCACCCGTCATGGTTTGGGCTATGTACGAAGTGTATGAGGCATGGCCACGAAACCACGGATTGTTCGAACCCGAGAAAGTGTCTCAATTGTAATACCAATGGACACGTGTTCAAACAATGTGTGGCTCACTATGTAAAACCCTTCAACCCAACCCCGACGGTGGAGGTGGACAATCCGAAGCCGCTAAACGCAAAAATTTCATTCCAACCACCTCGGCTCATGCAAAAAACACCAAGCGTCTCGAGAAGGCGATGGTTCTTGATGCTCGGTTTGTCGAATGACACAATTTGGAAACCTTAAACATAATTGTTTGTCAATCAATCGAGCAATGGATCCAACCGTTTGAGCTAGTTTATTGGGGTAATGAGAAATACCTCCTCATTCTCCCGGATTATATTAATCGGGTAGAATATGCGGAAAATAATTGCAAAATTTTAAATGATGTCGGATTCGTAACATATCCTTGGTCGAACGCAATTGGAGGTAAAAAGAATAAACTACTTTTTAAAATTTGGTTAGAGTTATGGAACTTGCCGGTGCAAGCATGGTGTTTAAGTGAACTCATGATAATCCTAGGTCCATATGGAAAAATAGTTTATCATGGCCCTTTAGTTGAGTTAGAGAACATGGAAAAACTCGAGATTATCCTAGCAACCGACAATCCCGAATCATGCCCAACCGAAATCCCCTACTTGGCCGATGAGTTTGTGAAATTGATTCGAGTAAAATCATTGGGGGCGATGATTGAAAATGTCAAAACTTTGATCCCAAAAGACACAACACCAACCGAGCAAGAGTTCGAAAGGTTCCGCCACAAGTTTGTTTTCGATTCCAAACCGAAAAATCCAACTTCAAGTGAAGATTTGCTAGCTCAATTGCAAGCTATCGGTACACCACCCATGGACGAAATGATGAATTTCGAACCGCAAATAAATGGAATGTATTGGCGAAAGTATCTCCAATCTCTATGGATGGAGGCACCCCCATCAAAAGCTAAAGATGCCGTAGCACCGATCATCTTCTCGGAAAAAGAAACGACCGGAGTCACGGAAATCTTCAAAATGGCGACTGATATTCGAACCATTCAAAGGAACCGAGCTCCGGAAGCTGACGTCTTTAAAGACCAAAAACAAACGAACTCGCAAACACTCATGCAAACACCTATCACTAGATGGATGACGCGACCGAGTAAGAAGATTCAAGGAGGAGATGAAGAAAAAGACAACTATCAAGCCAAAAGGATTTTTTTGGTTTCGGGTTGGGAGGGAATAAACCCGATATCTATGGTAGATGCAGATCGGGTACAAACAACCCAAAACTTGGATCAACATGGATCCAATATGAGGATGATGGTACAAGAAAATTTGCTATTACCAAGAATTGGGGGATATGATATCTTAAATGTTGATGGGACTTTGGAAATAAAAAAGGGCATAAATGAAGAATTGAGGAATAAACATAGGGAAGAAAAGAAAAGGACGATGATAGGATGTGGGGGGACATGACCCCACTAAAGATGATGTGACTATAATCATTAATGAGAGTATTAATGAGGAGGGAGAGAATATGATAAAAAATATATCTAGGATAATGGAACAAAATGACAATGAAGAGAAAGGAAAAAATGTGGTGGGACAAGGTGAGACCCAAGAAAAATAACTCCTTGCACATTTATCAAGTGGAGAAAAATGGCAAAAGTGGCAATCCATTCCAAAAATCCAATAAGTTTGAACAAAAAAAATCCTAAAAATAAAAAGCATGTCTCTTACTCATCCAAAATGACAATTTTTGAATCCAAAGAGTGAATTTCCAAAAACACCATTTCTTAAATACTTGGACTTTGCAGTAAGAAAATCTAGTAGAGATAAAAAAAAATAGTAACTTTGTTTGATGGATCGAACACAAATAAAATTAAGAAAAATCAAACCCAAGAAACTGAACAATCAAAAAAGAAAAAAAGAAAACACGATCAAATTTTTTTGAATCCCCACAAAAAGAAAAAAAATCCCCCCAAAAATTAGAAGATATGACTGTAAATGAACTTAGATCTCTATGTGATCTTAAACCCAAAAAAAAAAATACTTGAGGCCAAAACAATAAAAACAAATATCATAATGATATAGGAAAAATTTATCATATACATGATCAATTATATAAAACCGAGCCAATGAAGGAGAGAAAAGCCCAACAAAAAGAGGCCGAAAAAATGTTAAGCTATCAAAATGACTTTCTCTACATAAATAAGGCATCGTTGAACAGTTTCAAAAATAAAAAATAAAAGAATAGTTGGAAGTTGTTCCTTAAAAGTTTACACTAAAAATTATGGGGAAGTTATTATTTTGACGAATTAATGACGGATATAAAGAGATCATCTTTTGATCAAATTTTTGGTTGTCATAGATTTCGTACGAGATGCTAATTACATCGTTGGAAAATGATTGTCGAGAGATATGAAAAAATGAACCTTTACATGGGAGTTATGCTATGAGAAGTATGGAAAGAGCGGAATAGACTAATATTTCAAAAGGAAAAAAGTTCCACCTATCAACATAGCGAGAAGAACGATAGAGGAAGAAGGAAAATTTGACTAAGATAGTGTTATGATGAATATATAATATAAAGCTTTTATAGAGCTAAAAATTTATTTTTAATTTATTTTTTAATTTAGTGCATACTACAAGAACAACACGTTCATGATTATTGTACGAATTTTTCTTCATTTCTATATATATCAAAAGACTACGCTTTTTATTCAAAAAAAAAAAAAATCATCAAAAACTATCCAAATCGTTTGGTTTGTACTTGTTCTCCAGCAAAAAATTTAATATAATTATACTTGTTCTAATTGTTCTCTTGCAATGATTTTCTCAGTATGGCACACACTTTTCTCAAGCAATATAATACTCATGATCCTTCGAAATTAAAAATTAAAATTTTTTGAAACTGTTTCCAATTGTTCTGATTGTCTTACATGACCGAATTAAAAAACACACAAAGGAAAAAAACAATCAAACCTTAATGTAAAGTAGACTGTTAGAGATCTATTTTTTGTTGACATCACGTCAACACCAAGGACTGAGCGTGGCTACCGTCTCGGCATCTAGTCTAGCGACAACAATGTTTGCACTTGGCCTGGCGACGCCGATCGTGTGTTTGCACTTGGCCTGGTGCATGGCGATGTTGATCCGTGGTCTACACTTGACAAAAGACGAGAGAGAGAGAGTTGCGTGTCAAATGATATTTTTTGCAGGATCCACTTTTTAAAAATTGAGTCCGTATGTGCAAAATGAATTGGGGTCTTGTTTGTTATAATTCAATGATATAACGGAAGCACTAGCATTGGACCCCTCATCCAAAACAGACCCCAGGCCCATGCCTCATGGCCTGGCCTTTATGGCCGGCTCTGGTCATCATATCATTGAATTATGGCCGGCTCTGGTCATCATATTTTTATTCTAAATTACTTTGATCAATCATAAAGTTACAACACGATGACTGGTTTTATGGGTTGTCAAAACACTTGTGAATAGACTATCTCGTCTCAACTCCCAAGTGGTGATCACCGCGTTTTGTGATATGGAATCAGACCGCAAATTCACTACTTCCATAAGATCGTTGAGGAAGAAAATTGATTGTTGGTATATTAGAATATGTACAATACAATATAACTTAATGTAACATGGCGTATGGTATAACATAATTGATATGATGATATGATATTGGTATGTTACACTTGAAACTATTCAAGAAAAATTGTAAGGATTATGCTTTCAACAATAAATTCAGGTCATTTGTGATTTCGATACCATTTTTTGGCTGGATATTAATGATCACAATAATGTTATTAGCGTATTTTTCAAACCATTTACATAAATATAATGTAAATTCTAATATTTGCATGGATTGTTAGCATATGGATCCGGACCGGGACAAAAAAAATTATAATTCAATATAATTTCAAATATATTTTAAAAAACATATACGTATTAAATATTAAGATACCTATCATTTTAATTTATTTTTGTGACACACACACCCCCATGGTTGTTGGACTTTGAAATTTGTTCTTTCATAATTCCGACAAAAGAGTTGTCTTTGGAATTTGCTATATTTGATAGCAACTGCACATAAATTATCAATAGAAAGAAGAGTTCGAATTCCTACCTTCCGATTGTTGTCAAGCCCTGAATATTTAAAATCAAAAACATTACTGTCACCTATTATAGTATTATATTTTTCAAATAATTGGACCACAATATAATCGGAAAAATATCTTATTCACGTCATTTTGAACTTCAAATCTTAATTCGTAATATCAAATTGACTAGTCAGCTAGTAGATTGAGAGTTTTATCTGAAACTCGCTTAAAAACTCTTTGAATTTATAAGATAATGACTCGTTTATTAATAATACACTTTGAGACATCTTATACGAGGATTATATATATATATTAGGGAAAATTCTCCATCATATATATCCCTACTAACTCCTATTATTCTCAAATTTATCCAAAATTAATAATTTTGTTAAATTTAACAGAAATTTAATTGTAATGGACTGATTTACCCCTCAACTAACTCTCTCCCCAATAAAATTGTTCAAACACGATAAAATAACAGATCTGATAACCTCTCTTCTTCTCCAAACGCGATCCGATAAACTGTCACAAAGGAGCCTCCTCTCTCTCAATTCTCTTCTTGATGTACATCTTGTTAGGATCGTCGCCGCAGATAAACACGCAAGAACAACACATGGACACAAATTTTTTTACATGAAAACCCCGATGAGAAAAAACCACGGCTGCCGGCACTCAAACTATTTTACTATACTGGAGAAAGAGAGAATACAATTATTGGTGCTTGTTGGAATAAACAAAACTCTAGCCTAGCCCTCTAATTATAGCTAAACTCATATCCAATACAAGAAAATAATCATTGTCTTAATTACCATTCAATCATGGCAATAAAAATATATGGAGAACTTTCCTATCTCCTCAAGGTTTCTTTTTTCCAATTTCCAAATCTTCGGGTTTCCAAAAGTCTACATACCATAACAATCTCCCACTTGGAGACTTTTGCACCAATCTTATTTTCTCCCGTCCTGAGCGGGACTTCCTTGAGCCCCACTGAGGCGACGCACAGCTCCAGTTTGTCGGTGGAGATTTCCTTGGTCAACGTATCTGCAGCGTTCTTGCCACCATGGATCTTCTCTAACGACATAATCCCGTCATTCACAAGTTCTCGGATGTAGTGATACTTCATGTATCTCAGTAGCCACTTAATCGCCTCCCAGTGCTCCATGCCGGGGTTCGCCATGAACCGGCTCATCCCACTACATGGGAAATGTCTGGTCTCGTGCACACCATGTCGTACATTAGGCTACCTACTGCCGATGAATACGGCACGTTCTCCATCCTCTTCTTCTCCTCCGTGGTTTTCGATGACTGTGCCTTGGAGAGTTTGAAATGTGCGCCGAATGAGGTACTTCTCGGCTAGGCGTCATCTACTCGGAATCGCTCCAGCACCTTCTTAATGTACTTCTCTTGCGACACTATGAGAGTACCATTGCTTCGATTTTGAGTAATTCGCATCCCAAGGATTTGGCTCGCCTCTCCTAAATCCTGCATTTCAAATCCTCTCGACAACTCCCTCTTGAGCTTGTCGATCTCCCTCATGTTCGCACCTGCAATGAACATATCATCAACATACAAAAGCAATATAATCTACGTTTCTCCACTACTCTTGTAGTAGCAACAATGGTCAGTGTCACCCCTGCGGAAACCACGATCACACATGAACTTGTCGAACTTCTTGTACCACTGCCTTGGAGCCTGCTTTAAACCTAACAGACTTTTCATAAGCATGAACACAAGATCCACCTTTTCCGGGATCTCGAAACCTTCAGGTTGCACTATATAGATGTCCTCCTCCAAATCGCCATGAAGGAACGCCGTCTTGACATCCATTTGCTCGAGGTGCAAATCCTCCGCTGCCACAATACTTAACACCGTGCGAATAGTCGCCAGCTTCACCACCCGCAATAACATCTCCGTGTAGTCGATTCCCTTCTTCTGAAGAAACTCCTTGACTACCAGCCTCGCCTTATATCTCTTGCTGCCATCTGACTCGTCCTTCACTCGGTAGACCCATTTGTTTTGCAGCGCCTTCTTGCCATCTGGCAACCGGGTCATTTCCCAAGTATTGTTCTTCCGGAGAGACGCAATCTCCTCTTTAATCGCGCGCTCCCACTTGACCGAATCACCTTCTTCTACCATCTCTCGGTAGCCTTCTGGTTCACCCGCATCTGTTAGCAGCAAATGATGGAGTGTTGGTGAGTAACGGTATAGTGGATTAATTCTCCGGCTTGATCCTCTCACAGTCGGAGTTTCTGGTATTTCCTCTTGACGATTTCAGGCACGTCTTCATCCCCATTTTCAGTCACATCCTGAATCGAAAACTCGTCTTCCTCGGGCTCGTTCAACTCGTCATTGCTTGGAATTAGACGGACACTCTACTCCGGTTTCGATTCGCCTCCGAAACCGAACATGTTCTTGTAGAGTTCATCTTCATTAAATGTTGCGTCTCTTGACCGAATTATTCTTCGACCTTAAATCATGGCAATAAGAATATATGGAGAACTTGAAGGAAATACAGTTTCAGGATCAACCGTAAAAGTGTACACAAGGATAAACGAATGTAAGCGCACATTCGTGGTCATATCTTTCAGTAGGAAAATTCAATTTGAATGGTTCAAATTGGGTTAGATAGATAATAAGATTATATACAACCTTCATATAGAAATATATTTCATATGAACGAAGTATTAGTGCCGTTTATATGAAATACCGAAAGGATGCAATAGTTTGACATACAGTTAGTAAAACAGTCATAACTTTTGCATACGAACTCCAATTGGGCCGGGCCAAATTGGGTAGTGTAGATAATAAGATTATCTATAACTTTAGTGTTGGTTGATTTTCTGTAAGAGAAATATATCAATTTCGTATGGACAGAATACTGGACAGATACATGCAACTTTCTGTGTGAAAGAGTGTATATTGGATATACATGTCTTTTGGCCCATCCTAATCCTATGTGATATAAATAGGATAATTCTCTCTCATCTGGTGTGGTTCATTCAGTTAATTAATTCAGAATATTCCAGAGAATTGTAAGACAACTTTCTAGAGAGAGAAAGGGTGTAAAGAGGGAGAAACCGTGAAAAGGTGTTTTCCGGTATAGAGAATCAAACAATCAAGCAAGTTCGCCGGTGCATCGTCTAGGCAGTTGCACCCGTGACCGACGTCTTACGAGTCAAGGTGGATACACGTAGAGGAGTCACGATTGGGGCTCTTTCGGTTGTGATCGATTCGAACGAGTAATTTCTGTCGGAGACGAAATCGAGTGAATCGGCGACGTTAACGAACGGTGAAAGACGCGTGGTGTGGGACGCGCGGATTGTCACCAACGTGACACGGAAAAGAAGAATAGCAATCAACCCTTCGCGTGCAATCAATTTTGCACTGGTATGAATCTAATCTTCTTATTTGCATCGTACCCGTCGAAGTCATGGCGTGATCTCGGGAATCGGGGAACCGGACCGGGCCTACATATCCGCTGCGCGGGCTCGGGGCTGGGCATAATACCCAATCAGAACTTTCCTATCTTCTCAAGGTTTCTTTTTTCCAATTTTCTAATTCTCGGATTTCCAAAAGTCTCTATACCATAACACATCTCCCATTCTCTTCAGAGATTGGGACTGGCGAAGGCGGAACTGTCTCCCCTCTCTCGTTGTATATCTCGACGACGGCTGAAGGATCATGAGTTATTTTTCTCTCGCAATTATTTCTTTCGATGGAGCTGTGCCATCGTGACATGTACGCCCGCAACTGCTCGACCAAGCATACGGTTTTCAAAACGTAGCCAGGACAAATTCCAGCACATAGGCTCACGATCTAGTCTCGCAAAGCATATCCCTTCCTCATTTTCTTATTCCTCTTTTTTCTGTAGGAAGTAAAATTGACTAATTTGGAGCTAATTTATCAAACATACCGTCAGATTTGATGTAGGAAGTAAAATTGACTAATTTGGAGCTATTTAGGGCTCAAAGGCTTTACTTAGAGATTAATTTCTTGTTATATTAACTTACAATTTGAAAACCTTAATGTCTTTCGTCTTATGAAATCATAAAATAAATACGAACCTCTTAATTCAAATCATGACTTTGTGATTGGATTTTGATCGGTTTTCTCTTTTTTTCCAGATTGCTCCCCTAATCAAAGATTTTGTGTGAGTTATTCGTACCAATACTGCAGCATTCCTGATTATCATAGATAACGTTTGGAGAAGGAGAGAGGGGAGACAGTTCCTGCTTCGCCAGTCCCACTCTCTGAAGAGAATGGGAGATGTACATCGAGAAGAGAATTAAGGGAGATGAGGCTCCTTTGTCAGGCTAATATTTTACTTTGCCATAGATCACGTTTGGAGAAGGAGAGAGGTTATCGGATATGTTATTTTATCGGGTTTCAACAATTTTATTGGGGTGAGAGTTAGTCGAGGGGTAAATCAGTCCATTACAATTAAATTTAACAAAATTGTTAATTTTGGATAAATTTGAGACTAATAGGAATTAGTAGGGATATATATGATATATGATATTAATATCTTAAGAGGGATAAATATGTAATTTATGAGTTTAGCAAGGACATAGGAAATGTTTTCCCTATATATTATATTAAAATAATTATAATCCTAAACATTGGGCTTTTATCACATTCGGCCACGCCACGTCATCATTTCGCATCTCAACCGTTTGACATACAAAGCTAACACTATGCTTTTGGACTACGGTGCACCGCGTCCATTTAACTTATTCCCCATAAAATACGATGCAATAGAAGGATAGACGATTACCAACGTGAAATTGATCACGCACGACGGGTTGATTGCTCGCATCCTTTCCTTCTCCGGTGTCACGTTGGTGACTAGTCCGTGCGTCCCATACCACACGTCTCCCACCTTCTTGACACGCCTCCGGTTGTCTTTCGTGCGTCCCACGTCCACACTCTTCCACAGCCAACAGTTTTGCTCCTTCGGTTTGATCACAATCGAAGAGCCACAAATGTCGCTCCTCTACTTGTATCCACCGTGAGTCGGAGTTCGTCGGTCGCGGGTGCAACTGCCTAGACGCTGCACCGGCGAACTTGCTTGATTAGATCGATTCTCTACACCGAGAAAAACTCTTTTTCTCGGTTTTCTCTCTTCGCACTCTTTCACTCTCTGAAAGATGACTCTCAATATTCTGGATAATTCTATTAATTAGAATGATTGGACTGAATGATCTACTGAGTGAGAGAGAGAGAGAGAGAGAGAGAGAGAGAGAGAGAGAGAGAGATTTTATTTATATCACATAGGATAAGCATGGGCCAAAAGGTATGTATATCTCATATACACCTTTTCAGACAGAAAACTGCAGACACCATTTCAGTATTCTGTTGAAACGAAAATATTAAATCGTTCCAACCGACTCTAAACCTTCACGAAAGTTGTCGATAATCTTATTATCTTTCCAACCCAATTTGACCTGGCCCAATTGGAATTCGGATGCGAAAGTTACGAACGTTTTACTAACTGTATGTCAAAATGTCGCACCCTTTCGGTATTCCATTAAAACGACACTGATACTTCGTTCAAATGAAACATATTTCTACATGAAAGTTCATGATAATCTCATTATCTATCTTACCCAATTTAAACCATTCAAATTGGATTTTCCTACTGAAAGTTATGACCACGAATGTACGATTACATTCGTTTATCCTTGTGTACACTTTTACGGTTGATCCGAAACTGTATTTCCTTCAGTCTCCCACTCAATTTCAGATCTACCTAAAAAGGTACTCATGCATATCCAATATGCACGATTTTAGAGAATATAGCTTGCGTATCAACATACCAAGCTATGCACATCCTATTGAAAGAAATACAGTTTCGGATCAACCGTAAAAGTGTACACAAGGATAAACGAATGTAGTCGTACATTCGTGGCCATAACTTTCAGTGGGAAAATCCAATTAGAATGGTTCAAATTGGGTTAGATAGATAATGAGATTATCTACAACCTTCATATAGAAATATATTTCATATGAACGAAGTATAAGTGTCGTTTCTGTGAAATACCGAAAGGGTGCAACAGTATGACATACAATTAGTAAAACAGTCATAACTTTTGCATACTAACTCCAATTGGGCTGGGCCAAATTGGGTTGAGTAGATAATAAGATTATCTACAACTTTCGTGTTGGTTAAGTTTCTGTCAGAGAAATTTATCAATTTCGTCTGGACAGAATACTGAACAGGTTCATACAGTTTTCTGTGTGAAAGGGTGTATATTGGATATACATGCCTTTTGGCTAATCCTTATCCTATTAGGTATAAATAGGATTTTCTCTCTCATCTTCACTAAGGAATTCAGAAGTAATTCAAAGTAATATTCTGCCCAAGACACAAGAAAAGAGCAAATTCAGATTTGATCTTTTGTGAGTGAAAAGGCACGAAGAGAGATTAATAGAGAATCGATCGAGATCAAGCAAGTGCACCGATACATCGTCTAGGCAGGTGTATCCGTGTCCGGCGTCTTCCGACTCAAGGTGGATACGTGTGGAGGAGCAACACTTGGGGCTCTCCGTTGTGATCGAACCGAAGGATCGAAGAACGAGAACGAACGGTGAAGGACGCACGGTGTGGGACGCGCGTAAAGTCACCAACGTGACCGGAGGAATAGGAGGCAGCGATCAACCCTTCGTGTTCCATCAATTTGGAACTGGTATGGATCTAACCTTCTATTTGCATCGTACCCTCGAAGTCGTGGCGTGATCTCGGGAATCGGGGAATCGAACCGGGCCTACATATCCGCTGCGCGGGCCCGGGGTCGAGGATATTCCCCAACAGTGGTATCAGAGCGATCGCCATCGATTCGAGGGTCGAATCATAGTCGTATATTAGATATACGCACGGGTTATCAAAGTTCGTACCCGTTTGCATGATGTTACATATTTAGAATGTCAAATTCCATTAAAATCACAAGTGAAATTCGCTAGAGATCGATCAATAGTTGATTGAGAGTATCTAGGAATAATCGTGAAAAGGTTTCATGATTGATCGTTTTGGAAACGAGCGAAAACAGCAGTTCAAAAATCGCATAGTCCGTTCAAAAATCTCCATACCCATAACCTGCGAGGACTATCGTATTAGATAACTACACTCTTCTCTCTTCTTCCTCCTCTAGGTATCTCCATACCCATAGTCATCGCATGACAGTCACGCGCGACTAGAGAGAGCGGTTTTGTAAACGGGTCCGCACGTTCCCGCTAGTGTTAATCATCATCAGGATTGGAACATTTCCAATACCTAGGATCACATCTTTTCACAAAATTTCATGGATCAAATGAAATTTTCTGAGTATTGGCTAGAAGTGGTTGTGACCTCGGCATTTTTGGCTTGTACTATTGCGTCTCACGCAATAAACAACCATAAATCCGATAACTCGTGACTACTAGAGTTTGGTCATGTATCCTTGATCCATACCACTTCCTTTTGCGATTAATAACCGCAATATACTCGCCTCCGTAAATAGAATCATAAACTATTGGTCTTGTGGAACCTTCCCACATAACCGTGTTTTCATTTAAGCAAAACATGTACACACTTTGTGATCGAAAGTCGTGCTACATATTTGGACGTGCTTAATCTTTGGAAACTGTTGTTTGTTATAACTCTTTATAACCAACACGTCCTCCACACCATTATAGATAATTAATCCTGAATTCTTTCGCAAAATATTCAAGGATAAACTTCACCTCTATCAATACAAATCTCGATGGGTTTAAATATACATAACCATTATGTATATATTTGTATAACAATTATACATTCACAAGAGTTAGTCTCATGTAATCGAATTACATTCAAACTCATGTGATTCCCATGAATTTTATTGACGGTGAACTAGACGCTATATTTGTATGACAGATAGCCATATATATATCATGACAGATATAATAGATCCTAACATCAAATGTAAGGCATCATATTATTACTTTTCGCGCTGCTTGATGTCTCACATCGAGCCGTTGAAAATTTCTGCCATTCGACATTGCGATTTAACTCCTCCAAGGAGTTTACATGTTGAAAACCATTTTCAACAATATGCCGATATATGTGCTATAACATAGAACGAGGAACTTCTTAGATCTATCCTATAGATCTTCACGCTTAATTCATAAGCGGTCTCGTCTAAATCCTTTGTCGTTACAAGAAATATAACGCAGCTCCCACTAACCTTCATGTATACACAAAGATTCCATTCGTTTCGACAATTTTATAACAGTTTATAATTTCGTCAAAACGAATATTCCAATTCCGAGAAGCTTTCTCTAATCCATCATATGGATTGTTAAAGCGTGCATATCTTATCCCCGATTCTTATGAATCGACAAAACCGTAAGTTTGTGTCAAGTACACATCCTTTCATAAAATTTCTGTCAAGAAATTCGGTTTTGACATCCATTTTGCCACATCACATAGTCATAATACGCGACCATGGCAAGCAGAATTTCGAGAATGGGAAAGCATGGCAACAAGCGAAAACGTTTCTTCATAGTCCGACTATGAATTGCATGAAACTCTTCGCAAAAAGCCTCGCTTTACATATATGCGTATTCCTATCCATGTCGGTTCTTCATCTTGAAAAACCCACTCACATTTCACGGGTCTAACCCAGAAAGTAATGAAATCAAGTTCTAAACTTGATAATTCACATGGATCGAATCTCAGATTTCATGACACCATGTCATGTGGAATCAACTTTTCATAGCATCCTTGTAGGATATCGAATCATCATATGATTTCAATCTATCATCATTAGCCACGATAAATCCGTATTTACCGGCTTATGATATAGCCTACTTAATCTACGAAAAATTCCTTTGTGTGTTCGACTTGCGTTCATCAACTCTTGATGAAGCCATGTCAACTTTCATCGGTACAATGTTCATTTTCAAATCACGAACTCTTTCGAGATTTATTCTACTCCCACTAGCCCGCATAGAGATAAATGACACCAAGTTCCAAACTTGTGCGCATCTAGTCCTCCTCCAAGAAGGCATCTCTTCGAGCCACGAAAATCTAATTTTCGTCGGGACGTTAGAACTAATACCCTTTAGTTACCTTAAGGATACACGAACAATTTCCAGATTTGGGAGTGAGTTTAACCGAAACAAATTTCGAAATACACTCACATCCTCAAATATGTACAAGTGACAACTTCGGAACCATTCCGATCCATATCTCATATGGCGTCTTTTGTACCGATTAGAAGGTTTATGGTTCATATCTTATATGCAACCATTAGTTAGTGCCGCTGTCTCAAGGGCATATCCCCAAAACATTTTATGGGATATCCGTTTGACTTATCATTTATCGAACCATGTCCAACATGCGTTCATTTCCTCTTTTCAGACACATCTCAATGTTCCGAATAAAGACAATCGTGAAACGATTCCACAATCATAAATGATCATCAATATTAATAACTCAAATATCGCCTCTTCGATCCTATCGAAAGGTTTAGCTCAAATACTCGCCTTCTCGATCCTATCAAAAAGCTTTGATTTTCTTGCTTAGTTGATGTCGTATTTCGTTTTTGAAACTCTTTGAACCTTTCAAAAGTCTCCATTTCGGTACGCATTAAATAAATATTTTCATATCTACTTTAACCGTCCATAAACGTAACAAAATACCGATAGCCTCCTCTTGCCTCGGAACTTATCGGAACATTAAATCTAAATGTAATTTCCAATAATTCGTTGAATCTTTCTCCAACCTTTGGAGAATGATGCCCTTTGTCGTCTTGCCTAATAAATAAGTATCGCATTAATCAATCGAATCTAATTCGAATGATTCTAGCAATCCATCATATGGAATCTAGATACGCGAATCTCGTTTATATGGCCAAGACGGCAATGCCAAAAGAAGCAATCAACTACTAGGTTTAATCCTCCTCGGATTTCACCATTTTTGAGTCATTAGTTTGGACAACTCCTTGTCCGAACTTTCTGTTTGGAAAACATTTTTCCCAAAATACCCTTAGACATACATTTCTTTCGATCCCGCTTTTGAATTACAAGGACATCCACGCATCTATATACATTGGATTCCTCGGATACTCCGAGCATCTCCAATTCAATTTTAAATCACATCTCATGCAATTTCGGGATCGACTTATCTATCGAATGCATATGATATTCGGTCACGACGATCAAATCTCGTACCATCAACACACGAGTGTTAATCCAAGACCCATAAGGCGTCTCAAAATTAACCTACTCTTTGAGCCGCATCGAACCATTCAACGCGCTCTAGCTCTTGAAACTATTTCATGAGCGTTGTGTTTTACTTTCATATACACCCGAATTCTCAAAACAATTTTGAGAAATATGCGCCTATACATGCCACCACAAGGCACGTAATATCGTTCGATTCCTTCTTAAAGTTTATCGAACCCGACTTTCTCTAAAGCCATAGCATTGAGCCCCGAATCTACCATTTCCGTGTCCAACACGTTCCTTTAAGTCTAAGAACTATTCTTTGACTATCAAGGTTAATAACGGTAATTCCGGCCCAAAAGCCATCTATCATATCGATCTCATCGATATATTTGGTGTTGCTTGAAAACATAATTTTAAACGGATGATGAAAATTAACTCCTAACCGTGCGTACTTAATCTATATGCTTATATGATGAATATATGATAGTGTTATTTTATCGAATCGATAACCCTCATACCGATACGGGACTCCAAGTCCATAACACTCAAGACCCATATTTTACGATCCTCCCATAAGTGACTATGGCCGACAAATGAGATCTCGATATTTTAGGTAGGATTAAATCCAATCGTATCCAATACGACTCTCGTTCCTTTATAGAATTTCGGTGACGAATCGTATCCAATACAATCCATGTTCCGTGTGTGCATTCTATCTATGCCCCGAACTCCAATCGGATTGGCTTGGACGGTTAAGTCATAACCATATCCATCGTATCGTTCAATTGAACTACTCACGTGCCCGACTATGGCCTGAAACCACGTGAGTCCCCAATTAACGCTTACCACCCGCACCAATATATACAATAGTACGTGCCCGACTATGGCCTGAAACCACGCACTATGTCATATCAATCTCGATGGTTGTGGATATGGAAGACATTTCGATGACTTAAATATTATGAGGGATCATGCCATTGCATGTTTCTAAATTCGTGACATAATCATATTATATCACTATCACAAGATTTGTAAATGCATATGATTTATTTAGGGAGATTAATTATTCTAAATAATTAATTATCTAATATGCTAGAATGATTGATGCCGATCAAATCGATATAAAGAACTCAAAATTCCGAGCTTCGTAGCCAAAGTTATCGCGAAAACAAAAACAGCATCCAGAGAAGGGTCCGTTATAACGGACTGCCCCATCCGTTGTAACGCAGGGGCCACGGGGCGCGAGAAAACCTCGCCCGGGACGCGTCCGGGGCGCCAAAAACTGCCCCCGGGGCGGCAGAAAAACTATTTTTCTGCACCCTTTCGTTGTAATCTGTCAGAACGAAAATATTAAATCGTTCCAACCGACTTTGAACATTTACGAAAGTTGTAGATAATCTAATTATCTTTCCAACCCAATTTGGCCCAGCCCAATTGGAGTTCGGACCCGAAAGTTACGGCCGTTTTACTGACTGTATGTCAAACTGTCGCACCCTTTCGGTATTTCATTAGAACGATACTGATACTTCGCTCAAATGAAATATATTACAACATCAAAGTTCTAGATAATCTCATTATCTAACTAACCCAATTTGAACCATTCAAATCGGAGTTTCCTACTGAAAGTTATACCAGTTTTACTAATCTGTTTCGTATGCCCACGAACGCGTACGTTCGTTTGTCCTACGTACCATTTTAGCGATGATCCAAAATTGTATTTCATTACTTTCTGGGTTAGACCCGTGAAATGTGAGTGGGTTTTTCAAGATGAAGAACCGGCATGGATAGGAATACGCATATATGTAAAGCGAGGCTTTTTGCGAAGAGTTTCATGCAATTCATAGTCGGACTATGAAGAAACGTTTTCGCATGTTGCCATGCTTTCACATTCTCGAAATTCTGCTTGCCATGGTCGCATATTATGACTATTTGATGTGGCAAAATGGATGTCAAAACCGAATTTCTTGACAGAAATTTTATGAAAGGATGTGTACTTGACACAACCTTACGGATTTGTCGATTCATAAGAATCGGGGATAAGATATGCACGCTTTAACGATCCATATGATGGATTAGAGAAAGCTTCTCGGAATTGGAATATTCGTTTTGACAAAATTATAAACTGTTATAAAATTGTCGAAACGAATGGAAACTTTGTGTACACATGAAGGTTAGTGGGAGCTGCGTTATATTTCTTGTAACGACAAAGGATTTAGACGAGACCGCTTATGAATTAAGCGTGAAGATCTATAGGATAGATCTAAGAAGTTCCTCGTTCTATGTTATAGCACATATATCGACATATTGTTGAAAATGGTTTTCAACATGTAAACTCCTTGGAGGAGATAAATCGAAATGTCGAATGGCAGAAATTTTCAACGGCTCGATGTGAGACATCAAGCAGCGCGAAAAGTAATAATATGATGCCTTACATTTGATGTTAGGATCTATTATATCTGTCATGATATGTATGTGGCTATCTGTCATACAAATAAAGCGTCTAGTTCACCGTCAATAAAATTCATGGGAATCACATGAGTTTGAATGTAATTCGATTACATGAGACTAACTCTTGTGATTGTATAATGGTTATACAAATATATACATAATGGTTATGTATATTTGAAACCCATCGGGATTTGTATTGATAGAGGTGAAGTTTATCCTTGAATACTTTGCGAAAGAATTCAGGATTTATTATCTATAATGGTGTGGAGGACGTGTTGGTTATAAAGAGTTATAACAAACAACAGTTTCCAAAGATGAAGCACGTCCAAATATGTAGCACGACTTTCGATCACAAAGTGTGTACATGTTTTGCTTAAATGAAAACACGGTTATGTGGAAAGGTTCCACAAGACCAATAGTTTATGATTCTATTTACGGTGGCGAGTGTATTGCGGTTATTAATCGCAAAAGGAAGTGGTATGGATCAAGGATACATGACCAAACTCTAGTAGTCACGAGTTATCAGATTTATGGTTGTTTATTGCGTGAGACGCAATAGTACAAGCCAAAAATGCCGAGGTCACAACCACTTCTAGCCAATACTCAGAAAATTTCATTTGATCCATGAAATTTTATGAAAAGATGTGATCGTAGGTATTGGAAATGTTCCAATCCTGATGATGATTAACACTAGCGGGAACGTGCGGACCCGTTTACAAGACCGCTCTCTCTAGTCGCGCGTGACTGTCATGCGATGACTATGGGTATGGAGATACCTAGAGGAGGAAGAAGAGAGTAGAGTGTAGTTATCTAATACGATAGTCCTCGCAGGTTATAGGTATGGAGATACCCATAGGTAAACGTTGTATCACCCAAATACTTAGTCCATATGAATGCATTCCTTTTAAAATTTTTGTTTACTTAAATTAAATATGCATTCACCTTATATGAAAACAGTGTGCGGGTTGTGTAATATGATTGTTACATGAACCTTGATTTGAACTTGTGTGGACGTCGACATGGTTGAGGACCATGTGCAGCGAAACCGTCACACTTAAAGTGTCATTTCTAAACATCCCTAGTCGCGGATCAGCTTGCTTAAGAGAGAAGCATTTCTATTATTGGATAGACTGAACGCGTACACTAGTACGTTTGCCGAGGAGATGATTATGTTTTGCTAATCATGGGACAAGGTGCTTGTCGAATCGGGAACGTAGATATATGTTAGGTTACATATATTGGATATGACCAAAGCCGCGAGACCATGACATGGTTTAGTCATTATAGATGGACTTGCGACGGATGGGGTTTTAGATTCTTCATACTTGAGGGGATCATTGATTGCGTTACGTGCGTAACACAATGCTTTGATATGATCTTACGCTCACCGTAACAGGGAGTTAAAAGGGTCATCATTGGGTATTGTCCGAAACACGGAATTCAATGTGAGTCTCCAAGATAGGAATTGTTTATTCCGAAAGGAAGAGATATCTCTTAGGCGCCGCTCGATGAGTCGATTAACGAAATCTCTGGCCAGAGTCAATGATATTAATGGTTAATATCGATTGAAATTTGTTAAATCAACTCGGAATCGGGGAATAAGTATAGTTAATCAAATTATAAGGATGACTATTACCATGCCTTTTGATTAACGGATATCGCAAACAAGAGAACTAGTAACCGCTATTCGAGATAGGCACAATGATCACAATCATTTTTCGTTTTAACATGGGTAGCCATGATGGAGTGACTAGATCCCGCTCATGGGCTTGTAGTGCCATGGAAACGGCCTACTGCCATCGTTAAACGAACCTACACGGTCACACAACGAGTCGTACTATGTCGGGCTTGATTGCAAGTTTTTGCACATTGTATGTGCATGGCTTTAGCGTATTTGATACGCGGGCCAGATTCTCTGATATAGTGTATATGTGATATACATGAGTACCTTTTAGGTAAATCTGAAACTGAGTGGGAGACTGAAGGAAATACAGTTTTGGATCATCGCTAAAATGGTACGTAGGACAAACGAACGTACGCGTTCGTGGGCATACGAAACAGATTAGTAAAACTGGTATAACTTTCAGTAGGAAACTCAGATTTGAATGGTTCAAATTGGGTTAGTTAGATAATGAGATTATCTAGAACTTTCATGTTGTAATATATTTCATTTGAGCGAAGTATCAGTATCGTTCTAATGAAATACCGAAAGGGTGCGACAGTTTGACATACAGTCAGTAAAACGGCCGTAACTTTCGGGTCCGAACTCCAATTGGGCTGGGCCAAATTGGGTTGGAAAGATAATTAGATTATCTACAACTTTCGTAAATGTTCAAAGTCGGTTGGAACGATTTAATATTTTCGTTCGGACAGATTACTGAAAGGGTGTATGCAGTTTTCTGTTTGAAAAGTTGTATAGAAGATATACATACCTTTTGGCCCATCCTTATCCTATGGAGTATATATAGGATGTTTCTCTCTCTCTCATTAGTCCAACCAGTTGAATAATTAGATTAGTTCAACCAGAAAATTAATGGAGTTAATTTAGAATTAATCCAGAAATTAAGAGACTCTAATCACTTGATGAAAGAGTGCGAAGAGATTGAGAGAGAAGGAGAAAAGAATTTTCTCCGTCTAGAGAATCGAAACGCAATCATGCAAGTTCGCCGGTGCATCGTCTAGGCAGGTGCATCCGCGACCGAGGTGCTACGACTCACGGTGGATACGGGTAGAGGAGCGACACATGTGGCTCTTTGTTGTGATCAAACCGGAGAAGTAATCGAGTAACGGGCTGTGGTTGTATCACCCCAAACTTATCTTATAGTAATGCAATTTCAGAATTTTAAAATTTAGCGATGATCCAAAACTAATCGTAGGACGAGATTAGTCTAATAGATTAGTAAACGTTGTATCACCCCAAACTTATCTTATAGTAATGCAATTTCAGAATTTTAAAATTTTTCATTTTTGCATCTATCTTATATGCAACTTGTGTGCTGGGTTGTGTAATATGATTGTTACATGAACCTTGATTTGAACTTGTGTGGACGTCGACATGGTTGAGGACCATGTGCAGCGAAACCGTCACACTTAAAGTGTCATTTCTAAACATCCCTAGTCGCGGATCAGCTTGCTTAAGAGAGAAGCATTTCTATTATTAGATAATAGACTGAACGCGTACACTAGTACGTTTGCCGAGGAGATGATTATGTTTTGCTAATCATGGGACAAAGGAGTTTGTCGAATCGGGAACGTAGATATATGTTAGGTTACATGTATTGGATATGACCGAAGCCGCGAGACCATGACATGGTTTAGTCATTATAGATGGACTTGCGACGGATGGGGTTTTAGATTCTTCATACTTGAGGGGATCATTGATTGCGTTACGTGCGTAACACAATGCTTTGATATGATCTTACGCTCACCGTAACAGGGAGTTAAAAGGGTCATCATTGGATATTGTCCGAAACACGGAATTCAATGTGAGTCTCCAAGATAGGAATTGTTTATTCCGAAAGGAAGAGATATCTCTTAGGCGCCGCTCGATGAGTCGATTAACGAAAACTGTGGCCACAGTCAATGATATTAATGGTTAATATCGATTGAAATTTGTTAACTCAACTCGGAATCGGGGAATAAGTGTAGTTAATCAAATTATAAGGATGACTATTACCATGCCTTTTGATTAACGGATATCGTAAACAAGAGAACTAGTAACCGCTATTCGAGATAGGCACAATGATCACAATCATTTTTCGTTTAACATGGGTAGCTATGATGGAGTGACTAGATCCCGCTCATGAGCTTGTAGGCATTGGAAACAACCTACTGCCATCGTTAAGTCGAACCTACATGGTCACACAACGAGTCGTACTAAGTCGGGCTTGATCATAAAATCGGCACATTGGATGTGCATAGCTTGGTATTTGATACGCGAGCTATATTCTCTAAAATCGTGCGTATTGGATATGCATGAGTACCTTTTAGGTAGATCTGAAATTGAGTGGGAGACTGAAAGAAATACAGTTTCGGATCAACCGTAAAAGTGTACACAAGGATAAACGAATGTAGTCGTACATTCGTGGCCATAACTTTCAGTGGGAAAATCCAATTAGAATGGTTCAAATTGGGTTAGATAGATAATGAGATTATCTACAACCTTCATATAGAAATATATTTCATATGAACGAAGTATAAGTGTCGTTTCTGTGAAATACCGAAAGGGTGCAACAGTATGACATACAGTTAGTAAAACAGTCATAACTTTTGCATACTAACTCCAATTGGGCTGGGCCAAATTGGGTTGAGTAGATAATAAGATTATCTACAACTTTCGTGTTGGTTAAGTTTCTGTCAGAGAAATTTATCAATTTCGTCTGGACAGAATACTGAACAGGTTCATACAGTTTTCTGTGTGAAAGGGTGTATATTGGATATACATGCCTTTTGGCTAATCCTTATCCTATTAGGTATAAATAGGATTTTCTCTCTCATCTTCACTAAGGAATTCAGAAGTAATTCAAAGTAATATTCTGCCCAAGACACAAGAAAAGAGCAAATTCAGATTTGATCTTTTGTGAGTGAAAAGGCACGAAGAGAGATTAATAGAGAATCGATCGAGATCAAGCAAGTGCACCGATACATCGTCTAGGCAGGTGTATCCGTGTCCGGCGTCTTCCGACTCAAGGTGGATACGTGTGGAGGAGCAACACTTGGGGCTCTCCGTTGTGATCGAACCGAAGGATCGAAGAACGAGAACGAACGGTGAAGGACGCACGGTGTGGGACGCGCGTAAAGTCACCAACGTGACCGGAGGAATAGGAGGCAGCGATCAACCCTTCGTGTTCCATCAATTTGGAACTGGTATGGATCTAACCTTCTATTTGCATCGTACCCTCGAAGTCGTGGCGTGATCTCGGGAATCGGGGAATCGAACCGGGCCTACATATCCGCTGTGCGGGCCCGGGGTCGAGGATATTCCCCAACACTTATGTGCCAACTTTATAATCAAGCCCGACTTAGTACGACTCGTTGTGTGACCATGTAGGTTCGGTTAACGATGGTAGTAGGATGTTTCCAAAGCACTATAAGCCCATGAGCGGGATCTAGTCACTCCAACATGGCTACCCATGTTAACACGAAGAATGATTGTGATATTGTGCCTATCTCGAATAGCGGTTATTAGTTCTCTTGTTAGCGATATCCGTTAATCAAAAGGCATGGTGGTAGTCATCCTTATATTTTGATTAACTATACTTATTCCTCGATTCCGAACTGATTTAACAATTTCAATCGATATTAACCATTAATATCATTGACCATGGCCATGATTTTCGTTAATCAATTCATCGAGTGGCCTAAGAGATATCTCTTCCTTTCGGAATAAGCAATTCGTATCTTGGAGACTCATATTGAATTCCGTGTTTCGGACAATACCCAATGATGACCGTTTTAGCTCCCTGTTACGGTGAGCGTAAGGTCATATCAAAGTATTGTGTTACGCACGTAACGCAATCGATGGTCCTCTCAAGTATGAAGAACCTAATACCCTAATCGTCGCGAGTCCATCCATAATGACTAAACCATGTCATGGTCTCGCGACTTCGGTCATATCCAATATATGTCACCTAGCATATATCTACGTTCCCTATTCGACAAACACCTTTGTCCTATGATTAGCAAAACATAATCATCTCCTCGGCTAACGTACTAGTGTACATGTTCAGTCTATTATCTGATAATGTAAATGCTTCACTCTTAAGCAAACTGAATCATGACTAGGGATGTTTAGAAATGAAACTTTAAGTGTGACGGTTTCGCTGCACATAAACCTCAATTATGTCGACGTCCACACAAGTTCAAATCAGGGTTCATGTAATCAAATTACACAACCCGCACACAGTTTTCATATAAGATGAATGCATATTAATTTAAGTAAACAAAATTTTTAAAGGGATGCATTCATATGGATTAAGTATTTGGGTGATACAACGTTTACCTATGGGTATCTCCATACCCACAACCTGCGAGGACTATCGTATTAGATAACTACACTCTACTATCTTCTTCCTCCTCTAGGTATCTCATACCCATAGTCATCGCATGACAGTCACGCGCAACTTAGAGAGAGCGGTTTTGTAAACGGGTCCGCACGTTGCTTCTAGTGTTAATCTTCCTTCGGTTTGTAACATTTCCAATACCTACGACCACATCTTTTCACAAAATTTCATGGATCAAATGAAATTTTCTGAGTATTGGCTAGAAGTGGCTGTGACCTCGGCATTTTTGGCTTGTACTATTGCGCTTCACGCAATACACAACCATAAATCCGATAACTCGTGACTACTCGAGTTTGGTCATGTATCCTTGATCCACACCTCTTCCTTTTGCGATTAATAACCGCAATATACTCGCCTCCGTAAATATAATCATAAATTGTTAGTCGTGTGGAACCTTTCCACATGACCATGTTTTCGTTTAAGCAAAATACGTACACTTTGTGATCTAAAGTCGTGCTACATATTTGGACGTGCCATATTTGGAAACTGTTGTTGTTATAACTCTTTATAACTAACACATCCTCCACACCATTATAGACAAAACAAAATCCTTAATTATTTCGCAAAGTATTCAAGGATAAACTTTACCGCTATCAATACAAGTCCCGATGCATGGTTTAAATATACATAACCATTATGTATATATATGTATAACCATTATACATTCACAAGAGTTAGTCTCATGTAATCGCATTACATTAAAACTCGTGTGATTCCCTTGGATTTTATTGACGGTGAATTAGACGCTTTATGTGTACGACGTATAGCCACATACATGTCATGGCAGATATAACAGATCCTCACATCAAATGCAAAGCATCATATTATTACTTTTCGTCCTGCTTGATGTCTCACACCGAGCCGTAGAAAGTTTCTGCCATTCGACATTTCGATTTAACTCCTCCAAGGAGTTATATGTTGAAAACCATTTTCAACATTCTGTCAATATACGTGTTATAATGTAGAACGAGAAACTTCTTAGATCTATCCTATAGATCTTCACGCTTAATTCATAAGCGGTCTCGCCTAAATTCTTTGTCGTTACAAGAAATATAACGCGGCTCCCACTAACCTTCATGTGTACACAAAGTTTCCATTCGTTTCAACAATGTTATAACAATTTATAACTTCGTCAAAACGAATATTCCAATTCCGAGAAGCTTTTTCTAATCCATCATATGGATCGTTAAAGCGTGCATATCCTATCCCCGATTCTTATGAATCGACAAAATGAAGGAAATACAGTTTCAGGATCAACCGTAAAAGTGTACACAAGGATAAACGAATGTAGTCGTACATTCGTGGCCATAACTGTCAGTGGGAAAATCCGATTTGAATGGTTCAAATTGGGTTATATAGATAATTAGATTATCTACAACTTTCATGTTGGGTGATTTTCTGTCTGAGAAATTTATCAATTTCGAAATGACAGAATACTGACCAGGTTCATGCAGTTTTCTGTGTGAGATGGTGTATATTGGATATACATGCCTTTTGGCTAATCCTGATCCTATTAGGTATAAATAGGATACTTTCTCTCTCATCCATTTTAGTTGAATCATTCTAAGCAAGTGATTATTCTGCCCAATATACACAAGAAAAAGAGCAAATTCAGATTTGATCTTTAGTGAGTGAAAGGGTGCGAAGAGAGAGAAATCGAGAAAGGATTTTCTCGAGTAATAGAGAATCGATTAGATCGAGCAAGTTCGCCGGTGCATCATCTAGGCAGGTGCATCCGCGACCGACGTCTTGCGACTCACGGTGGATACAAGTAGAGGAGCGACAATTGTGGCTCTTGGATTGTGATCAACTCAAGGAGTGAGAAGACGGTCAACGAACGGTGAAAGACGCGTGGTATGGGACGCGCGGATTGTCACCAACGTGACAGGAGATAGAAGGCGGCGATCAACCCTTCGTGCGTGATCAATTTCACGCTGGTATAGATCTATCCTTCTATTCGCATCGTACCCTCGAAGTCGTGGCGTGATCTCGAGAATCGGGGAATCGGACCGGGCCTTCATTCCGCTGCGCGGGCCCGGGGTCGAGGATATTCTCCAACACAAAACCGTAAGGTTGTGTCAAGTACACATCATTTCATAAAATTTCTGTCAAGAAATTCGGTTTTGACATCCATTTTGCCACATCACATAGTCATAATATGCGACCATGACAAGCAGAATTTTGAGAATGTGAAAGCATGGCAACATGCGAAAACGTTTCTTCATAGTCCGACTATGAATTACTTGAAACTCTTTGCTGCGAGCCTCGCTTTGTTATATGCGTATTCCTATCCGTGTCGGTTCTCATCTTGAAAACCCATTGACATTTCACGGGTCTAACCCTGAAAGTAATGAAATCAAGTTCTAAACTTGATAATTTACATGGATCGAATCTCAGATTTCATGGCATCTTGCCATATGGAATCGTCATTTTCATAGCATCCTTGTAGGATATCGAATCATCATATGATTTCGATCTATCATCATTAGCAACGATAAATCCGTATTTATCAGCTTATGATATAGCCTACTCGATCTACGAAAAATTCCTTTGTGTGTTCGACTCGTATTCATCAACTCTTGATGAAATCGTGTCAACTTTCATCGGCACAATGTTCCTTTTTGGATCTCGAACTCTTTCAAGATTTATTCTAATCGCACTATCCCGCATATAGATAAATGGCATCAAGTTCCAAACTTCTGCGCATTATGTCCTCCTCCAAGAAGGTATCTCTTCGAGCCATGAAAATCTCATTTTCATCGGGACGTTAGAACTAATACCCTTTAGTTTCCTTAAGGATATCTCATAAACGAACAATTTTCAGATTTGGGATTGAGTTTAACCGAAACAAATTTTGAAATTTACTCACATCCTAAATCTGTACAAATGACAACTTCGGAACCATTCCGATCCATATCTCATACGGCGTCTTTTGTACCGATTAGAAGGTTTATGGTCCATATCATATATGCAACCATTCATTAGTGCCGCTGTCTCAAAGGCGTATCCCCAAAAACTTTTTGGGAGATCTGTTTGACTTATCATTTATCGAACCATATCCAACATGTGTTCATTTCCTCTTTTCGAATACATCCATAATGTTCCGAATGAAGGTAATCGTGAAACGATTCCACAATCATAAATGATAATCAATACTTATAACTCAAATATCGCCTCCTCGATCCTATCGAAGTGCGTAGCACAAATACTTGCCTCCTCGATCCCATCAAAGGGCTTTGATTTTCTTGCTTAGTCGATATTGTATTTCGTTTTTGAAACTCTTTGAACCTTTCAAAAGTCTCTGTTTCGGCACGCATTAAATAGATATTATCATATCTACTTTAACCGTCCGTAAACGTAACAAAATACCGATAGCCTCCTCTTGCCTCAGAATTTATGGGGTCTTTTACATCTTAATGTAATTTCCAATAATTCGTTGGATCTTTCTCCAACCTTTGGAGAATGATGCACTTTGTTGTCTTGCCTAATAAATAAGTAGCGCGTTAACCAATCGAATCTAATTCGAATGATTCTAGCAATCCATCTTTTGGAATCTAGATACGTCTATCTCGTTTAAATGGCCATGGCGACAATGCCAAAAGAAGCAATCGACTTCTAGGTTTAATCCTCCTCGGATTTCACTCTTTGAGTCATTAGTTGGGACAACTCCTTGTCCGAACTTTCTGTTTGGAAAACAATTTTCCAAAATACCCTTAGACATTTATTTCTTTCGATCCCGCCTTTGAATTACAAGGACATCCACGCATCTCAATGCTCTGGATTCCTCGGATGCTCCAAGCATCAGCTCATATTCAAATTTACATCGCATCTCATGCAATTCCGGGATCGACTTATCTATCGAATGCATATGATATTCGGTCACTAAGATCAAATCTCGTACCATCAACACGTGAGTGTTAATCAAAGACCCGTAAGGCGTCTCAAATTTAACCTACTCATTGAGCCGCATTGAACCATTCAACGCGCTCTAGCTGTTGAAACTATTTCATGAGCGTTGTGTTTTACTTTTGTATGCACCCAAATTCTCAAAATAATTTTGAGAAATTGCGTCTATACATGCCACCACAAGACACGTAATATTGTTCGATTCCTTCTTAAGTTTATCGAACACGGCTTTCTCTAAAACCAAAGCCTCGAGCCCTGAATGTACCATTTCTGTGTCCAAAACGTTCCTTTAAGTCTAAGAACTATTCTTTGACTATCAATGTTATTTACGGTAATTCCGGCCCAAAAGCCATCTATCATATCGATCTCATCGATATATTTGGTGTTGCTTGAAAACATAATTCTAAACGGATGATGAAGATTAAGCTCCTAACCGTGCGTACTTAATCTATATGCTTACATGATGAATATATGAATGTGTTATTTTTATCGAATCGATAACCCTCATACCGATACGGGACTCCAAGTCCATAACACTCAAGGCCCATATTTCCGTTCCTCCCACAAGTGACTTTAGCCTATCGGGTGGGATCCCGTTATTTAGGTGGATTATATCCAATCGCATCATATGCGACCCTTGAACCTTTATAGGATTTCGGTGATGGATTGTATCATATACAATCCCATTTCCGTGTGTGCATCCTATCTATGCTCCGAACTCCAATCAGATTGGCCTGGACGGTTAAGTCACAACCATATCCAACGTATCGTTCAAATAAGCTACTAGTGAGTCGACTTTAGCCTGAGCCTCACAAGTCCTGATTTAACGCTTGCCACCCTTTCGATAGTTACAATATCACGTGCCCGACTTTAGCCTGAACCCACGTGAAACGTAACACCGAACTCGGTGGTTGTGGACATGGAAGGCATTTCCATGACTTAAATATTATGAGGGATCATGCCTATGCATGTTTCATTTTGTGACATAATCATATTATGTCACTATCACAAGATTTTCTAAATGCACATGATTTAATCAGGGAGACTAACTATTCTAAATAATTAATTATCTTATATGCTAGAATGTTTGATGCCGATCATATCGATATAGAAAACTCAAAATTCCGAGTTTCGTAGCCAAAGTTATCGCGAAAACAAAATCAGCATTCAGAAGGGGTCCCTGCCCATCCGTTGTAATGCAGAGGCCCAAGGGGCGCGAGAAAACCACGCCCGGAACGCGTCCGGGGCGCCGAAAACTGCCCCGGGACGGCATAAACTGATTTTCTGCAGATTTCGCCGTTTCTTCCGTTTTCGCTCGTTTCCAAAACGATAAATCATGAAACTTTTTCACGATCATTCCTAGATACTCTCAATCAACTTTTGATCGATCTCTAGCGAATTCCACTTGTGATTTTAACGGAATTTGACTTTCTTTATATTTAACATCATGCAAACGGGTACGGACTTTGATAACCCGTGCGTATATCTAATATACGACTATGATTCCACCCTCGAATCGATGACGATCGCTCTGATACCACTGTTGGGAATTCATCCCGTCCCCGGGCCCACGCAGCGGATATGAAGGCCCGGTCCGGTTCACAAAATCCAAGATCACGCCATGACTTCGAGGGCACGATGCAATAGAAGGATAGACGATTACCAGCGTGAAATTGATCACGCACGACGGGTTGATCGCTCGCATCCTTTCCATCTCCGGTGTCACGTTGGTGACTAGTCCGTGCGTCCCATACCACACGTCTCCCACCGTCTTGACACGCCTCCGGTTGTCTTTCGTGCGTCCCACGTCCACACTCTTCCACAGCCAACAGTTTTGCACTTTTGGTTTGATCACAATCGAAGAGCCACAAGTGTCGCTCCTCTATTTGTATCCACCGTGAGTTGGAGTTCGTCGGTCGCGGGTGTAACTGCCTAGACGCTGAACCGGCGAACTTGCTTGATTAGATCGATTCTCTACACCGAGAAAAACTCTTTTTCTCGGTTTTCTCTCTTCGCACTCTTTCAGTCTCTGAAAGATGACTCTCAATATTCAGGATAATTCTATTAATTAGAATGATTGGACTGAATGATCTGCTTAGAGAGAGAGAGAGAGAGAGAGAGAGAGAGAGAGAGAGAGAGAGAGAGAGAGAGAGAGAGAGAGAGAGAGAGAGAGAGAGAGAGAGAGAGAGAGAGAGAGAGAGAATATCCTATTTATATCACATAGGATAAGGATGGGCCAAAAGGTATGTATATCTCATATACACCTTTTCAGACAGAAAACTGCAGACACCCTTTCAGTATTCTGTTAAAACGAAAATATTAAATCGTTCCAACCGACTTTAAAACTTCACCAAAGATGTAGATAATCTTATTATCTTTCCAACACAATTTGGCCTGGCCGAATTGGAGTTCGGATGCGAAAGGTAAGAACGTTTTACTAACAGTATGTCAAACTGTCGCACCCTTTCGGTATTCCATTAAAACGATACTGATACTTCGTTCAAATGAAAAATATTTCTACATGAAAGTTCTTGATAATCCCATTCCCAATTTAGAGCATTCAAATTGGATTTTCCTACTGAAAGTTATGACCACGAATGTACGCTTACATTCGTTTATCCTTGTGTACACTTTTACGGTTGATCCGAAACTGTATTTCCTTCATATTTTTGCGCTATACATTCCACCTTCATATTTATACTTTTGTACAACGACTTCTAATTGAAAACACTAGTATTTATAAGTTTTTTCTACAACGAAATTAGAAAATGTATAAACAATATTAAACAAAGGTATAAAGATCAACATATATTTATCCCCAGTAAAAATATATAAATAAGAATAAAACTTGTATTCGTAGGCAAAAAAAGGTATAAATAATAATTATTTACATATATTTTTTATGAAGAGTATATAAAATAATATTTAAATAATAATAAAAAATATAAATTAGAACAAATATTTTATTTGTATCATAGAAAAAGATATATTGAAAAGGTGTTAACCATATATCTTTATTTCCATGGTATAGAAAAATGATAAAAATATTAGAAAAAAGTATAAAGTAGAATAAAAATGGTATAAATAAGAACATATCGTTTATACATATTATACAAAATATATAAAAAATAATAAAGAAAAAGTGAATAACTATACATATAATGTGATAAAGTGGAGATGAGACCAGGCAGCAATGCATTTTTGAGTGCACTCCAAAATGTATCGACGATCATTTGGAGGGCATTCCGTTGGAGTGCAAAATCATTACTCTATTTTTTATTAGTTAAATACCGTATAAATATATGTTAGCGACATGTTTTGTTAGAGCAAACTAATTTCTATACGATTTTTCTGCAGGTCGGATCTTAGAACTTCGCTACCATTATAAAAAAATTTAGTCATAAAAAAGAACAAGATAATTCTTTTGATATATATCGCGTCTGAAAAATCCAATTTGCAAAATCAACACTCAATTTGTTTAATTTGCATAACTAGCAATTTCGGCTGCTTGACGGAAAAAATTACTTGCGCCAATTCTCTCGGGGAAAAAGCTCAAACTGAAATTTGAACTCATAATTGAGATCAAATTGGGTCAAGAAGGGTCAAACCCAAAAAGATATATCTATTTACTTTTCCCGGAAAAGTTGAAAAATGTGCATGCACGTTCCCGTGAGTCCGGAGAAGAAGCATGTGTGCATGTCAAAGAGCGGCTTTTTGTATATCGAGAAAAAAAATCCTCCACTTCAAAAAATTGATCCAAATTCACAAAAGAATTCTCAAAATTTGAAAAAGCTTAGATATACATAGACAAACATGCTTCTCATCACATTTATACGGTTTTTTACTATTTTAGTTGTTAAAAATACTAATTACATTAATTGTGAAATAGGGTATTTTTATTATGAAATAGGGTATTTTTAGTTAGTTCGGTTAGGTTGGTCGGTTTAATATTTAGTTTTGTTTAAGTTAGTTTGATTAATTTATTTTTTTCTTTTTTTTTGAAATTATGTCAACTTTTTTAACAAACTATTAAATTTCAGAAATCAGTTATTTAAAATCAGTTTATATATTATTTATTTATTATTTTCAGAAATAATAATTATTTACAAATATTTTTCTTATTTTTCAGTTTTCAGAAATAATTGTAATATTTCTAAAATTAGTTTATGTTGTTATTATATTAATAATTATTATATCAAATATTTTTATATTATCATTACATTTATAATATTATATTATTACATTTATAATATTTTCTGAAATATGTTTAAATAATAGTATATTATTAATTATTATTTTGCTAAATTATTAATAATATTATTGTGATTATTTTATAAATCTATATTATTATTTTTATGTTATTAATTAGTATCTTAAGAAATTATTGTTTACTATTATTAGTATATTATAATTATATTATTATTATTATAATAATAATAATAATAATAATAATAATAATCATAATAATCATAATAATCATAATAATCATAATAATAATCATAATAATAATAATAATTATTATTATTATTATTATTATTATTATTATTATTATTATTATTATTCTTATTTGTAAATAACATACTATTATTAATATAATATAATTATATTGAACTTATTATTTAATAATTATATTATTTTTATTATTTTTATTGTGGTATTATTACTATATTGTTATTATTATATTATTAAATTTATTTTCAGAAATTATTATTGTATTACTATTATAAGATTGTTATATAAATATTATTTGTAATTTGTAATTATTACATTTGTTCATTTATTGTTATATAATTATTATTATACTTATATTATTATGGTTTCAGCTTGTTCTGATCATGTACTTGTAAAAATCGGTCTAGGCGGCCGTCTAGGCGCTAGGCGCTAGGCGCTGTCCAAACGTCCAGGCCTACCCTATTAGTTTCTGTCTAGACGGAATTCCGTCTAAGTCCGCCTAAATACCGAATAATTCTGTCTAGGCCCAGCCCACTTAAATTTCTATTTTTTTTTCACTTCTATTTTTTTTAGGCCCACAACCCACTTTTTTTAATGTTTAGTTTCTTTCTATTTATGCATTGTATTAGGCCCACAACCCGCTCTGGGGGGATGGAAATGATTATGATACCAATTAGAATGTGTTGATATTTTAGTCATTTTATTTTATGGTTTATTTGGATTTATGTTAATGTTATGTTGTAGATTTAATGTTATGATTTGTTTTGATGTTGTGTTACATAAAATTCATACATACTATTTTTAGTATAAAAATTTGTACAGTACAACGCGAGCACTAGCTGTGGTCATGCTGCCAAGGAGGAGCATTACTACCATATTCGTTTGTGTTGATGTGTTGATTGGATTGTGTTTCATTCTATTGCAAAAAATTAACGTACAACACATCGACAAATACAAACACGATATCCATATTATAATACTGGTCAAAACACAATGTCAAAGTTTCGAGAAATGCATTGAAAAAAAGATACACAACCTTCCAAACAAACTAGCATTCCTGTGAACGATTTTGAATGAACAAATATTAATTGAAAATTACAAACAATATATTCAAATTATAGTACTAAAAACCCTATATTTTGTTAAAAGTGATGTCAATTTTGCAATAACGTTTGATCATGAGTTTTCTTGTTCCGGATTTTGTGTTGATCATTTTTTATTGTCAATAACCATTGTGCCAAATATGATACAAAATAATCTTGTTATTTAACAGTTGTTTAAAATGAATGCATACATGAAAATTATTTATAGAGTACAATGTTAGTGACAATAGTTTGTTATTATTAATAATAATAATAATTTGCAATAATTACTAAGAGGTATTTTTTGTTTGTCTTCAGAGATTCATTTTTATTTTGTTTCATAACGTGTTTGATAGTTTTCCAAGAAAAATTATGATATTTAATTGATGTTTATATTTTTATTTCCGGAACATAGAATAATATTAAATTATTTTGTGGATGTTTTGTTTATTTTTATTCTTGTGAGAAGTATTTTTTTTCTGCAAAGTACGAGGAGGATATACCAAGGGTAATTATAACTTGCCTCTCAGATACCCCACCACATCCTCTATATTATTAATTAACAATTAATTGACGATTAATTAACAACATAATTAACTAAAAAATACTCTATTAATAGTTAATTAATAGTAATTAAGAACTGATAGTGATTAAGAATTGTCAATTCATATATATTTTAATTATATATTAATTAACTGTTAATAGGATGTCATTTTGTTAATGATCATGTTAGTTAATTGTTGATTGGTAATATAGAAGATGTGATGAAAATTTTCAGTGGCCCCTTATGACTTTCGTATACCAATATCAATCTTAATAAGAAGCACACTACAAAAATACAAATACGCATAAAAACACAAATAAAAATACGTGGATAAAATAAAAATACAAGTGCAAATATCAAATAATTACGGAATACAAATACGAAATAACAATACGATAATCAAATACGAATACAAATACAAATACGAACACAAACACAAAATATAATACGGTTATTAATTATGAAACATATTCTGAGCAATCTTTGCAATTCATATAAATATGACATTGCTTGATTGTGAACTAAAAAAATTATGATGCTTTGTACAAATATCATACAAATATTTCACATTCGTGATGTCCATTGGTCGGTTGCAAATAATAGCTCATAATTAATGATTTCTTTTGCTTACAACAATAAAAAAAACATACACAATGAGTTCACAAATAATGACACAAATACGAATTCAAAATACCAAACACTAAAACGAATACTAATACAAGTACACGTCCCGCTCAATTCCTTGGTCTTGAGAGGGTTCGCTCAATTGCTCTTCTTCACTGTCATTCAATATAACTTCCGTTAACCAAAAAAAAAAAACACGCATGATCGCACAGGCGCAACGCTAGTTATATACAAATTTGAATACCATGATCTTACTTTATTGGGGCTTACTCAGTTAAATGATTAATTAAGCCGTTAATTAATTCAATTAAGAGTATTAGTCAATTCAATTAAACACCCTTGTCCACCTCATCAAGAATATTTGGGTGAGTTTTGGGGGCACCATATATAGCCCCTATGTTGATGGCGTGGACTTTTCAGATTGGAAGTTGGATATCCATTAATTAATACACTAACGACTACATTCTCGACAATTATATTGAAAAATAAGGAAATAGATATTGATCAAAGGGAATGCATGATGACGCAGGAGATGATGCATTCCAAATCTAGGAGTTTTAATCTCCAACGCTAAAACTATTGCATAAAAAAAAAAGTACTATTTCCACACAAAAAGCAAATTAAGAGAGAGAGAGCGAGAGAGAGAGAGAGAGAGAGAGAGAGAGAGAGAGTTATCTATTAGCTATTTCTTCCATTTTCATTGTTCGAGCTTCGAAGTTGTTTCATCTTTTCGATTGAGAGAGAATGGCCATTAACGAGGAACCGTTGTTGAAGAAGGTATATCATCAGAATTGTCCAGGTTGCTTACAGGAGCAGAAAAATGCGAGACAAATAGGGATTCCTTACAGGGAATTTCTCTCTGTTTGGATCATCACCCTTTGCACCGGTACGCTCGAATTAATTCGCTTTTCTAATTGAAAATTTTTGTTTGATTTTTGAGAAAATGTGTTGCTTAATTTCCTGAAGAAAAAGCAGAGTGTCTTACTAAACTACAGTTGCTGGTTTGTTCAGTTTTTACTTTTAATCATTTTCTTAACGTAGCAATTATTGTCAACAGTTTGTCAAGTGTTTGTATTTTTATTCATTTCATAAAATTTGCCAAAGACACTCTGCCAAAGTTTGATTTGATTATATAAATACTTATTTCATTAAATATCTCCGTATTTTCAATATCGATTTTTTTAGAGAATTTTTTTTATTGAAAATGGAATATTTATTTATTATTATTTGGTGCTAATAAAAACCGAATCCTTAAACTTATTATTTATTATTCTACGTAAAATTTAACTATGATTAAAAGTAAATAAAAGAGAATATATAAATTATTTGAAAAAAAAAAAGAGTTAATTATATGGACTTTGAAGAACGTATTGTTGAAAAAAGAATTAAAAAAAGGGACTCTTCAGATTCCAAATTGTGGGATGAGAATATATCCACGTTTGTAACTTTTGTTCAGTGACTGAAGTTTATATAATTTCTAGTATTAATTTCTCCGGAACACAATCAGAGAAGTGAAATTCTTCCAAAATCCCCTAATTTTTTTGAGAATTATGAAAAACCCTCTATCTTAGATTCCCTTATAAAACTCTATATTTTTTGGTTTCCTCTAAAATTCCCTAATATTTTTAGATTATCTCAAAAACTCCCGATCTTTTTATTATGATTTTGAAGATGATCATTATACTCATTTTCATAATTTTATTTTATAAATATTCATATTATAATAAATAACAACTAGAGTTGCATTTATTTATTGAAGAAATGTTATGGTTATCAGATTGAGGTACCACAAGAGTTGCATGCACCTATATTAATTTCGAGGCAATTTACGATATCTTTCAGTTCGACTTGTAACACAACATTTTTAAAATGAAATTGAAATTATTAATTAACAATCTAATTAACATATGATACACAATTAATTTGAAATTTTATACATAGTCATACTAACATAACACGCTACTTATATGGTATATGTTATTTATACGTTACATGAATTGTTAATTATTCATATTAGCTTAAGATGAATAAGACGAATTTGAAATGCATAGTATAATATCTCATAAATTTTTACTCTTCTACACGTTTGGTCTCAAAATAATTTGATCATTACTATCATATATAATAAAATTATAGATAAATTAGTTGATAATCATGATTGTAAATTCTTATTGAATGCATGATCCCTGATTTTAAAAGGAAAAAAATAATATACCATCATTTTAGAAGAAAGAAAATAGTACAAAGCCTATCTTAATTCAGATATCGTAATTGTTTCTTCCTCCTGTTATTCTATAATCTATATGTTTTTAGGTACAATTTGTGGTGTCAAAGGAAACTCAGATAATATTATTTATGAACCAATATTTAGATGAGGACAACGACAACACTATAGATCAATACAAGAATGGGACTTCTATTCCTAGTTAATGCAACAAATCAAGCCCCACATGTTTTTGTTTTGCTTTTTCGACATTAATCATGTGTGCATTAGTCGTGACCTTACACGAATTTTAAGACGAAATTTTCGAAATATAAAACCGATTTTATTTTTTCAAATCCAAATAAATTTAAAAAACTATATCGTACAATAATAAATAATAGTTATATTCAATTAACCCAAATTTTATGCGGAAACTTTGATTTAGAACAAAATTAAAATAATAAATAAACCATAAATTGAAAGCAAGAGGTAAAATGTATGAGTTTCATTAAGTTATTGTATATATAAATATATATAATTTTATATATATGGGTCTTGAAATTTTGGGGGGCTTTAGGCGATTGTCTAGTTGGCCAAATCCAAGGACGGCCCCTGCCTATTATTAGTCTACCCAAATTAATCTCATTTCTCGTATTCGAATTCGGGTCTTCACAAGACTGATGTATGTTTAGAGGTGGTAATTGGGCAAGTTGGATAGGATTCTGATCAAATCATTTTGGGTTGATGTTATTTTGGTTTGCAGGTCACTCGATTCCGGGCTATTACGGTTTTCAAAATTTTTTGTTTTAGGTCGTTTCAGTTTCTGTTCTTTTCGGTTTCGGAACGTTCGGCTCCGGATTGTTTCAGGTTTCTGGATATTTCATTTTCGGATCATTTGAGTTTCTGTAAATTAACTTTTTGGGTCATGCAAATTATGAAACATTAAGTTTTCGAATGATTCTAATACAAAATATTCAAAATTGTAAAACAAAATATATTACTTTGGTGATTTGAATTTTAGTGATCCATATCCGAACTATTGGTTAGTCTTTATAGTGTTAATGCCCGCATTCAATACTAATATACAACACTTTTATCGTGAATAATTACGCTGTTAGATACATTATAGCAATAATATATAATATTTTTATTTTTAATAATATATTGTTGAGGTCATTCGGGTTTCTGGTCAGTTCGGTCTCGGATCAATTTGGTTTTAAATCACTTTGAATTTCGAGTGGATTTCAGATCGTTCAGTTTCGGCTTGATTTGGGGTTTGGGTCACGGTTTGGTTTTTGGTTTGAATCTGGGTTTGATTTTGAATTCGAATAATTCAGATTCGATCCGACTTCGGATTCAGATCATTCGATTTCTATTCAATTTGATTGATTTTTCAACATTTTGCCATATCTACGTATGCCAATCCAATTTAACTAGTCGATTTTGGGCCCAACATATTTTTGTTGTATCATCTAGGGGTGGGCAAATGGTTCGATTAATTTGGGAACCGAACCGAACCGGTCGAATTCGGTTTAATCGGTTCGGTTTTTCGGTTTATTTGATTCGGTTCGGTTCAAAAATTAATATTGTTTGGTTTATTCAGTTCGGTTCGGTTTTGGTATTTTCAAAACCGATTAAACCGAACCGACCGAATTAATACTATTTTTCACTTTTTCTGTTATATTCATTTAAAAAAATTAAAATTAAATATTGTAAAATTAGAAATAACATAAGTATATTTTATATGATTTGTTTTTATATTTTTTTTGGAAATAACATTTGAATTTTGACATTATAAAACTTCTAATTCGGTTCAACCGAATAAACCGAATAAGAAATTCGGTTTATTCGGTTCGGTTTTAAATCGGTTCAAATTTTATTCGGTTCGGTTCGGTTTGAATCTAGTCCGGTTCGGTTTAATTCGGTTTGTTCTTATTCGATTCGGTTCGGTTCGGTTCGGTTCAACCGAATGCCCACCCCAGCACTATCATCTTGTTTATGTACGGTGTGTGCTCACTCAGTTTTTTTTTTTTTTTTTGATTAACTGAGACGGGTTCGAAGACCCGTACCCAGAATTACATTAATTTAATTAATATAGAGTTTGCTTACAATAATTACAGTAATTTACATCGACAACTCACTATTTGTGAATTGATCCCTCTTAATATCAATTATCACCTATTGCTATTGAGATTGCACTCTCCTTCTTTGCCTTGTCTTCCTCCGTTAATTCTTGTCTAATTTTGTGTACTAATTCTCTGTGCGTTAAAGCTTGCTCTCGAAATATCCGATTACAGCGTTCTTTCCATATTTCGAAGCATACCCTCACCATGATCATCTTTTTCTCTTTTGGTATTGCTGTGCTTGTGATAGTATTCATGATGCATTGCTCAGTTAGTATGTTTATGTTGAAAATCGCATCAATTGCAATCCAAACTCCGACCGAGTAAGGGCAGTGTCCCATGATATGATCTATGGTTTCTTCATTTGTACGACACAATACACATCTATTGATTATCTGCCATCCTCTCTTCCTTAAATTATCTATCGTTATATTACTTTTCATTGCGCATAACCATATAAATGTTTTTATTTTTGGAACAGTTTGAATTCTCCATATATTTGCACACTTATTAGAAGTATTTACTCCCTTGATCAGAAAGTTATAAGCACTCTTTACTGAGAAGATCTCATTCGAGGACCATTTCCATTTGATCACATCTTGATTTTGGTTTGGATTCCATTGTAAATTGTTCAGTTTTATTTGTAGGTTTGTGTATTCGTTTGTTGCTTGATTTGATAAAGGTTGTCTGAGACCCCTGATTTCACCATTGATTCAGATTTCGTTAATCATACTTTGTTGTCCCTCTTTGTATGTGTATAAACATGGAAATTGTGATTTTAATGGTGTCTATAACCATGTATTTTCCCAAAATCTGATACGAGTTCCATTTCCTATTACATAATATGTGGATATATTGAAGTATGATGTTAACCTTGAGCAAGTTTTCAATAATCTCGATTTGATTCTCTAATTAGAATCTAGGTTTTTGTATATGCTTTGCCCATACAGCTTTTCCATTAAATCTTTCCATAAATTATCACTTGTATCATATAATTTCCATAGCCATTTTGTGAGTAATTTCTCCAGATCCAATATTCCAATACCACCTTCACTTTTTGGCCCGCATAATTTTCGCCATGATACCAGTATGATTTTCTTTTTTTCTTTTTTTTCGCCATAATATTCCAATACCATTTTTGTGTGCTCACTCAGCTTTTCATAGTTAGTAAAGAATTGAAAGATTTCAATTAGTAATACATAGACAAAATATTTGTTTTATTTATCTTATGATATCATTAATTAAATTTTTTAACAATAATATATTAATGATTATTTTATAAAATATACATCAAAATATTATTATTGTATTAAAACTATAATTTGGAAATCTAACCACATATATTCACTTGAATTTTATTCTTTATTTTGAGCTCCATATTATTATATTCCGACATTTTTTTTATAATTTATAATTTTAGATGAAATTGTTAAATTCGAATTAGAAATTCATATTAAAATGGAAAATGTAATTTTATTTACATTTATTATGGATGTTATGGCCGAATTAAAGCTCTAATGAAACAAAATTACGTTTTCCATTTTACTATGAATTTCTATTTCTAATTTAACAATTTCATCTAAAATAAAATTGTTGGTGGGTCTTCTGGTAAATATGAGATAATGGCACTTATAGATGGTAAGTGGATAAATCAGAGAGAATGGTAATTAGAGATGGCTACTATTCGCGTTACAATGTCGCTGTCCTTAAAGACTTATTCGTCCTCACCAATTATATTATTTGGTGTGCAACGGGTCCAACGAATAGCCTTCCAGGATACAGTAGCCTTTCTGACTGCATTTGCACAAACGAAATCAGATCCAAACACCTACTCAAAAATATCAAGACTATCGTAACACTTGCCAAATAAATTCTGCAGTAATTTATTTGAAGTGGATCTGTAAGAAAATTAATCGAGAAGTATAAAACTTGTATGAGATTGTATCTCTTATTTTCTCTCTTTCTTTCTTGAATGGTATTCTTTTTTCTCTTTCTTTCTCATAAATTTATGGTGTCTTTTCTTTATTTGGAGTACTCAAGAAAGAAAGATAAGAAAATAAATAATTTCAATTCTCTTTTTTGAACTCACATCCATTACAATGAAAGGGAGGGTATATATATAGCATAGTCACGGGTGGTGCCCCACACAAAACAATGGATGGTAATCTACAATACCATGGGAATGTACAATACCATGGGTACAATACCATTGATGGTGCCCATAGTATATAATCATGTCATTAAGAGATTATAAATATACAAGTCAAATAAATCTTGTTAATTTTCTAAAATAAAATATCTAAAACAAAATTTATTTTGAAAATCATTAACAAAAATTATATCGTTTAGGAATTTAACAATTTCATCTAACAATTTCTAATTCTAATTCTAATTTAATACGAATTAAAGCTCTACTGAATTAATTATATTTAGGACTTTAGCCCAAACAAGACGGCCAGTACATTTCGTTTCAATATAAATAACCCATAATCTATTGATTGCATGTTTATGCAGTGGTAAATCTTTCATTCTATATTCTTATATTGCCTAAGCTTGATTGTGTCTTTTCAGCTCTCCCAATTGCGTCTTTGTTTCCCTTCTTATATTTCATGGTGCAATACATAATTTCTCATTTTCTTGTTTTGTTCTTGTTTTGTCGATAAATTTGATTAATTCATCATTTTGACATTGTCTCTATATAGGTGAGGGATTTGAACATTGCAAAAACTGAAGAAGATATTGGATTTTATGCTGGTTTTATTGGTAAGTTGTGATTTTTAAAAGTACCACAATTGTTGTATCGTCGTATACATATCGTATCGCATACGATAGTCGTGTACGTATATGTGCAACGTAGCATAAATCCCAAATGTGAAAATGTCTGCAAGCTTGTGTGTATTATTCACGGTACAGAAATATTAATTTCAAATATACCATTAACAGTTCTGTTATTCAATTGTAGGTGCTTCGTTTATGCTTGGAAGGGCTTTAACTTCAACATTTTGGGGGATATTATCGGACAAGTATGGGAGGAAACCCGTCATGGCTTTTGGAATTTTTGCAGTGTTAGTTACATTCTTTCCAGGAAAATATTGGCTGAAAAAAGATTTTTTTTATTATTTTGAAGTTGTTCATGTCATTAATTTTGTATGTTGTTAACATTTCAGGATAATATTCAACACCCTTTTTGGCCTCAGCGTTAATTATACGATGGCGATTGTTACGAGATTTCTTCTCGGTGCTTTAAATGGTTTACTCGGTCCAGTTAAGGTACATTTTTTCCTTTGATAAAGTAATAGAAAATATTAAAGACCAGTATGAATAAAATAAAAGCTCATATTTACATTTTCTACGATGTCATTAGGCATATTCAATAGAAGTGTGCAACCACGAACACCAAGCCCTCGCACTATCGCTGGTACATAATAACGTTATTAACCTATTTCTAATCTTCTTCAATTTTTGATTCCTCAAATTTCCCTGATTGTTGAATTTATTCTCATAGGTCAGTACGGCATGGGGTACAGGCCTCGTGATTGGCCCAGCCGTGGGAGGTTATTTCGCACAGGTACTTAAATTTTTTTTTTTTTAATATATTATAAATTTAGTTAAAATTATGTCCTAATATTCATATTTTCTACCAGCCTGCAGAGAAATATCCAGATATATTTTCTCCAAATTCATTGTTTGGGAGGTCAAAATTTTCTATTTTTCTAACGATTTTATTAATTTTTTGTTGATTTCGTAATGTATAACTGATTATCATATAACTAATTAATCAATTTAGGTTCCCGTACTTCTTGCCATGCCTTGTTATATCTCTTTTTGCCGTTGCTGTTCTAATAAGCTGTATATGGTTACCAGTACGTAAAATCAATTCATATTATATAAAATAATTTTTCTTATTCTTTAAAAAAATCATCTAATGAATTGTTTTTTTATGTACAGGAGACATTGCATAATCATAATACAAATGAAGAATTTGAGGTCTTGGAGGGTTCGCCCGGTAATAATAATGAAAAAATTAAGACGTCGCCTCCGAAGCAAAACATATTTAAGAATTGGCCGTTGATGTCATCCATATTACTGTATTGCGTGTTTTCGCTTCACGAGATGGCCTATTCGGAGGTAATACATAATAAATGTATGCTTGTCATCGAGCGAGTTAAATATATGATTGTCTAATATTGTGAAACATAATAGATATTCTCTTTATGGGCGGTAAGTGACAAAAGCTATGGCGGACTCAGCTTTTCAACCGAACAAGTTGGTCAGGTCCTCGCAATCGCCGGTAATTTTTTCATTCTTTATCAATGAGAAGATAAAAAAAGTAATTTAAGAATTTGTTGTTGCTTTTTGAGTTTCGATATTCGATTCGATTCCGATTAAAAAGTTTAATCGAGGCTCAATTTTTAACGAGTTATTGTTTTACTTTTACCAAAACGATTAAATATTTGTTTTCTCTACTAATCTTTTCAGGTTTTAGTTTGCTGGTATACCAACTGTTTATTTACCCTCGATTAGAGAAACTCGCTGGACCTGTCCTTTCGTCTCGTATTGGAGCAGTAAGCAGATACTAAATATGTCTTCAATCGTAACAATACTATTTCTTAATATTAAACATATATTTAATATTTCTTTTTGCAGATTTTCACAGTACCATTACTTTTTTGTTATCCATTCATGACTTACTTGTCAGGAATAAAACTTGCAATAATTTTGAATTGTGCATCTGTTCTGAAGACTCTTCTCGCCGTAAGTAGATAAAATAGAACTATTTCTCATTAATTCTTTACCTACCGGGGTTATATATTCAGCCCCCAAAATTCACTCCATAATTCTTGATGAGGTGGAAAGAGAGAGTTAAGTGGGTTGATTAGTATTATTAATTGATTCAATTAGCGATTTTAATTAACCGTTTAATTAAATTGACACATAAATTAACATGTAATAATATTAACATATTAAAATTATTAATGTGTCAATTCAATTAATTAGCTCAATTAATAATACTAATCAATCAAATTTTTTTTTTGTCACTTCATCAATGATGTTGGGATGAATTTGGGGAGCAAAGTATATTTTCCCTTACCTGTATCGTAATTTTCCCTTGGGATTCATACATTCATGGCTTTATTTGCAATAACTATGTCATGTACATATTAACTAATTCTAATTTCTTGATTGAATTAGGTGACTACGATCACAGGCACGTTCATTCTACAAAACAATGCTGTGGTTAGTATTCTTTTTTTTTTCCGCATTCGAGTAATTGTCTTTTAGGTATGTTAAGATCATCCAATACATTAGTTTATAAATTAATGCATGAATTAATTACAGACTCAAGAGCAAAGAGGAGCTGCAAATGGTTTGTCTATGACTGCTATGTCTCTTTGCAAAGCAGTTGCACCGGCTGGAGCCGGTATTATGTAAGTGACCGACTTTACGTTATTCTCACACAATAAGTTGACAAATTTCAGTTTTACCAAATTGTCACCTCAACCATGTTTTTTTTCTCTTCCCAAACTGCTTAAAATCACACTCAGTTATTTTAATGTATCTGCCATTGGTTTTAAATCATTTGTTAATTTGCCTTCAATTTTATTCTTTTTTGTTCCAATTTGCCTTTGTTCCAATTGGTTTTAAATCATTTCCAATTGCTTGATTTGTGCTTGTAGTTTCTCGTGGGCTCAAAAGCGTCAGCATTCTTTCTTCTTTCCAGGTATAATTAGATATAGTTTAAATTTTTTTTTATTTTCCTTCTTAATAGAACCGATCGATAGATTAAAATTATTGTTCAAACTATGTTGCAAATGCCTATAAAAATGAACACTTGAAATGACCTTTGATCATTTTTTTTTTTAAATTTGGCTGCCGTGTTGAACTTATGCAGGTGATCAGATGGTTTTCTTTATTTTGAATGTGGTGGAGTTCATAGGGTTTATTTTTACATTTAAACCATTTTTGGAACTCCCAAACAACATAGATCAGAACTAATTAAAATCATGTGTAACATAGTACTTTCATGTATTATATTACAAGTTTTTGTAAGTATTATGCAAACACACCTTATTTGCTGACTTTTCATTATGAGACATTAAGTGGAAAAGAAAATAATTGATCAAATATTTGTTTTTGGAATTTAATCATAATATTGTTGATTAGATTATGATTGGATCTGAGAATATTTTGTGTTGATTAGTAGCAATTTATTCTTTGTACTAAATGAAACCTATAGTAGTTAAATACCAAAAGTCAACTATTCGTTAAAATTAACTTTATTCATTCTCGGTCGATGGTCGGTTAAATGTTTTTTTTAAATAATTTTTTGGTAAGATTAAAAAGTATATTTTGCTTTTGAAAAGTATACTTTGATGAATTCAAATGTATATTTTGCTAAATTTAAGATTATAGTTTACTAAATTTAAAATATATTTTACTAATTTTATATATTTTCTAAATTTATGAGTAAATTTTCCCAATTTCAGCAATATATTTTGGTAAATTCAGTAATATATTTTGTTTCATTGAAAAGTAAAAATTTGTTTAATTCAAGAATATATTTTGTTTAATTGAAGAATATATTATGTGAAATTCAAAAATATATATTTATTAAATTCAAGAGTATATCTTGTTACATAAAAAGCAAAGCTCACACAACCTGTTGCTAGCTATGTGAAATCGTAACAAATGTACGATGACATTATTAATATAAATCCGAACCTTACGGGCACATTTTATGCTCCAGGTTCTTTTCAAAAAAAAATTATAAATATGAATTGCTTACATGGGATAGAAAGATACAAATACGAAAACAATTTACTAGCAATGGACAATGACATACCGTGTATCTTGTAATTACGATAATGATGGTTTCTTTTTCTATTTGCTTTCATTGTTTATCTAGCAATGTGATATGACATTTTCTTCCTTCCTTCCTTCTTTGCGATTATTATATTCTTGCTCCATTTCTACTCATTCAATTTGTCCACTCTATCTTTTGCTTGCATCGTCACCGTATTATAATTTTTTTGTTCATCTAGAAAAATCCTATTATATCTACCCTTCCTAATTTAGAAGACTTATACGATACCGATTCATGTTACATTTCTTTGTTGTTTAATTTAGACTTAGAGGGGGGTGAATATGAAGTCTTAATGTCAATTTTTTGCGTTAATGGAATAAAATTACTGTTTGATGCGGAAGCGTAAATAAATTAGAGAAAGAAATACAATACCGAAACAAATGACACGCGATATTTTCTTACGGAGTTCGGTAGGTGGTTGCTTTGTAGCTTTAACTCACCGGCTACTTGCTCAATCGACCGACTCGATTGATTGCAATTACCTACGTCTCCGGGGTTGCCTTGCGCCTTTTCGGCTTTCGATTGAATACCCAACTCAACAATTACAAGGTTTGTCTAGATCGATTTACACGAATTTATCGATCAATTGCGGGTTTTACAATTAGTAACTAGCATATTACAATTTACTACTAACGAACTAGTCGTGATCGGTCACGCAAGTTGGGAATCGTTGAGTAGTGGATTCGAAATTTGATCTAATAATCCCTAATATGGTTTGGAAATATGAGCTCAAGATTTTGGATAAGTTTCTCTCTTTTAGTTTGATCTTTTAATTTGTGGAAGAGTTGGAGAGAGAAACTTAAGAGAGGAACTATTTATATAACACATAGTCCCCTCATAATCTAAGTTTTCTGTGCAGTGCGTCATGACGCAAGGAATGGTGCGTCATGACGCACAGACTGTGGAACTAGTCGTTAAGCTAGTGTAAATTCAAAACTCTTGTGTTGCATCATGACGTACAAGAACGTGCGTCATGACGGTAGCATGTGTACTTGAGGGTTCGTTCTAACCTTGGTTCATTGTAACGAACCCCATCTTGTGATTTTTACTCACTTGGTCCGTCATGACGCATGGTATGTGCGTCATGACGGACTGTACAATGTTTCTCTCAAGAGCTGCTATAGCGTCATGACGCTTGGATTGGTGCGTCATGACGCTACACCACTCAAGACACAATTTCTCTTAGGTGCGTCATGACGGTGCTTATAGTGCGCCATGACGCACTGTAAGATAAAACTAAGTACACCCTTCGGTGCGTCATGACTGTACTTATTGTGCATCATGACACATCATGACTCAAGGCAGTTTTTACTTTGGCTTTATTGTTTTGAATATTTCCAACTTATTTTCTTGAGTTTAATTATTCCAAAAACAAGTTTAGGGATACCTATTGGTTATTTGAGATGATGATTTGATATCCCAACTTGCCGAATCTTCAACTTGATTTTCGATGTCTTGATTCTTTATTTCCTTTGATCGTCCTTGTGCGTCTAGCTTCATCTTTTGATCCTTTTGCGGGCTACGTCATTTATCTCTATAATTGTCACTTACGCAAATTGATTAGTAGTATCGATATTATTTTGAGATAATCAAACCCTTGGAAATTTGAACCAACATTCTTGATCCGAAATACATCTCTTTCTCATCAGGCATTCTCAATTCTTTCCAAAAAAAACCAATTTGGTTATAGAATGGACATGTATACTATAGTTATAATCTACAACATCTCACAGCCAACTACCACGTGTGCAGTTTTTTTATTTTAGTTTTTTTCTATTGCATCCCAAATTATATCCATATATGAAAGAAAAATATATTTGACCCCCCAAACTCATCACAATACTGTTGATGAGATGACAAAGTGAATTGATTAGCATTTCTAATCGACTCAATTAAATCTTAACTGACAAGTTTCATTAACACATCAATAATTTATAATATGTTAATATTAGTAAATGTTATTTGACGTGTCAATTCAATTAAACGGTCAATTAAATCGTTAATTTAGTCAATTAATAATACTAATCAACCTACTTAATCCTCTTTTGCCGCCTCATCAAGCATGCTATTTTTGTGTTATTGGAGCTCCATATATAATTTCCGTATGAAACTATGAATCAATTGTTAATTTTTATGGTATAATTTATAATTGTGTTCTTTTTAAAAAAAAAATTGATATTTTTATGTTAATGGATGACATTTCAAATATATTTCGGTTTTATGTGTATTATTCACGATATTCTTTTATTTGTTTTGAAACTTTAATTTTGTTTGAAGTATAACATATTATATTTTATTTATTTTGTGTGGGTTTATAATGATGGACCAATTTCATGGACCCTTATTAATTATAACTATAGTATATAAATTTCATGGATTTATAATGATGGACTAATTTCATGGATTAATTATAAAGATTATAACTATAGTATATATATTCATGATAGACCAATTTCATGGACCTTTATTAATTATAATGTATTTTTATTGACATCAATATATTTGCAAACATATCATGATTATATTAATTGAGTTTAAACGTACCCGCGCAAATTCTAGTTAAACAAATTATAAAAAACATGTAAAAAAAGAATATGAAGTTCTGCGCAATTGCACGGGCTATTGCTAGTATATGTTATAGATGGGTTAGGGTTATGCCCAAAAGGCTTTGGACAAGAATCCGTCCAAAGCCCTTTCTCATCTATATGATTTTTGATCCAACAATCAATAATTCCTATAATAAAATTTTACACTAAAATTCCTGTATTAATTTGAAATTACAAAAAATCATTATTATTAATAAAATCATATCAGTTGTTTATTTTTTTTATGAAAAATAAATTATTCATGTAATTTTGTTTTATGTTTTTGAATATGATAAAAATTCAATTGAGAATTATGTTAAAATTTTGTAATTACAAAAACCTTTAACGGATTCTTGGCCAAAAGTTTTTGTATAATATGCACATGTTTGGCAAGCACCAACTTTGTTTTACGAGCACCAATGGGCTCATAAATTGGATGATTAGGTACTTTGACACAAGATTCATAAATTATGGGTTGGAGTCTCATTGGTACCATGCATATAAAAATTGAATTCGAAAATGTGCACATTCGTAATCTAAAATTCTCCCTAAAAAAAAACTTTGTTTTACGAGCATGCTGTTTGTTGGTGTGATGTTTCTAGTCCACATTTCCATGTGAAAATTTTATAGTTTGATGGTACCTTTAATTTCCGTATGCATGCCCAATACATAGTTATCATGTCACCTATGAAAATTTATTTGTAAGCCGCTTTGAGTTGTGAAGATGCCATCTCCCGTTATCTTCCGTGTAAACTCATCTTGTATGCGAATTCTTTGTTAGTTTTTTTGAGTGATAAGATTTGCATTATTTATCACGCAACGTAGTTACGTAATTGATTCGTTGGTTAGTACTTAGTTGTCATGTTTGACCGGAATAGATCATTTGGTTGTGGTGTCACATGTTTTATTGGAGCAAACTCATGTTTTTTTTCTGTAAGTTCAGATCTTACAATTTTATGATCATTATAAATATAAATTTGTTTAGTCATAAACAAGGAAAAATATAGAGTAATGCCATTCTTATGATCATGATCTGATGACTTTTCTTGTTTCGGATCTCATGTTGACCATTTATTTTTTTCTATAAACATTGTGCGAAATATGATAAAAAAATCCTGTTATTAACAGGTGTTAAAAAATGAATGCGTCCATGAGAATTATGTATAAAATATAATGAGAATGAGAATAACAATATTATGATTATTATTATTTTGAAAAATAACTACTAAGAGGTATTATTATTATTATTATTATTATTATTTCATTTTAAATTTGATGATCACGATTTTCCTATTTATCCACTGATTAGGGTTGATGTCTTGATGATGTTGGGCATTTTTTTTTTTATGATAATCCAACAAAAAATTATATTATATACAAATTTGAATATCACATGGTCTTACTTCATTGGGCTTAGTGGCTTACTACTACCATAGCTTATGTCGATGGCGTGGGCTTATCAGATTGGGAGTTGTATATCCATTAATTAATACACTAGCAACACATTCTTGACAAATTATAGAGAAATAAGGAAATAAATATTAAACAGATCAGATCAAAGGGGAAGAATGATCACCCATGAGATGATGCATTCGAAATCTTGTAATAATCTCCACACAAAAAGAAAATTAAGAGAGAGAGAGAGAGAGAGAGAGAGAGAGAGAGAGAGAGAGAGAGAGAGAGAGAGAGAGAGAGAGAGAGAGAGAGGGATCGCGTTACTAGTTCTCTCTCGTTATTTTATTAGCTATTTCTCTTGTTTTTTTTGTCCGAGATTCGAAGTTGATTCATCTTTTCGATTGAGAGAGAATGGCCGTTAACGAGGAGCCGTTGTTGAAGAAGGTATATTATCAGAATTGTCCAGGTTGTGTACAGGAGCAGAAAAATGCGAGACAAATAGGTATTCCATACAGGGAATTCCTCCATGTTTGGATCATCACCCTTTGCACCGGTACGCTCAAATTAATTTTCTTTCTGATAGCAAATTTTGTGTAGTTTTTTTTTAATTGAAATTTTTTGTTTGATTTTTGAGAAAATGTTTTGCTTAATTTACTGAAAAAATGGAGATCGTCTTTAAATCTTAATACACAAAAGTTGCTTATTTGTTCAGTTCAATTTTCTTAACGTACCAATTTGTTAACAATTTGTTCAGTGTGTTGTATTTTTATTCATTTCATAAAATTTGCCAAAGAAAGTCAACTAAAGAACATGTATACTGATTTGATTATGTGCATAGCTTATTTCACAAACCTCACATGATATTGTCGAGTAATGTTATTTTACTTGTATAACTAAAATTAATTTGTATTTGTATTTGTATTTGTATTTGTGACTTCTAAATTATTGGATTTACAGAGAGATTGGGAGAGATTTGTGTTCTGTTATGAATTTTTGTGCCGCACAAACATCCAAGAGAAACAAATAGAACAATTATTACGAAACACTAATCTCGAAGTACATTTAATAGTTAAAAAGTCACAAGTATAAATATTATTTTACTTGTACAGATAAAATGGTCGCACAATATATATATATATATATATATATATATATATATATATATATATATATATATATATGGTTTCCAAATTGAGATTATCAACCCATATTCAGTACATGATGCTTCTTTATAGAAGAAAAAACAGTATGAAACCTATTGTGGGCGGTCAATGGATCCAATATTGTCCGAATCGACCCGAGCCGTATTCGAAGAAATATCGGGATTCGAAAAAATTATCCAGATCCGAGTTGATCCGGATCCGGATATGGATACATTTTTGGATCTGGACCGGATCTGGTATTCAGTTTTGGTGTCAGTTCTGGATTCGCATTTCATATTCAAATATTATTAGGACCCGAATACTTAGATCCGGATTCGAGTATTCAGATCCAGATCTGAATATAGATCCGGATTCGAGTACCCGGATCCAGATATCAATATTATATATTTTTTACATATCTTGTTTGATATTAACTGAAAAACATATATAAATTAATGATTTGTGAATATTAAATTCATATTAAAATGAAAGCATAATTAAAACATAATTACGAATTCAGGTCATGTTTGCATGCTAAGCTTTGATGATTAGTTTTGCTTGACAGTTGAGTTTTAGATTGGAATAAAATTAAGGTGTTTGCATGCATAATAGAAAGTTCAGTTTTGGATGGTTAAAACTCTCAAAACTAGATATATAGGAAGAAAATAATGGGTTTTCAAAACTTACCTCTAAATGGATATTTTTGGAGAGAGAAAAATGTTGGATTTGCATGCCACATAGGATATTAGAACATATGTTTTTTTATCAAGTTAAATATTAATATATAATTAAAAATGTAATAATAATAATAATAATAATAATAATAATAATAATAATAATAATAATAATAATAATAATAATAATAATAATAATAATAATAATAACAATAATGATAATGATAATTAATACACAACTCAAAAATTATTTAGAAATTAATAATAATTATTGTAAAAATAAAAAATTAATACATATTTGAAAAATGTATTTAGAAATTAATAATAATAATTTTAATAATGAAAAATTAATACATAATGAAAAATGAATTTAGAAATTAATAATAATAATAATAAATGAATACATTATTAAAAAAATATTTAGAAATTAATTCTAATAATAATAATAATAATAGTAATAGTTGTAATAATAAAAAGTAATACATAATTAAAAATGTATTTAGAAATTATTATTAATAATAATAGTACATAATTGAATTTTTTTTAGAAATTAATTAATTATAATAATAATAATAATAATAATAATAATAATAATAATAATAATAATAATAATAATAATAATAATAATAATAATAATAATAATAATAATAATAATAATAATATGTTTTTTCTTTATTTTTAGAAGTTAGATTTTATGTTCATAACATTTTCCAACCTAAATACCTAGAAATTAAGATGTTAAATATTTTGTTCTCAAATGTAATTTTTTAGCAAGTGTATATGTATAAAATAGAGTATCATTTTGTATAATTGTACAATAAATACAATAATAGAAATTTAATAATTAGGAAAACATCATAGAAATACATTAAACAAATTCCTAACTAATTTGATATGATTAAGAAATAAATATGATAGTTATAAAATTTCATAAGAAATCATACAATTTTAGAATATTTTATTCATTTGCTACATCTAATCTTATGATTTTCATCAAATACCTTTTAAACATTCTACACTCATAGTTTTTGCATATTCCTGCAATTCTAATCTTGTTTGATATTAATTGAAATAACATATAAATTAATGATTTGTGAATATTAGATTCATATTAAATGAAAACATAATTACATAATCATTGAGAAAACATAATTACCTATTCAGTGAGTTATTCAATGGACCCATAACACAATTGGTTGAGTACGAGACACAAAAAACGATATGTTGTGAGAGGTTGTGAGTTCAATTTTCATTGACATCAATGGATGGAGGACATATGAGTTTTTTCCATTATTTTAATGTCTGCGAGCTTGTGTGTATTATTCTAATTTGTAATATGCCCTAAAATTGTGTTTTTCTTTTCAGCTCTTCCAATAGCTTCCTTGTTTCCCTTCTTATATTTCATGGTGCAATAAATCATTTCTTATTTTCTTGTTTTGTCCATGTTTTGTTGATAAATTTGATTAATTCATCATTTTGACATTGTCTCTAAATAGGTGAGGGATTTGAATATCGCAAAAACAGAAGAAGATATTGGATTTTATGCTGGTTTTATTGGTAAGTTGTGATCTTTAGAAGTACCACTTTTGGTACCAACAGTATGAAGTCTCTAGTGTGAAATAATGTAAACTCGATAATTTAAAAAAATATATAAAAGGTCTGTTATCTCCTTTTTCTACATAAATCCCAAATGTTAAAAAGTCTGCGAGCTTGTGTGTATTATTCAAGGACAGCAATATTAATTTCAAATATACCCTTTACAGTTTTGTTTATTCAATTGTAGGGGCTTCATTTATGCTTGGAAGGGCTTTAACTTCAACATTTTGGGGGATATTATCGGACAAGTATGGGAGGAAACCTGTAATGGCTTTTGGACTTTTTTCAGTGTTAGTTACATTCTTTCCAGAAAAATATTGGCCGTGTTTCGAAAAAAAGAAAATATTATATCATTTTAAAGTTGTTCGAGTAATTAACTTTTTATGTTGTTCACATTTCAGGATAATATTCAACACCCTTTTTGGCCTCAGCGTGAATTATTGGATGGCGATTGTTACACGATTTCTTCTTGGTGCTTTAAATGGGTTGCTTGGTCCAGTTAAGGTACAGACCTTGATAAAATAATAGAAAATATTAAAAACCAGTATTAAGAAATAAACGCTCATATTTATATTTTCTTCGATGTCATTAGGCATATGTTATAGAAGTGTGCAACCATGAACACCAAGCCCTCGCACTATCGTTGGTACGTAATATAATACATTATTACCCTATTTCTAGTCTTCTTCAAAAAAAATTATTAAAGATAATATTATGTACATACATACATACCGAAATTGACAAAACAAATTGTGCTATCCAAGCCCATGATCATGATTTATTCAGAGCTACTATTTGTTGTGTTAATAGAACCGGCATTTTTGGTTTTTTTGTTGAAGATTCGATTATTCCTCTCCTTCCATATTAGCCATATACAAGTTGCCCAGAAACTTAAGCCAATTTGTCGTTGAAGGAGGGTTGTTCGAAATTTTACAAAATTTTGCCATAGTGCTAATAATGCACGTGCCGGTGTATATGGCAATCCAAATCTTTGGTAGCAATCCAGAGTATATGAACATTCGTTGAATAAACGAATTGAACTTTCCTGTGCGTATCTACCCGGACACAAGCTTCAGGATATTTCCAACCTCTCTTCGTGAGATTGTCTTGAGTTAATAGTCGTTGTTATATGGCTAACCGTATAAATTATTAAATAGCTTAAAATTTCGATTTGTCAATTTTTTTCTGATTGTTGAATTTATTCTCGCAGGTCAGCACAGCATGGGGTGCAGGCCTCGTAGTTGGCCCAGCCGTGGGAGGTTATTTCGCACAGGTACTTAATTTATTTCTTTTTAATATATTATTCATTTCGTTTAAAATTATGTTCTGATTCATATTTTCTACCAGCCCGCAGAGAAATATCCAAATATATTTTCTCCAAATTCGTTGTTCGGGAGGTAAAAAATTTCTAATTTTGTAACGATTTTATTAAATTTTGTTGATTTTTCAAATCCATAACTGATCATCTTATAATTAATTCTTTCAGGTTCCCATACTTCTTGCCATGCCTCGTTATATCTCTTTTTGCCGTTGCTGTTCTAATAAGCTGTATATGGTTACCAGTATGTAAAATCAATTCATATCATATAAAATAATTTTTCTTATTCTTGTACAAAATTCATCTAATGAATTATTTTTGTATGTATAGGAGACATTGCATAATCATAGTACAAATGGAGAATTTGAGGTCTTGGAGGGTTCGCTGGGTAATAATAATAAAAAAATTAAGACGTCGCCTCCGAAGCAAAACCTATTTAAGAATTGGCCGTTGATGTCATCTGTATTACTGTATTGTGTGTTTTCGCTTCACGATATGGCCTATACCGAGGTAATACATAATAAATGTACGATTGTCATTGGGCGAGTTAAATATATGATTGTCTAATATTGAGAAACATAATAGATATTTTCTTTATGGGCGGTAAGTGACAAAAGTTACGGGGGACTCAGCTTTTCAACCGAACAAGTTGGTCAGGTCCTCGTAATCTCCGGTATTTTTTCCGTTCTTTATTAATGAGAAAACAAAAAAAGTAATTTAAAATTTTTTGTTCCTTTTTGAGTTTCGATTAAAAAGTTGTAGTGGGGCTCAATTTTTTTTTTTTTTTGGGTGAACGGCAAGCACGATACGCGTTCGGTCCGGTCTTTTTTATAAATAACAAGAGAGTTTACAATATTTACAACAACCATCTTTGTAAGGAAAACCTATTATGATATTCTAAATTACTTCTAAGCAAGCCTCTAACTAGTTTTATAGGTTGAGTCGCCATACCCGCATGAGGTCCTTAACGGAGCTCAAAATTAGGGCATGCATGCGACCTTTTCTTTGAAAAATTCTATTATTGCGTTCCTTCCACAACGTCCAAGTGCACGCTAGCCATGTGAGGTCCCACTCCTTGGCATCCTCCGATGATTTGGGAAGCCTTGTCTTCCACCAAAAGGATGTAGGGCATTCGGCGGTGGATATGACGTTTGGCTCGATGATGCTCCATATATGTCTCGCAAATGGACATTCCACAAAGAGGTGAAGGGCCGATTCGGTGGGGTGGGTACAAAGCGCACAAGTTGGGTCATGTGGCCATCCTCGCTTAATATTAAGATTGTCCATTGTAAGGATCCGTTTGTTGAGTAATAGCCACCCGAAGATTTTTGCTTTGAGGGGTGCTTTAGCACGGAACAAGGTAGGCGTCCACCTACATTCTATTCCCGGATGTGAGATGCGACCATAGACTTGCTTCGTGGGGAACCTCACGATATGTAATGGATGACCCGATGTTGGCTCTCCCCTTTGGTCGAACATCCCCTTCAATGAGTTGTAAAGTGGTATTAGCTCTTGAAGGTTTTTCAAAAAGAAAGAGGTGAGGGTTGGCGAGATTGTTAGAATATCGTCCGTATGTTGGATATTATAAAGAACTCTTAATGTCGTCGCCCATTGGGAATCTCTATCATTATCAATTTTAAATAGCCATTTTATCAACAAGGCTTTGTTTTGATGCGCAAGATTTGTAACCCCAAGACCTCCATGTATTTTTGGCAAACAAATCTTTGCCCAATTAATGAGGCAATGTCCCCCTAAAATTTTTTCGCGACCTTTCCAAAAAAAGGCTCTTGATAATTTGTTAATTTCTTCTACCACTCCGTTAGGAATAAGCATGGCTCAATTTTGAATAACTACAAAAATGATTAAATTTTTGTTATCTGTACTGATCTTTTCAGGTTTTAGTTTGCTGGTATACCAACTGTTTATTTACCCGCGGTTAGACAAACTCGCCGGACCTGTCCTTTCGTCTCGTATTGGAGGAGTAAGCAGATACGGAATATTACGGTCTTCGATCATAACAATACTTTTTTTGAATACTAACCATAAATTTAATATTTCTTTTTGCAGATTTGCACACTGCCATTACTTTTTTGTTATCCATTCATGACCAATTTGTCAGGAATAGAACTTGCAATACTTTTGAATTGTGCATCTGTTCTGAAGACTCTTCTCAGCGTAAGTAGATAAAAAATAACAGTTCTTTGAATCTTTACCTATATATTACTGAATCTTTCATGGCTGTATTTGCAATAACTATGTTATGTACATATTAACTAATTCTGATTTGTTGATTTAATTAGATGACTATGATCACAGGCACGTTCATTCTACAAAACAATGCTGTGGTGGGTACTCTTTTTTTTTCGCATACGAATAATTGTCTTTTAGGTATGTTAAGATCATCTAATACATTAGTTTATAAATTAATGCATGAATTAATTACAGACTCAAGAGCAAAGAGGAGCTGCAAATGGTTTGTCTATGACTGCTATGTCTCTTTGCAAAGCAGTTGCACCGGCTGGAGCCGGTATTATGTAAGTGACCGACTTTACGTTATTCTCACACAATAAGTTGACAAATTTCAGTTTTACCAAATTGTCACCTCTAGGGCTCTGCCTCTCTGATATACTGCTTAAAATCGTACTCAGTTAATATAAAATATCGGCCAGTGGTTTTAAATCATTTCCAATTGCTTGATTTATGCTTGTAGTTTCTCGTGGGCTCAAAAACGTCAGCATTCTTTCTTCTTTCCGGGTATAATTAGACATAATGATCGTTCAAACTACCTTGCAAATGCCTCAAAAATTAATGAACACTTCAAACTCAAATGCCATTTTGTTGATTAATTTTCTTTTAATTTGGCTGCTGTGTTAAATTTATGCAGGTGATCAGATGGTGTTCTTTCTTTTGAATGTGGTGGAGTTCATAGGGTTCATTTTTACATTTAAACCTTTTCTAGAACTCCCAAACAACATAGAGAACTAATTAAAATCATGGTGTAACAATCCTTATTCTGCTGATTTTTCATTATGAAACATTACGTGGAAAAGAAAATAATTGATCACATATTTGTTTTTGGAATTTAATCATAATATTGTTGATTAGATTATGATTGGATCTGAGAATATTTTGTATTGATTGGTAGCAATTTATTCTTTGTAGTAAATGAAACAATAGTAGTTAGTCAGGGTTGTCAACAGTCCAAAACTGGATAGTGCTCAAATCAGATTTGTATCCAACATTTTGGTACTTTTTTTTTTTTTTTTTTGATAAAGCTGCCCGACATTTTGGTAATTAATGTTTTTTCACTATTAGATTTGCATTGAGATTTGTGTATTTAATTATGTGCACAAATTTTCATAATCATCATGAAAAAACACAAATCTCAATGCAAATCTAATGATAAAAAAACATTAAGTACCAAAATGTTGGTACTTAATTAAGTAGTTTAGCCTCCCTCATATATATACACACACACAAACACACACACACACACACACACACACACACACTTGTTGGCCGTGTTGGCCACACTATGGGCTAGGTTCAATGACCAACACTCTTGTGTGGCCAACAGGGCCAACAACGCTTAGTTCTCAAAATCTATATATGAAAATTAAATTTTGACCGTATAAATGTGATCTATATCATTTAGATATGTTGTAGAACAAATTTTGTTTAATTTACATTTTTTATCTAACAAAACTAATAACATATTTTCTCAACTGTTTATTTCGGTAAATTTTTGGATTTCGATGAATGAAAAGTCAAAACATTGTGAAAATCAATCCTATGCCTATCTATATAATTTAAATTAAATCCAATGCAAAAAATTCGACTTTTAAAATTAATTTCATGATGAATCATGACGTAAATATTATCGACTGTTAATATTTTTACGTGTCATGATGGATATGATAGAAATTTTTATTTTGCATGAAATTAAATCCAAAACATTTTAAAGCGATATAGATCATATAGGGATATGATCAATGATCAACACTCTTGTTTGGCCAACGTCGGCCAACATCAATTATTTCACTAAATCTCAATATTATAATAGAATTTTAACCGTATAAATATGATTTATATCATTTAAGAATGTTGTAGATTAAATTTCACGAAAAATAAAATTTTTTATCATACTCAACATAATACTTCAAAAAAATTAACGCTCGAAGATATGTTAACATGAAACATCATAAGCCTTTTATGTCAAGCAAGATAGCTAGAGAGGAATTGACAATAATAGTGGCAAATCACGCAGTCCATGACACATACTTCATGTTTTCCACAAAAACTCCGTAACTGAAAACTAATAAGTGCAAATGTCTATTTTTTTCATAAATTTCGAAAAATTTAAAAAGTGAATTCTAACACCTAAAAAAAAATAGTTTTCATATTTTTCTAAAATATGCGAAAATTTGTATCTACAACGAGCAAAATATTGAATGTTCATAGTTTCCTAAAAAAACTCCGTAATTGAAGACTACCACGTGCAAATTTCTATTATTTTCGTAAATTACGAAAAAAAATGCAAAATTTTAAGTCTAAAACCTTAAAAAAAAACGATTCTCTTGTCTTAGTAACAATGAAATTTTTTTTTTCTAAAATGTGCGAATTTTGATACTTTCCTAAAAAAATTCCGCAATTGAAGACTAACAAATGCAAATTTCTACTTTTTCAATATTCCAAAAATTTTCCAAAAATTTAAAAAGTGAAGTCTAACATCTTCAAAAAAATCATTTCTCATATTTTTCTACAAATAACAAAATTTATATCTAAAACGACTAAAATACTCAATTTTCATGATTTCCTCAAAAAATTCCGTAATTGAAGATTACATGCAAATTTTGATTTAAAAAAAAAAAAATCGAAAATATGAAAAAATTGAAGTCGAACATCTGCAAAAAAAAAATAATAAGTTCTCGTATTTTTCAAAAAAATGTCAAAATTTATATCTGAAATGAGTAAAATACTCATGGTTTCCTCAAAATAACTCTGCAATTGAATACTACCACATTCAGGTTTCTATTTTTTCGAAAATTCTGAAAAATGCAAAATTTGATGTCCAACACCTTAAAAAATTATGTTCTCATAATTTTCAAAAAAATGTCAAAATTTATATCTTGAATGTGTAATATACTCAATTTTGTAAAAAAAAAAACTCCTCAATTAAGGACTAACACACAATTTTTAGTTTTGTTTTGAAAATACAGATTAAAATACAAAAAGTGACGTCAAACACATTCCAAAAAATTGATTCTCATTTTTATTAAAAATGTCATTGATTTCTAAAACGTGCGAAGTTCGCTCAATTTTCATGTTTTCCTCCAAAAAACTCCTTAATTGAAGACTAACACGTGCAAATTTCTATTTTTTTCAAAAAATACCTAAAAAAATGTAAAAACTGAAGTCACCTTCAAAAAGTTTATTATACTTGTATTTTCCGAAATATGCAAAAATTGGTGACTAACACATGAAATTTTTTATTTTTTTCCGAAAATTCGGTAAAAGGCAAAATGTGAAGTCACCTTCAACAAATCAATTCTAATATTTTTCAAAAAAAAAAAACAAAAATTCAAGTAGATAACGAGCCAAATTCTTAAATTTCCTATTTTCCTGTTTTCCTAAAAAAAACTCCGAAATGGAAGACTAATAAATATAAAATTCTATTTTTTTCAAAAATATGAAAAAGTAAAGTCTAACACCATAAAAAAAAATAGTTCTCATATTTTTCTTAAAAATACCAAAATATATATCTAAAACGAGCAAAATACTCAATTTTGATGATTTCCTCAACATACTCCATAATTGAAAACTAACAAATGCAAATATCTAATTTTTCGAAAATTCTGAAAAACAATACAAAAAGTAAAGTCTGGCACCTTTCAAAAAATCGATTCTCATGTTTCAATAAAATAACAAAAACGAGTGAATTTTCAATTATAATGTTTTCCTCAAAAAAACTCCCCAATTGAAGACTGCAACGCATGCAAAGTTCTATTTTTTAAAATATCCCAAATATCCAAAAAAGTAAACTTTAACACCTTCAAAAATTGATTCTCATATTTTTCTAAAAAATGCCTAAACTAATGTTGAAAACGAGCCAAATTCTGAAATTTCATGTTTTCCTAAAAATTTCCGAAAACGAAGACTGACACAAGAAAAATTTCATTTTTCTTTCAAAAAATTCGCAAGTATGAAAAAGTGAAGTCACACCTACAAAAAAAATTAATTCTTATTTTTTTCAAAACAATATCAAAGTTTACATCTAAAACAAGCATAATACTCAAAGTTTATATCTAAAAGTTTGGTAGATTTTTTTTTTTTGAAGGTTCCAAAAAAATTGGGATTTTTAGAATATCCAGAAAAGTTTAGAGTTTTTTTGTAAATTTCTCTTTTTATTAATATGTTTTTGTCTGTATGGGCGACCGCCTAAAACATGTTTCCCAAAATAACCTTTTATTATTGTAGGTTGAAGATTACCTCTATCAAAAAAGTAGTAATTTTTTTGGTATACGAAATAATAACTCTTGACTGAATGCATATGATATTGTTTTATAAAAAAGAATGACATTGATGCAATACCAAATTGTATTATTAATATTTTAATTGTGCTGTATTTTTTTTTCGTTAATATTTGGTATTATTTTAGAAAGATCAATAAGTAAAGTAAGAACATGAGAAATGTCGGCACAACTTCAGAATTATTTGCTTCATTATTGTACTTCTGTTTTGTCATCAAAACAATAATTATCATTAGGCCGATAATTATACCATACCCCCTCATTTTCCCACAACATTCTTCATTAATTGATGATTAATTAACATAATAATTAACAAAAATACATCCGATTAACAATTAATTGGTATTAATTATGAATTGTTATTGTATATGTATTTTAATTATATATTAATTAATTATTAATGGAGTATTTTTTTGTTAATTATTTCAATAATTAATCATTAATCAGGGAATTGAGGGTAATTGAGGGAAATGAGAGAATACTGTATATGGCCTCTTATCATTATTGTTAGATTTGTACATGAAAAAAAAGAGTTACCACCTATGTTGCACGGATACGGATACGGGTAGCGTATCCGATACGATACGGATACGGCGATACGGCAATTTTCAAAAAATCACGGATACGGGGATACGGCAATTTAATATATTTATATTATATATAATTAATAAATAAGTAATTAATAAAATAATTAATTAATTATATTTTTAAATTAAATATCATGGCAATAAATAATATCAAGCAAATAATACAAGTATCATAAAACTATCATAAACTTGTTCTAGAAATATTTTAGAACTAATCTAGAAGTATCCTAGAAGTATCCTATATAATTTATTTAAAAATATTATGGGCCAAAATATATAATGGGCCGAAGTATCATAAATGAAGTATCCCAGCCGTATCCCCAGCCGTATCCTGCCGTATCCCCGCCGTATCCGAAAAAAAATATATTAAAATATTCGGATACGCCACGTGGCGTATCCGATACGTATCCGAGCCGTATCGCATCCGTATCCGTATCGGATACGCGTATCCTCAGGATACTTCTGCGTTTTTGAAGTATCCGCGTAACATAGGTTACCACGTGTTAGAAGGAAATGGCGTCAGCAAACCAAGCATACATTTTTTTTTGCCCATAAAGAAAAAGCGATACTCGGAGCAATACAACATTAATGGCCATTGAATTCTTATTTTGATGATAATTTTTAAATATGATATACACGTGATCAACAATAATCTTAAAACAAAAATCACAATTATCAATAAAAAAATCATCTAATGATAATTAATGTATTGATCAAAACATCCTCCAACGATTGTTGGACCATACCCGAACCCTGCACAGTAGCAGAAGCAAACTCACAACCGGTGGTTCCAGGAAGAGTTCCATAAATAACTGTGTTATAATATTTTACCAAAATTAACATTGTTTTTAAGTATTTGTTAAACAGTGTCAAATTGTGGTGTGCGAAGATCATATTTGTAACATATATATAGTACAATTTATTCCTTACAATCATTATTTTGTTTTTGTGTCGATCCATCGAAACAATTTGTATATCTTCTTCAATTTACGACATTAATATGATAATTTTACATATCCAAATGATATTTAATTTGGAATCATGTATTTTCATACTCCCGGTTTCTTTTATATAATTGAGTTTTATTTTCGGATTATATTCGGTATTGGTGTCTCGGGTGTCTTGGTTTTGAATCGGATCAAGTTCAAGTATAAAAACATCTAGTTTCGGATTCCGGTTATTCTGTCCCGGATCGTTCCTCTATTTTCGGATTGTTTGATTTATTTTTAAATTATATCTGATATTGGTTACTCGAGTGGTTTTTGGGATTCGAGTTATCTTTGACAGCTCTAGTCAGGATCATTTTTTGAAGTCGTGTCACGTTTTGCCAGCTCTAGTTAGGATCATTCGAGTTAGAGATCGAGTAGATTCAAAATATGACCGAATGTAGTTGACTCGATCGAGTTTCAACTTAATTTGAGTTCTATAATAGTGACCTGTGGGGCTGTAGTTGAACATGCTAGGAATTATTTAGGAATTAGGTGCATTATTAGTTCGAGATATTTTTTTGCCAAACATGCATGCGAGGCATGTCTATTGTTTATATTTTTTCAATCTCAATAAAATAAATATTGATGGATAGTTCTTGGTTTTAGATCCAATCCAAAGCTCAAATCAATTACCTTTCGTGGTGGAATCAAATTTAATACAAAAATTAATGAAGGACAATAATTTAATACAAAAATTAATGAAGGACAATAAAATGAATCAATAGTCAGTGCTAGTACCAAACTAGTTGGAGATTCTTTTGTGCATTAAATTTCTGGAAGCATTATTGTGGTGAAGTTGTTGTCCAAATAATGTTGTATTTTTCTGGAAATATTTCATAATACCCCTAACATTTTTTAAATATTATGATAAACTCTCTATTTCTTTTTATTCTCTAAAGTCCCTTAAATTGTTTGTCTTCTTGAAAAGTGCCCTAACCTTTTTAATTTTATCTGAAGTTCCTTAATTTGTTGTTATGTTTTATAAAAGGACCATATTGCCCTCATTTAAATTTAAAAAATCCTTAATTTTAAAAGATAATATTACATTAAATATAAAAATATATAATACTTGTTGAAAAATAAAATCATGATTTAAAAAATAAGATATAGATATTAACAATATAACATAAAATAATTGTTGAAAATTGTGTAATATTATTTTTAGAAATATAAATTAATTTAAATCATTATTTGAACATATTTGTGCAAAATAGTTTTGAAATACAATTATATAATTATTGTTGCTTAAAATATTTTTGTATTTTTTATCTGTTATTAATAACTATATATTACAAATTAAGATTACGTGGACAAAATGGACATTTAAAAAAAAAAGGTCAACGAATTTTACTAATATAAAGAAAAATTAGGGTTTTTTTTCTTAAAGTAGCAAAAAAAATAAGAAGTTTTCCATAATAAAAATTTGGCAAATTTCATATGTACCCCTGCAAAACCCCACAATTTCACGTATATCCCTGTAAAACATGAAATATCATGAATACCCCTACAAAACTACTAAAATTTCATATATGTCCTTTTTGTTAGAATTCGGTTAACTATTCCTTAATTACCGTTAATTGATGTTTTTTTTTTTTTTCCAACATAAATATTATTCCATATTTACATAGGGAGTAAAATCAGAAAAGCAAAAATTAGTGATAATCTTAACGAATAGCTAACCGAAATTTAATAAAAAGGATATTCATGAAATTTTAGAAGTTTTGTACGGGTATTCATGATATTTCACGTTTTGTAGGGGTATACGTGAAATTATGAGGTTTTGTTTGGGTACATATGAAATTTGGCCCAAAAATTTCAGAAAAGTTAAGGACTTGCTGAAAAAAGTTCTATTTGTATTGCATCTATCAATTATGCGGATGTATGCGATTTTGATTTATTTTTCTGATAAAAAAAATATGCCATCATGTGAAGCCCATATGCTCCACCTAACAATTATAGTAACAAGGATACGGTCCTTAGATGGAGTTAAATAGTAATTAAACATAGACTATTTACATAAAGAATGAAACAATAGTAAAATAATATGAACAAAGAAAATACATAGCTTGGCATCTCCTCGAACTGGTTATTCATGATCCTGATGGTCTTCAACTTGTACCCAAATCAAGCAACAAACACAACTATGACTCTAATTCAAGTCATTGATGCCAAAATCTAAAATAGTGAACTATTAGTCTTGAATCAGTAGTTCGCCGACCCGAACAAGTCTATTGGATTGTTCAAATCAGTCAACTTGATATGATAAGGTTCGACGTTTAATTCGTATTTTGCTAATTTTATATCGCTTTCGTCCGATTTTGCTCAACACTTGTGAGGAAGGTTAACGATACTAAACATGATACTAAATGTTCATAAAATAAACGTGGCCAACATAATTTCTCTCTTTATGCTATTCTCTATTAAGTTTGGATATTTATCTAATTTAGTCATTGAAAAATCAAAAATCTTGACTGGATTTCTCCGAAAGGTAAAAACATCCCCTAAAATTACAGTACAAATTTTTTGGGAACCAAACAGTAAAATTTATAATATTATACAAATAAAATAAATTAACTCCCTAATTATATAAATTCTTCGGCGAAAATTTTGAAAATACCAAGGTTCTTCTTGACTCCTACATAGATTCGCTCCTAAATTTAGTGTCCAACATCTTTATATTACCAACACGGTCATATTTCTCGAAAGCTCAATATAAAAAAAAAAAAAAAAAATGAAATTTTAACTATTTTTATATGATTAATATAAATTTAGATATATTGTAGAATAAATTTTGTATGGTTATCATTTTTCTATCTAAGAAACTCCATTTTCTCTTTTGAAAATTATTGGCGCACAAAAAATCATGACAATCCCTTATCTTTGTACAAATTTACTGATTTAAAATTAAAATTACCAATAAATTTTACTTATACGAGTAAAATAACATGACTACGTATATTATTGATGATTTGTAATGCCGACATATTCTCATTCCCATTATTAATTAATAGTCAATTCTCGCAGTGCGTGGTTATTTTTGTTTACTCGGGTTTGGGAGGCATAAATCACGTGGAAAGGAAAGAGAGAGAAAAGTCGCCATCTCGTGCCCTTGTTATTTATTTTCTTATTGTGTAGGTGTCAAGCTTGGTACCGTTCGTTCGTTGAGAAATAAGTGAGGGGGGCAAATTCGTGGGCAGGAAAACGGATGAAAGAGAGGTGTCATGCGAAATTTTATTGAGATCTTCAAATTTTGTATTTTAAATTGGTGGACATTGTTTCAATTCATTTTACCTCCACAAAAATTATCAATATCGTCAATCACTCAAAATTCGAAATATAATGAACCCCTCTACAAACCTTCTTATTTCCTAGTTTTCTAAAGGAAAATGTTGGACACATCTTCCTCTAGAGCTTTCTCTAGAGCTTTGATAACGTGAATACAATTTAACATATTAATTCAATAATTCATGATTTAACACATTAATACATTAATTAATGATTTAACATATTAATTCAATAATTCATGATTTAACACATTAATACATTAATTAATGATTTAACATCTTAATTGGATGTTCAATCATAAATTAAAATAATTAAATCATAAATTAAGATATTGAATCATGTATTTATATGTTAATTTGTAAGGTATTAAATTATATTCACGTCATCAAAATATTAGGAAGAGAGTAGTAAGGGATGTACATCACTACTCTTTCTTAAATTAATTTTGCACACATACAAATTATGAAGTAAAGATAATTTTAGAATTCTATTCAATTTATTATAGAAATAGTATATGTGTGTGACAATGTTTTGTAGTGTAGGGGAGGGATATTGATGATATTTGAATTTATTCGTAGATTCCCTGTAACATTGCAACCTAATGGGAGAATGTGCCCGTATGTCAGAAAATATGAGCGACTATGAGATTTCACCAAATATGATAGATGGTGAACATTTGGTTGACTGAACACAAAAATGAACCAAACATGATAGATAGTGAACACATTGTTGACATAGTTGACAGTTTAAACACAAAAACACAAAATACAGTCCAAACATGAGCGGTGGTAAGATTTCACCAAACATGATTGATAGTTCAAACATTAACACAAAAACACAAACTAATAAAGTCCAAACAAGAAAGGGGATAGTGAGATTCAGTATGATTGATAATTGTGGGCAACACATATATGAGAGTAACATGACAATTATTGTAGGGTATAGTATAATCAAACTAAAAATATTTAATGGCAAACAATGGTGGCATCAGAACCAATTATTAGAGGGGATGTACATAGTAACATGTGAATCTAGCATATTCCTTAGGATTCTATATTTGTTTTTCTAATATTTTCATTATATTTTTGAGAAAAAAAATTCTAAAATTATATCGTGTAAATGCTTGAACATATAATCTCATACTAGAGAGATAATTATTCAACCAATAATAAAATCATTTTCTTCGCAAAAAAAACTACTATGATCGTGTAATTTGTATTGATATTTGTGTATTTAATGAAGTGCACAAACTTTTATGATCGTCATGAGAAAACACAAATCTCAATGCAAATCCAATGATAAAAAAAAAAAAAAAAAAAAAATATATATATATATATATATATATATATATATATATATATATATATATATATAATTGTTAAATAAAATAAAATAAAATAATAAATTCAAGAATTATTTCAATCTCTAGGATATTATTTTAGGAGTATGCAAATATTATTTTAGAAGTATAAAGATAATATCTTTATTGTCCGAAAAAAATCATTTTATACTCCTAAAATAATATCTTTTATGAATATAAAAGATATTATTTTAGGAGTATAAAAATATTATTTTCGGAAATTAAATATATGATTTTTTAATGATATTATCTTTATACTCCTAAAATAATATTTGCATACACCTAAAATAATACCTTTTATACTCCTAGAATAATATTATTCTAGAAACATAAAGATATAAGTTCAGGAGTACGAAGATAATTTTTCACAATATAACATAAAGATATAAGTTCAGGTCGTTTCGAATTGCGGGTCTTTCGGGTCATCGGGTCGTTCGGTTTGTGGTTCATTCTGATTGAGGTCGTTTCAATTTTTTGATCATTCCGTTTCGGGTCGTTTCGGTTTTGGATCAGTTTCGGGTTTGGGTTGTTGACTTTTCAACATTTTCGGGTTCGGGTTCGGACGGGTCGGATCACATTTTGCCAACTCTAATTATAATATGACAAAAAATATGATTATATTATGTATGATTTGTTTATATTTTTTTTATATAATAAAATGATTTATATACATTTTGTAGTCATCAATCAAAAACTTTTCGTTGAATACAAAATTAATGACGTGTATTTTGGGGTCACCAATAATTATTGTTGAATTAAATTGAACATGCTGCATAGTGCACCATAATTAAACATAATTAATTTTAGTGTGGTATGGATTTTCCTTGGATTTTCTACCTTGAATTCACTTTGGATTCTCTGATTTGATTCCACTGTTGTTTAATTGGTTACCTATGTTGTAAAAAGACGTAGAACAATGTATATGTGTAAGGAAAAACCAATTATTGAAGAAATCATCAGTACACTTACTTAAAAAATGGTCAGATCATGTGTCCTGACCAGTGTTGTAAAAGACGTAAAACGATACAGAACGGTGGCTCACATGTTTTAGTGTTTTATCCCTAAAATGGTGATAAATTGCATGGTTCTGAATATCGGATTCGGAATCGGACTCGGTTGGCTCCGGAGACTCGGGACTCGGTCGACTCGGACAAGACTCGGCCGAGTCAAAAAAAAAAAATCGGATTGTGAGTAAAAAAATTGGAAAAAATAGAAAAAAAATAAAAATAATTATATTAAAAATAGATAAACATTCATAAACATGATACACACAAATTCAACTCATAAAATCCAAATTACTACCTTAAAAAAATTACATTACATAACCAACATTACATAACAAAATCAGTACATTAAAAATTTCTACTGCCAAAAACTATGACGAACGGGTTGCATTGTATAATTATCATCCTCATATTGATCATGAGGAGGAAAATACATTTGTAAATTTGTATTGTCGAAAATGTTTATCTCGGCCGATATTACGAACCATTAAATTGTTAAAAACGGAATTACGGACCGGTTTACCACTGTTTTTTCCAACACTTGTCTTGACTATGAATTTTTGTTTATCTCGGCCGATATTACGAACCCTGTTGCAAAAAACGGAATTACGGACCGGTTTACCACTGATTTTTCCAACACTTGTCTTGACTATGAATTTTTGTTTATTTTTAGTTTACATAGGACTTATTTGGTATCGTTGTCATTTTATGTTTCTTAGAAGAAGAAAAAATGTATATGTGCTTGAATAATATGCTTCTTTATTTTTCAAATAGGAAATAAAATAATGCGTTGAAAAAATATACTAAGGGCTTATTTGGATGAGTAGTAATCTAATAGTTTAGTGTAGGGATAGTAAATGTTTCCCAAATTTTTACTAGGACATGTTTGGATGCTATTTTGGATTTGATTGAGGAAATTTAAATTAAGGAATCTCGAGACTATTTTGTATACAATAAAAAGGAAAGTAAAAAGAAGTAAGAAAGGAGCCTATGATTCTAAAGCGGAGCATAAGTTGTAGTCCGTCTCCTTGCGCCCAATCGTGGCCATTGTGTTATTTCCGAGATCGCTTTTGACGTCGTTGTTTGGGGTGTTCTTCCACTTTTACCTAGAAAATATTGTATTTTCCTTGAAAATTTATGTTCACTATAAAAATAAGGGGTTATATATTCAGCCCCCCAAACTCAAAAAAGTTGTCTTGATGAGGTAACAAAAGTGAGTTAAATTGGTTGATTAATATTATTAATTGATTCGAATTGCGTTTTAATTGATCGTTTAATCGAATTGACACGTCAATTAACATGTATTAATATTAACATATTATAAATTATTTACATGTAAATTAAACGTGTCAATTAATATTTAATCAAGTTAATTAGAGAGACTAATCAATCCATTTAACATACTTTTGTCACCTCATCAAAGCTCTTTTTTTGAGTTTGGGAGGCCAAGTATATTTTCCCTAAAAATAATGTCTATACTGAAAATGATATATTCACACGACCCACTCGATATATCAAGGATTAAACGGTATATTGACACAATGCATATTCACACCAAAACATAATATAATTATATAGAAAATAGTATATTAACCTTCAAAATTCACAATGAAAAATAATGGTTATATGAATGGATTTTGACACAAAAATAATTTTCTCATTAAACACATGATAAAATAATCCGTTGAAGCAAGAATAATGAATCTAGAAAGAAAATAAAAGTTTTGGTAAACCAAAATCATTGTTTTTCCTTTAAAAAAAAATCAAAATAATGCCAAACAAGATCTCAACTGTCTTTTTATAGAAAGGGACTGAATTCAAAATATTTTCCAAATCATTTTATGCATGGTATTTTAGACAAGTGGTGGGTCTACTTGTGATCATAAAGGTCCCTATAAATAAGGTTCTTTAGTTCTTCTTACTTCAGATGCAATCAGTGTTACTAAGCTGCTAAACAAACTTCTCCCCTCAAGAGAGAGATGGCCGAGAATGAAGAGCAATTGTTGAAGAAGATATACTACAAAAATTGTCCAGGTTGTGTTCAAGAGCAGAAGAATGTGAGAAACAAAAGGATTCCATACAGAGAATTTCTTCATGTTTGGGCCATTACGCTTTGCTCCGGTATGCTCAATTTATTCTTTTCTCATTCGACAAATTAATATTTCGTCTCATTGTGTTTATATAATCTAGCAAGTAAAAGTAATCACTTATTTTATTGTGAAGAAAATTCATTAATAAGACATTATTGACAAAGGACTCGTACATTGTTTAACCAACAAAAAAATTTGATTCAGGGGGTCCCCTCATATAAGAATCCGAGCAATTTATTATATATTTCATTTCATTCTTTCTAATATATTTCTTAATTGTTTTTATTTCAGGTCTTACAATAGTATCCTTGTTTCCCTACCTATATTTCATGGTACTTTATATAACTTATTTTCTTCTTCTTTCATAATTGTTCTAATTTCGGTTTATGTGGATTTAATTTGACATAATTATCTCAAATAGATTAGAGACTTCGATATTGCTGAAAGTGAAGAAGATATTGGATTTTATGCTGGTTTTGTTGGTAAGTTATGATCTAAAACAAGAAAAATTGAAGGCTGTCACATTCCTTTGCTTTTATTACACTCAGGCCTGTTTCGCGTCTTTAGGCAACAAATAGCCCCAGGCTTTCAAAATTTAAAATTATTTTTTACTACAAAACATCAAATTAAAAAAAATATAAGCTTCATTATATATAATATTTGTAACATACATAAATACTTGTTTTCCAAATTTAAAGAGTAACATACACAAAATCCGAAAGGACTTACAAGTAACAGACAAAAAAAAAATTCAAACTGAAAGGTTCCACTAGCATTTTTTAACATTTCTTCGAACTTCCAAGTTCCAAGTAATGTTGAAAAAATAGTTTCACATATTTAATGAAACACACCAAACATATCCATCATAAAGTAATGATATAGATACATAAACGAATCACAAATTTGACACAAATACATAATTATGTGTTTAATTTATGATACGTACTTAGTTAATTAATTAATGTCATATGAACTAATGTATTTATGTTAAATTAGTGATCAATTTATGTGGTCATGTCATCACCTCATCTTGTATCCATGAAAAATATATTCATCTTGTATCCACGAAAAAACTAAAATATTCTTTATCCATCAATTTATCCATCAGTCACTTTCATCTTCTCCAACTTCATTTTTATTCTTTTTTACCGAAACTTCTCTCCATGAACAAAATACTCATGGATGCCTCAAGGTCTAGGGAGGTTTTAGACTGTCGCCTCCTGCGCGGTGGCCAGAGCCGGCCCTGATTACACTCCTAAATTCTTCGTGAGGGGATTATTTTGAAGAATAGAGGGGATTCTTTTGCAATATCTAAGCACATGTGCTAGTTTCAATTTTGGCATAAATCAAGGGTGTTAACATATAAAATCACAATTGTGAAGCAGTCCTTGAAATTTTGTGTTTTTATTTTACTTTAGGTTCTTCATTCATGGTTGGAAGGGCTTTATCTGCGGCATTTTGGGGAGTAGTAGCCGATAGATACGGGAGGAAACCCGTCATTGTTTTTGGAATATTTTCAGTGTTAGTTTCACTTAACCTCTCAGTTATTAGGATCTTATTTTTATATAAAAAAATTCTCTCTTAATTTACACTAGAAAACATCCTGAATTTTAATATGTGTAGTATACCTCGTTATTTGACAGAAACAATTTTTCAGGATAATATTCAACACTCTTTTTGGGCTCAGTGTAAATTATTGGATGGCAATTGTTACAAGATTTCTTCTTGGCGCTTTAAATGGTTTACTTGGTCCAATAATGGTACATTTTCCTCGAGGCAAAAAAAATATTAACCATTATTAATGATAAATAAAAAGAACAAAGCAAATATTATCACTGGTTCAGTAATTTATCATAAAAATCTTAACACTCAAATTTTTTGCAGGCATATTCTGTAGAAATTTGCAATAAAGATCACAAAGCTCTTGCTTTATCACTGGTGCAAATAAAATTAATTAATTGCATATTTTAAATTGTATTACAATTTATTGTTTTCTTAATCATTTCTAATTGTTAGTTTTATTCAATTTCTGGTTTTAAAGGTCAGCCAAGCATGGAGTCTAGGCCTCATAATTGGCCCAGCTATTGGAGGTTATCTTGCTCAGGTACTTATTTCTTGAAATGGGTATTCCTAAAAAAGAAACCCCTATTTTTTTGGATATTAAAAAAAAAAAATTCTTATCTTTTGAATATTAAAGAAACTTTCAAATCAAAGTTTTATTTTCAAACACATACTCCCTATAGGTCTAGAACTAACTTTGGATGATGTTAAATTTTTTTGGACCAAAAACTCTTCTATTTTCATATTTAATAACTAAAAAATATTTTTGGTATTTTGTATTAATTTTAAAAAAACATATACTAATTTCATTAAAATTACTATATGTTTATTTATATATTTTAATATTTCATTTCTTATATATTGGCAGAAAAATATCTTTACAATATGTAGTTCTCTATTAATATATAATACATTAACATAATAACTAATGATAACTTAATATAAATAACTAATTGTTATAAAAATATTGTTCTATCAATATATTTTCAATGTGTTTTTTTAATATTGTTGTTTATTTTATTATTATTTAATGTTAGCTCTTCGTGACAAAATATATAATAAACTAAAAGTTTAAATTATATAAATATAGCATTCAATATTGTTATTATTAGATTATTATATGTTGACAAATATTTATGATTTTTTGTAAATTAATAAAAGATGCAAAAATGATTTTTTAAATTATTAAATATTAAAATAGAAGGATAGTCTGGTCAAAAAAAATTAACCCCATTCAAAGTTAGTTTTAATGCCTACAAGGTGTATTTGAAATAAAACTTTGGAATTAGGGCGTTTTATTATGTTGTTAATTGTTTCTTGTCCTATTTTTTTCAGCCAGCAGAGAAATATCCACATATATTTTCTCAAAATTCCATCTTTGGAAGGTATACCGAGTCTTCCCATGATTTTAAATTTTGTTCATTCATATATATGTATCTAATTATATATCCCATTTGTTTGGTTGTTTAATTGCAGGTTCCCCTATTTCTTACCATGTCTTGTTATATCCATTTTTGCTGTTGTTGTTCTCATAAGCTGTATATGGTTACATGTATGAAAATATCCTATTTCTTACAATGTATTAAACCAAATTTCTTCTTGTCTCATTATTCTTTTTATATACAGGAGACTTTGCACAATCATACTAAAAATGGAGAAATAGATGTGCTGGAGGAATCACCAGATTATATTAAAAATAACAATAGTAATGATGAAATCCAATTCGAGGCTTCGCCACCTAAGCAAAGCCTGTATAAGAACTGGCCGTTGATGTCGTCGATTACCGTCTATTGCATCTTCTCGCTTCACGACATGGCCTATACTGAGGTATTATATATCTCCAATAAAATTTCACAAATCTAGTTTATCCCTATGCTATTACACTGAAAGAAGAAGAAAAATCTAATGAGAGTCATTTGTTAAGAAAAAAAAACAAAATAAAAAGTGAGAAAGAGTACATTCCGATTTTGTGTCCTGAAAATTGTCTCAAAGACAGATTTCACAATGAAAATAAGAGTAACAAAAAGCATACTTATGTTACACTTAAGAAAAAATTGTTGATCACCTCTATTATTTAAAATCAATTAATTGTTAATAAGTTCTTATATGTTAATCTTTCTGACATATTTGGCAGATTTTCTCTTTATGGGCCGAAAGTGATATAAGTTATGGCGGACTTAGTTTTTCGTCTGAACAAGTCGGACAAGTTCTTTTAATTTCAGGTAATTTATTCGGAACAAAGTTCATCTGTCTGCTAAGACAGTAAAATATTTCGTTTAATTTGTGAAAAAAACCGAAAAGCAAAATATCGCTATTCTTTCTAGAGATTTTTACAAGAAAAAACCAAAATAAACATAATAACATCTATTAATCTAAATTTTTATTCTCAGGGCTTAGTCTTTTAGTATACCAACTATTGGTATACCCTCACATCGAGAAGCTTATTGGACCTGTCGTTTCTTCCCGCATTGCAGCTGTACTAAATGATAAATATTATTGTTTTTTCCTTTTTGTGTGAATTCCAGACATAAGTTTGATCATTTTTTTTGCAGATTTTAACTATATGTTTACTCTTTGGCTACCCGTTTATGACGAATTTATCTGGATTGGAACTTACAATGATCTTAAACTGCGTATCTGTGCTAAAGAATATTCTTTGTGTGAGTAAATAAAAAGAAACAAATTTTGTGATCTTCTACATTTCTTCGCCGACCTTAGACTGCATTCTCATTTGTGTCGTATTAATTTATTCTAATCTTATTCTATTCTCTTAATTTAATCAGGTGACTATAACCACCGGCATGTTCATTTTGCAAAACAATTCTGTGGTTAGTTACTTAGTACCAATTACTCATTATTGATACAAATATTTATCAAATATATGAAGAAATTGGTTAACTAATTAGTGCATTAATTCATCATTGCAGCCTCAAGATCAAAGAGGAGCTGCAAATGGTCTGACTATGATGGGTATGTCGCTATTCAAAGCAATTGCACCAGCCGGAGCCGGCATTATGTGAGTTGCCAATTTACAACCATACCCATTAAAAATTGAAAATTGCAAATTCGATTCCGAATTTTTTTTCTGTTTGTTACTTCAATCAATTTTTCCTTTTTAATGAGAATTCTGTAGCCTTTCTGTCCCGTACAATTTCATCTAATAGAAGTTAAAATCTGTACTTTCTCTGTGAAATTTTAAAAATCTATGTTGGCCCCTTCAAGTACCTTTTCGCATTTTTTTAGAAACAAAAAAGATCAGTAAACAACGATGTTTTTATCTTATTTTAGTATGATTAGGATCGACATATGTAGTATAGTTAGGTAAGTACTTTAGGTGTTTTACAATAATCTTTTTTTTTTGTATATCTTTATAACCAGTACTTGTTTTTCCAAATTATTTTTAATTAAATAGTACGTTTGTGTTTGTTAATTGCTCTTTTTAATTAATAACATTTTGTAATTATAGATTCTCGTGGGCTCAAAAGCGCCAGTCTGCTTCCTTCTTTCCAGGTACACAAACACAATAATTAGATTAAATTTCAATGTGCATTTTTTTTATTCAAATTTTGTCAATAATTTGTCGAGTCTATTTAAACAAATGAATTATTTTAGAAACAGAACACTTGAAATGCCCTGTATATTACCTTAGTTATTGTTTTTGCTCAACCCTTATAATTTGACAATATCGAAAATTGAATTCATGCAGGTGATCAGATGGTATTCTTTGTTATGAACGTGGTGGTAATCATAGGGCTCATTTTAACATTCGAGCCATTTTTGAAGCTCCCGAGCAAAATGGAGACCTAATTAAAATGTTGGTTTTAATTCCTAAAAGAAAAAAATATGGAACACTTCAAGTTAATATAAAGCACTACACATTATTGCCATAAGCACAGAAGCAAAAATTTTATTGTATTTTATTATTGGAATTCAGTCTGATAATTGTTGGTCAATTTTATCCAATTGAGAGAGTGTGTTATTGAGAAGTTAGTTTGTTGAAACTCCTAATCATTCAACGTAATATCCTTGGGATAATATTATGAGGGAAATTGTATCATACATTATTTTTCTTTTATCATGCTCTGTTTCCAATTGAATTAAAAAAATATTGTTAATCTAAGAGTCATAATCAAATCTTTTAACACAAGATTTTTAATAAATTTTTTGGTACACCCTCATTTGAAGGGTAATTGTAATTTCACAACTCCTCTGATAAAGCTTATTTATAGCTTGATTGATTGACTCGCTTATTTATAGCTTATTTATAGCTAAAGAGAGAACTAATTATAAGATAGTTGCCTTGATAACTGGATTGGAAGTTTTCTCATAATCAATGTCAAATTTCTATCATAAACCCCTTGCAACAATTCTTGCTTAAGGTCTTTCCACAGAACTAATCATAGGAGTTTTATCTGAGGGGTTTTGGATGAGAAACAATGTCCCATTCAAGATAAGAGCATTACCTTCAAGGACCATTGCATTTCTCCATTCCTCATATTTGATTTTTGAATGAGAACCAAATGAGAAGCAAGTTGGTTCAGTGGACAGTGATAACAGATTGTGCAGTGGAAGAAAGAGCTATGAAATCAGGGTTCATTTTTGGAATAAAAAAAAAAAAAAAATTATTCCCTGTGATCATGTAATGAAAATGGTTAGCATCATGTTGCGAGAGAAAAAAAATTATTCCCGGCTGATGACACTAAATATAGTAATGTTTACACAAAACCTATATTAATTTAACATCATGCTAATAGCATGTATAATATATTACGTTGTGATGATGCTTAAAAATCAAGCAATATTATTACGGTACGATCTTGACGTGGCAAATATGATTATTTTATTTTAAAATAATTACGGATATTTCCTACTTCTCAGATAATTCATCGATATTTATCAATACTTCTAACATAATAATAAATGTGTGCTTAAAAAATAAAATATCAAATTAGAAGCATGATACATATAGATAAGTAGATATTTTAATTAGGATAATTCTACTCTTTTTGCTGATCCATGGTTAAGCCACGTCACCCATTTTACTGTTACCCTCCCCCTCTTTTTTTTCCTCTCCCGCTCCTCTCTCTTCCTTCACAAATTCTACTAACCAGCAAAAGAGAAAAAAAACAACCCACCGTGCCGGCCAGAACTGAACGAGACGGAGGAGGAGAGGAGGCACGGCGATGAAACCGGTACAGCCAAACGGGACCAAGGACGAGACACGGCGACGAAACCGGGGGCTGCAGACTACCGCCAAACCCTAGCGGCAATACCCGCCACTTCTCTCTCTATCAAGAGAGAAGGGCAATTTGCGGGACCAAGGGCGAGACACGGCGACCAAACCGGGGGGCTGCAGACAACTACCAAACCCTAGCGGCGATACCTGCCACTTCTCTCTATCGAGAGAGGAGGGCAATTTGTTGTGCGAAGCATGTCGAGAGAGGAGGGCTTTTTCTGGCGAAAGGGTTAGTTATTCATCTTAATTTTCTATTGAATCAACATTTTCTTCAAATTTCAGGATTTATTTGAATGTTTTGTGGCCCTATCGTCTAGATGTTTGCAAGGTGTTCGATGAAATGCTTATAATTGCTGTCATCCAATTTTCGTCATTTGAACTATTTAATTTGGTTTCAAATTTCGCATTTCAGGCAAATCAGACCATTCATCATGCGTGTTAGTGGACACACAAGGTTCCTGTAACAACCGAAAAATCACAGCTTTTGTAGGAGGTCTCGAACGATGGCCTGTAGGACACAACTCAACTCACAGACTATTCCTCTATCTTGACACGATTTTCAAGGACGACATTCACCAACATGCTTTCAATGTAATTCCTCCTAAATAGTCTCAGACTTCCATATTTGAGTGCATATCTTGATCCAATTCGAACAAATTTCTCACGCGAAGCTAATTTTGCCACTGCCAGTTCGACAATTCGTAAGCAGAGTCGAACCCATTACAATGCGGGTTCAGCATGTCCTCTTTGGATGTGCAAACATGGCAGTTCAACCAATTGGTAAACATATTTCAATCTCCTTTCAAAAGGGTGAGTAACAAAAAAATCTCTTTAAAATTTCATAAATAATGTTTATTGTACCACTCAAGTATAGAGACTTGATTTTACTGACTGAAGAGGTGTATATGCAAATTCTGTCAAGAATATCAAGAACGAGATATAGACATAGTCGTCATTTCGGAGCTCCTCCCCGCCTCCGATTCCCAAGATCGCATGATCTCTCATTCCAACCCGGCCGTACTTATCTTACTCATTTATTTATTTTTTCAAAAATATCCCTCTATTAAAAAGTTCTCCTTTTATTTAATGATTTTTTGTAGTATTTTCATGATGGATTTTCGCAGGCACATACGGAGGTGATCAGAGAATTGCATAGGTCGATACATCGCGGGGCACTTACAATGGAGAATTGAAATGGAGAGTGCAGGATTATCGTTGTGTCCAATCAGATTGGTTGCTTTCACGGCGAGCGAGGCGGAGTCATTGCCGATATGAGGAAATTAGCGGAAGCTTTCATTGGTATTCAAACCGAAGACCAACATCCTCACGTCCTCAATGAAAAATATTTCATTTATTATTATTATTATTATTATTATTATTAATAATAATAAAGGGAAGATAGTATAATACCACGACAAGTTATTTATTTTTTCCTTATTAAGTGACTAAAATAGCTCTACAACATTCCAGTTTCACTTTCAGGTTGAGAAGTACATTTGTGAAATTTAAGGGACTATTTTTAGCATTATTAAGTAATCAAAAACTGTATCATCAAATAAATGAAAAATATTTATTTTTAACATAAATAAAGCGTTTTGCAGTTCAAAAGGACCGAGTAGGCTGCGAATCAGTTTTCAACGAGGTGCCTCGGGTTTTCAACAACTCAAAAAAAATTCTCAATCCCCATAAACATAGTAAGCAAAAATAATATCATGTTATTTCATCGTGCTTAAATAATGTTTAATGTATATACTTTTAGGATATGTGGAGCCATTAGTATCGTGTTGCATAAGGTAATAAAGAACGTTTGTAAAAAACCATGTACTTTTTATACAAAAAAGTTCCTGAAAATTGGGACTTATGTAGGTTGCTCATGATTATTTTGATTATATCGCGTCTAAAATTATTAATGAGATAGATTGGTACATTTAAAAAAGCTTCTTCATTTTTTTTTTCTTTAAATTTCAGAAATTGGATACTTATTTGGATATGGAAGCTATTTTTGGTGCCGATATCCTCGAAGATTCAATTATAGGCTACGTGAGCTTTTTTTGGAGCCGAGATCCTTGAAGCGGTACTTATTTTTTAATTATTAATTACTCTAAATATCATAATCATAATGAATATTTCATCATTCATCATCATCATCATTCATCATCATGCATCATGCATCATCATCATTATCATTCATTATCATTCATTCATCATGATCATGATCATTTATCATTCGTCATCATGCATCGTCATTCATTACTCATCATCATCATCATCATCATGCATCATTCAACATCATTCATTATCATCGTTCATCATCATTCATCACCATCAGCATCATCATCATCATAAAAAGTAGAAAAAAACAAGATCAGAAAAGGAGAAAATAGTGCATGTTTCCTTTTTCTGCGGTCAACATATTTAATCTCTCTTTAAAGAACGTTTCGTAATTATGCTGCCGTTAACAATAGTACTAACAAAGTGCTTTAATAATCAACAAAATCTGCAAAAAAAAACGTTCCTCGAAAGAGCATTTAATGTTTGAAACATTTCATTTTATGTCTATCTGTTTCTTTTGAGTATGCGGCAAAAACGAGTTGCCTTTCTTATCTTTTTGTTTCGTATATTCAGTTGCACAATTAACAGAGAACTCTTCGTTGACATTTTGCACAGTCAACAAAGTCACAACAAAATGCTAATTGATCGCACACATAGACTATACCCAACATGCACGTGTTAAAACAAGTCATTTTATGTCGGTAGTCATTTTGAAAATTTCTTAAAGCTCTTCGAACAATAATAGTGCTCAAGATATTATGGTTTTTTATTTGTACAAGCACTCGATGATTTATTTATCTGTCCTACTTTGTTATGTAAGAGGTCAAAGAATAATTGTAATAATAGCATGTTGGAATAACGATTTATGTGTTGCTTAATCAAGAACAAAAAACGGAATCAATTTATGTGTTGCTTAATCAAAGAACAAAAATCCGAATCAATCTCTGTTGAATTATTGTCAAGTTTCGATAAAGGGCATGCTATCTTCTTGAATGAAAAAGAATTTTTTTTCTCGGGTAGCATTGTTCCATAATGACCCTCATAAAAAGTTTAACGGTAGTGACAACAAAGTGGTTTAAGAATTAGCATGACCATAAAAAAAAAAGTTTGTCGCAAAAGATTATTTAATCTTTTGAACATTTCATTTGTCTCTGCAATATGAGCCGAGCTCTCGAACTCAAAGGGTAACAATTATAACATGTAATGTTCTTATGTTTCACCAGCTATTTGTGAAGTGCAATTCGATGAGAGTTATTTTTTCATCGCATGACATTCGTTTATTGTAACGTTGATTATTGTCGTATAAAAAAAACAGTAATTGTTCAATTTTGCACATAATTTTTTTATTCATCAAGTACAATTCCTTCAGTTGTTTCTCTTTTTGGAATATGACAAAATGTCCATGTATAAGAATGAGAGTCATTTTCTCATCGCATGACATACATGTAATGCCATTTACTTCAAAAAATATAATAAAACGAAATGAAAAAAAAGTAAAAGATGATTTATGATAAATTTTGTTATCATGAATCATATAATGATCATTTCTATCTCCGCTACAATGACAAAACGGTTTTGGAACCAAACATGATTATTATGTGTTGCTTACAACGTTCTTCCATAGTTTCTAACATTCGAGACTACAATTACAAAACATAAACTCATGGAACAAATTGAATATTCAAAACTTATGTGAAAGCCTAAACAAATATTAGGGCATCATCCTCATCATCCTCATCCTCATCATCCTCATCCTCATCATCATCATCATCATCATGATCATCATCATAATCATCATCCTCATCATCATCATCATCATCATCATCATCGTCAACACCATCATCATGTCGCATAAGGTTCGCATAATTGAGGAAACAAAACAATACATATGAGGTTTTCTATATAAATCAGGACTCTTTCATCGTTTATTGTTCTCTACGAAACAAATCAACACATACATTAGTTGGGACATAAATCAACTTTGATGCACTTTTGATTTCATTTTCTTAATTTTGCCGATGATGTATAAAAAATAGACAAAATTTGCAATAAGAACCGTTTGAATTGTTCAAGAAAGCCGGCTCTTGAACAATTCAAATGGTTCTTGCTTAAATTTTATAAAAATCATGATTTATTGAGGCAAATGCACCATGCTCACTTATTTTATGTCCGAATGAAAGTATTTTATTCTTTTGAACGGATTTGATTGCAAATTCTTTTAATAATTGAACTAATTAAAACTTGATATTGTTCTAATTCTCATATTTCTGGTAATATTAAAAAATTGTGTAATATTATATGTTGTTTTGTTGTGAAATATTCATATTTCGTGTATTGTGTTATATCCATAATTCGTTGATATCATGCGTGCAAACAACATATATCGTACGGTTATTTAGATCCGTTTTGAACTGTGTCTTAATAAATGAATAAATGTCAATTTCATATCACTTGCAAAAAACACGCTAAATTACGCATGTGTCAATAATCATAAAGGAAAAAAATAATCCGCAGACAAAAGACAAACCGACCCGAATAAATAACAATTCCTTCAACTACAATAATCACATAAAACAGAAAAATCCCGTGCAATAGCGCCAGGTAAAGCTAAGAACTTTAATGCATGAGTATGGATCTATTGTTTTGGCAATTACAATTTTCGCATGAAATCCCGTGCAATAGCTCCAAACTGTTTCGTGCAACTAAAATTGCCCCGCGCAATTGCGCGGGGTTACAGCTAGTAATTTTGAACATGATACAACATACAAGAACTTGACACATGTATTTTTTTTTTATTTTTTTTTTAAAAAAAAAAAATTTATTTCTATTGCAACCCAAATTATACTCATGTATGTAAGAAAAATATAATTGGTCCCAAACTCATCACAATATTTTTGATGAGGTGACAAAGTGAATTGATTAACATTTCTAATTGACTAAATTAAATGTTAATTGACGTGTTTCATTAACACATCAATAATTTATAATATGTTAATATTAGCAAATGTTAATTGGCGTGTCAATTCAATTAAACAGTCAATTAAATCGTTAATTGAGTCAATCAATAATACTAATCAACATATTTATCTCTCTTGCCGCTTCATCAAAGATGTTCTTTTTGTGTTATTGTGGCTCCATATATAATTCCCGTATAAAACTATGGCTCAATTGTTTATTTCTTTTGGTATAACTTACAATTGTGTTTTTTTTTAAAAAAATAATATTTTTTATTTTAATGGATAACATTTCAAATATATATTTCGGTTTTATGTTTATTATTCAAGGTTTTCTATTATTTGTTTTGAAACTTTAATTTTGTTTGAATTATAACACGTTATATTTTATTTATTTTGTAATTTTGATTAGTAACTAAAATTGACGGTCAATTGAATTAATTGTTTATATTCTTGAATACAGGGGCATTATTGTAATTCAATTTTGATTAGTAACTTAAAACCTGAAAATACCAAATAATCCCCTCTAAAATCTGAATTTTCATGGAGGCGCTTATAAATTATGTTTGCATGAAATTAGAATATGATAATTTATTGGATCTAAGTGCCAAAGGTGCGAATCATACCTTTACGAGTACACAAACCCAATCTAAAAACGCTAACACGTACATCATTATTCTTTTGTTTCGTTGCAAGTGGATGCTCACATTCCTTTTAAGAAAGAAAAAAAATTAGGACTATAAGTGCAAAATTCCCTTTGTGGTAGGGGATAAATAGGACAATTCAAGATTTTATAGGGGCATAAAAGTAAAATTATCTTGACGAAGCAATAAAAGCTATCTTTTTTTTCCCCAAACAAGTCATGCTAATACATACTCTCTCGAGGTTAAAAATGGAAACTTTTCACGGTACGGCCAATTTCAGTATCAATGGTACCGTCAAATTGGATTGGGTTGTGTTTTAAATTTTAATCGTGTTATTCCAATATTTTCTGAATTCATTGTCCATGTAGAAATCGCGCAAAAATCTCAGGAGAGCATTTATCAAATGTGGATGCTCAGATTTTTGGGGGTCCCACCTGTCAGTGAACTCAAAATCTAGTTTTGAATTTTGATCACGTCCAATGGGCAAACAAATGTTGTCGAAATAATACATAGTAATTTTGACGAACACCTTATCAGCACAAGCCTTTTCAACTATCTAGAGGAAAGTAATGGATTGTATGTTGGGAATTATATCCGTCCCCGGGCCCGCGCAGCGGATATGTAGGCCCGGTCCGGTTTCCTTAATCCAAGATCACACCATGACTTCGAACGGTACGATGAAAATAAGAAGATTAGATTCATACCAGTGCAAAATTGATTGCACACGACGGGTTGATTACTAGTCTTCTATCTCCTGTCACGTTGGTGACAATCCGCGCGGCCCACACCACGCGTCTTTCACCGCTCGTTGAATGTCTTCTCTCTCCCTTGGGTTGATCAAAACCGAAGAGCCACAAGTGTCGTTCCTCTACTTGTATCCACCGTGAGTCGGAGTTCGTCGGTCGCGGGTGCAACTGCCTAGACGATGTACCGGCGAACTTGCTTGATCGATTGATTCTCTATACCGGAAAACTCCTTTTCTCGGTTCTCTCTGTTTACACCCTTTCATTCTATAGAAATATGTCTCTCTATAATTCTGGAATATTCTGAATAATCCGAATGATTGGACTGAATCAAGCATTCTTTGATGAGAGAGAATTATCCTATTTATATCACATTCCAAAAGACATGTATATCCAATATACACTCTTTCACACAGAAAGTTGCATGAACTTGTTCAGTATTATGTCCACACGAAATTGGTAAATTCCTCTGACAGGAAATCAACCTACACGAAAGTTGTAGATAATCTTATTATCTACCCAACCCAATTTGGTCTGGCCCAATTGGAGTTCGTATGCAAAAGTTATTACTGTTTTACTAACTTTATATCACACTGTTGCACCTTTTCGGTATTTCATAGAAACGACACTGATACTTCGTTCATATGAAATATAATTCTATATGAAGGTTGTAGATAATCTTATTATCTATCTAACCCAATTTGAACCATTCAAATTGAATTTTCCTACTGAAAGATATGACCACGAATGTACGTTTACATTCGTTTATCCTTATGTACACTTTTACGGTTGATCCGAAACTGTATTTCCATCATTGTAAGTAAATGTCGAAATTGTCAATAAAGACGATTATTAAAAAATAAGTACAACATCATGCTTTCTGACCAGAAAGGGAAGGAAATTGCAAATCGTGACGAAAATGATAGAGACTATGAAGACCAAGATAAACGGCGATAATGTTCAAAAACGAAAGAGAAAGAGAAAGAGATGTACAAATCTGAGATTTGGAGCGTGAAAAAGGGGTTGTCTCTCCTTTCAGATTCTGAGCGCCAAGAAGGTGGTGTCGCTCCCCTTGAGATTCTGAGCGGCGGTAAGAAGCGTGAAAAAGGAGTTGTCTCTCCTTTGAGAATCTCCTTTGAGAATCTGACCGCCAAGAAGGGGTGTCTCTCTCGTTGAGATTCTGAGCAGCGGCAAGAAGGGGTGTCTCTCCTCTTTGAGTTTAGGAGCGTCAAGAAAGAGGCGTATGAAGAAGGTGAAGAGTGGGCTGCATTCTCTTGCAAATACGGTACTGGGCACGTATGAAAGAGTGGGGACTGGATACATTTTCTCTTTCACAAACAGCCGTAATTAAAAAGATGAAGATGCACATGCAGTTTTATGTGACACCCGTTTGGCTACAAAAAATGACGTGGCACCATGGTATTGCAGTAAATTGTTTGTAAAATATTATAGTAGGATTAATCATGATTGGTCTTTTTAATGTTATCGATAGATGATTTAGCACCAACCCTCTGATAAAGCTTATTTATAGCTTGATTGATTAACTCGCTCATTAAGATTTAATATGAGACAGAGAGATTGAAAAATTCCTAACTCACCTTGTTTAATCTCGAGACCAAGGAAGTATTTTATCAGACCCAAATTTGTCATCTCGAATTCTCGCGTCATCGATGCCTTCGTTTTCTCATCAAATCCAATGAACACGAACTTCTTGTTTTTATCATCGAGTTTTGTCCTCCTTTGATCCGGTACATGTGAAAGAAATACAGTTTCGGATCAACCGTAAAAGTGTACACAAGGATAAACGAATGTAGTCGTACATTCGTGGCCATAACTTTCAGTGGGAAAATCCAATTAGAATGGTTCAAATTGGGTTAGATAGATAATGAGATTATCTACAACCTTCATATAGAAATATATTTCATATGAACGAAGTATAAGTGTCGTTTCTGTGAAATACCGAAAGGGTGCAACAGTATGACATATAGTTAGTAAAACAGTCATAACTTTTGCGTACGAACTCCAATTGGGCTGGGCCAAATTGGGTTGAGTAGATAATAAGATTATCTACAACTTTCGTGTTGGTTGATTTTCTGTCAGAGAAATTTATCAATTTCGTCTGGACAGAATACTGAACAGGTTCATACAGTTTTCTGTGTGAAAGGGTGTATATTGGATATACATGCCTTTTGGCTAATCCTTATCCTATTAGGTATAAATAGGATTTTCTCTCTCATCTTCACTAAGGAATTCAGAAGTAATTCAAAGCAATATTCTGCCCAAGACACAAGAAAAAAGAGCAAATTCAGATTTAATCTTTTGTGAGTGAAAAGGCACGAAGAGAGATTAATAGAGAATCGATCGAGATCAAGCAAGTGCACTGATACATCGTCTAGGCAGGTGTATCCGTGTCCGGCGTCTTCCGACTCAAGGTGGATACGTGTGGAGGAGCAACACTTGGGGCTCTCCGTTGTGATCGAACCGAAGGATCGAAGAACGGGAACGAACGGTGAAGGACGCACGGTGTGGGACGCGCGTAAAGTCACCAACGTGACCGGAGGAATAGGAGGCAGCAATCAACCCTTCGTGTTCCATCAATTTGGAACTGGTATGGATCTAACCTTCTATTTGCATCGTACCCTCGAAGTCGTGGCGTGATCTCGGGAATCGGGGAATCGGACCGGGCCTACATATCCGCTGCGCGGGCCCGGGGTCGGGGATATTCCCCTACAACATGTGCATAGGCCACACTTCCGAACACCTTGAAATGCGACACTGTCGGCTTTTGACTGCTTCAAGTTTCTTGAGGTGTTTTCTCGCATAATTTTGCATGAGGACATCGATTATGTACATACACTGCACACTATACCGCATCTGCCCAAAATTCTTTTGGCACTCCTTTGCTCTTCAACATCGACCGAACCATGTCGAGAATGGTCCAGTTCTACCTCTCGGCCATACCATTTTGCTGAGGCGAGTACGACACTGTCAAGAATCTCTTAATTTCTTGCTCCTCACAAAAGCTTGTAAACGCGGTTGACGTGTACTCACCGCACCGCAAAGCTTCGATATATCGCCCGGTCGTCTTCTCGACAAGCTCCTTGAACCTTTTGAACACTTCGAATGCATCGAATTTTTCCTTCAAAAAATAAACTCAGGTCCTCCTAGTGTAATCATCAACTAATGTAATAAAATACCTTTTTTCACTAAATGATTTCGGTGTGATCGGACCACAAATGTCGGCTTGCTGCTTCATATTTCGCCTTCTTTTGAAATGGGACTCTTGCATGTTTACCGAGTACGCAACCTTTGCAAAATCTGCTCGTGTAGTCCATATCTGGCAGACCGTGCACCATGTCCTTCTTTGCCAACTCTCGCAGACCTCCATAGTGCAAGTGTCCAAACCGCAAATATCAGAGCCAAGCTTTGTCCTCCATGTCGACTCATAGGCACATTCTCTGCACACTTCTCAGGTTGAGCTTGAACATTCGATTCTTCGTCATCTCAACACGCGCGATTAATCGACCTTCCTTGTCCTTCAGCTGCATCGTTCGATCTTTCATGAAGACCGAGTATCCTCTCTCGAATAGTTGCCCCATGCTGATTATGTTGCTCTTCATCTCGGGCACGTAATTGACATTTTCGATATGTCCTTCTTTACCATCCTTCTCATAGAATCGAATTTTACCTTTGGACCTTTTACGCATCTCCAAATGACACGTGCCCATCGTCTATCTCCTTCATCTCTACAAAAAGGTGTTTGTGCCTGCACATGTGGTTCCTTGCACCGGTGTCGCGGTACCATATCGTGTAGCTCTTCGATGTGGTGTCTTTGTGAGTCATCATGAGAATACCATCATTTGCCTCCTTCTCTAATAGGTTGGCATTTTTTTTTTACCTTTTTTCTCGGACCAGCACTCCTTCGCGTAGTGTTCAAACTTGCCGCAGTTGTAACACTCAACACTTGCTCGACTCGACCAGCTTCCTCGTCCACTACCTCGTCCTCGGCCGCGCCAATTTTGCTGATTAGGTTGCTTCTTTTCTTCGGAATTATAATTTTCGCCTCTGCCTCGACCACCAAATCGACCTCCTCGGCCGCGTCCTCTTCCTCGATTGTTCTCAGCATACATCGCCTTGTCTTCATCTATGGTCGCCTTTACTTGCACAGCCTCCTGATGTGACCCGTTCTCCTTCTTTTTCTTTCGCTGCTCGTGTGCCTCGAGTGAACCCGGCAGTTCATCAACGGCCATTTTATCTAAATCTTTCGACTCTTCAATGGCGCACACCACATTTTCGAACTTCTCGGTCAATGACTATAGAATCTTCTCAACAACTCTTGCGTCGGTTACAGCTTCTCGTTGCCCTTTAACTGATATGCCATTGCTTGTACACGCGAGATGTAATCGGACACTCCCTCTGATTCCTTCATCTTCATGGACTCCAATTCGCCTCGCAAAGTCTGAAGCCAGTTTTCGCGCCAACAATCTTCTGGAAATCCAATCCGTCTACAGCTTGGTTCAACAAGTACAAAGCGGTCTTGTCCTTCACTCGTTTCTCTTTCATTGCTTTCAACTGGTTTACCGTCTGCTCCATTTGGGCAACGGGTTCCGTGTAGCCAGATTCGACTATCTCCCACACATCTTGCGCACCGAGTAACGCCCGCATCTGGATAGTCCATAGTTCGTAATTTATCTTCGTCCACCGCGACAGCGGTATATGGCCAAAAGAACTCTCAGAACTCGTCATAGCTCTGATGCCAATGTGTTGGTAATACGAGATTCGAATAGGGATTTCTAATAAACACATCTCTCTCTAATTCTAATAAGCTCTTAGGTATTTGATACTTGATATATTTTTTTCAATGTGATTAATTGCTAAATATCTAAGGCATATTTATAGGTACTAATCCTTGCATTACAAGGAATTACAAAACTTGTCCGAAACTTACTTTTTAAATTATTTTACTTATAATAAAACTTGCTCTAAAATTATTTCCTAAATTACTTTCCTTATAATAACTTTTTCAAAATTTATTTGGACTAATTAAACTTAATAATTATTAATTTCAGGCTTGGATTTATCAACAATATGTACTAGATATTTTTTTTAACTTTGCCTAATAATATAGATTTTGGTGGATTAGGAGTGATTAATTTGGAAATTTTTAATCAAGCATTGATGCAAAAATGGGCCTGGAAGTATTGTGAGAAAAAAGAGGGATTAAACTGGCAAATTCTAGTAAATCCTCTTGCTGAAAAATCAATTCAAGGGAAATGGGGGTTAAAGGACTCACATTTCTGGAGGAACATTCAATCATTTCTAAATTTTTTCTGGAAATTTGTAGAATTTAAATTGGGGGATGGTAATAACACCAGTTTCTTGTATAACAATTGGGGAGAAGGATTGTTATCCCAAAAATTACCTAAGCTTTTTAATGAAACCCTAAAACAAAATGGGACTGTTAAGCAATTTAAAAATTTGCTAAATTTTAGAAAAGATTTCAGTCCCACTCTCAGTAATGAAGGAAGAAAGGAATACAATTGGTTGAAGAAGAAATTGAATGAGATTGATCTTTCTGTCAATTCAGAAGATTCAGTCTTTTGGATTTGGGATCAAAATAAGAAATACTCTACTAAAAATGCTTATGAAACAATAATTCAAGGAGTATATTCTTATTCAGAAGTAGGGGAAGTTTGGAAGTTGAAATTGCCGTCGAAAACAATCATTTTCTTATGGTTGCTAAGGCATAATAAGATCCTAACACAGGATAATTTAATAAAAAGGGGTTTGATAATAATTAATCGTTGTTACATGTGTCGATCGCAGCTAGAATCAGTTAATCATCTGATTGAAGAATGTGGCTTTCTCAGGCTGCATTGGGAAGAATTGAAGCTGATGGTTTCGATTCCAGGGTTATCTTCTGTGTCGGAGATGATGAAGCAATTGATTGCTAATGAGCTAACTCCTGAAATGTGTCAATTATTTGCGGCGTTCTTCTACTGCTCTTGGCGTGAAAGATGTAGGAGAGATTTCTCTGAAAAAAAGAAAGAAGGAGCGCCATTAGTGGAGGAAATTTTGAGGGATTGGGAATTAATGAAAAAGTTGAGAAGGAGAGAAGAAAACTTAGAAGAAGGAGTATCGCCATGAATGAAAAAAGGCACCGAAAGGATCGAGCTGAAAAGATAAGTACTTGCAAAACACAAGTACTTTGACTTGCTGGAGGTGGGAGATAGTGGAGAAGGAGAGATAGATGCTTCAAGAGGATAAGTATGTTGATTTTTCGAAATTTAATAAGTAAGTCGGTTGAATTTGTGTAATAGGCCTAGTTAAAAAAAAAAAAATTTCTTCTTATTTTTCGATGGGCCTTGTGGGCTAAAAGAACTCAAGTGTTACTTATATTTCTATTCTATTTATTATTTAGAAGGAGGCTTGGAACTCCCTCTAAATTTACTCAAAAAAAAAAAAAAAATTCCATATTCTCTCTTGAGTACTTTTGTTACCTAACTTTCTTTTACAAAACTCCTATCTAGTAGTAGTTTTCGAATTCATTAAATTCCAAATTGAAGTGTTATACAAAATTAGAAATGCACTACCAACGTTTCAACTAATACTCTTTCCTACAAGACAACATGAGCAAGACACTATATACGATAACTTTAATATGAAAATGCATCAATTAATAGGTAAAGGAACTCCATTCACAGCGATACCACTTCCTGTATCGATAGTTACGGCATCTAAATTACCCTACTAATCAATTGGTTCAAGACAAATAAAAGAAACAAGGCAAAATAGTGGTTTTAGAACCAGATTTTTCTTTTATACTAACACTTATATATTATTTGGCGAAAATCTCGATGTATGTCCTCTCATTATACAATATATTAAAGTTCAATGAAAGTAATGTTGACACGTGGCAAGAAAAAAAAAACCCAACCCAAATCGTAAAAAAGGAAAAAGAAATCCAACCCATATGCATACCCAAATGTGTACCCACACGTGTAGTGTGTAAATAAATTGTTAAAACTATAAACAATGTTATTGATATGGAATATCGGTTACTGATCGGTCGGCGATCAATAAGCGATACGACCGATATATCGGATCATATCGATGGTATACCAGTTTTGTATTTTTTAATATTAAATATATGGCTCAGCCAAATAAAAAATCCAACCCATATGCATACCCAAATGTGTACCCACATGCGTAGTGTGTAAATTATTCATATTATTAAAGTCTAATGAAAACCATCCAAAGATGACACGTGTAACATCCAGAAAACAATTATAACAGCAAAAAAACATACAAAATCATGTGTGAAAAGTTGCTCCAGTGGTTTGGAGTATTGGTACATTGGTGACCCAGGTTCGAATCCTTGCAGCTACCTTTTTTATCCCTTGAAAACAAGAAAAAAGTATACAAATGTAGCGAAAACACACATGATCAAATGTGAGAGGTTGTCCCAGTGGTAGGGGATATTTGTTGGTAAAGTGTTGGCCGGGTTCGAATCCCTGCGAGGACGTTTTTTTCCTTCAAAGCAAGAAGAGATTATAAAAAGATGTGAAAAGATACATGATCACATGTAAAAGAATGGTCTAGCAGTTGTAATGTTGCTTTGTATATGATAGGTCCTTAGTTCGATTCTTGGTTATATCATTTTTTGTTAGCGTGTACTAACTGTGTATATAGACTAAAAATAATATCGAATCATATATCATTGGATAGTGTGGATGGTAACAACTCTTGCATTCGTTCTGGAAGGCTAGAGTTTGAAACCCTGTAACTGATGAACGAGTTTTTGGTGTGTAAAATTATCGTTGCATTCGAATACCCGATTCAATCAACAAGTTGGAAAATATAGTTGTATAGTGGAAAATATGCAAGTTCGTTCCACGAGGAGTGAGTGCGTCAAAGATTTAATCAAAACTAGATAAGAAATAACAAAGAAGAATCTCAGAAGGTAGTCCGTTCCAACGGAAAGAGGGTCCGTTACAACGGACATTGAGGGTACTTGTTAACGCAAGGATTGATATGAAGGTCCGTTACAACGGAGAAAGTTCCGTTACAACGGAAAGAGCTAGTCCGTTATAACGGATAGAAGTAGTGTTATAACGGATTGGTTGATCCGTTACAACGAACTAGTATGTCCGTTACAACGCACTAGTATGAGTGCTATTGAATGCTTTTCCTCACTGGTCCGTTACAACGGATGTGTGGTGCGTTACAACGGAGTATCAACGAACTAGTATTTGGTTCATGGTTCATTTGAGTCTCCAAATTCCCTACATGTCGATTTGTGTTTGAAATCTCTTGTCTTACACTCGTAATATCTTGTTTGACAACTCCAACATCTTGCTTAATCACTCCAATATCTTGCTTACCAACTCCAAACTCTTGCTTCATCATCGCCATCATTCCTTCCATCATGATTTTTATTTCTTGATTCGAGTCTTGATTTGGAAGCGATTTTTGAACCGCTTGTGTAGCGTTCGGATGTTGGTATGTGGCCGGTTTTGCAACCGCTTGTCGATATGGATCGGGTTGAGCATTGTTGGGGTTCGACCAACTAAAGTTGGGATGGTTTCGGAGATTCGGGTTGTACGAGTTTGAGGCATCGAATTTCTTGTAAACGGCGTTTGCATCTTCGATCACACTCGGGCACTCATCGGTGTGGTGGGTATTTGCGAGGCAAACCCCACATGTTTTCGTTTCCTCCTTGCCCAAAGCTTTCATGATGATCTCGAGCTTGTTGTTAAGCATGTCGACATTGAAGTCGCTACACGCATTAACTCGGTATTCAACATTCCGCCTCGATTGAGAATTGGTTGCCATCACTTCGAGTATCTTTTTAATCTCTTCGAGATCTTTGTTCGCGATACCCCCCCCCCCCCCCCCCCCCCCCCCCGCAGATGCGTTGAGGAATTGGCTCTCGGAGTAACCTAGCCCTTGTATAAATTGTTCGTATAGGTAATGGACCGCGACATTGTGGCTTGGACATTCCTCCATCAAATGGTTGAATCGATCGTAATACTCGTGGAGAGCCTCGTTTGGCTTTTGCGTGATTGCTAGAAGCTCTCGCCTAATTGCCGCCAATCTCGAATGCGAGTAGTATTTCTCCTTGAAACGCCTAGCCACCTCATTGAAATCGAGGGGTCCTCGTAGGTTGTAGAACCAATCTTTTGGCCCTTCACCTAGCGAATAAGGAAAATAAGAAGTAGAATATCGTTAAATGCCTCATAATTTGCATAAATGTTTAGTTGAATCTTAAAATCTTTCAAATGTTTGTGTGGATTTTCGGTAGCTTTGCCATGAAAGATGGGTAAAGAGCCTATGATGCTCGGATCGGCCTTAAAGTTCGGTATATTTGGCCTAATAAAATTGTAGTTATCTTCTACGATATTTGGGGCCACTAGTTCCTTTAAGGTTTTTGGCCTTGGAGCCCTAGTTTCATCACCCATGTTTGAATTTAAATGAGTAGAGAGAGAAGAAAAAGTTTGAGTTTGAACTTGAGGTTCGTCTTGATCTTCTTGTGTCGGTTCCTTGCTCTTCTTGGAGCTCTTGTTCCTTCTTTCGATTTCTTTGACAAATGGAAGTAATTCGCCTTTTCGCGATCTTGTGTTGTGCATAAAGCTTCTTTCCTTCACCTAAATTGTCACAAAAGAAACAACGAAGTGAGTAAACAAATTTATGAATTTAAATCTCAAATTTCAATCTAAAATATTGACTTAAACACCATCCCCAACAGCGGCGCCATTTGATGAATGGGTTTTTGGTGTGTAAAATTATCGTTGCATTCGAAAACCCGTTCGATCAACAAGTTGGAAAATATAGTTGTATAGTGGAAAATATGCAAGTTCGTTCCACGAGGAGTGAGTGCGTCAAAGATTTAATCAAAACTAGATAAGAAATGACAAAGAAGAATCACAGAAGGTAGTCCGTTACAACGGAAAGAGGGTCCGTTACAACGGACATTGAGGGTATTTGTTAACGCAAGGATTGATATGAAGGTCCGTTACAACGGAAAGAGGTAGTCCGTTATAACGGATAGAAGTAGCGTTATAACAGATTGGTTGGTCCGTTACAACGAACTAGTATGTCAGTTACAACGCACTAGTATGAGTGCTATTGAATGCTTTTCCTCACTGGTCCGTTACAACGGATGTGTGGTGCGTTACAACGGAGTATCAACAGACTGAAAATCAGGTACAAACCGAAAGGTCCGTTGTAACGCCAGTTGTATTCCGTTATAACGGAAGTTGTTCTGGATTTATGTTTTATATTTTAGATTGAGGATTGAATTAAAGGTTTGTTTTGAGATTGAATTAAGGGAGATTTAAACTAAGTTCAAGGCAGTAATTAAGAGCAAAAAGATCAAGTAAAAGAGCAAGTTAAGAGTAAAAGATTCATTAAACCACGAATTCTTTACACAAATCTAATTCAATTAAAACTACAAGAATTCCAAGAAAGGAAGGAAAATACCTAGAGAGATGAAGTGAGCTTCGAGTCTCGTCTTGGATACTTTCCTCGTTGCTTTGAGATGCTTAGTGAGCTAGACACCTCGCACAACTCGTTCCTTTCGCACCAATCCACTCGCCAATCGAAGTGAGCTCCGTACCGGTTGAGTGAACTCGAGAGTTGCAAGGGATCAATTGGAAGCAAGCTTCCAATCAAATTAGAGTAAGCTCGACTCCTTGCTTGCGCGGATTCGGATGAAGGAAGCTCCAACCAAAACCCCACAACTCGATCTTCGTCGAAGTGTAGACCAATTCACCGAATGAAGTGAGCTTCAATTCGGTGATCGATCTTAGAGAATTATCGTTCGATTTTGCAATTCTTGTGTGTTCTTGAAAGATTCTTGGACTTGCTAAGAGAGAGAGAGAGAGAGAGAGAGAGAGAGAGAGAGTGCGAGAGAGAGAGTGAGCAAAAAAAAGTAAAAAGAGAGTCCCAAACTCGTGGCCCTTTTGGTCTTATTTATAGCACTCACGGAGTCTTCTTATTGGCCACGAGTTGGTGGAGAGGATTGAGGGTAATGAGGTAATTTCCACCAAAGGTAGGTGGGAAGGATAAGGGCTAAGGATTGAGTGGTTTTCGTGTAGACTTTTGTGTAAGTCTCTATCATGATGATTGTTTGCCTCCTGTCTCATTCATGTACCGAATATATCGGTATAATATATCGTTTTCACTCCTCTTGACTTGTTGGAGACAACTACACTCTCCAAATTCCCATAATTTCCTTCTAATTCCTGTGATTAAGCAACAGAACACATTTAGTGAAGAAATATTCATGTTATCTCAAATATGATTAATAAAGTATATATAATTGTTCTTCACAAGGGTTAAAATCCCCAAATTTAGCATTAAATTTGTGTCTTATTTGCCTCACATCAGTAACAACATTTTATATTTTTTAATGGTTCAAGTGATTTAAAATAGGAAATGGTTGATGACTCCAACAAACACATATTTTGGTCAATGTGCTATATTTAACAAATAGTTTATTGATTCATGACTCCAACATTTACATAATATATATTTTTTTCAAAAATCTTATTAATAAAAATTATTTGTGTAAAAATTTGAAAATTATTTTTTCATTGTCCATGAAAATAAACAAAAACTAAAAGTGTTAAAATTAAAATTAAATTCTAAAAAATATCAAACTATATTTTTGGGCAATCTCATAAATCAAAATATTTTTTGGTATAATTTCAGATATATTTTTTTATTGTCCCAAGCAAATAAATAGAAACTAAAATAGTCAAAATTATAATCAATCCCTAAAAATATCGAACTATATTTTTTCAGAATCTTATTAATCAAAATAATTTTAGATCTAATTTGAAAAAAAATTTGTTGTCAATGAAAACTAAAAGAAAACTAAAAAAGTTAAAAAGATAATGAAACCCAAAAAAATATCGAGCTATATATTTTTCCTAATCTTATTACTAAAATTCATTTATGCTATAATTTGAAATTTTTTTTTTTTATTATGGAAGAAAATAAATATAAATTAAAAAAGAGTCAAAATTATAATTAAACACTACAAAATATCAAACTATATTTTTATACAATCTTATGAATCAAAATAATTTCTTCTATAATTTGAAAAATATTTTTTCCCTTGCAATCAATTTTGTATATGCGACTTTAACTCTCGAAAATAAAAAATTGTTGTCCATGAAAACTAATAGAAAACTAAAAAAGTTAAAATGATAATGAAACCCAAAAAAACATCGAGCTATATATTTTTCCTAATCTTATTACTAAAATTCATTTATGCTATAATTTGAAAAATATTTTTTTTATTATGGAAGAAAATAAATATAAATTAAAAAAGAGTCAAAATTATAATTGAACACTACAAAATATCAAACTATATTTTTATACAATCTTATTAATCGAAATAATTTCTTCTATAATTTGTAAAATATTTTTCTCCTTACAATCAATTTTGTATATGCGACTTTAACCCTCGAAAATCATTTTAGTTCCGAATTAAATTTAATTCGGTCGAAGCGAGCCACATCCCACTAGTTCTTATTAAGATTTGTCCATGCTATCACGTCTGCATGCCACGTGCAGAATTATTTTTTGATAAAAACAATTAGTAAGATTAGTTTGACCTTATGATCCCCCCAATGATTTTTTTTTGTTGAGTCAGTGATGACTTCGAAATATTGTCTTCGGTTAATTAAATAGCTGAAATTGTGTGATTTACAAAGATCATTTTAGATTCTCAAGGTCATTTTTTAGAAAGAGACAGAACTCTGAAAGCATTTTGCTGTGCTGACTTAGAGAAGTCCTTGGTCTCCAATTGTAGAAGTTCGCAATAAATACTGACCTTACTTCAGATGTAATCAGTCCAATGAATATAAAAAAGAAAATATATACTTGTCTCCTCTAATATCGTCTCAATAAATTGATGTATTGACAATTTTTAATAAATGCATGAAATATTCAATATTTTAAATAATAAATCATAATAGATGATAAGTGGCAAACCGAATTAACTATAAAAGCAAAATCATATTGATTAGGTCTAGGTGGTAAATCAAATTATTAAAACATGATTTGCTTTATTTAATTTAACACATGATAAGTCATATTTATTTGGATAATTTTTTATTATTTTATTTTCAATCTTTTTTAAAACTAAAATATTTTCATTTTCATTTTACTTAAGTTTGCGAAATAATTATTTTTATTTTCTTTGTTATTTTTTGTTTAACTTTTATGATAGTTTTATTCGTATGTATATGTTTAACACATATTAAATGATGTATTAATTCAGTCCAATAAATTATTTTCCAAATTTATATATTTTAATTTGATTAATTATAGATGATGGTAAACAAACTTATAAAAATATTAAATAAGTTAATGTCGTGTGAAACGGTGAATATTTTTTTCCCTTCTTTTCTTATATAAGATGGCAAAAATTAAATTATCTTGATTAACCACTACATTTAATTCGGTGTCAACACATCAATTATCCTAGTGGATTTTAACGAGATGTATATCATCACTCTAAAAAAACCTAGAGATTAAACCGATACATTTCTCCCAGAGAGAGAGTGAGAGAGAGAGAGAGAGATAGAGACATGGCCGAGAATGAAGAGCAATTGTTGAAGAAGGTATACTACGAAAATTGTCCAGGTTGTGTTCAAGAGCAGAAGAATGTGAGAAACAAAAGGATTCCATACAGAGAATTTCTTCATGTTTGGGCCATTACGCTTTGCTCCGGTATGCTCAATTTATTCTTTTCTCATTCGACAAATTAATATAGTCTCATTGTGGTCAAATAATCTAGTAAGTAAGCACTTATTTTTTTGAGAATAAAGTTCATTAATGAGACATTACCGACCAACAGTGGCGAATCTAGCCCCATTTTAATGGGAACTGTAATCTACGAAGGATTACTATGAGAATTTAATATTTTTTGGGCCAAATAAGAATTCGTGTAATTTGTTATCTATTTCATTTCATTCCATTTAATGTTTTTCTTAATTGTTTTCATTTCAGGTCTTACAATAGCATCCTTGTTTCCCTATCTATATTTCATGGTACGTCATATAATTTGATTTTTTTTTATATATATTTGTTCTAGTTTCGGTTAATGTGGATTTAATTTGACATAATTATCTCAAATAGATCAGAGACTTCGATATTGCTAAAAGTGAAGAAGATATTGGATTTTATGCTGGTTTTGTTGGTGAGTTATTATGATCTTGGGGAATGCCCTTAGTCCCTTAATAGATTCCCATGTAGAATACATGTGCTAATTTCAATTTCAATTTCAATTTATGTGTTAACCACACATAAGAGTGTTAGACATATAAAATCACAATTGTGAAACAGTCCCTTGAAATTGTGTTTTTATTGTACTTTAGGTTCTTCATTCATGGTTGGAAGGGCTTTAACTTCAACATTTTGGGGAATAGTAGCCGATAGATACGGGAGGAAACCCGTCATAGTTTTTGGAATTTTTTCAGTGTTAGTTTCACTTAACCTCTCGGTTATTAGGATCTTATTTTTATATAAAAATTCCTAAGTTTATCTTTATTTGCACTTACAAACATTCTTCAATTTTAATAATTGCAGTATACGCAATTAATTTGACAGAAATAATTTTTCAGGATAGTATTCAACACTCTTTTCGGTCTCAGCGTAAATTATTGGATGGCAATTGTTACCAGATTTTTTCTTGGTGCTTTAAATGGTTTACTTGGTCCGATAACGGTACATTTTGTAACTGGTTCAGTAATTTACCATAACAAATTAAAAATCTTAAAACTCGAAATTTTCGCAGGCATATTCTGTAGAAATTTGCAATAAAGATCACAAGGCACTTGCTTTATCAGTGGTGAAAATATAACTCAATTAATTGCTTGTTTTAAATTTTATTAGAATTCAGTTTTCTTAATCATTTATAATTCTCGGTTTTATTTAATATCTGGTTTTGGTTTTAAAGGTCAGCACGGCATGGAGTCTAGGCCTCATAATTGGTTCAGCTATTGGAGGTTATCTTGCTCAGGTACTTATTTTTTAAAACTTAAAATCTTTCTTTATTATGTTGTTAATTGTCCTGTTTTTTTTTTCAGCCAGCAGAGAAATATCCACGTATATTTTCTCCGAATTCGATCTTTGGAAGGTATATAATTATAATCTTCCTATTTATTTTTTTTTTTTTTTTTTGCTGTTCTTAATATTTATCAAATTTTATATCCTTGTTTGTTTGGTTGTTTAATTGCAGATTCCCTTATTTCTTACCATGTCTTGTTGTGTCCATTTTTGCTGTTCTTGTCCTCATAAGCTGTATATGGTTACATGTATGAAAATCACACTGTTCTTAGTATTAAACCAAATATTTCCGTCTCATTATTTTCTTATATACAGGAGACTTTGCACGATCATACTAAAAGTAGAGAAATAAATGTGGTGGAGGAGTCACCAGATTATATTATAAATGAAGAAATTGAGGTTTCGCTACCTAAGCAAAGCCTGTATAAGAACCGGCCACTGATGTCTTCTATTACCGTCTATTGCGTCTTTTCGCTACACGACATAGCCTATACTGAGGTAATGTATATCTCGACTAAATTTCACTAAGCCCTAAAGCTTTAATTGGATATTTTTAGCTTTTAAGGGAAATATATGCTATTACATTAGGTTGATAGTTGATACTCAGTCCTGAAGATCATCTCAACAATAGATTTTCCAAATGAAAATCACAGAAACAAAAAACATACTTGTTATATTATTACTTAAGCAAAAAATATACGATTACCAAAATTAATCATTATGATGTAAACAAAGATATATGTAAATCTTTCTGACAATATTTGGCAGATTTTCTCGTTATGGGCCGAAAGTGATACAAGTTATGGCGGACTTAGCTTTTCATCTGAACAAGTCGGCCAAGTTCTCTTAATTTCAGGTAATTTATTGTGAATGAAGTTCATAAACTGTTCCTGTGACAGTAAAATATTTTGTTTTGTTTGTGAAGAACCCGAAATACAGTAAATCTCTTAATTACTCATTTATTCTTTCTAAAGATATTTTTTTGAAGAAGGGCTTCTCTAGAGATTTAAAAATAAATAAATAAAGATAATAAACTATTAATCTAAATTTTCTTTTCAGGGTTTAGTCTTTTAGTGTACCAACTATTTATATACCCTCACATCGAGAAGCTCACTGGACCTATCATTTCTTCCCGCATCGCAGCTGTACTAAATGATAAATATTACTTCTCTTTGTGTATGAATTCCAAACATAATTTGTATCTTTCTTTTTGTAGATTTTAATTATATGTTTACTCTTTGGCTACCCGTTTATGACGAACTTATCAGGATTGGAACTTTTAATAGTTGTGAACTGCGTATCTGCTCTGAAGAATATTCTTAGTGTGAGTAAACTAAAAATAAAATAAAATGAAGAATCAAAGTTTGTGATTTTTTACTTTTCTTCCCCCAAACTAGATTATATTCTCTTTTGTCACATACTAATTTATTCTGTTCTCTTAATTTAATCAGGTGACTATAGACACCGGCATGTTCATTCTGCAAAACAATTCTGTGGTTAGTACCAAATACTCATTATACATATGTTGATACAAATATATATCTAATATGGTAAGAAATTGGTTGACTAATTAGGGCATTGATTCTTTGCAGCCTCCAGATCAAAGAGGAGCTGCATATGGTCTGACTATGATGGGTATGTCGATATTCGGAACAATTGCACCGGCCGGAGGCGGTATTATGTGAGTTGCAAACTGAAAATTGAAAATTTGGTCCCAAAAAAGTTTATGTTTGTTACTAAATCCATTTTTTTTTCCTTTTGATGAGAATTGTATAGCCTTTCTGTTGCTAACAATATAATCTCAAAAAAGTTAAAATCTGCACTTCCTCTTTGAAATTTTGGAAATTATATTTTTTCTTGAAGAGAGCCAAGAGCACAAATCGTAAATTTTACTGAAAAGATCAATAACATATGAAGTAAAAAAAAATTCATAGTAAATAAAATTTATTTTATTTTAGTGTGATTAGGACCGACACATGTAGTATAGTTGTGTAAGTATTTGAAGGTGTTTTGAAATTATAATTTTATTTAGTATATCTTGTTAACCTGTACTTATGTTACTGAATTATTTGTAGTTTTGTAAGGCTATGTAAATAACTTCTTATTTATATATGCATTTGGATGGAGGGTGTAAGAACCTTCTCCAAATTTAAATAATTTTTTTTTATTTCTAATTAAATAGTAGTTTGTGTTTGTTAATTGCTCTTTTCAATTAATAACATTTTGTAATTGTGTTTTTAAGCAATGAAACGAGGAAATAACCTCTTTTCCCTCAAAAAAAAAAAAAAAAAAAAAAAAAACCATTTTGTAATTGTAGATTCTCGTGGGCTCAAAAGCGCCAACATGCATCCTTCTTTCCAGGTTCACAATTGGATTATGTTTAGTTTTTTTCGCATTTTGTCATTAATTTGTCGAGTCTATTTAATCATCAGGCTCGTTTTATGTAGGTGATCAGATGGTGTTCTTTATTTTGAACGTGGTGGTAATCATCGTGCTCGTTTTAACATTCAAGTCGTTTTTGAAGCTCCCGACCGAAATCGAGACCTAATTTTAATGTTGGTGTTAATTCCTAAAAAAATTGATCTTGGAGTTTGATAAGCATTACACATTATTTCCATAAGTAGAAGCACAAATATTATTGTTGACTACTTTTATCCAATTGGAGAATATGTTACTGACAAGTTAGTTGGTTTATTCTTTATATGGATTAAAGGCTATGAAAGTGTGTATAATACTACAAATTATAATGAACAATTTTGTTGAAACTCCTAATCATTTCGAAAGTTCGATTAATCCTTGAGATAATATTATGGTAAAGAAATGATAAAAGGCAGTGTATTAATATGTGTGAAGGTTATGTGATCTAAGTCTTTCGTTCATTACAAAGATGTTGCAAATTGAGTGACTGATTACATAGGGGAAGTAGTTTGATATCTTCAAAAATTGAAATTATATCCTTCCTCATTGATCCTTACACAGAGGAAGATTGGTCCTTAAATAAACTATGCAATACATCGATGATATAATTCTCTTTGTGGAAGTCCATCTCACAAACCTCAACTTATTGCTCATGTCCTAGACATCTTCGCGAACATATTCCGTCTCAGAATTAATTGGGCCAAGACCTCTTTTGTCCCCAATATTCTTGATTGCTCTCAAACATCGCTCCCAATCACTTAATTGGAGATATGGTGTTGTTCTAGAAGATCCTTAAAGAAGAAAGAAGTGTGTTGTTTGCTCTAGGGGTGGGCAAATTGTTTAGTTTTAATTAGAACAACACCATATTCCGTCTCTGAATAAACCGAATTTCTTATTCGGTTTATTCGGTTGAACCGAATTTTACAGTATTAAATTTTAATTTTTTTTAAATGAACATAATAAAAAAGTAAAAAATAGTGTTAATCGGTCGGTTCGATTTAATCGATTCCGGAAATACCAAAACCGAACCGAACCGAATGAACCGAACGATATCAATTTTTGAACCGAACCGAACCAAATAAATCGAAAAACCGAACCGAATAAACTGAATTAGACCGGTTCGGTTCGGTTTCCAAATAAACCAAACAATTTGCCCACCCCTAGAGCCTATGGAGTTCCATGATCAACAAACTATACAACTAGACCAACCTACTCCAATTAAAACTAAACAAACAACACACTTCTTTCTTCTTTAAGGATCTTCTAGAACAACACCATATCTCCACCTTCCAAAATTCGGATTCACAGGCTCCACATCCTCCAAACTTCTTTACACAAGTACTCTATGCAATTCGAATTTTTTGCAAGAAAATCAATAGTTTATGGTCAATGCTATTGATATCTATATTATTTTTTATATGATGCTGATAGGACTCGAACCGACCATAACTTCTACAACATGTTTTATTGTGTCAAACATTCAACTGGGATACGGGACCATTTGCAAAAATCGATAGTGTTAGTTGGGATATTAACACTCAATTTTAAATTTTAGTTGTTTTTGTAAATAACAAAACTATTTATAAAAATGAATTCAAAAATAATATATCGCAAAACAAGCTTCATTTATTACAAACTTCATTTATCGCAACAAAACTATTTGGTCCTATAATTAAAAAAAAAAAAAAAAACTAAAACTTTGAAACTAGAGGTTCTCTAATGAAAAAACACAGGAACAATTAAACACACTCCCTTGGATAATATTACTCGAAAAAACAAATAAGATGCAGCAAAATGAACTCCCATACAGGTAACGGTTATTCTTTTGGCTATTCAGAAACATGAACTCCCATAGCGTCCACATACAACCCGGCTTTTCCAAAGAAACCTACGATTTTTCCGGGGTATGCATTAAAATTGAATGGAACTCCTTCTTCCATACCATACGGCCCATACGTACGTACATTGGTCACGATTTTTAGCGATCTTAACATATCGCTGATGTGGAAAAATCTGCCATGGTGCCCGCTAACACTTGTGATGTACTCATCCTGTCCAAGACGAACCTGAAAGTTAAAACGAAAATGGCAATGTAATGCAATTGGTTACATACAAAGCATGTTCGTGAGTCTCTTGAATTGCTACGTCATCAAAATTCGGTATGGATTTAATCACCTCAAAGTTATTCGACATAAATGACATCCAAAAAAATATATAGAAAACAAATAGAAAAGAAGCTACACCAAAAACCACTATAAGTATGAAGTATGCAACTTTGTACCTTGTTAACACTCCCGCCGGATCCACCACAAGGACCGACAACACAGCCACTACCATCATGACGTTCATAAGAAAAAGAGAGAGCATCTATTGCCCACCCAGAGCGAATTACTAACTTCGTAATCCGTTTTACGTCTATTGGATCCATTGTATATTCGGAGCCTCCAAGTCCACCACATGGGCCTAGCTTTAACCATTCCTGTAAAAAAATATAAATATTTACTAATGTAGAAATATGCATCTTAGAAGATGACTATGGAGAAATAAGCAAAACAATTGTGGATGTGTGTATTAGATTTTACGTACCTATTTGACTTTGATATTTTTGTTCGTTTATCATATACCATGTCTAGTTGCTAATAAGATGTTTTCATAATCATTGATTTGGAGTTTTTGGATCTTTGTATATTGCTTTGCTTTATACCATTTGTCTTTGGAGTTTTTGGATCTTTGTGTGTGCGGCGCGCGTGCGGAGGTACATGGTAGGTTTTCTTTTCTTATGGTAGGTCATTTTTAAAATGGTATTTTGGATATTTTTTTGATAAGATTTAAGTGTATTGCTATCAATTAATATGACAGGCAAAATAGAAATTTTTTATCAAACATATAAAAAAAAAATTTAAATAATTGAACCCTAATTAACCTTCTTATTTAGTAGAATTTTCTCCCATAATATCTCTGCCTTGTATGAAAAGTCTGAAGCAAGGATCTTGTGCTGGTGGAACCCAACAAATGCTTTAGTTTTGAACCACTCCATATGTTCTGCAACCTTTACCAAAGATAAAGATAATATGAACTTGTCAATATTTATCAGAAAAGAAGAGAAAGAAATTATGCACTCAAACCCAACTCTCTTTTCAGAACAAAGATATTGGACTTGTTTTAGACACTAAGCAGTCCAGTCCATATGTATGGTCTAAAATTCTAAGTGGTCTAAAATTTTCGAAAAATATAATTTATCCAGTTAAAAATAATTACAACATATCATAAGAATTCTTGTGATTTATTGGTAAAACAATTATCTATTTTATGAGAAGTCCTGAGTTCGAACATCTACAAACTATAATTTATAAAAAAAATCTCCAAAATACAATAAATTATGAGAAAAAAATGATCTGACGAGATTTGAACATTAAATCTATATCAAAAAATTCAAGAACAACCAATAAATCACACAATCACATGTTAAATCTTAGTCACCATTAATAATTAATTTAACGGGTGTTTTAAAAAATAGACTTCGGAAGTATACCCTTCACTGAACAAATAACTCCGAAGCTACACTCACATTTTAATTTGAATATTTTATGCATTAATTATTGAAATTTCATGTATTAAGTAATGCATAAAATTTTCAAATTACAGTGTGAGGGTTGCATGAGAGTTTTAATTGGGCGGTGCGTATACTCGTTGCCAAAATCAAGTGTGGCTCAGAAGAGAAACCATTCTAACATGTAAAGATGACAATCATTGATTTTTAAAGAACAAATATGATTATTTCCATTGATCTTTTAATAGGTGCACCGGGAGCCAATGGTCACATAGCTTGGATGGTTGAGTGTTCAGCACAATAAACCCTCATGTTGTAGAGGTTGTGGGTTCGTATCCCGGCGGCATCAATATAAAAAAAAAAACATATAATGGTCACGATTCTTGGCTTAGGATTTTCTTAAAAAAAAATAAGAATATTGTCTTATATATTCTCCCCAAATTATCTCTTTCGTTTCACTTCTTTGATCTAATATATTCGAGGTCTCGACATATTGTCAAACCTCCTTCAAAAAAAATAGTTGCACCGGGAGCAGAGAATACGGAACTCGAATTGGTGATGCGATCGACACCCCCTTTGCTGAAGGTCTTACTATCTCCTTCAATCATGACCCGTGGAAGATACTTCAGATCAGAACTAGTCACCCCCACACTCTCACCCAGCAGATGCTCCCCCATAAAAGAAGATGAGAAAGAAAGGAACTTGAATTTGTCTGAAAGGAATGCTTAGAACATATTTGCCATGTTTTTGAGGAAGCAATCTTTATGTAGAAATATGGGTGAAAATGTCAACGCTTGACTTATTCTCTATGTTACGCGGGTACTTCAAAAACACAGAAGTATCCTGAGGATACGGGTATCCGATACGGATACGGGTACGATACGGAACGGATACGTATCGGATACGCCACGTGGCGTATCCGATTATTTTAATATTTATTTTTTTCGGATACGGCGGGGATACGGCAGGATACGGCAGGATACGGCTGGGATACGTTCAGGATACGGCTGAGATACTCCATTTAGGATACTTCGGTCCATTATATATTTTGGCCCATAATATTTTTAAATAAATTATATAGGATACTTCTAGGATACTTCTAAATTAATTCTATGATACTTCTAAAATAAATTTAGAATACTTTTATGATACTTGTATTGTTATGTTGATTTTATTTATTGTCATGATATTTAAATTCAAAATATTATTTAATATATTATTTATTTATTTATTATGTACAATATAAATATATTAAAATAATAATTATATAGCCGTATCCGTATCCGTGATTTTTTGAAAATTGCCGTATCGCCGTATCCGTATCGTATCGGATACGATATCCGTATCCGTATCCGTGCAACATAACTTATTCTCCTAACAACTGTGGAAGAAGAGGAGGATAAATTTTGTGGATCGAGTCGAGAGACCTATTCTCAATTTCTTTCAATAGTTTATTGTAGAATTAAATGCAGCAGAAGTGCTCAGGAAACTAGGTACATCATTCTGAAGTTCTCACCGGATTTTTTTTTTGGGGAAAATTTTGTTAATAGACAAATTAACTTCAAAAATTATGAAAATAGACACCTTAAATGACACTTTCAACCTAAAAGTTGAGAGATATCGAAAGTTATTTTTCTATGATACATGACTCCATATTACACCAATATATGTCTCTAAAAATTATATTATTGCCGACAAATTATATATTAAAACAAATATTATACTCTATTATTAAATGTTACAAAAAAGTTTTTTTTTTAAATAAAATAAAATATGTGCCTATTAGAAAATGTTTAAATTTTATAAAAAGATATATATAGAATATTATATTTCACAAATAAATATCATATTTTTCAAATAATTATTTTGTACACAAGAAAATTACCTTTAATAATTGTATAATTTCCAATATAATTTATATTCTCCAATAAAATAAAAAGTCATAAAAATATTACAAATTATTTTAAAATAATACCAGCTCAGGCTAATCCAAACTGTAATAATTTTATATTTCAAAATATTACAAATTATTATATTTCACAAAAGTAATAATTTTATATATTATTTGATATATTTAGAGTTGGTACGAATCAAAAATATTATAATAAGCACAAAAAAACGCAGCTTGGTACCAATCCAAACTGTTATAATAAACCAAAAAATATAATAATACCAGCTCAGGCTAACAAAAAGTATTTGTGTGAATAGTATTTTGTTAACAGTAAAATTATAGTATACAAATTATTTTTATTAATACGATGAAAAATTCAAATATTTTATTTAGAACACAAGACATATGTCAATTATATTTATTAATACGATGAAAAATTCAAATATTTTATTTAGAACACAAGACATACGTCAAATAAAATAAAATTCCAAAAAAAAAAAAAAAAAAAAAATGTACAGTAGCGGGATGAACAGTTACTGGATAAACAGTAAAATAGAGAACAGTAACGGGCTGAACAGTTAAATAGTGAATAGTAACGGGTGAACAGCGAACAGTGAATAGTAACGGGTGAACAGTAAAAAGAAAAAAAAGGTTACGTGTCCTCACCATATGTCAAGTATTCGAAAATTAATGGGAGGGAAGATTTCCAAAAAAAAAACATTCAAGTTCTGGTTAGTGGATCGGGTCAGGTTAAAAGAAAGGATCCGGTAAACATGGGCCTAGCCGAGTCACAAGAAGAAGGCATTTTAGATTGTGAGATGGCCCAGAATACGGATAATGGAGAAGAGGTCGGTTGAATGAACTAGAGAGGAAGTATTAAACTTGAGATGAGTTAGTTATGCTGAGTACAAAGTCGTTGAAGTTTTTCTATTTACCGCTCAGTTATTCTCCTTTTTATTTACTTTTCAGTATTTAAGCAGGGTTGTGTCGTATTAATACCGTGATAGAATAAATAAATCTCTAGTAGTTGATGAATAATGTCTATTGTCTCCCTCTTTATTTCTGTTTCTCTTTGTATTGCAATCCCTTAACTCTCATAATAAATTCAATAAATTTTAAGATCTTGAAGTGATTTTGAGTGGAATCCCGGTTGTTTAAAAATTGTGGTTTAATTATGTGGAATTAGGGTTTTCTTTTACAAATTTTCAGTAATTCGACATTGTTTTGCAAATATTTGAGAAGTTTATGGTTCCCTCTTAATAGCCAAGAACAAGAAAGTCTTTTGCATTTTTTGGGCAATTTGAGGGGGTTTTGTAGAAAAATTTCATCAACTTTTTTATTATTTTCATCAGTTTTTGGAGGTTCTTTTACAAAAGTTCAGTAACTTGGGTCATTTCCATAAAAAAATTTCAATTAGAATATTTTTTTCCCATTCAGGTTTTTCTCAAGAAATCAGTAATTTATGGTCAATATTGCAATTTTCAGTAATCCTATTGACTTCTCCGAACCTAATTCGGCCTTTCAAAAATCGATAGTGTTATTTGGATTCTTGGAATATTAACACAATTTTATTTTATTTTTGCAAATATTAAATTTCTTCAGTCTATTATAAAAATAAATTAAAAAAACAATATACTTAAATACAAATTTTGTTTATTACAAGGCACGTGACCCGATAACTTAAAGTAAACGAAGTTACGAAACACTCTGAATTTGTAAAATAAAGGTTCTCGAACGCAAACAAACAAACAAACAAACACACAAACAAATAGAAAAGACTCTCAAATGCAAACCAAACAAAACACTCAAACGCACTTATACACACCATACAAATACGTGGTCACAAAGAAAATAAAACATGCGTAATCCATTTATTCGAAAATATGAACTCCCAGAGCTTCAACGTACCAATATCCATTTGCAAAGAAACCTAAAATTTCCCCGCGGTATGTACTAAAACTGAAGGGAACTCCTTCTTCTATACCATAAGGTCCATAAACGTTTTTAGTGGTCACAATTTTTAGAGACCTTAACTTATCACCGTTGTTGTCAAATAGACAGTGGGTTCCGCTAACACATTTGATCTGCTCGTCCTTATCAAAAAAGATCTGCAATATTATAGAAGAGGAGAAAGACACTAAAATGGCATATACGAAGTAAGATTGGAGCTATTAATCGGACTTGGAAATTGTAATGGACTTGTATAGAACAGTGTCACAACCAAATGTCTACAACAACTCGTTACGTTCAGATAACATAACATTTTTTTTTTGCTTAAAGATACTCACGTTAAGAAAAAGTTAAAAACATTTGGTACGTGGATAATACATCCACAAAAGGATATTATGTTGTATGTTAATTAACTATTATTTTGTATCATGCATACATATTTTGAATTTCTCCCGCCACCAAAATTCGGTATGCATTTGATTCAAAGTTATTCAACAGAAGAAAAAAACAAAATCCGAAAAAACATATAGAAAATATAAATAGAAAATAAGGTGCATCAAAAAACTCAGTAAGTATGCAACTTTGTACCTTATTTTCGCCCCCTCCGTGTCCACACCAAGGACCGACATCAACGGTTTTACCATTATGACGTTCATAAGAAAAAGAGAGACCATCAATTGCATCCCCACTGCGGATTACTAACTTTGTAATGCGTTTCACATCTGGCGGGTTCATTGTAAATTGGGAGCCTTTAGGTCCCCCAATTGGACCTAGTTTTATCCATTCCTGTATAACAAAATAAATATACAAAGTTATCAAATTATATCACACTGCGTGTATTCTTGTAAACTACATTGTAGAAATATGCATCATAGATAGGAATGTAAATGATGCCGATATTATCCGAATCGATCCGAAAACAAATGTCCAGATCTGATTGGATTCAGATTCGGATATTTTTATTTGGATTCAGATCCGAATCTGGTATATGATTTTGATGTGTCGAATCCGGATTCGGATATTTTTCAGGACCTAATATTCGGATCTTGGTATTCAAATATCCGGATCCAATATTTTAATCTGGATTGGGGTATATATATGTACCTTTTCGGGGTTATTTCTGATTTCGAGTACATACGCTCCCAAACAATATAGGTATAAATCATCAGCTCTTGCATGAAAACCTACAATTTTTCCACGAGTGGTGGAAACAGTGAAGGGATTTCCATTTTGACGACCATATGGTCCAATAGTACGAATATTGGTCTCGAATTGGAGTGATCTTAGCAAATTTAGCCCATCGTAATTACTGTGGTATCCGCTAAAACCTTTGATGTACTCATCCGGTTCAAGAATGATCTGCAATATTATAGAAGAGGAACTAGATACTTAAAATGAGCAAACCAACTAGGCTTGAAGCTATTAACTGAAAGAGTAGTGATGCACATCCCCTCGTACTCTCCCCCCACATCATTGATGACTAGGATATGGTTTAACACCTTCAAAATTAACACACAAAAATATAATTTAACATTTTAATTTATGTTTTAGTTATCTCAATTTATGATTAAACATACAATTAAGATGTTACACCATGAATTAAATTGTTAATTTTTAAGGTGTTAAATCATATCCACCTCATCAAAAGTGTGGGGGGAGAGATGGGGTATATCCAACATTTTCCTAACTGAAATTGAAAATAGTAAATAAACTTGAGGGCCACAGTTTATTTTATGAACAATCAAATGAATGCACCTCATTAAATAAAATATGCAAAAAGTTAAGAAGATATCCTGAAAACTACATAAAGAAAAATAGAACAGATATGAAGCTGCGATAAAAACATTGAATGAATGAGAAAAGAAATTTGTACCTCTTCCCGCCTCCCGCCCTTTCCGCCCCAAAGACTAACATTATCTTCAGCGCCAGAACGTTTATAATTAAAAGAGAAAGCATCAATTCTCGCCCCGTGGCAGATAACCAATTTGGTAATACGTTGTACGCCTTTTGGGTCGAATATACATGGAAGGCCATCAAAGCCCCCAAAAGGACCTAAATTTAATATATTCTGCACGACAAAAGAATATAGACATTGTTGTCAAATTATGATTCTGTTGGACCATTCTAATATGATGGCTAAGATACTTAAATCAATTATGAATGGTTTGGTATTTAAAAAATTTTAATCTTTCAATTTGTTGATATTTGTGTTATATCATAATGAATTTTGCACGCATGCAAAATATACTAATGAATTTTGAAAATATACTGTTGAATCTAATATGTTAACATGAATAAAATTAAGAATAAAATAATATATTTTCAACAATATATATATATATATATATATATATATATATATATATATATATATATATTGAAACATATGAGATTGTATATTTTCTCTTAAGTATTATGACATTGTATATTTAAGATTCTTTTACACATAAACATATGAGATTCAGATGTTTTCCTTTGCATATTTTGTTTATTTGTGACAAAATAGTTCTTTATGCTTTAAATTTTTCTTTGGTCATCGTTACAAACCTTTTGAGCTTCTGCCTCTTCGGCTTCTTGTTTTAGTCTCGCTTCTTCCGCAGCCTTCTCCTGTTAAAAGAATATATATATATTAATAATTGTAATGATTTTGCATTCTAGTGAAAGGTATTTCAAACGACCGTCAATGCATATTTAAATTGATTTCAATATTTTTTTATGTCCGATCATCTCTTCACCTTATGATATACTTTGTATGTATATTTTTTATTTTTTCTATATTATTTTGATATCTTCTTTTTTAATATGTATAAATGTTCTGTTCTTATTATTATCGTTTTTTATATTTTATATATTTTCAAGTATTTTTATGACATTTTTTCTATACCTTAGAAATACAAAATTGTTAATACACATTTTTTTCTTTACTCTTGATTAAAAATATGTAAACAATTATTAGTTATACCTTTTTTATACTATGAACAAACAATTTGTTATTATTTATACATTTTTACTGTGCATAAAGATATGTTCATTTGTATATCTTATTTACTATTTGTATATTTTGTAGTATTTGTTGTAGACAGAAGGTATAAATAATAGTGTCTCTAATTAGGAATCATAATAAAAGAGTATAATACGAAGGCGAAATGTATAGCGCAAGAATAATTATATGAATACGTTGGAGGTTGAAAGTGTATTTTGACAGTATTTTAGGAACTTCGGCTTAAAGGCGGTCTCTCGTATATTTTTTGATGTGTGCTCTTTTTTTTAGGTCAATGTTTCGTCATGTGTCAAATCCTTGTTGAAAGTAGTGATTTTTGGATGCATTGGCATTGAAGTGCGTTAAGTCGATAAATATCAAATGATATGTTTTTTGTATACTCATTTTATCTTAGCACCTATATATGTTGCGCGGATACTTCGAAAAATCAAAATCTATCCGTATCCGATACGCATATCGTATCCTAAATCATATGTTAAATTGTCGTATCGCCGTATCCGATACGCGTAACCGTATCGCCGTATCGGCGTATCCGAGCAACATAGCTTAGCACGTATTGCTTTACAATAAAATAGATAGATTGAAAAATAAAATCTCCAATTCAATGGTCATACTTTAATTTTGTAACCAAAGTTTTCTGAGACAATTTTATGGAAAATATTCATTCTATCATGAATTTGTGATTAATGCTATAAGTAATTAACAAAATGATACTTCGTTAATTGTGAATGAATATTGATTAAAAATTGTTAATGTGCATGTACTTGAATTACCTGGATCATTAACTATTAACCTATGATATGAAAGATATGTTTGGAAAATGCCACGGTAAACGACCGGAAATGGATTATACCAAATTGACGGGGAAGACGTGTCGGAAGGCGATTTTGAGATGAGGAAGAAGGCGATTTTGAGAAACGATGGCTGGTATCAATGGATACCCAAAAGATTTCTCAAGGACCCCACCTCACATGGGTTCACCCCCTACAGCACGTCTTCTCTCTCTATCCTCCCACTACCCAAACCTCACACAACCATTACACACCATTACAACCACAAAAAACAAACTCACTCAACACCAACCTCTTCAATGCGTCATAAACCCCCACCAAAAAGAGTCAGCTCTCCTCCTCCTGCAACCATACCCCACCAGAGCACTATCACCAAAACTCACATGCCTACCCAACAGAAAGGGGGTTCTGCGACGAGCTTTACACAAGGTCAAGGTTCCAAAGTTTCTCTGTCCTCAGAAGCGCAGAGAGACACCAAAAGGAGGCTCCAGGTGGCTCAACCCCCCAACAAAACTCGCAAAAGGGGTTCTTGGCCGCCGGACCCGAGAGATCCGGCATGGTTTAACACATGCTTTCGTTGTATGGAAGAAGGACATTTCACCAAGAGCTGTGTGAACCCGCGTCGCTGTGCTTACTGCAAATCCGAAGAACATCTAGCCAAAAACTGCCCAATCCCAGAGGATGACGAGGAAGAACAGGACGAACTTCAACAGCCGACTCCGGAACCCGCAGTGAACAACCGAGTCATGGTGTTCGATAATCTCGAACCTCAAGGAGTACTTGGAGAAGAAGGTTTACCCGAGGATCGTCCAGAGATTGTGCACTGTTTTGCGAGGCAAACTCTCAAGCACCATCAGGAAACAACTCGCATGCGTCAAACCATCGTCGTGGACGGACGCTGTGTTGAGAACCATAATCTTCTGGATCTTCAACTTTTGGTGGACAAATCTCTCTACTGGACAGAATTGTATCAGCTCACCCAATGGAGCAATGATCGATACCTCTTATTCCTACCCGAAGCGATCAATCAAGAGGAATTTATGGCATCAAAAATGGGATCGATAAGGGCGGCAAAATTCCTATTCTACCCCTGGAAAATCTCCATTGACGCCACTCATTTTCCATATCAATTTAGGATTTGGATCGACCTGTTTCATCTTCCAATACCAGCTTGGAATATCGATGAAATCGCCCACATTACAGGCTCATTTGGGGTTCCAATTCATTACGGTCCACTCAAAGAATTAACGTCAATGAACAAGATCAGAGTGGTCGTAGCGGTAAACAACCTTGCTTTCATTACGGTTGGTACTCTGTTATATCAAATCCCGGTGAAAGTCCTGGGGAGACTTGACGAGCCACTGATCTATTATGTACCGCCGGATCCCTCGCCATCACTTGAAGATTATGAGATGGTGTTGGGAGAAATAATGCAGGAAGAAGACGAGCGGGCCAGGAAGCTAGAAAAATCGACGACGGCCCCTTTTTTTGCTTCTGATAATTCTGGAAACTTCTCCCCGAATTCAGTTGATAAACTAGGAATCGGTCAATTCCAGGTGGACGAACTATGGCTCAAACAGGTCTGGGCATCAGTTCCGGACTCGCGAGGCAAAGATCTGTTAGCGCAGAAATTGGGAATTCAAGTACACGAAGAAAATATGGCGAAGGATCACCCAATCTCCGGCAATGGAACTCCGGCGGATCAGAGCCGTCGCCCATGGTCAGCAAAACCGACGGATACATGCAAGATCCAAAGGATATTGCATCGACCAACGATCCAATCAGGCACTCCTATGTCAAATCAGCTTAATCCTGACAGAAACACACCGCAAGTAGGTAAGGAGGGTGGGAGTACCGATGCATCTCAGTCATTTAATGCTGTCACAAGCATTAATGAGATGGAGATGGAGGCGAGCCAAGAGCGGATTCGTTTTGAGGAAAGCAGAAGGAAAAAGGGTAAACAAATCTCTCTCAATCAAACCCGATCCGATAGCAAGCTCACCGAACCCGAATCCAACATGGATGAGTCTGAAGATGAGGTGAGGTCTAGACCCGCAAGCCCAATAATTCCACCCAAACCCGACAGTGGAGAGAATGTGGAGGCGGCCTACACACAATCCCAAACATCTCAGGATGGGCCGACTGGGCCTCAAGATATTCATGAAGGAGGTATGGATATTTCCTCATCTAATATAAAATTAAAAAAGCAGGGCCTTTCTCTACTATTGCAAGTAAGCCCAGCTCTTAAGCATTTACCCATTAAAAAAATTTCATTACCTTGCCCGATTAAGAGGTCCAGGAAATCCTCAAGAGTAATTAGGCAAAAAATTCTTTCAGATGGCTCTTTGCCTGGGCCTCTGCCCAAACCTATCAAACCACGAGCTAGTAACACACAAAATCATAAACAAAAAAGAACTACTCTACTTAAATCCCTACAAATTGAATTAGACAATCCGAATCAAATAACCCTAGAGTCAATAGCACAAATACAATTACTGTGTGGCTTAAAAGAGAAACCCCCTGTGATAAAAGATAATGACTCACAAAATTCTGGAGCCCACTCGTTCTCTGATTTAACTGACAAATCTATTGTCATAATTAAAGCAGTTAATGAAGAGGAGAAAATTGAGGAGGAAGAAGAGGTAGTTGATGACATAATGACCCTGTATGGCTTGTATCTTTGTTTCTTAGTTTTATTTCTCTAGTAGTGTTTTTTGGTTTTGAATGATTTTGCACAACTTTTGTTCATTGATGTGTTGGAATGTAAGGGGGCTTGGGAACAAAGACAAATGCGGTATTGTCAAAGACATGATTCTTGATTCAAATTGTAATATTATTTGCATTCAAGAAACAAAATTAGAAGCTCCTTGCATCTTTGATCTTATACGTTTTTTCCCTTCTTCTTTTTCTCATTTCTCGTTTAAGCCATCCGTAGGATCAAAGGGAGGTTTGATTACGGCTTGGAAAAACATGTTCACTTTAGTAGAGGAGTCTCAAACACAATACTCGCTAAATGTTACCCTTACAGCGCCAAATGGGTTCATTATCTCTATCTCTAATATATATGGGCCCTCCGAAGAGGTCCATGTTGGTTAATTCTAACCTAGAGGGGGGTGAATAGGTAACCTAATGGGCAATTATCGACTAGGTATACAAATTCTAATTTTAGTGCGGAATATAAATTTAAGTTAATAATGAAAAGAAGATACCGAACACGCGATGTTTATTACGGAGTTCGGTAGGTGGTTGCTTTGTAGCTTTAACTCACCCTTTACTCGCTTAATTGACCGATTCAATTAATTGCAAGTACCTACGTCTCCGGGAATGCCTTGTGCCTTTTCGGCGTTCGATTGAATTCCAACTCACTCGTACAAGGTTTTGCCTAGATCGAGTTACACGTTTCTCTCGATCTATGGCGGCTTTACACTCTTGGTACTAGCCTATTACAATATCTAAATACTAACTACACGTGATCGGTCACGCAAGTTGGGAATAGTATTTGGAAAGGAAGAGGGAAATCTAATCTCTAAGAATGGTTTAGAAGATTGTTTAAGCTCAATGATATAGCAAGGTTTCTCTCTTTGGAAGTTTAGATTTGGATAGTAGAAGTGATGAGAGAGAATGAGGGAAGGATTCTATTTATAGAACAAATAGTCCCTTCCCTCTCTTGCTTATTCTGACTAGTCCGTTGCAACGGACATATGGTCCGTTGCAACGGAACTTTCAAAAACTAGCCGTTAAGGCTGCCGTACTTGAATTAATTGAACATTCCGTTGTAACGTAACTTAAGTCCGTTGCAACGGAACTCTGCGTTAACTAGTTCGTTGCCACGGACTGTAGTACGTTACAACGGACCTTCTACTGAGACAGCACTTCAGCTTTGAATTTAATTTCCCGTTGCAACGGAGAGTTTTCCGTTACAACGGTATGAGGTGTTCCGTTACAACGTATTGGTTAATCCGTTGCAACGGACGTATGCGTAAGTTGGCACTGAAGTGAAGCCATGATGTCCGTTACAACGGACATTAATGTTCGTTACAACGGACATTCTTCTGTGACAGGCTTCCTCATTGGAAATAAAATAACGTTGTAACGGAGATAGATTTCCGTTACAACGTAATGTTACGTTGCAACGTATTGGTGATTACGTTGCAACGGACTATACTGTCCTTTCCAATGTTAAGTAAATCGAGTAGTTCCGTTACAACGTACTGGAGTTCCGTTGCAACGGACATACTGATTTCAGCCTTTTTTAATTGAATTCAAGTACTTTTTCATTGAGTTTAATCTTTTAAACAAGTTTAGAAATACCTATATATTGTATTGATGATTAGGTGGGTATCCCAACTTGCGGAATCTTCTATGTCTTGATCTTCTTCGCAATTCTTCAACGTCTTGATTCATGTGCGTCTTGATTTTATCCATGATTCTTCAACGTCTTTGATTCTTGTTATTCTTGATTGATCCTTTCATTTTGTACCTATCTCCTACACATTTATCTTGCTAGATTTCGTTAGTAGTATCGACATTGTATTTGAGATAATCAAACAATAGGAAATTTGAAACAACAAACTCCCCCTTTTGATTCATTTCAAAACAATGTCGATTTGGAGAGATACATCGATTATCGGTAACTTTCCAATATGATTATCCTTTCTCCCCCTTTTTGAAAGTGGATCAAAAGGGATTGAATTTGAAAAATCATGAAGGAAGGCTCCCCCTACATGCAAGCTCCCCCTAAACATGTGCATATCGCGCGTGTATAGGCTTTGATGTAGTTGAATACCCCTTTTTTTTTTTTTTTTTTTTAAATTATGAATGATTTTTGAGATTTAATAGGTGATATACTTTTCAATTTTTAGTAATGAGAAGTTTAACAAAGTGATATACTAAGCATTTGGACAAATATTTTAACCAAAACACACTTTTACTCATAAATTCAAGTTCATACAATCAAACATGCATGGATACAAATACGACATAGCACAAACAAAACAAGTTTTTCGAAAATAAATATGACAAGATACATGCATATAGCTAATAATGTTTAGAAAATATTTTTACGCTCTAATGAGCTAGATAGACACACACACGTCTACTCGTCTCCATTCGAATCTTCCTCCTCGGGATCGTCGTCGGTTTGAAGACGACGGTTCAATGCCTCGAACTTGGTGTCCATGCGTTCATACATTTCATCACGGATTTGAACCGCATGGCTCCGGGTAAGAGCGTTGTCGGCGGCTTGGGCTTCGAAGCAAGTGTTCATGGTGAGGGTTTGGGCTTCGAGACGAGTGTTTATGGCGAGGGTTTGGTCGTCGAGACGAGTGTTCATGGCGAGGGTTTGAGCATCGAGACGAGTGTTTATGGCGAGGGTTTGGGCTTCGAGAAGAGCTTGAATGTCTTCGAGAGAGAACGACGGTTGAGACGATGAGCTCGAACCATCATTAAGTGCACGACGTTTGTGCCTTGGGGAGAATGCCGGAGGATTGTTGGTCTCTTGCACCGGCGGGTCAAATAGAACCCATGCGGAGGGAATTTCGGGAAAGAAATAGGGACCGGCGCGGTTATTTCGAGAATAGTGGTCCGAGAGGCCTCGAGTGGTCTTTCGACTTAGTCCGAACACTTCAAGGCGTTCGGGAGACAAGAGATTGTCGGTCGTGACCTTCCCGAATGGCCATTCCGATTCCGGTATCGTAATCCCGGAGTGGAAACATGCGAGGGTGATGATGTGGCCATAGGGAAGAGAGGATGTGCCGACTCGCAACGAGTATTCCATGTGTTTGATGATTAAGTTTGGAATGTGGATTGTGGGTGTATCTTGGTACCAAAAGTTGTAGATCAACACCTTGTTTCGCGTTTCGAGATTCGTTTTCAATTTAACAACCGGGGCGAGAACGTTATTCCCGATTTGCCACGCGATTCGGAGATTGGGTTCGTATTTTGTGGAGTAAGAGAATGTTCTATCATTGGTAGTTATTTTCTCCATCTCTTCCTCGTCATTTCCATGATATGAGTCACCACGACTCACATAGAAGCGCTCACCGGCCGAGGATAGACCGAGCCATTCGATCAATTTTTCTTCGGAGATGATTAATTCCTTTCCTAGGACATAGCTTCGAATGCATTTGTTGTTGTCGTCATGTGTGGCGTGAGCGTAGAAGAGACGCACGATTTGGTTGTATACGGGGTATTGAAGACTACACAACCCGCCGATACTCCAATCGTTGATTCGATGTTGGAGGCTTTCGCGAAGCGTGATAGCCTCGGGAGGAATTTCCACGTAGAAACATTTCGCGACCGGACGCTCTTTGAATTCGTCCTGAAATTTACGTGCTCGCGTAATTGATTCGAAGAGGTAATGGTTTTCGGTGTTGTTGAACTCGAATCGGCGATTTCCGGTTGGTAACGGACGTTTCGCTCTCTTGGTAGACATTTTCGAGAGAGAGAGAGAGAGAGGGTTAGGAGAGAAATAGGGTTTTAGAGAGAGAAGTGGAGTTTTTAGATCTCAATGGAGTTGAGTAAAGGGTTTAAATAAGGAGATGTAGAGAGAGGAGGGGTGGTTTTACCGGTTTGGAGAATAGAAACCGACCAGGAAGTGGTGAGGAGAGTGGAGAGGGTGAAAAACCACGGGAGAAGATGAGGAGAGTGGAGAGAGAGAAAACCGTCCCTTGGGTTTTATTGCAGTTACCGCCAAGTCCGTTACAACGGAAGTGTACCTCCGTTGTAACGCAACTGTCGATTTGGGGGTATTGGACTGGTATTTCAGTAGTCCGTTACCACGCAGTATGTCCGTGGTAACGTACTAGTCCGTTGCAACGTACTGATTAATACGTTGTAACGGAACAGTCGAATTTGGGGATAATAGGACTGGATTGCAGAATTCCGTTACAACGTAATAAGTTCGTTATAACGCGTTATTTCGTTGTAACGGATGGGTCAATCCGTTATAACGGACTTCAGTGTTTGAAGAGGTTTTTAGAACTCAGTTAGTCCGTTAGAACGCAGATACTTACGTTGTAACGGAAAGGGTATGTCCGTTGCAACGGATGGGTTTATCCGTTGTAACGGACTTTATGATTTCGCAGGTTTTGGCTTGGCCTCTTATGTCCGTTGTAACGTACATTGGTGCGTTACAACGGACCATTTACTGGGATGAGGAGTTCAAATTTTGCTTTTGAAAAGTTTTTGTGTGTCATAAATTCCAAAAATATATACTTTATGTAAAGTAGGTTTTATGGATATGGAAATATGCGTTTCGTGACAAAATTTCGTATGAAAAATTTATAGAAATGAGCATGAGAGTATTCATGATAATCAAATATGCGTTTTACCACTATGGCCGTTGATAGGGCAACGGAATGTTGTTTCCGGCTTGACCACGAGACGAGTGACCCGCCTAAGAATTGGCAAGTTCCACTCGTACTTTTGCGGTCAACCCTTGAACCGGCGAAGTCCGCATCCGTGTACCCTATCAAAGCGAGATTTCCACTATGGCCATACCAAATTCCTAAGTCGATTGTTCCCTTAAGGTATCGGAAGATGCGTTTTACCGCGATGTAGTGTGATACCTTAGGGTTAGCTTGGAACCGGGCACATAGACATACGGAAAACATAATATCGGGCCTACTTGCCGTTAGATATAGTAAACTTCCAATCATACCTCGATATTCCGTTATGTCGAATGATTCGCCATCCTCATCCGCATCTAGTCTCGATTCCTTAGCCATGGGAGTGTCACTCGTTTTAGTTTGATCTAGCTCGAATCGTTTGAGGAGTTCGCGAGTGTATTTGGATTGATTTACAAATATTCCCTCGGATGATTGTTTGACTTGAAGTCCGAGAAAAAATGTGAGCTCCCCCATCATGCTCATGGCGAATTCACTGTGCATAAGAATTGAAAATTCTTCGGCAAGTGCCGGGTCACTAGATCCAAAAATAATGTCATCTACATAAATTTGAATGAGTAAAATTGAATCTCCCTTTTTACGTGTGAAGAGGGTGGTGTCGGTTTTACCACGCTCGAATCCGTTGGATAGAAGAAATGTCGAGAGACGTCCATACCAAGCTCGAGGGGCTTGTTTCAACCCGTATAGGGCTTTCGATAGTCGACACACGTGATTTGGGTATTTTGGATCTTTGAATCCCGGAGGTTGTTCAACGTAGACCTCTTCTTCGATTTCCCCGTTTAAGAAAGCACTTTTGACATCCATTTGATAGAGAGTGAATCCCTCGATGGCGGCGTAAGCCAATAGGAGTCGTATGGATTCCAAACGGGCGACGGGGGCAAATGTCTCTTCGAAGTCAATACCTTCTTGTTGTTTGAACCCTTGGGCTACGAGTCGAGCTTTGTTTCGTACCACATTTCCGTGCTCGTCTAACTTGTTTCGATAGATCCATCGAGTGCCAATTATGGACCTTGTCATCGGTCTTGGCACCAAGGTCCACACTTGATTTCGCTCGAATTGTTCTAGCTCTTCTTGCATGGCTAAGATCCAATCGTCATCGTTGTTGGCCTCTTTGAATGATTTTGGTTCGATGTGAGAGAGATATGCGCAATGAGCTACATAATTGTGAATTCGAGATCGGGTCCGAACCCCTTCCCTTGGATCTCCCACGACATTTGAGAGAGGATGAGCCGATACCTCCCTAAGAACTTCGGGAATTTGGTATTGAGGGTTAATCGATTCTTCCTCTTCATCTTCAAGAGGTTCCACTTGATGTTCAACTTCATCGAGTGTGATGTCGAGGAATCTATGCTCGAGTGGTGTGGAACATTGAGGTGCCTCCGTGAGTTCTTTTTCTTGGGTACCTACATTTTGATTTCCTTTCTCGGCTTCTTTGTTAGTTTCATCAAAATGAACATGTACGGATTCACATACTATCCTCGAGGATTTAATGTAAACCCTATATGCTTTACTAGTACTTGAATATCCAACAAAGATTCCCTCAAGAGATTTTGGGTCAAGTTTGTCGATATTATTTGATTCATTTAAAATGAAACTTTTACATCCAAATACTCTCATATATGAGATATTTGGATTTCTCCCATACCATAGCTCATATGGAGTTTTCTTCAAAAATGGTCTTAGGCTAAGTCGGTTTACGACATGACACGCGGTGTTAACCGCTTCGGCCCAAAGAAATTTTGGAGAAGGGTGTTCATTGAGCATGGTACGGGCAAGTTCAATTAACGTTCGATTTTTACGCTCAACGACACCGTTTTGTTGAGGCGTGCGAGGAGCGGAAAATTCACGTATATATCCCTTGGTGTGACAAAATTCATCAAATTTTGCATTTTTGAATTCACCTCCATTATCGCTTCGAATGGTGATGATGGAAGTGTTGGTTTCGTTTTCAACCATTTTGCAAAATTTAACGAATTCGTCACACGTTTCACTTTTATGAAGTAAATAAATTACCCAAGTAAAGCGTGAATAATCATCAACAATTACAAACATATACCTTTTATTACCTAGACTTGAGACGCTCATTGGTCCACAAAGATCGAGATGGATGAGTTGGAGAGGTCGTCTTGTCGTGACGGTATCTTTGGATTTGAAACCGGAGGACTTCGTGTGCTTACCCTTTTCACACGCATCGCATAATCCCTCCAATTTGAGTTTATGGGATGGTAGACCCCTAACTAATTCCTTTTTGGACATACGGTGAATTGTTTCCATACATATGTGTCCCAATCGTCTATGCCATAATCGTGAAGTGGATTCCGTTACGGTGAGACAATGGATTCCCGATGTGAATGATTCAAAATCAAAGTAGTAGAGATTATTGTGTCGGGTTCCTTTGCACACCGTAACGTTATCTATTGTTCGGTCGATTAGGCATGAGGTTTGATCAAATTTTACACAATACCCGGCATCACATAGTTGGCTTATACTAATCAAATTGTGTTTAAGCCCTATGACAAGGTAGACGTTTTCTAGGGTCCAATTTGAAGTACCTATGGAACCGATACCGACTATCTTACCTTTTTGATTACCTCCAAATGTAACATCACCTCCTTTGAATGGTTCTAAGGTTTTGAACATTTCTTGGTTCCAAGTCATGTGTCTAGAGCAACCACTATCTAGACACCATTTCGATGACTTGCTTTTGGAACTTAGGCACATCTACAAGAAATTCATATTAGTCAATAGTTCATAAGAAAAATTATCCTAATATGAATTCTTATGATTATACTCCCCCTTAATAATTGGCTTAAGGTAATTGGATGAGGGAGTATATAATCACACACTCGTTTACGTCCTAGAAGGTCCGATTCCCTTTGAGGAGGAGGGACCCATTGTGTGACGATCTTTACGCATCCACATAACCTTTGGGTTAAGCCTAGGATTGCGGAGATCACAAGAGGTAGATATGTGTCCTACTTTACAACAATAGTTGCAAAATGCAATTGTTGGTTTGTTGACGGTTTTGGAACTCTTGACAAAATGATTTGAGAGTAGGTTTGTGTCGCTTCTCCGTTGAATTAACGGTTTGGTCGTTTTGGCAAATTGATTAGTTGAAAAATGTTTGTGTGTGTTGTTGTAATGTTTGGGAGCCCTTGTTTCTAATGTATCGTCATTGTGGTAATTTACCTCATAGAAATAACCATTTGGTCCCCGTTTGAACAAGCAATCGGATCGTCCCAAATTGTTACGTCTATGGGGTGTATGTTGTGTGAAATGATTAGTCCTGTTAAAGCTAGCATTTTTATGTTGTTCCTTTTTCACACTTTTACCCGTATTATAGTCACGGTACATGAAAGCATTTCCGTGACTATTTGTTAGATTTTTCTCCCATTTTGATTTTTGATTTTTGGATTTGGAAGGACCGGGTTTATTACCGTTATCCTTCTTAAATCCTAAACCGGATTTGTCATTGGGCTTTTGTCCCACTAATGACCCTTTTAAGACTTCATCCAATGAGGTGGAGCTTGGTGCAATTGATGCACAAGTCCTCTTCAAGGATTCATTTTCAACCTTCAAATTTAAAAGTTCGACTTTTAAGTGAGATATCTCGCCTTTTAAAACTTGACACTCACATTTTGGAAAACATTGAAATTCTTTTAATTGTGCCTTATACGATCTAATCGCTAACTCTAGAGAATCTACCTTTTCCTCAAGAGCTAGTGTCGAGCTCTTGAGTTTGCCCTCATTTTGTCGAGGTTCATCAACTCCTCTTAAGAGCTCGTCAAAGGATTCAAGCTCTAATGTCGAATCATCTTGAGAGGACAAATACGAGGTTGAGATGGGCATAATTAAATCTAGTGAAGAGTTAAGATATACCTCATGACCTAGGTCACGTGACGTGTAGGATGTAGAGGTGAGAGAGGCAACTCTCGGAGAGTGATGCTCATGGTGTTCCGGCATTGGTGCTCGTTGGAGGAGCATTGCTTGGATCGCTCTTTCCACTACATCATCCACCGATGGAGTGATTTCCGCCATTAGTGCCAAGTTGGCGATTTCTCGATCCAAGTTACACTCCGAGTCGGATGAGTTGCTTGATGCATCCGATTTTCCCCATATCCCTACATGAGCTTTATATGCCTTTTTCTTTTTACCTTCTCTACCTTTGTCCTTTTGGCGTTCATTTCGACCTTTGTCTTCACGTCGCCTTTCATGTCGTTGTTCATACCTTTCTCTATCTTTGCTCTCGTCCTCCTTCTTGTTCCATGGGGCGATTTCGGGATGAAGAGTCCAACACGTCTCGATGGTGTGACCCTTCTTGTTGCACTCGAAGCAATATGGCTTCAAGTTTTGTCGTTTTCGGTTGTCGTTGAACCGCTTTTCGTGTGACCTAAATTCACGAAATTTTCTTACCAAAAGAGCTATTTCGCTCTCATCATCACTCGCATCTACGGCGGGTAGAGCCACGGCCTTTGGGCGAGAGGTTGAAGCATTTTCTTGAGCGAGTTGCTTGAGTCGAGCTTCGAAGTTTCGGAAGTAACTTACCAATTCTTCGGGCGACATGTCTTGTGTAGCCATCATCGTCTCCAATGCCACTCGTAGAGTCTCCCAACTCATTGGCATTGCTCGAATCAATTTACCTACAACTCGAGAGTTTGTTAGGGACTCTCCAAGAGCGGTGAATCCGTTTTTGATATGATTCATACGAAGGTACATATCATCTACGGATTCGCCCTCGATCATTCGGAAACTATCAAATTGTTGTTCAAGTCCCATAAGATTGGTCCTTTTCATTTGATTGTTCCCTTCAAATCGATTTAGGAGAGCTCGCCACATTTGATGAGAGGTATCACATCCATCTACCAAAACGGAGAGTGATCCTACCATGTTGGTGAGAATTAAATTTTGGGCATAGATGTCGGAGGTTTGGTTATTCATTGAATCGGATGATAGAAGTGTTTTCCCTTCGGCATCGGTAGTAGAGTTGATTGTGAACCCATCTTCTACTATCGATTTTAGGCCTTGAATGGAAAACACATTCAACATGCATCGTTTCCAAACATTCCAATTTTTACCGTCCAATTCCTTGGGATAGGTAAGTTGCAATTTGGGAACGGTGATATTGGCCATAATCGTATACAAGTTGTCAATTTTACTCAAAGAGACGGTTAGTATTTTGCTCTGATACCAATTGTTGGTTAATTCTAACCTAGAGGGGGGTGAATAGGTAACCTAATGGGCAATTATCGACTAGGTATACAAATTCTAATTTTAGTGCGGAATATAAATTTAAGTTAATAATGAAAAGAAGATACCGAACACGCGATGTTTATTACGGAGTTCGGTAGGTGGTTGCTTTGTAGCTTTAACTCACCCTTTACTCGCTTAATTGACCGATTCAATTAATTGCAAGTACCTACGTCTCCGGGAATGCCTTGTGCCTTTTCGGCGTTCGATTGAATTCCAACTCACTCGTACAAGGTTTTGCCTAGATCGAGTTACACGTTTCTCTCGATCTATGGCGGCTTTACACTCTTGGTACTAGCCTATTACAATATCTAAATACTAACTACACGTGATCGGTCACGCAAGTTGGGAATAGTATTTGGAAAGGAAGAGGGAAATCTAATCTCTAAGAATGGTTTAGAAGATTGTTTAAGCTCAATGATATAGCAAGGTTTCTCTCTTTGGAAGTTTAGATTTGGATAGTAGAAGTGATGAGAGAGAATGAGGGAAGGATTCTATTTATAGAACACATAGTCCCTTCCCTCTCTTGCTTATTCTGACTAGTCCGTTGCAACGGACATATGGTCCGTTGCAACGGAACTTTCAAAAACTAGCCGTTAAGGCTGCCGTACTTGAATTAATTGAACATTCCGTTGTAACGTAACTTAAGTCCGTTGCAACGGAACTCTGCGTTAACTAGTTCGTTGCCACGGACTGTAGTACGTTACAACGGACCTTCTACTGAGACAGCACTTCAGCTTTGAATTTAATTTCCCGTTGCAACGGAGAGTTTTCCGTTACAACGGTATGAGGTGTTCCGTTACAACGTATTGGTTAATCCGTTGCAACGGACGTATGCGTAAGTTGGCACTGAAGTGAAGCCATGATGTCCGTTACAACGGACATTAATGTTCGTTACAACGGACATTCTTCTGTGACAGGCTTCCTCATTGGAAATAAAATAACGTTGTAACGGAGATAGATTTCCGTTACAACGTAATGTTACGTTGCAACGTATTGGTGATTACGTTGCAACGGACTATACTGTCCTTTCCAATGTTAAGTAAATCGAGTAGTTCCGTTACAACGTACTGGAGTTCCGTTGCAACGGACATACTGATTTCAGCCTTTTTTAATTGAATTCAAGTACTTTTTCATTGAGTTTAATCTTTTAAACAAGTTTAGAAATACCTATATATTGTATTGATGATTAGGTGGGTATCCCAACTTGCGGAATCTTCTATGTCTTGATCTTCTTCGCAATTCTTCAACGTCTTGATTCATGTGCGTCTTGATTTTATCCATGATTCTTCAACGTCTTTGATTCTTGTTATTCTTGATTGATCCTTTCATTTTGTACCTATCTCCTACACATTTATCTTGCTAGATTTCGTTAGTAGTATCGACATTGTATTTGAGATAATCAAACAATAGGAAATTTGAAACAACAGTCCATAAGGCAGGTTTTTTAGAAGAATTATATTGGATTGACAATGAGGAGGTCAAACCGATAATGGAGTCCCATTGGCGCTCCTCGTATTTAGGCAGAAGTGGAGCGAAAACATATCTCTCCAAATTAGTGAATAGTACTCGCCAAATTTCATCTTGGGCAGAGAGCACCTACCACTCCCAAAATTCTATTCTGGACTCTTGTAAGCAAATATCCCTCTTTTTTTATCGCTTAGAAGAGAGGAGACCACTGTCCGAAACCGAAAGAGAGTTACGAAAAGAGCTCAAGGAGAAAATATATCGGATTGTGCAATTAAGAGAAAAAAAGTGGTACCAAAGATCCAATTGTAGGTGGCTGAAATTAGGCGATAGCAATACTTCCTATTTTCACGCAATCGCCTCTTCCAAGAGAATGTACAACCATATCAACCAAGTTACGCGGAATGGGATAACTATAACAGACTCGACCGAGATCCTACTCCTCTTCTCGAGCTTCTACAAGCTCCAACTAGGTACTCCAGCAACTTTATCCAACTTCTTAATTGATCTTCGAATCTTATATCCGGACGTAATAGAGGGTTTGAGATCCTTGGAGGAACCTTTTCCGGAGGAGGAGATTTCTAGCACGATTAAAAAATTCAAACAAGGGAAGGCATCCGGTCCGGATGGCCTTCCAACCGAATTCTTACAATCTTATTGGGAGATTATCAAGCTTGATTTTTTTTCGGTTGGTTCGAGAGTTCCACAATGGAGACTTAGCGTTACACCTATTTAATAGAGCAACGATTTCGCTAATACCGAAAATCGGAGCGCCCCAAAAAATAGAGGATTACCGGCCTATTAGCATCATTAATGCGCCGATCAAGCTTATTACCAAAATGCTCGCTAATAGGTTACAACCACGAATGCCCCCCTTGATTAGCAAGTTTCAAACCGCTTTTATCAAAGATCGATCGATTATGGACACGTTCTTGTCGACACGAGAAATTTTAAATTCTCTCCACAAGAAAAACATTCCCGCCGTCATGTTGAAAGTGGATTTCTCGAAAGCTTTCGATAGTGTATCTTGGCCCTTCCTCCTAAACCTTCTAGAAGCACGAGGGTTTACACCGAAATGGATCATGTGGATTAGATTCTTGCTAACCTCTTCTACTTCGGCCGTTCGAGTCAATGGCAACATCGGGGAATTCTTCCCCCACCAAAAAGGTTTACGTCAAGGTGATCCACTATCCCCTCTTCTCTTTAATATCGTAGCCGATGTTTTACAAGCAATTTTGCGGAATGTCTCCACCATGATGAGGGGTTCGGCCATTATTGCACCTAAGGTGCTACAATATGCCGACGATACGATTATTTTCGTTCAAGCTTATCCCGAGAATCTCAAAATTGTAATAAAAGCTTTGGAATATTTCACCGATATCACGGGCTTAGGAGTTAATAAAATGAAAAGCTCGTTTGTCCCAATTGCAATTCCGAATGAGTATCACCAACTTATCGGTAACATATTGCAATGTCCGAAGATAGCACTACCGATCAAATATTTGGGACTTCCGTTGTCCATCAAAAAACCAAAAAAAGTCCATTTTCTTCCTCTCATAAATAGAATGAAGGCGCGATTAGCCTCGTGGAAGGGAAAATTATTATCAAGTGGAGGTAGGCTCACACTAGTACAATCCGTATTGGCGGCGACCCCGACCTATTTTATGCAAGGTTTCACATTGCCCGTATGGTTGATCAAAGAGCTAGAATCGATAATGAGATCCTTCCTTTGGAGAGGAGACCAAACTTGTAAGGGTGGTCATTGCCTAGTATCGTGGGAAAGGATATGTTTGCCGAAACCCAACGGAGGATTAGGGATTCACAATATAAGAACGCAAAACGAGGCATTGCTTCTTAAGGCTCTAACGAAGATCGTGTTGCAACCCGAGTCTCTTTGGACAAACACGCTTCAAGAAATCTATGGTACGATCTCTCTTGATCTAACTTCTACAAATAACCGGTTTGCATCTTTCTTTGTTAAGGATCTTCATAAGCTAGTAAATGCTGCTACCCTATCCATGAGACCGAACCCTAATTCCTCGACACCGGTTTGGTCCTGGACGGGAAACGGAGCTTTCACAACGAAATCCACTTATCTTTTTCTTAGAAACCCGGGGATTTTATCGGCGTGGAATGTACGGCTTTGGAAGATCAAGGCGCCCAGCAAATCTAGATTTTTTGGTTGGCTCGCGTTACAAGATAGATTGCTCACCGCGGTCAATCTTCAGAAGAAGGGGTGGCCTAACAACGAAGGTTGTGCACTATGTGTGCAACATCGGGAAGATGTGGACCACCTACTCCTTTGCTGCCCCTACTCGTTACAGGTTTGGGACGGGATAGCCCGACGATACAACCTTCCGCCACTTCAACTCTCTGATCAACTTCTACGATTTTGGACAGAGAATAGGATAAGGGGAGACAAGTTTCACAATAAAAAATGGGATACGATTTGGCTTGCAACGGGATGGCATTTATGGAAAGAAAGAAATAGGAGGATTTTTGCGTTCAAGGCAGTCTCCACGGATTTATTAGTAACGCTAATATCGGAGGATGTAAACAAATGGCTTGTAAATTGTTAGGAGAAGTGATGGGCCTCTCCCTTGTAAGAGGTGCAATTTTCAGAGGGTAGCTCGGCGACTACCCTGGCTATTCTGTTCTTTTTTCTTTTCTGTATTCACTGGGACTCGATCGAGGGTCAGAATTCAATCCTTAGTCTATTTTTATCTGTATGTTCCTAGTCCGTGTAAGGTGTCTATCTTTGATGTAATGCTATTTTTATTTAATGCAAAATTGAGACTGGCATATCGCCCGCTCCTTCAAAAAAAAAAAACGACCGGAAATGGGAGACGCAATTAATGACTTCAATTTTTTTTCACCTTTGTTTCAAGGAGAAAAAATAAATTTATGACATCATCGTTTTGCCCTCAAACTCTCTCTTCAGTTATCTCTAGAGTTTTGGCAAAATATGACTCAACCCAAAATTTTAACCGAAAATTATTAAAAAATCAACGATCCAAATTCGAAATCAAAATAAAATCGAATGATCTGAACCCGAAATAAAACTGAAACCGAATGATTCGAACTCGAAATCGACACGAAAGCGAATGATTCGAATCCAAAATCGATCCGAATGATCCGAAACCCTAACTAATCCGAAATTTGAATGATTCGAAACTCATGACCCAAATGATCCGAAACTCATGATCCGAATGATTCGAAATTTAATATATCATTGTTAAAATATTTTGGAATCAATAAAACAAATTCCGAATTATTCGAAAAATAAATTTTCGAAAAAACGAATGATTTGAAATCATATTTTGCGAAATCCGAATTACTCGAAAATCAAAATAACCAAGACCCATATGATTCGAAAACCGAAACAATCCGAAACCGAATAACCCGAAAACCGAAACGATCTGAAAATCGAAATGATCTGAAACCACCAAATGACCCAAAAACCTAAACAACCCGAAACCGATGATCCGCAATCCGAACGATCCACAACCCAAATAATCGGATCCGCATCCGATCCGATCTCGAAATGATCCGACCTGTGAATCCGACCCGTCCAATTGCCATCTCTAATTAATTATTTCTAGTTAACTCTTTCTATTGTATCTCGTTCCTCCCCGAATTCCATCCTCTCCTGCTGAATTTGCTCTTGCCACAATTTCCGTGAGGAAGGAGCGTGTTTGGCTTGGTCCATGACACCTCTCCTTAAATCATTTTTTCTTTGCCGTCACGAGTACGTGTGGCTGTGTGAGGTTTACAGACAATGCATTTTAATGTGAAAGTTTGTCTTAAAATCTCAATAACGAAAGAGCCTATTATTGTGCCTCCTTACTTCACAATGGATTTTGACGAGTATGGATATCCGATACGGTTACGATATCTCATCCGATATGGCTCGAGTTTTGAAGTACTCGCACAACATAGCTAAAAACTCTTTGTATTGGCAAAAAAAATGATTTCCCTCGATACAGATATTTTTCCGTGTTTAAAAATGAGAAATCCTTGTAAAGATAAAAAGAGACCATACACTGTACCTCCCAATATTCTCTCAACATCTTCTGTATTCCTAATTAATTGTTAATTAATATGATAAATTAATCAAGTAATATTTCATGAACAGTTAATTACGGATGATTTTATAGTACAACTTTTTCTAAAGAGTATTTTTAGAATTTGTAATTTTAATTTTTTGAAAATTTGTCAATTAAATTTGTTTCCTATCCGAGCATTGTATTAATTATTATTTTATTATTTGAATTAGAAAATTGAAAATTTCCCAAAATACCTTTGTTAATTTGTATAAGAATTGTAAAAAAGTCCTACCATAGAATCTCCCGTTAATTAATATATAATTTAAATACGTATGTATTAATAATTCTTAATTAATATTAATTAATTGCTAATCGGATGTTTTTTATTTTATGACTATGATAATTAATTATCACTTAATGATTTTTTGATGATATAAAAAATATGATGGAGAAATGAGAAAGCATGACATAATTATTCATATAAAAATGATGTTTCGAAACGATCATCATAAATTCTAAATGAAGTATTTCACTAAGTTATTTTGTTAAATTAAGTGAAAGGGATAAATGGAAGTATACCAGCACTTGTAATTTATCCGCCACTTCTTGGTTCGTTTTCTCTAATTCGTCAGATTTGACCTTCTGTTGAAGTAGTTCTTCCTCTGCTGCTAGTCGTTTTGTCTCTTCTTCTTCTCTTCGATTCTCAGCTGTTTTTCTTTCTCTCTCTAATTCGTCAGACTTGACCTTCTCTTCTTGTAGTTTTTGTTCTGCTTTTTGTCGTTTTGTCTCTTCTTCTTCTCTTTGTTTCTCAGCTGCTTTTTTTTGTCTCTCTAATTCGTCAGACTTAACCTTCTCTTCTTGTAGTTTTAGTTCTGCTTCTTGTCGTTTTTTCTCCTCCTCTTCTTTACGTTTCTCAGCTGCTTTTGTTGCCTACGGGTTTGACAAAAAAAAAGTTAGCTGCTTTTCTCTCTCTCTCTAATTGGTCGGACTTAACCTTCTCTTCAGGTAACCTCATAACTTCAGACAATGCACTTCCATATATATAAATATAAATAAATATGAAATGTACAACTTTTTGGAATTTTTTTATGAATTGTTTTAATCTTCTACCACAGACATATTTTTTTTTCTATCTGCTTAAAATATATATATGTAGATATAAAATTAGCGATGCCAAACAAGCCACTTATGTAATATGTCCATTTTGATTTTTCGCAAAAAAAATAAATTAATAAATAAACCGAAAGGGATACATTGAAGTAACAATGTCAGATAACTAAATTTGACAGATTTGTGTTAAGAGCATATATATATATATATATATATATATATATACCAGCAGTAGTTTGGCTTCTCGATCAAAATTTGATTCCATAGCTCCTTTTTTGTCCTCGGAGAATATAGATGGGTATCGAGTAAAGAGAACTGCAATTACAATAGTATTATTCATCACATAGCAATGTTAATTTTTTGTGTTTATACTTCGGAATATGTCAGAAAACTCTCGTATTTTTATGCATACCTTCACATTGGTCGATAAACTCTTGTACACATTTTTTAGCAAATTTGTCAATATCAACATTGGCATCTGCTTCTATTGCATAACGGACTTGTTTTATACTTTCCTCATGTATCTTAATTTGCAGCTTTGATACCAACTCTTCACAATTTGTGTTCATAGTCTGCAAGAACATATAACAGTGACATGAGGCTAGCTTCTAATCATATTATACTGACAGATTTAACTAATACGGTAATTAACGAGCAAGAGCAACGCAGAATTTATAAAAAAGAATTAGTAAATGAAAAAGATTCGGTGGTCTTCCAATAATTGGTGTCAATGAGATTTGAACTCAAAATCTCTCACAATATATGATTTGTGTGTCTCATATCCAATCACTGGGTCATGAGTTCATTGGCAAAAAAATATTAATTAATTTTTACTTAATTCGGATAGATTTTATTTATGAATTATTAATTCGGATGAGTGTCAATACAAATGTTAATTAAGTATGTAATGTTGTGGTGAAATCAGGTAAGCCCTCAAACAATAAATAGACTATTATTTTTTGGGTGACGCTATTGCAAGAGCTAACATGACTTAATTGAGACAATTTTAATATTTTTAATCAAGTGATCACTATACCCTTATTTATGGTGATTGATATTTGTTATACTTATATACTATTATTTATATCTTTCATGAATGATGCAAATTTTTTTTTATAATATTATGAAAAAACCATATCTAACCAATATATATTAATTTTTATATTAAATATATATGGCATGTTACAATTTAATTTTTTTTTATGATGAAAAAAATTAAGAATAAAAATATTTTTTATATATGAAAGATTTTTATTTGCATGATTTATGGAAAGTGATAAACTAATAGATAAATGTAAGAAATATCAAACATCAATTCATCATTAACAGGGGTATAATGATCATTTGATAAAACAAGATCGAAATTGCTCTCAATTTAGCCATGTTGGTTTTTGCAATAGCGTCACCCTATTTTTTTGGTTCAGACAAACAACTCATATAAAATACAAGGGGAGTTCTATCATACACCCTTCTACAAAGGTATTTTGGTTATTTTAGCAATTAATTATATTTGTAAAAGGGTGTATCATAAAATTTATCTTTTATAGAATTTTTGGTTTAAATGAACAACAAAAAATTCCAATTTAGTTAAACATTAATTAATAAATATATTTGATATCTTACCTTAAATATTCATAAATGAATAATTACTTCAAATATCCTTGAAAATGGGTGTATGATAAAGAAATGGTGATAGAAGCCCCAAAATACAACTATTTGCTTACACTAATAATTGTATTGGTTAATTCGTTCATATTTTGATCCTGGGCTTTTTGTTCATACAATTTAGTCTCTTCTTTATACCTACAAAGAAGAATATTATTGCACAAATGATATTTTGAAATATTACTTATGTTGAGCATCTGGGGCATCATTTATAATTAATATAATAAATAAAACAATATTTGCTTTAATTTTTTTGTCAATACCTGTCTGATAAGCGTTGCAGAAGGGACTCCAATATAAGGCAGAAGTCTTTGGGACCCTCAATCGTATTGCTTTTCAGTGATAAATAGTCCTAAAGGAGAATAAATAACATATATGCTAGATTTTTTTTTGAGAACTAAGGAAGCTTATATCTTCTTTTAATATATTAAAGCGATGTTTAATATATATATAAGCACCACTTTTAGAATCATTGGAGTACAGACACAAATAAACTAATAAACATTATTCAAGTTTGGATAGAAAATTAACCATGTCCGAGTTCAAAGACGCAAGACACTGCTCCTTCGCTAGATTACAGAAATGGAGAGAGATCATCTCCTACATAAGAATTAATCTAATTAATCTAAGAGATCGGTGTCATCAATTAAATTTTTTAAAGTACATATCATTCAGGAATAGACTCGTGGCGAGACCAACAAACTTACGAGATATAGGACATCATTTGAGTTAAGACATTAATTTAGAATTACTTTATACGAGATATAACATCATGAATTACGAGTTACAAATTATCCGTAATGTTCGTGTTAGTCATAATTGATAGGAAAATTTCATTTAAGAAATACGAAACTTGGTACAATAATTGAAAAACAGTGCAATAAAATAATACCCGGTGAGCAGGAAGATCGAGCTTCTTGTTTAGTAAGATGTTCTCCCACAGTATCTCTGCGCTATGCGAAAAGCCCGCAGCAAGGATCTTATGCTGTTGGAACCCAACAAATGCTCGAGTCTTGAACCACTCCCTAAGTTTTGTAACCTTTACCAAAGATAATATGAAGTGGTCAATATTTATTAATATTTATTAGAAAAGAAGAAAAATAAATTATGCAATTCAGTCAATGTTTAAAAGCTAACAAATTTAACTATTTTTTCAAAACTAAAAATGTTGGGCTTATTTATCCAGACTTTTATTTTAGGAGCATTTCTGCATGTAATCCCTTTTAGAATAAAAATTCAAAAACTAACAACCTTTTCCCAAATATTCCAAAAATAACCCCTTTTCGCAAATATTCCAAAAATAACCCCTTTCGGGTTTTTAAATCCCGACGCTACATGCAGAAATGCAGAAATGCTCCTTTATTTTATACTCAATTTTGCACAATTTTATTGTAGCACATCATCACATTTATTTTTAATTATTAAATTATAATACGTGAATAAATTTAGATCATTGATTTCTCATAATTATACTTTATTTATAACTGTTTATGTGTTGTGTATTTTATAATATGTTTTAATCATTTTTAGAAGTCTATATCATCCTACATTAATGATGTCAACTATTATTATTGAATATGTTTACATTAGACTAAATTTATTCAATTACTTACCATTTCACACAATATTATCGGATCAAATATGAATGTAATGGATGATGCAAAATTTATATATTAAGTACTAATAAGTTGATATATAATATTATAAAACAATTATTTTTAGAATTATAATTTTAAAAATCCATCAAATATATGTGTTTCAATTTTCTTTTTAGTGTGAGATTCATATTAACACAGTTTATACACACCGTTTTTCATAATTTGAATTACTATTATTATTTAATATTAATTTTTAAAAATATTATAACTATAAGAATCTCATTGCATTTGAATCAATAAAATATATTAGTACTACATAATTAATAATGTTTTACTACGTCGTTATTCACTAATTTTTTATATTTGATATTGTATGAAGTATTGCAAAAACAACAATAATATAATGTCACTATTTTTTTTGTAAAATTGTTTTATACCTCATATATACACCGACACTAATACAAATATATTTTTTTGATAGAAGAATGAGTTTTTACTATCGTGTCGTAAAATAGTCGTAAAGCATATACATATTAATATAATAAGTTACCTCTTCCTGAAACGCTTCTTCTCTGTCTATCGCATCCGGCAAAGCTACAACTTCAACCTAGAAATTAATAAAACGAGCAAAATATTAACTTCGTCAGAATATAATAAGTCAAATAACTCGTTCCTCCCGAACCTCACTAATCTAACTAAATAATCATGAAAATCCCATGCCAATCAGATTAAGGATGGTAACATCCGACTTCGTGGAAGTGGACAATAATTCAAATTTTGGCATTTTAGGGATCTCTATGTTTCCGCTTATTGGAAGATCATAATCGATAAAGATGAATGAATAAAAAATGGATCAAAACGAATCGCTATAATTTCTCATTCAATATACAAAAATCTTGATTATAGAATGGAGAGTTCATAATATAAGACTTATCTAATCTTATCCATTTTTAAAATCTTCTTTTTATGGAATTTATTGAATATATCATTTATTTATTCATTATCAAAATATTTAAGGTTTCAACGAAAACTTACAGTAGTTTGTCAAACAAAAGCTAAGAGAAAAAATAGAGGTATATCAGGCATAAAATCTATGATCGGGTTGAAAATGGCATAAACTTCGGGCAATTTGGCCAAGAAAAAAAGTAAGAACATAATTCAGATAGATAGAGATTAAACTAAAAATATGGAGCATATGCAGACGTAAAATTACAAGCTATAAAGAATAGAACGAAAGAAACTAGTCGCAGTTGACACTCACATCGATATAGCTACCGAAGGAAACATTTTCTTGTCCTTCAGAATTGTTGACCTTATCCCATATCTGAGAATAGATAATTTTGCTTTGAATTGAGTAATCTTTAAGCCTATAAGAGAAAATGAACCGGTCGAATAAAATGAAGTAATGGTACCTCTTTCATGGAGTCCATCATCTTCGTCTTTAACTTTTCAAATTTAACCTGAGTGAAAAAAAGTATCAATAGAAAAGAAAAGAAGGCAAACTTTGCTGAAAAATATAAGTTAAATACAAGCTTGTATATATAAAAAAAATAAGTTAATTGTAAAATTAAGACTACATCAAACCTTTTTATTATATGCACGTAGAACAACGAGCAACCTTGTTTGTCCTTCGTCAAGTTTTACCCTTTCCTATATAAAGAAATGTCAATATTTACAAAAAGCTTCGCTAATACGATGATTTATTTTAAAACAAAAACAGCCTCCATTTCTATGTTTTGAATGAAGTTCAAATTGTTTATTTGTGTATTCACACTAAATTTGATGCTTAAAATAAAGATCGACCCGAAATATTGTCTCAAAAAGCGGAACACCTCCGCCATTATTTAGGCCAACGTCTTTCGCCCACCTATAAAGAGTATTATGCCAAAAATAATTAGTTTTTGCTCACACTTACACATAAGCCTTTTATAAAAAAATGAAACACTAACATGTTAAATATCATAACATTTGAGACGGTAAGCGCAAAGAGAGCACTTTTTCCTTCAAATGATACATCACCCTGAAATAAAGAGAGATCATTATTTTCTTCAAATGAGGAGACTTTTGTGGAGAGAACTTTCAATGTATGAGAATATATATCTAAATTCAAAATATAAATGTGAATTTATAGACAAGATAGCAATGGAAAAGTAATTTGAAGTACCTCTTTGGCTCGCTCTTTTCCATCGGAACCTTCGACATCAACAACAAGCAAATTAGGGATGACACACTCTGATGCCCATAATCCTTTAGTTGTTTGCTGTCTGAAAATGTTTAACAAATCAGATAATATATTCAAAATATATTTCCTTTATTATGTGTAGGCTTCAAATTTAAGTTCAAAAAAGTAACACTACTGAAAATGGAATAGAGGTTCTGAAAATGGAATAGAGGTTCTGAAAATGGGTGTGGGGGGGGGGGGGGGGGGGGGGCATTTCCCATCTCCAAAAATTGTATCAAAAAATGTATTAATCGTTAATTAAAATTATTAATTTTGATATAATTGTATTAACCGGTAATTAATTTTGAATTAACTGTTAATTAAAATTTGAATTAACAAACAATCGAAAATGTGGGATGCAATTTGAGGAGATTTATTGGTGTAATATCAATATTTTGTACGGACCGAGGATGAAAATGGATGTTTGAGGGGTATGGTATAATTTCCCTTCTTTTTTATATATGGTTTTGGCTTATCAGTTTATTAAGGATTGGTCTTTTTTTTTTTTTTAAAAAAGAAGGATTGGTCTTTTCATGTCTCAGATTTAGCAATTTTAAAAAAATTAAAGGGTTTTAATTCCCATGTATATAATTGTAATTTTTTAATGAAACGAGCGTACAGACGCAGGACTTCAACGCCGGATCCCCAATTTGTGAACGGCAAATATACTTGGTCCTCCCAACTCACCCCCATATTCTAACACGCCAATAATTTATAATATATTAATATTAATAAATATTAATTAACATGTCATTTTAATTAAACAGTCAATTCAATTGTTAATCGAGTCAACTAATAGTACTAATTAATCCACTTAATTCTCTATCGTCTCTCCATCAAGGCATATATTTGATGTTTTCGGAACTGCATATATAAATATAGGGACTTCCCACATATACTTTTTCAAAAGGACATTTTGAGTATTCAAGCATTTAATTATATTTGTACAAGAATGGATCATAAATTTTTACTTTTTATGAAGATTTTTTGTTTAAATGAACAACAAATAATTCCAATTTAGTCAAATATTAATTTAATAAATATACTTAAGACATTACCTTAAATATTTATAAATGAATAATTACTCAAAATATCCTTGAAAATAAGTTTATCATAAGGAAACATATATATATATAATAATAACCCTTATAAATATGAGAGGTTATATATGATACTCCTCAAATATCAAAAAATAGTCTTGATGCGTCAATCGATGTGAGCTAATTATATTAAGAAAAATTATATTTGTCACATTTGCATTCCCCCACAATCATTGATGTGTTGGCAAGATTTTAATTGACTCAATTTAATGCTCAATTCAAATTAATACATGGTAAACAATAAAATTATGCAAATTAGTACATGATATTAATTAGGCGGCAAAATCGTATTAATTAGATGGTAAACGATATATATTATGTGGTAAATCAAATTATTAAAAAATAATTTGGTTTATTTAATTTTATTATATTTGATTTTACACATGACAAGTCATATTTATATTAATAAATATTTGTTATTTTAAATCATTTTTATTTTGTTAACTTTTGCGAAATTATTATTATTTTTAATGTTATATTTTTGTTATTTTGAATGATTTTTTTATTCATGTGTATCGGTTTAACGCATGTTAAATTCAGTCAAATAATTTATGTTCCGAATTTATAAATTTAAATTTGATTATTAATATTATAAATGGTGGTAAACAAATTTGTTTAAAATATTAAATAAATTAATGATGTGTGAAACGGTGGATATTTTTTACCTTCTTTTTCTTTATAGGATGGAAAAATTTTAATATTCATAGTTTATCACCATCATTAATGCATGCGCCAACACATCAACCAATCTAGGAGATTTTAAGGGGGGACATGCATCACCACTCATATATTAATTATCATTCAAATCAATATTTATTTGAACTGATTTAATTAAAGAGTGTAATCAATTTAATTAATCTCCTTCGATTGAGTATCAAGATTTTTGTGGAGTTATGAAAATTTTATATATTTACCCTAAATATGGGGAGTTCTATCATACACCCTTTTACAAGGGTATTTTGGGTATTTTAGCAATTAATTATATTTGTAAAAGGGTGTATCATAAAATTTATCTTTTATGGAAATTTTGGTTTAAATGAACAACAAAAAATTCAATTTAGTTAAACATTAATTGATAAATATATTTGATATCTTACCTTAAATATTCGTAAATGGATAATTACTCCAAATACCCTTGAAAATGGATGTATGGTAAAGAAATGGGTGTATGATAGAAGCCCCCCTAAATATAACCTCGTAAGAAATAAAAAACAATTGACCCCTAGCATTTTATCTAAAAATTGACTCCCTAGCACAGAGACGACCTTTAAAAAACTAAACAAGGCCCATATTACCTTAGTCCCAAAAAATATTTGAACAAATAAATAAGTCATAAGACTTTCACATTATCGCAAACACAAGAATTATCAAATCATTACCAAGCTACTGGCCAAACTTCTTCAACAACTAATTTTGAAATTTGATGTGTTAAACTTCTACAACTAATAATGTGTGAAATCAGTAGGGTTTTTTTTTTTCCAATTAAAACCGTGCAAACTAGTTTCAATGGTTTTGGCATTACTTCATGTATTCGTGATGGTCTTTTGTTATTTTGTGACCGTAAAATTATGAAATCGTGTTGGTGAATTTAAAGCATTTGCGACAGCATAACAGATAGTTGCAATAGAAATAGCCGGATCCTTGCAAAAGAAAAGTTACTTACATGTGGCAATAATATCTGTCACGAATATTAATATAAAGGGAGTTCTATTATATACTCTTTTTTTTTTTTGCTTATGATACACCCATTTGAATTAATATTTAAGGGAATTTTTGAAATGTATTTATTAACAAATGGTAGGATAAATAGGAAATTTGAATTGTTCATGAAAATAAAAATATTCATAAAAAATAAAATTTATGATACACTACTTTAAATATCCAAAATATCTTTTTAAAAAATTGTATGATAGAACTCTCCCTAATTAGACACATTACTTTTTGTGTCGAAAAACTTCTCCACGGATCATAATTATTTTAGTTGCATATGATGATGATAACACTTAAAACCCACAAACTATAATATTTTGTGTTATTCGCTCAATCATCTAAGTTATGTTGTCATTGACAACACAATTACTATTATACAATGAATTGTCACAAATGTGGTCATTGATTTTGTCCGTACCGTTTCTTTGCAAATTTACAGTATTTACATTTGTATTAAAAATGAAACTTTTTTTTTTTTTTAGAATCAATGATCACGAATCATGATCATTATAAATTTGTATTTATATATCGATGAGACTCGAATCCGTAATTTTTTTTAATATATGATTTTATTGTATGAAGTAATCAACCAAAACCATTGAATATTAAAATTTAAATTTCATACCACTACTTTGGGATCCAACAACGGAGACGACCTTAATAGTTGCACCAGGAGCGGAGAATACGGGACTCGAATTGATGATGCTATCGACACCCCCTTTGCTGAAGTTCTTACTATCACCATCAATCATGACCCGTGGAAAATACTTTCCATCTGAACTAGCCGCCGCCACACTCTCTCCCAGGAGAATCGCCTCAGCACTCTCCTCCAGAAGAATCGCCCCAGCACTCTCCCCAAGAAGAATCACCCCAGCACTCTCCCCGAGAAGAATCGCCTCGGCACTCTCCCCGGGCAGAATCTCCTCCACACTCTCACCCAGCAGATGCTCCTCCATAAAAGGAGATGAGAAAGAAAGGAACTTGAGTTTGTCTAAAAGGAATGCTTAGAAAATATTGCTATGTTTTGAGGAATGCTAATACAGAAATTTGGATGAGAGGAATTTCGGAAAAACAATGTCAACGCTTGGCTGAAAGTCCACAAGAGGCCACAAGAACAATAAGAACAAGAGGATTAGTTTAATATGTACCCACCATTTAATATATATATATATATAGAAATGCTAAATAGAATCCACAAAAAGAATTCACAAAAAGAATCCATCAATCCAAGGACTAAAATTAAGTATATGCAAAAGCGGGAGGACTATATCACAATATGACCAAAATTTGATATAAACTATCTACGGAAGGACCATTTTAAATAAGTTGCTAAACTCACATTAATTCCTCCACCGTCCCGACCCCCCTCCTCCAGACCACCCTCGCCATTTTTGTTTCTCTTAAAGGCTGAGCCATGATTGCCTCGATCTTCTCCGAGTACGACTCCCCCTCCCCCTCCCCCTCCTCCTCCTTCATACCACCCTCACGCCCCTCTCCTCCTTCGTTGTGTTCCAGTTCTGAGAAGGCGAAACCCTAAGCCAAATCGTCTCGATCCTCTCCGATTATGACATAATAGTAATGGACTAGATCCGCGGAGGGAAAAGTATGGCCCGATAGGCATTAATGTTTCGTTTCTTTCCTGATTTCACTGGTTTTTGTGCTGATTTATGCGCCAAATGAGGTGTTTTCTGATTATTTTCATATTTGTATTAATTTCTGACCTAATAGTATATTCAATAGTTTCGACTAATCAAGGACAAACACTAGTAATCCAATAGCTCACTTAATCAAAGACAAAATCAATAATCTCTTAACAAAATACTAATTTCTGACCTAATTTATAACCCTCTGACAATGAGTAATAGCTTTAAATAGCTATCCAATACTATGAAATTGACAAAATCGACTTTATAGAGAAAAACTGAAAAAACACAGATTATGCACACAAAAAAATTCAACAGTAAAATTAATCGTTATTTTAATAATTAGCTTTCGCGTGGCGGAATCATTAACAATTGTGTGCTCGACCCTAGTATATTTTGGTGTCCTGTAAATTACTAACTACTATAAAATCCAATATTCTATCTGTATGCTATAATATTCTATTTTTATACAGAGGGACACCTCCTTCAGCAAGATCAGATCATGTGGCAGAAGCAGAGCATGACACCTGGCCCATGAGCAGGCCATGCTGGCGTCACAGTTGGCGAAAACTAGTTTATTGTTGGCGGTGGCAACAATCAGACAAGTCGACAATTGACAATTCAGGGGCAAAATGGTAATTTTCACAATTCATCCTGGCGCGATCATATGTTGAACCAGGGGAAAATGGTAATAATGTTAGTACATCGTGTAATTTTCACCCCCACTTTTTTTTTCAAATTAAAATTACACCCTCTAGTGAGATTTTTTTTTTCTTGATTTTGCTCAAAATCAGAATTCCTGAAGTTGGAATGCTCGAAGTTAGATGAATGACTTAGTATAAACGAGGATCGACTAGTTACTGAATTTTTACAGAATCGTTGACGATTGACTCGAAGATGGAAATCTGACTCGTAGTTGAAACAATTATTTTCTTTGTAACTATTATAACAAATCAGAAACTTCTTTGTTAATCAGGGACTTCTTTGCAATTATACATAAATTAGGTGTTTTTTGTACTATTATAATATATTTTGAAATTTCGTCGTAACATTCTCTCAGTTGTATGCCATCTCTTGGCTACATAAGTATGACTTGATTCAAAATAAATACATAAATTAATGTTTTTGACTATTGACATGTTCTATTTGGATATAGCCACATTAAGACGATTTGTTAGCACATAACAATTTATTTATTATGCTGGTAAATAACCCAAAACATATATTCTGTTGAAAATTAAAGCTAGGTATATATTTTGTCTTACTTTGAGGATTTGATAGGAAATATTGGAATCAAGATAAGTACAAGCACAATTTGCCTTGCTTTTGGGGGGTGTTGATGTGAAATTTAGCAAAATATATGATTAAATTTATCAGAATATATGATTAAATTTATCGGAATATATGATTAAATTTAGCAAAATATATGATTAAATTTAACAGAATATATGATTAAATTTAGCAAAATATACGATTGAATTTAGCAAAATATAGTTAATTATCTGATGAACATGACCATTAATTTCATATAATTCAGCAAAATATATTATTGAATTTAGCAAAATATACGATTAAATTTAACAGAATATATGATTGAATTTAACAGAATATATGATTAAATTTATCAGAATATATGATTAAATTTAACATAATATATGGTTAAATTTACCAGAATATATGATTGAATTTACTAAAATATAGTTAATTATCCGATGAACACGATCATTAATTTTCATATAATCAGCAAAATATATTATTTAATTTAGCAAAATATACGATTAAATTTAACAGAATATACGATTGAATTTACTAAAATATAGTTAATTATCCGATGAATACGATCATTAATTTCATATAATTCACCAAAATATATGATTGAATTTAGCAAAATATACGATTAAATTAACAAAATATACGATTGAATTTACTAAAATATAGTTAATTATCCGATGAATACGATAATTAATTTCATATAATTCAGCAATATATATGATTGAATTTAGCAAAATATACGATTAAATTTACTAGAATATACAATTGAATTTACTAAATATAATTAATTATCCGATGAACACGATCATTAATTTCATATAATTAGCAAAATATATTATTGAAATTAGCAAAATATATGATTAAATTTAACAGAATATACGATTGAATTAACTAAAATATAGTTAATTATCCGATGAACATGATAATTGATTTCATAAAATCCAGCAAAATATATTATTAATTCTAGCAAAATATATCATTGAATTTAACAAAATATATACAATTTAATATAGCAAAAAAAATAGTTAATTACTCGATGAACATGATCGTTAATTTCATATAATTCAGCAAAATATATGATTGAATTTAACAAGATATACGGTTGAATTTAGCAAAATATATTTTTGATTTCATGTAATTCAAAAAATTATATTATTGAATTTAGCAAAATATAATATTAAATCTAGCAAAATATACGATTGAACATATCAAAATATAGTATTGATTTCATATAATTCAGAAAAATATATTATTGAATCTAGCAAAATATACGATTGAATCTAGCAAAATATACGATTGAATCTAACAAAATATAGTTAATTATCTGATGAACATGATAATTAATTTCATAAAATTCAGCAAAATATATTATTAAATATAGCAAAATATATCATTGAATTTAACAAAATATAATACATCTCCATATCTACAGAACTAGTCTCATTTCATGACTCTTATCAACAAAAAAACATTTTATCAATTGTTGTTTCCACTGTCAACACTCTTTTTCGCCAATGTAAATTCATCTCCATATCTCTATAAATACTTCTTTCTACGATCTCGAATTATGTTTACAATATAATCATATTTTATAAGTAAAATACATCATTATATTATTCGAGCATGTTACGGTCAGCATTTGGAGTGAAGAGTATGGTGACCGTACCAGTCGAACCGTCTTTCACCGGTTTTGACAAAAACGCACATTCTCTCTTCTTAATTTCATTCTGAAATAACCAAAAATATTTATGTTTATTTACTCCCTTTGTATGGTATATTTGCAAAAAAACCTTGTTATTTTAATTTTTAATGTCTGAAAAGGCATTGTAACCTTCAAGTAGGGTCCACCACCACAATCGTCACCGAGTCTAATTTTGGAACTGGACCCGTCCATTTCTCTCAAAAACTGTCCCCTTTCTTCATGATTGATGTCCATTTCTTTGCCAAGATCCTCTTTCGTCAGAGTCTAAAGATTAATAAAATTAGATTGAAGAAACTAAATTGATTGAAGAAACTAAATTGAAGAAACTAGCATGTGTGACCAGCATGTGTGACCGGCATTGAAGTTAAATTGAAGAAACTACATTGATAATTAAAATTAAAATCAAATTGCACATGATTTTACCAAATACAGAGAAAATAGTTTGCGTGACCAGCATTGAGATTAATAAAATTGCTTCTGATTTTGTAGAAATGAGCCTCGAAATACCCAAATCAACAATTTATTACTTAAAAATACCTGGTACAGAGGTTGAGTCGACGCCTCTGCAAGCTCCGAATCTAGGTGGTTCAGTCGACGCCTCTGCAAGCTACGATTCCAAGCGGTTCAGTCATCGCCTCTCCACGGCAGTGTTTAGTTTAATTATGTCGGGTTAACACTCGAATCGATGTAGGTCACAACATCTAGGGTTTGTGAATCCAGAATTATTCTGAGTGAGAGAGAGAGAGAGAGAGAGAGAGAGAGAGAGAGAGAGAGAGAGAGAGAGAGAAAGAGAGGAAGTTGGGAGCGCATGGTTGCCGCATCGCCATGGCTGCCGTTGCCACATAGTGGGAAGAGAAGTGGAGCGAGGGGAGAGAGAAGTGGGAGAGGGTGTGTTCACGGCAAAAAAAAAAAGAATGTATATTTTGGGGGGAGGGATTATTTTTGATGGATTTGTTTAGTTAAATTATAAAAACGTCCCATCATTGTTTAGAAAAATTATAAAAAGGCCCCTCCGCTTTTTAGAACAATTATAAAAATACCCTTCCGCTTTTTTATATTAATGTTTGTTAATTTGAAACAATTTCACTGGATAAGTATGTTGAATTCATTTGATATATTCTGCTTGTTTGAAACGTATATTTTGCTAATTTTATCGAAATATTTTGCGCGTGGATTCTTTTTTCGGATTCTTTTTTCGGATTCTCCTTAGCAGCCCTGTATATATATATATATATATATATATATATATATATATATATATATATATATATATATATATATATATATATATATATATATATATATATATATATATATATATATATATTAAAATTAAAATTAAAAGAAAAGGTAATATAATGTTAATGTTCCAACTTTCATGTTTCAAAATATTATTGAACTCCTTATTGGTACAAAAATATTGAAAACTAGCGTGGTACCCGCGCAATTGCGCGGGTTCGTTGTAAAAAAATGTACTTTCTCCTGATTTTTATGTGTCGTCTCCGATTCTTTTTCAGTTTCACCTTTGACTGTTATTTTTCGATCGAGTCTGTTTCGTCTTTTTTCTCCGATCCTTTTTCAGTTTCACCCTCGCCTGTTTTTTCGGTGATAAGGCCCTTATCATAGCTGTAATAAATAGGTGGTGTAAAATTAAAAAAATATTACAATGTTTAATAAAATTAAAAATGTTTTTTATTTACCCATCATCTCGATCGCTTTTCTTGCATTCTTTCCATAGTTTCAAGACTTGCTCTCTCTTTTCCTCATAATCCTTCCTGTTGCGTCATAGAATTTCGAAAAAGTAAAATATCATCAATAACCCGACAAACAGAAAGAATATCGATTATAACCTCACATTCGTATTTTGCATAAAGGTCGTCAAAATCATGGCCCCAACAATCTGCGAGACGAAGAGCTTCGTAAGGGAAAAAATAATGACCATTCTTCGTTACTTTGTACTCGTTGCATGAATAAAGCTGGGACCCACAACAAAATTAAAAAAAAAAAAAAACATACAAATTACTGAAAATTTAAAATTATTTTAACAATTTTATTTTGACCTTTCCGTCATTTTTCCTCAGGTCAAGAAATTCGAATTTACCTGCATGGCACGGGTTGAAATACATGGCAAAAGCCCCTAAATCGTTCACAAAATTATATATAAGGGTATTTTCGAAAAGGAAAAAAAATGGTTAATTACAAAAAAATTAAAAGTACCTACCCTTTACCGCCACCTTGATCGACATACCAAGCAGCATCATTACAAACGCGAAGCATAGGAATGATACCATTAGAGGTAGCGTTGGTACCTCTGATATAACTACCAGTGGTACGCATATTATATACTGAAACCCCAATTCCTCCAGCAGATTTATTTATCACTGCACATTCCTTGAACGTGCTGTAAATTCCCTCTATACTATCCTCTTTCAGACACGCCAAAAAACAACTACTCAACTGCACATCAAAAAAGAAATTAATAATTATGTACGGGTATGACGAATTAGGGTTCGATATTTTGCTGTTCCGTGCTCATCTTTTTGCCGAATCAAGATTCTTCACAGTTTTTGTTAGAGTTTTCTTTTTTTTTCGAGCCCGTGGCGAGTTCAACGGTTCTGGCTGAAATCCTCTTCAAATCGCCATTGATTCGCCTCAAATCGCCGCTATTCTTCTCTCGAGATAATCCTACGACAAAATTGAAACAATTGCAAAAGAGATATTTGTTAAAGTTCACAAAATTAAAAATTACAAACTAATTTCAATCATAGTTAAACCACTAACCATAAATGTAATTGTGATGATATAATCTGAAACCCTAATTAATCACCACTGGAAATTTCACACACACGAATTACACAACTAAATCAACTAACATAACACAAAAAGAAACAAAAGATCGGAGATTTTTGGCAATAAAAACAACAACCAATGCTGAGAATTATGAAACAACTCTTAAAATGCTGACTTTGCAAAATTACACAACAATATGAACTAATAAAAAACATTAACATAAATTTTTGTTGGAGATTTTTGCAAAAAAACCCAACGAATCCCGGAAATTATGAAAGATCCCCTACGAATGTTAAATTTTCAAGAATACAAAACTCAAGCGACTAACAAAAGAGCAAAAGGAACAAAATATTGGAGTTTTTTTTCAAAATCGTCCCAGAAATGCTGAAAATTAGGAAAAAACTAAAAAAAAAATGCTGAATTTGCAAAAATACAATTATATGAACGTTTTGCAGGCCCAGCGAAAGTCCGCAAGTTACAACTATAATTTATGAAAATACGAAATATACCCCTATTATGTCCGAAATTATCACACATCTTTACTTTTTAAGAGAATGTAATACCTGTTCTTTTCGAAAAAGGCTTCATTTCTATTTAATTTCTATTAATGCTCGCCACGAAGCGGAGGGGACCTCCAGATGGTTTTGCAGCGGGTAGCTCGGTTGAATAGTTGGCTACGAAGCGGCAAATATGGATCACCGTCCAGCAGTAATTCCATCGCGTCCTCCAAAACAAAATCCTAGATTTTATAGGAAGGGAAAATGACCAAAATAACCTTCGAATTGAGGGTGAATTAAATAATCAATTCTGAATTTGGGGTTATTTGACAGGGGTACAATATAAGTAAATAAGAAAGACCAACATGATTTCATGGCGTGCCTTAAAATTCTCTTTGCGCCTACGATACTTTCTCTCTGTCGCGTGTCTTCAAATTTGGTTCGCGTCTCCGATACTTCCGCTCTGTCACGTGTCTTTAAATTCGGTTCGCGTCTCCGATACTTACCTTCTGTCGCATGTCTTCAAATTCGGTTCGCGTCTCGGATACTTACCCTCTGTTGCATGTCTTCAAATTCGGTTCGCGTCTCCGATACTTTCTATCTCTCTACACGACCAAAAAGTGAATTTCTGACTGTACTTGCTCCTTACTCACCTAGAAATCGATCAGTACTCGCTCCTCTCAAACTGGAGATGGTGCAGTAGCAGGACTCACACCTTACTCACCTAGAAAACGCGCCTTGCCCTCTTTAGAAATCGCCTCTTCTGGTTCCTTGAGTGTGCGATAAATATCCATTGCTCGTGCCGATTGTTTAACATGAAAGACATTCCCCTTCTATTTTCTTCCTAAACAGAAAAAATACAAAAAGTAAATCATTGAAGAATTCTAATTTTAAAAAACAAATTCTGGATGTTCAATTTACTACCTCAGATTTGGAATGAACCGAATATGATGTAGAATTCTTCAAAAAAATCTTGCAAATGCGTTGTAATATATATTTGTTTAGCATGTATATTTGTTTCCTATCAAAAAAAGTGAGTAGGCATTTCATCAAACACCTAACATACACTGCAATTAATTGGGAATTAGGAAGAAATAACAACTGAAATTTAAAATCTTGCATATAACAAAATATGAAAACCAACATCCACAAATATACCTGGCTGAGAAATGAGTAAAGATTCTAAAGAAAGAAAGAGAGGAGTATATACGCACGAAGTCTAGGTTAGAGATCGAACAGTTGCAATCCCAAACGGCCAAACGGCAAAGATAGTGGAGGCGTGGAAGAGCCCAAAACAAACGCAATGTTTCGTTAGTAATACCAACGTGTCCTGTCTCCGTCGTGAGTTTGGTGGCCCTAGGTTTCGCGGCCGGTAGAGTTTTCCGGGGCTTATTATTTTTTTTTTTTCTGTGGCGCTCATTATTTTTTTTTGCTAGGCGTGAGAAAGGAAAAGAGTTATCTGGGGGAGCAAACAAAAACAAACAGTAAAGAGGAGACGTGGCCGACTGAAGGAAAGCGGCAATGTTTAGGATTATATGTATTTAAAGATTTCGCTGAGAAAGTGTACAAATTTCTACTAATATAATAATATTACAACTATATTATAAATCTAATTTTTCACAACACAATGATAAAATATACATATATTTCTTCAAAAAAAAAAGATAAAATATACATATATGCAATTCATCTTAATAATATAATATAACTTGCATCATTTTAGTGCTTTCAAAATCTCAAAATATATCTCGCTGATGTAATACATTTTTTATTGGGAAATTTCAAAAAACCCCCTATCTTTTTGGAAACTCCAAAAAATCGCCTCTACCAAACTTTTATTTTCACATACCCCTATGGGGTTAAAGTTAACTATGGATGGTGTTAAATATTTTTTTATGACCAAAATATCCTTCATTTTACATATTTAGTAATTAAAATAATGTTTTTGTTATTTGCATTAATTTTAAAAAAGTACTAATTTTTTTTTTCTTATAATAATTTTTAAAAAATAATTGTCATATGTTATATTTATATAATTTTAATATTTCATACATTACATATATTTGACTTTCATAACTTTTTATTGAAAAAATAACATAAAATAATAATAATATGAACAACAATATTAAAAGAACACCTTGCAAATATTTAAAAATTAAAATATCATGAATATATTAAAAGCATACATAAAAGAAGAACGAAAATAAAATTAAAATAGATGTTTAAAAAAATATTTTTCTTTGAATATATTTTCAAGGTGTTTATTTTATTATTATCTGATGTTAGTTTTTCATAAATAATAAATGGAATATTAAAATTATACAAATACAACATTTAATAATTTTATTTTTGTGAAATCATTATTTGTTAAAAATTATTTATGAATTTTTTTACAACTAATAAAATTAATGAAAAAATAACAAAAATATACATATGAAAATAGAAGGATATTTTGGTCAATTTTTTTTTTAAACACCATCCATGGTTAGTTTTAACCCCTATAGGGGGGTATTTGAAAATAAAAAATTGGTAGAGGGGGGTTTTTTTAGAGTTTCCAAAAAGATATGGGTTTTTTTAGAATATCCAAAAAAGCTAGGGGTTTTTTTTGAAAAAAATTCTTTTTTATTTCTCACATAGGTCCTTAATGAAAGTTGGAAATCTATTTTGTATTCTAATAAAAATTCAAAATCTATTCTGATAAAAAAAATGTTATGTATATCCATATTAAATGTAAATTATAAAAACTTTTCCAAAAATACAACTTAAAAATAAGTATTTTCAATTTAGTATTTTCAATTTTGTAAAGTTCAATTTTTTGACTATTATTTTTTGGGAAATTTTCAAAAAACCCCCTAACTTTTTCTGAAATTTTAAAAAACCCCCTATATTTTTGGATATTCCAAAAAACCCCCTAAATCAAAGTTTCATTTAAAAAAAACACCCTATTGGGGTTAGAATTAACATTTCATGGTGTTAACTTTTTTTTTGGGACAAAAATACCCTTTCTAGTATTTTTGTATTAATTTTAAAAATCTTCATAGATATTCTTTAAAATATACTAATTAAAAAATGTTATTTTATATTCTATATTCTATATTAATTCTAAAAATATAAATATTTTCATTATATAGTTATTACAAAAAATTAAAATATAATATTTATATAATTGTAATATTTTCTTTATTATATATTTTTTCATGAAATATAAGAGAGAAGCTAAACTACTCAAGTGAGTATTTGAGGTATTGTACTCAAGACTTTTTAGCCATTGAATTTGCATCAAGATTAATATCTTGAAAATATATCCAAGGGAGTTATATTGTTTGCTGTTAGTTTACGAAAAAAAAAAACAATATAAAAAAATTACACGTCTTAAAATATTTTGACAGAAGAATACTTTTTTTGAAAGCACGGAAATATCTAGGTAGAAAATTAAATAAGTAATGAACGTTAAATAAAATTATGCACATAATATATAGTGACATAAATATATTAGTAGTAACAGTAAAAAAAAATTAAAACTATCAATATACTTATATTGTATACTTGATGAAAATATTATTTTTTTGCAAAGATTTCGCAAGATACATAATATACCGCTGTTATTTTTATTGTTGGATGTTAGTTTTCATTAATATAAATAAAATAATTTATTTTTATAAATATAGCTTAGTCTTTTATTTTTTAATTAGTATAATTTAAAAATATTTATGTAGATTAAATATGAAATAAAAAATACTTTAGTACAATTAAAGAAGAAATAGAAAGGGGTATTTTTGTCAAAAAAAATTTCAACATCCTCAAATGTTATCTTTAATCCCACTAGGGGTTTTTTTGAAAAAGAAACTTTCATTTGGGTGGTTTTTTGGAATATCAAAAAAGATAGGGGGTTTTCTAAAATTTCAGAAAAAGTTAGGGGTTTTTTTGAAAATTTCCCTTATTTTTTTCTCAAAAATTGTTGGGGAAATTATAAATATTATGTATAACACATTAAATTATAAAATATCATCCAATTCCAATCAACATAATCTGTTTTCATTGCAAAATAACAAATTTATATAATACAATGCCTAATCGAAGCTGAGTAACTTCTAGTCTCATAAATTTACCCACACCCCAAACTTTATGCAATTTTTCTTGTGCCACATCATCACTTTTTTAACATCATCACTTTTCTTTTTAACCATTGATTATGATATGTGGCAATTTTTAGACCATTCATTAATCATTGATCTTTTATAAACATTTTTCTTTGTAACCATTTAATTGTCCCTTATTTTGCACTATGTTTTAAGGATTTTTAGAAAATCACATTATCATATATTAATGATGTGGAGTATTTTTATTAGTTAGGTTCATGTTAAACTAAGTTTATTCAATTGTTTATCATTTCACATAAGTTTACAGGATCAAAAGTGAATGTAATGGAAGTTGAAAAGTTAAAATATGAAATACTAATAACTTAATAACTATTATTATAAACATACAACATATAGAGTATTATTTTTAGAATTTTAATTTTAAAAATTCATCCAATATATTCTTTGCAATTGTCTCTTTATTTTGACATCCATATTAGCATAGTTCATACATACTATTTTCCATGATTTGAATTTGTAAAAAAAAAAAAAAAAAAAAAAATATTTCCTTCAAAAAAATTTGTAAAAAATATTATGTAAAAAATACAATGCAAAAAATACATTTTTACAAATTATAATTTAATTATTTTATTTACATAATAGAATTTTAAGTATTAATATTATTTTTTTGAGAAAATTACAACTATACTAATATCATATAAAACTAAGTTGGTTATATTTGTGTTTTAATCAAACAAATTTAATATATTATTTTCTTTGAAAAATAATATAAATAAAAAAAAGCTTATCCATCGAAAAAATTTCTTAAATGTATGAACACTTACAAAATAGAAATATTATTTTTAAAAATATAAAATTAACAAAAATCATATGACATGAAATAATTTATATTTATGTTATGCTAAATTAATTTTTTAGGGGGAATTTCTTGTATGTCCCTCCAAAAACTATAAATATCAAATTTGTTCTTACAAAATAGTTAATATCAAATATGTCCCTTTGTAACTCGACTTATATCAAATTGATCTTGAACTAACAGATCCGTGAAACTTAACAAAATATGAGTGAAATTACTAACTTACCCCTAAACTAAAGCTATCCATACTCAACCTTCTTCCTTTACCTTCTCCCTCGAGCTTCTTCCTGACAAAGCTTGTTTGCACGTTGCTTGACGAACGAAAAACTCTTCCATGGCGGAGCTCACAGAGAAGCAGAGAACAAGAAGCGAAACTCTTCCATCGCGGAGCTCACAGAGAACGACAGAACAAGAGGCGAAACTCTTGCAGTATATTGATTAGTTCTTTACCTCATTGATACACATTTCGACTGGATTTACTCAATTAGACGGGATTAGGTTTAGTTGAAGTTGTAATTAGTCTGCATTGTGTTTAATTAGACTTAATTCATATGGATTAAATTAAATCATTCTTAATTATAATGGTTTGGGCATTATTAGGATCAAAATATAGCTTTGTCAATTTCAGTTCGAGTTAACTAATACGTAGAGGACTTAAGATAAGAAATGGTCAGGCATTGCCGCAATTGTGCATACTAGTTAGTAAAGAAAAAATCTTAAATTAACTAATTTCATTTGAAGTACTTATTAAGGATAAATAATGAATAATGAAAAAAACTCGTCATCGCTGCATTGGTACATACCAGTTAGTACTGATCATATTCAAATAAGTATTTTTTTTTACTTTGATATATTCCCTCCCTCCCTCTCGATCGAGATCGATCGATTATCTCTTATACTATAAATTTCTATTTAAATAGAGGCTAATTGTATCTAACAGATGTTTAACTAGATTCGATTATCACTTATACTATTATTATGATTATTTTTTGTAGCGTTGGAGAGGTTGAAATAAAAATGGAGGGTTTAGACATGCATGGACAATGGTTTTGAAGAAGTGAGCTGTAATTTTGAGTTATTTAGACAGTGAATTTGGGTTTAAATTTTATTATTATTTTTGTAATTTTGATTATTTAGTTTATGTATTTTTGTATGCAAAATAATGTTCTATTTTCTTCATTTCAAGTGCTAGAAAGATTAGGTAGGTGTTTTTTTTTTATCAATATAATGAATTCTGAAATCATTATCGAAAAAATGAATTCTAAAATCAAAATAAATGATTTAAAACTTGTGATAGTTTTTTACTGATGTTTCTGTTTTTATTTTGCAGAAGCATAACAAACAAAATATTTCTTAAAAATTGTAAAGTCAGAGATTTTGTGGCACTTCAAGATTTTAAATTTTTTCACTGAAACTTATTACTCAGCTTAATGAAAGTTATTAACTAGCATTCTCGGCCAGTTTAGTCGCCCTCTACTACTCTGCCCTGAGAAACTACTTCGCATTGTTTTTCATCATATTCCTCCATTTCCTTTGATCATCATTACTGCAAAAAACAGACTCATTACCAAAAATTGCTTTATTGATGTTAAATTGAGGAATATTTTCAAATCATCGTGAGCCAAGAGTATTAATTTATGTGTTACAATTAATCACAAATTATGGGCTTGTTTGGATTATATAATTGCAAAAACATTCCTAAAACTCTTGAATTCGTTAAAATGAACTACAAAAGGGGCTACATTTGGCTGATCTTGAGAGTAATTAGGACAATCACTTCAAAATTATCCAGATTCAACTATGTGCAGATTATTTGGAGGCAGTTAGACACACTCTTACCGTAGGGAATGCCGTATTTGATATAGTACGAAACAAACTAGATATTATGTTGAAATATAAAGAAATAACCAAGAATCAACACATTTTCTCATATTAATTATTGAAAAGTGAACCTACCGATTTAAGTGTTTCGTCGTCAGCTCCGTCGTTTCTTAGCTTTACTCTAATAGTCGCTTATCAGCTTCTTAACTGACGCATCTGGTGGCACCTCGTGACTTCTTTCTCTCAAAAGTTAGTGTTTCGGATTATGCTCTCGCCAAAAGTTAAGGTTTTGATTATGCCCAGTCATTCTCTCTCCGTGTCTCTGTTTTCTCCATGCCTAAGCTTTTGGAATGAGTAGTTCATACCATTAATGAGTATAGAAAGGGTATTTTGGTCGTATGAATTTATAATTATAATTTTTATTGGAATAAATAATTATAAATTAAGTTAAATTGGATGGTAAGATAATGGATTGGATATATTTGATAATACGTTATTTTTAAATGGAAAAATTTGATAATGTTTATAATGGAAAGGATAAATTTGCAAGCTTTTTTAGTTTTTAGAGGACATATTTTATATTAACAGTTTTAGAGGGACAAATATGATATTTCAAAAAAATTGAGGAACTATATGAAATTGGCCCAATTTTTTATATTATTTATTAAATTACTTTCACTATTAATTTTGATATTATTTATAATTTCCATTGCATTTTGAATCAATAATAAATTATTAGTACTTTATATTATTTAGAAATGATATATTATTACGTATATTGTATGATTTATTATTTTTACATTTGATATTGTATGAAATATTGTGAACACTAAATGATATAATATTTGTTCTTATGTTTTTTGTAAAATAATGTTATACTTCATATATTATTATTATACAATCACATTAATATAGTGTTATTATTTGATTCAGAAAATAAATTTTTTGTCATCATAATGTAAAATAATTGAAATATTTATACATAATCATACACAAATTAGTCCAAAAAATTATATTATGAAATGATATGATCAATATCATCATATTTGTAAGTAATTTATATTACAATGAAAAACATAATTAACGTGCTCGTCGCGTAGAGCGAGTATTCTCCTAGTCTTAAACACTTAACAAGGCCATGTGTGAACATGAGGAAACTTTTCAAAGGATAATAATAATAATAATAATAATAATATGACATGTTTTTGAATATTATTTAGAGTCTTGTCTTACAAATTACAAAAGATGGACTAGATTAGCCTAAGAAATGAAGAAGAGCCCTTCTCGTATTTATAAGATATATAAGGGTATATCAGGAAATTTCCTCCCAAACGAAGAAAGAACAAAGTTACAAAAGCACTTGCACACAGCTCAAAGTCTCTTGTCTTTATTCTGATTCCTAAAATAAATTACACAATTTCTCAAGTCCAGAGAACAATTACTTACACAGAACAAGAACAAAATCAAACAAAGTAATGGAAATCGAGAAGGATGTGAAGCGAAGGGTAGCATTTGTGCTAATCGACGGATTAGGCGACGTTTCCATCCCCAAATTCAATTACAAAACTCCTTTGGAGGTAGCCAAAACCCCCAACTTGGATGCAATCGCATCAGCAGGCGTTAACGGGTTAATGGATCCAGTCGAGCCTGGTCTAGCTTGTGGTAGCGATACAGCTCATCTTTCACTCTTGGGTTATGATCCGAGAGTGTATTACCGGGGAAGAGGCGCCTTTGAGTCCATGGGCGCCGGTTTGGCCATGTCGCCTGGGGACATTGCCTTCAAGGTGAGATTTTGGAGAATCTAAAGTACCCATTCTAGTAAAATCGCATAACATACATGATAATTTGCAATTCAGTCCAATTTCGCGACTTTGGATGAGAAAACAGGAATAGTTGTAAGTAGAAGGGCAGACAGGCATTTTGAAGAAGAAGGCCCAATTCTCTGTGCTGCTTTAGATGGAATGAAACTTCCTTCTTTCCCTGATTATGAAGTAAGAGTGAGGTACCTCTCTTGTGCTCTCTTCATTTATTCTCATTCGACTAATTAAGTAGTTAATTAATACTATAGTTTTTAATTACAGGTATGCCACTGAGCACAGATGTGGAGTGGTCGTAAAGGGTCCAAACCTAAGCGGTAACATATCGGGTACGGACCCGTTGAAGGATAATCGTTTACTGCTCAACGCAGAACCATTGGATTCGTCTTTCGAAGCAAAGAACACTTGTGAGGTGGTCAACGAGCTCTCCAAAGAAATCACTAAAATTTTAACTGACCATCCAATCAATAAGAAACGAGAACAAGAGGGCAAAAATGTCGCAAATGTTGTTCTTTTAAGAGGTTGCGGTATTCGAATTGAGGTCAGTACTTATTTTATTTAATTATTCATGTATATATTTTAATTCAAATATATAATCAGGTACCGTGTTTTGAGCAAAAACATGGGTTGGTACCATGCATGGTGGCTCCGACAAAAATAATAGCCGGACTCGGTCTTTCTCTAGGCATAGACATTCTAGAAGCTTCCGGAGCTACCGGAGACTACAGAACTCTCTTAACCTCCAAAGCAAAATCAATTGCAAAAGCACTGGAGGCTCCAGTGAATTCACCCCCTAATGTTTTCGTCCCAGGCGAGGGTGGATTTAAACCTGGTAGAGAAACCGGTTATGACTTCGGTTTCCTCCATATTAAGGCAATAGACGATGCGGGTCATGACAAGGCAACGAATCTAAAAGTGTTCGGATTGGAAGCGGTTGACCGAGCAATCGGCCAGCTCGCAAAGCTACTATGGAAAGCAGAAGAAAGTTCCGGAAGGTTCCAGTACTTTCTATGCGTGACCGGAGACCATTCCACTCCAGTCGAGTACGGAGATCACAGTTTCGAACCGGTTCCGTTTGCTTTGTGTAAGTTGAAGGATTTCGTTGGGGTGATTGGAGAGGAGAGGTTGGAAGAGGTGAGTTTGGAGCCGTTTAGGCTGCCGAGTCATGAAGAGGGGGGGATTGTGGAGGAGAGGATTGGAGGGGAGGTTGGCGAGGCATATTGTTGGGACGGAGTGAGTGCGTTTAGTGAGATCGAAGCGAGTCGAGGGTGTCTCGGGAGGTTTCAAGGAAGCGAGATGATGAGCGTGATTAAGAAGTTTATTAAGATGAAGAATGAGTGAGGGGATTTTTGTAGAGAATTCCTATATGTGTTGTTGAAATTGCAAAAAGTGAACTTGAATCAAGTCTGGTTTAATGAATAATGGCAATAATTTGGGCTTTTTGGATTAGAATTTACCAAGAAGGCCAATACATAATTTTGAAAAGTTGTTAAATTGGCGTTTTTTTTGAAGTTCAGAAAATATTTATGAAATTTTTGTTGGAGACCCTTTTGAAAGTTTTTTTAATTATAATATCTCAAGTAGTCATAGTTATTTACCCAATTGGAATGAGTTTTTTTTAATGATAATATGTCAAGTAGTTATAGTTATTTATCCAATTTGGAATGAGTTTTTTTTAAATATAATATGAGAAGCAGTCATAGTTATTTAACCAATTTGGAATGTAATCACATTTTAAAAAAAACTTGATTAGTTCCTAACACATAAGTTCTAGAACAAGTTTTTTTTTTATGTTGTTATCTTTAAATATATATAAAAAAAATTGGACAAATATTCTAATAAATTCAAAAATTAGATATCTACAATTGGCCAAATTTAAAAATGCCAAACTTGAGTGTTGAACCTACAAAATTAGATATCTACAATTGCTTCCAACTTTCATTATGTTTAGATTTGACAGATACTAACAAATATAATAAAATTGTTTATAAGCCGTAGAAGCAAAATAATCCAAACTAAGTAATCCAAAATGGACACTTTTCATAAGATCATGCATTTGCAATAAATAACAAAAGTTCATAATTATTGGTGATCATGAAGCGAACCATTTTTAAGTATAAAGTCGAATGACTTTAGGTATCTGTTTTACAATGATGGGCCACCAAAGAGGTCTGAAAGAGCAAGAAATTAAAAGACTGTAGTCTATGCTTTGAAGTAAAATGAACACCTTGCAGTCCATTTCTTGCACGCTATCCATCTTACCATTAATAAATGTTTTATATTTTCATTTGTCCTGCAGATCCTTCCAATACATAATTATACATTAATCATGGTTAATATTTTTGTGAAATTTTAAGAAATATAAAATAGAACAACGATGAGTAATTTACAAAAATATGGATGACTGGTTTGCACGAAGAGATATTAGTTCTAAGATTATCGACACCTAATGGTATTAACTAATGCTAAATCCTTGCTAAGTCAAGCAAGCATTGCATTATTGGCATATAGATTCCTTATCTAAATATTCGAAAAAAGTAATTAATTTAGAATTCATAGTCATCGGCACGATGGTCCTTTCCTTGGAGGTCGGTTGTCTTTGAATTAAATACAGCATTTTTTGTTAATACATAATTAATATCACTACTTATATCTCAATTCCTTGCAAAGTGAATTGATATGTACCAACAAATCTCTATATAAACAACCCAACTCCAACTCTCATCTCATTCCATTTACAATAACCAAACAAAAATCAATCAAATTTAATGGCTGTTTCAACTCGTCTCTCCGGCATGAAGAGATTGGCTACTCTTGTAGGGTGCAATTACAAGGGTTCGCAATACGAGTTACACGGATGCATCAATGATGTGATTGACATGCAAGAAACATTAGTTTCTCGATTCGGGTTCGAGAAGAGTGATATAACTGTTTTGACTGATGATACTGGATCCGACCCGTTACCTACAGGTGCAAATGTTAAACGTATCCTAGGTGAAATGATCGGAAAAGCCAAGGCTGGTGACGTGCTATTTTTCCATTATAGTGGGCACGGGACGCTCACCCCATCAAAATCTCATCATGGCAAGAAAGACGAAGCCATTGTTCCTTGTGATTTTAACCTCATTACCGGTAAAAATTAATAAATGGTGATTGTAATTTTGTATTATGAGTTCTATTGTGAAGCATTACAAAATTCATTTAATTGCAGATGTGGACTTTAGGCAGCTCGTAGACAAGCTACCAACCGGTACAAGCTTCACGATACTCTCAGACTCATGCCACAGTGGAGGCCTAATCGACAAGGAAAAGGAGCAAGTTGGCCCAACCGCACCCAAATCCGCAGGCAAATCTGGAGGCAAATCCATCTCTTATGAGTCCCTCGTCGAACACCTCGGTAATATCTCTGGCCTCGACTCGCCACATCTTGGGGAACATCTCTTCCAAATCTTCGGCGAAGATGCCAGCTCCAAGTTCCATAAGGGCGCCTATGAAGATGTAAGCAACATTTTAATTTATTAAGAATTGGCGAGCATAACAACTAATTGCATAATTTATATCGTGCAGCAAAAGTCGCTAGACAGTGACAACGGGATTCTCCTGAGCGGTTGCCAGACGAACGAGACGTCAGCAGATATTGGTGCAGACGAGGGAGACGGAAAGCCGTGCGGAGCGTTCACCCACTCATTGCAAAAAGTTCTTGCAGCGCATCCGACGGTTCTAAGCAACCGAGAATTGGTGACGAAAGCACGAAAGTTGCTGCAGCAGGAACATATGTCGCAGCACCCTTGCTTGTACTGCAGCGATGCAAACGCTGATATCTCGTTCCTATTGGAAGATGTGAAATAAGGGAATTTGAATATACATTTGAAATAAAAATCAATGTCATAATAATTGGGAATTGTTGTTAATTGGGTTGATTTTAAAAGTTGCAATCATACTTTCCAAATGTCGCCTATTTACTTCTTATGTTTTTTTTTTTTTTTTTACTTTAGGCTGTTAATATATGTGAGATCAATTATGAAGAAAATTCCAAAAGATCTCACAAACATGTTATTCGGACTACTTAAAGCGCAAGAATATTTCTATGAATCGAAAAACAAATTTCCTTAATGTTTGTAAAATTTGGTGAAACCTTACGTAATAAAAGGTACGATCCAAACAATATCAAAATCCCGTTATTTGGACTATTGGAAGCGTAAAAAGATTGCTATGAATCGAAAAAACAAACTTTCTTAGTGTTCGATAATTTTATTGAAAACGTTTGTAGTAAAGATTCGATACAAACGATCTAAAAAACATGTTATTTAAACTTCTCAAAGCGTAAAAAAATTGCTATGAATCAAAAAAGAAAATTTTCATAATGTTTGTACAATTTGGTGAAAACTTACGTAGTAAAATATATGATATAAAATGTCTAAAATCCAAGTTATTTGAACTCCTTAAAACCTAAATAGATTGCCACGACTGCCTACAATGAAAACAAACTTTGTAATGTTTGTACAATTTGGCGAAAACTTGTATAATAAAACTTTCTAAGTAAACGATTTAAAAAATAAGTTATTTGGACTCCTCAAAGCATAAAAAAATTTCTATGAATTAAAAAAAAAAACTTGATAGTGTTGGTACAATTTGGTGAAAAGTTACATCATAAATGATTCGATCAAAACAATCTAAAAAACGCGTTATCTAGACTCCTCAAAGAGTAAAAAGATTGCTATGAATTGAAAAACAAACTTTCTTAGTGATTGTAAAATTTGGCGAAAAGTTATGTAGTAAGATATTCGATACAAACGATCTCATAAACACATTATTTGAACTCATCAAACCGTAAAAAGATTGCTAGGAATCGAAAACGAAACTTTTGAATTGTTTGTACAATTGGGTGAAAAATTACGCAATAAAAGATTTAATCCAAAAGATCTAAAAAACATGTTATTTGACTCCTCAAAGCGTAGAAATATTGCTACGAAGTTTTCAAATTCTGAGAAGTACAATTAAAAAAGTTACATTTGGTGAAATCACGTTCATAGTAATAGAAGTACAACAAAATACACGAACAAAAAGTGAAGTCTTCTAATAGTAAGACGAAAGGACACAATATCTATTTTTCAAAATTTTCTTAATAGTAAGACGAACACACGCAAAATACACGAGCAAAATTCACCAAAATACACGTGTTTTTAAATTCTTTGCGAAGTCCATAGTAGTAATAGAAGCCTAGCACATAAAAATTTCTATTTTTTTTTTAAATATTCTTAAAAATACAAAAAGTGAAGTCTAACACCTTCAAAAAATATCAATTATCGTATTCTCTAAATTATGTCAAAATTGAAGTGTAACAAGAACAAAATACTCAATTTTCATCTTGGTCATCAATGTACTCCGTAATAGAAAACCAACACACACAAATTTCTATTTTTTCAAAATTTACATAAAAATTCCAAAAGCGAAGTCTAACACATTATAAAAATATCAATTATCATATTCTCTAAAAAAATGTCAAAATTGAAATGTCACACTAACAAAATACTGAATTTGCATGCCGGTCATCAAAGTTCTCCGTAATAGAAGACTAACACACACACACAAATTTGTCTTTTTTGAAAAACAAAATTCTTAAAAATGTAAGAATTGAAGTCTAACACCTTCAAAAAATATCAATTATCATATTTTCTAAAAAATGTAAAAATTGAAGTATAACACGAAGAAAATACTCAATTTTGATGTCGGTCATCAATATACTACGTAATAGAAGACTAACACACACAAATTTCTATTTTTTCAAAATTTTCTTATAAATGAAAAACTTAATTCTAACACCTTAAAAAAATATCAAGCATCATATTCTCTAAAAAATGTCAAAATTGAAGTGTAACACGAAGAAAATACTCAATTTTCATGCCGGACATCAAAATTCATCGTACTAGAAGACTAGCAAACACAAATTTCTTTTTTTTCTCAAGATTTTCTTAAAAATACAAAAGTGAAGTCGACCTTCAAAAAATATCAGTTATCATATTCTCAAAAAAATGTCAAAATTGAAGTGTAACACGAACAAAATACTCAATTTTCACGTTGGTCATCAAAGTACTCCGTAATAGAAGACTAACCCACACAAATTTCTATTTTTTCATTTGAGCGAAGTAGATAGATAATGAGATTATCTAGAACTTTAATGAAGAAATATATTTCATTTGAGCGAGAAATATCAGTGTCATTTTAATGGAATACCGAAAGGGTGCGACAGTTTGACATACAGTTAGTAAAACCATCATAACTTTCGCATCCGAACTCCAATTGGGCTGGGACAAATTGGTTTGGAAAGATAATAAGATTATCTACAACTTTTGTGAATGTTTGAAGTTGTTTGGAACGATTTAACAATTTAGTTTCAACAGAATACTGAAAGGGTGTATGCAGTTTTCTGTTTGAAAAGGTGTATAGTAGATATACATACATTTTGGCCCATCCTTATCCTATGTAGTATATATAGGATGTTTCTCTCTCTCTCTCTCTCTCTCTCTCTCTCTCTCTCTCTCTCTCTCTCTTTCTAGTTGAGATAATTCGGAATTCAGAGTTCTATCCAAATCAATAAAAGTCTAATTCAGTCCAGAAATTAGAGAGACTCTTATCACGTGTTGAAAGAGTGCGAAGAGAAAGAGAGAAAGAGAAAAGGTGTTTTCTCAGTTCAGAGAATCAAACGCAATCATGCAAGTTCGCCGGTGCATCGTCTAGGCAGGTGCATCCGCGACCGAAGTTCTACGACTCACGGTGGATACGGGTAGAGCAGCGATACTTGTGGCTCTTCGTTGTGATCAAACAGAAGGAGCAAAAGGCTGTGGAAGCGTGTGGGCATGGGACGCACAAAGACAACAGGAGACGTGTCAAAACGGTGGGAGACGTGTGGTATGGGATGCACGGGCTAGTCACCAACGTGACACCGAAGAAGAGAAGGATGTGAGCGATCAACCCGTCGTGCGTGATCAATTTCATGCTGGTAATCGTCTATCCTACTTTGTATCGTACCCTCGACATCGAAGCATGATCTCGGGGTTTGGGAACCGGACCGGGCCTTCATATCCGCTGTGCGGGTCCGAGAATGGGATAATTCCCTTCACAATATACTCAATTTTCATGTCGATCATCAAAATTCTCCGTAATAGAACACTAACACACACAAATTTCTATTTTTTCAAAATTTCCTTGAAAATGCAACAAGTGGAGTCTCAGAGCTTAAAAAAAAAAAAATTATTATACTCTCTAAAAAATGTCAAAATTGAAGTGTAACACAAAGAAAATACTCAATTTTCATGTCGGTCATCAAAGTTGACCATAGTAAAAGACTAACACACACACATTTCTTTTTTTTTCAAGATTTTCTTCAAAATGAAAAAAGTGAAGTTTAACACCTAAAAAAAATATCAGTTACAACATTCTCTCAAAAATTTCAAAATTGAAGTGTAACACGAACAAAATACTCAATTTCATATTGGTCATTAAAATACTCTGTAATAGAAGACTAACACATGCAAATTTCTATTTTTTCAAAATTTTCATACAAATGCAAAAAGTGAAGTCAAACACCTTCAAAAAATATCAATTATCATATTTTCTAAACAATGTCAAAATTGAAGTGTAACACAAACAAAATACTCAATTTTCATATTGGTCATCTATGTACTCCATAATAGAAGACTAACACACACAAATTTCTTTTTTTTGCAAGATTTTCTTAAAAATGCAAAAAGTGAAGTCTAACACCTTCAAAAAATATCAGTTATCATATTCTTTAAAACCCTTCAAAATTGAAGTGTCACACGAACAAAATACTCAACTTTCATGTTGGTCATCAAAGTACTCCGTAATAGAAAACTAACACACACAAATTTCTATTTTTTCAAAGAAAAAATTTAAAAATACAAAAAGAGAAGTCCAACACCTCCAAAAAATACAAATTATCATATTCTATAAAAAATGTTACATTTGAAGTGTAACACGAAAAAACACTGAATTTTCATGTTGGTCATCAATGTACTCCGTAACAGAAGACTAACACACACAAATTTTCATAAAAATGCAAAAAGTGAAGTCTAATACCTTAAAAAAACATCAGTTATCATATTATCTACAAAATGTAAATTTTGAAGTGTAACACACAAAAAAAAACTCAATTTTCATGTTGGTCATGAAAGTACTCTGTAATAGAAGACTAACACACACAAACTTCTATTTTTTAAAAATTGTCTTAAAAATGAAAAAAGTGAAGTCTAATACCTTAAAAAATATCAATTGTTCTATTCTCTAAATAAATGTAAAATTTGAAGTGTAACACAAACAAAAATACTCAATTTTCTTATTGGTCATCAAAGTTTTCCTTAATACAAGACTAACAAACACAATTTTTTTTTGTATATTTTCTTAGAAATGAAAAAAAGTGAAGTCTAAGACCTTCTAAAAATGTCAATTATCATATTCTATAAAAAAATGTCAAATTTGAAGTGTAACACGAAAATATATTCAATTTTCATCTTGGTCATCAATGTACTCCTTAATAGAAGACTAACACAAAAAATTTCTATTTTTTAAAAAACTTTCTTAAAAGTGCAAATAATGAAGCCACCTTCAAAAAAATTCAATTATAATATTCTTTAAAAAATGTCAAATTCGAAGACTAACACACACAAACTTTTATTTTTTCAAAATTTTCTTAGAAATGCAAAAATTGAAGTCTAACACCTTCAAAAAAATATAAATTATCATATTCTATAAAAAATGTTAAATTTGAAGTGTAACACAAGCAAAATACTAAATTTTCATGTGGGTCATCAGTATACTCAATTTTCTTGTCGATCATCAGTAATACAAGACTAACACACACAAATTTCTATTTTTTCAAAATTTTCTTAAAAATGGAAAAAGTGAAGTCTAAGACCCTCAAAAAATATCAATTATCATATTCTCTAAAAAATGTCAAAATTGAAGTGTAACACAAAGAAAATACTCAATTTTCATGTCGGCCATCAAAGATCACCGTAGTAGAAGACTAACACACACAAATTTCATTTTTTTCAATATTTTATTCAAAATGAAAAAAATATAGTCTAACACCTAAAAAAAATATCAGTTATAATATTCTCTAAAAAATTTCAAAATTGAAGTGTAACACGAACAAAATACTCAATTTTCATGTTGGTCATCAAAGTACTCCATAATAGAACACTAACACACACAAATTCCTATTTTTTCAAAAAAAAAAAAATAATTGCAAAAAGAGAAGTCTAACACCTTCAAAAAATATAAAGTATCATATTATATAAAAAAATGTTAAATTTGAAGTGTTACACAAGAAAAATACTCAATTTTCAAGTTGGTCATCAAAATATTCTGTAATAGAAGACTAACACACGCAAATTTCTATTTTTTCAAAATTTTCATAAAAATGCAAAAAGTCAAGTCTATAACACCTTTAAAAAAAGTCAATTATCTCATTTTCTAAAAAATGTCAAAATTGAAGTGTAACACAAACAAAATAATCAATTTTCATATTGGTCATCAATGTACGCTGTAATACAAGACTAACACACACAAATTTCTTTTTTTTTCAAGATTTTCTTCCAAATAAAAAAAGTGAAGTCTAACACCTTAAAAAAATATCAGTTATCATATTCTTTAAAAACATTCAAAATTGAAGTGTAACACGAACAAAATACTCAATTTTCACATTGGTCGTCAAAGTACTTCGTAATAGAAAACTGACACACACAAATTTCTATTTATTCAAAATTTTATTAAAAATGCAAAAAGAGAAGTCTTAACACCTTCAAAAAATACAAATTATCATATTCTATAAAAAAAATTACATTTGAAGTGTAACATGAAAAACACTAAATTTTCATGTTGGCCATCAATGTACTCCGTAATAGAAGACTAACACACACAAATTTTAATTTTTTCAAAATTTTCTTAACAATGCAAAAAGTGAAGTCTAATACCTTAAAAAATATCAATTATCATATTCTCTACAAAATGTAAAATTTGAAATGTAACACAAACAAAATACTCAATTTTCATGTTGGTCATGAAAGTACTCTGTAATAGAAGACTAACACACAAAAACTTCTATTTTTTTTAAAAATTTTAAAAATGAAAAATGTGAGGTCTAATCACTTAAAAAATATTCATTGTCATATTCTCTAAATAATGTAAAATTTGAAGTGTAACACAAAACAAAATAATCAATTTTAATGTTGGTCATCAAAGTTCACCGCAGTAAAGAACAAACACACACAAATTTCTTTTTTTTTCAAGCTTTTCTTCAAAATGAAAAAAGTCAAGTCTAACAGCAAGGAAAAATATCAGTTACAATATTCTCTAAAAATTTTCAAAATAGAAGTGTAACACGAACAAAATACTCAATTTTCATGTTGGTAATCAAAGTACTCCGTAATAGAAGACTAACACACACAAATATCTATTTTTTCAACAAAAACTTAAAAATGCTAAAAGAGAAGTCTAACACCTTCAAAAATTATAAATTAACATATTCTATAAAAAAATGTAAATTTGAAATGTAACACAAGCAAAATACTCTATTATCGAGTTGGTCATCAAAATATTCTGTTATAGAAGACTAACACATGCAAATTTCTATTTTTTCAAAATTTTCTTCAAAAAGCAAAAAATGAAGTATAACACCTTCAAAAAATGTCAATTATCACATTTTCTAAAAAATGTCAAAATTGAAGTGTAACACAAACAAAATACTCAATTTTCATATTGGTCATCAATGTACTCCGTAATGGAAGACTAACACATACAAATTTCTTTTTTTTTCAAGATTTTCTTCAAAATGCAAATAGTGAAGTCTAACACCTTTAGAAAAATATCAGTTATCATATTCTTTAAAAACTTTCAAAATTGAAGTGTAACACGAACAAAATACTCAATTTTCTTGTTGGTCATCAAAGTACTCCGTAATAGAAAACTAACACACACAAATTTCTATTTTTTCAAAATTTTATTAAAAATACAAAAACAGAAGTCTAACACCTCCAAAAAATACAAATTATCATATTATATAAAAAATGTTACATTTGATGTGTAACATGAAAAAACACTGAATTTTCATGTGGGTCATCAATGTACTCCGTAATAGAAGGCTAACACACACAAATTTCTATGTTTTCAAAATTTTCTTAAAAATGCAAAAAGTGAAGTCTAATACCTTAAAGAAATATCAATTATCATATTCTCTACAAGATGTAAAACTTTAAGTGTAACACTAAACAAATACTCAATTTTCATGTTGGTCATGAAAGTACTCTGTAATAGAAGACTAACATACACAAACTACTATTTTTTCAAAATTTTCTTAAAAATGAAAAAACTGAAGTCTAATATCTTAAAAATATCAATTGTCATATTATCTAAAAAATGTAAAATTTGAATTGTAACACAAACAAAATACTCAATTTTCATGTTGGTCATCAAAGTTCTCCGTAATACCAGACTAACACACAGAAATTTCTTTTTTTTGTAGATTTTTCTTAGAAATGCAAAAAGTGAAGTATAACACCTTCAAAAAATGTCAATTATCGTATTCTTAAAGAAATGTCAAATTTGAAGTGTAACACGAAAATATACTCAATTTTCATCTTGGTCATCAAAGTACTCCGTAATAGAAGACTAACACACAAAAATTCCTATTTTTTTCAAAACTTTCTTAAAAATGCAAAAAGTGAAGTACACCTTCAAAAAAATTCAATTATAATATTCTCTAAAAAATGTCAAATTCGAAGACTAACACACACAAACTTCTATATTTTCAAAAAAATTCTTAAAAATGCAAAAGGTGAAGTCACCTTCAAAAAATGTCAATTATCATATTCTCTAAAAAATATATAATTTGAAGGGTAACACAAATAAAGTAATCAATTTTCATGTGGCCAGTCATCAAAATACTCAATTTTCATGTCGGTCATTGAAATTCTGCTCAATAGAAGACTAATACACACACATATTTCTATTTTGTCAAAATTTTCTTAAAAATGCAAAAAGTGAAGTCTAAGACCATCCAAAAATATCAATTATCATATTCTAAAAAAATATCAAAATTGTAGTGTAACACAAAGAAAACACTCAATTTTCATGTCGGTTATCAAAGTTCACCGAAGTAGAAGACTAACACACACAATTTTTTTTTTTTTTCAAGATTTTCTTCTAAATAAAAAAGTCAAGTCTAGCACCTAAAAAAAATATCAATTATAATATTCTCTAAAAAATTGAAGTGTGACACAAATAAAATACTCAATTTTCATGTTGGCGTAATAGAAGTATAACACACACAAATTTCTATATTTTCAAAAAAATATTAGAAATGCAAAAAGAGAAGTATAACACCTTCAAAAAATATAAATTATAATATGCTATAAAAATATGTTAAATTTGAAGTGTAACACAAGCAAAATACTCAATTTTCATGTTGGTCATTAAAATACTCTGTAATAGAAGACTAACACACACAAATTTATTTATTTTTCAAGATTTTCTTCAAAATAAAAAAATCAAGTCTAACACCTAAAAAATATATCAATTATCATATTTTATAAAAAATGTCAAAATAGAAGTGTAACACAAACAAAATACTCAATTTTCGTATTGGTCATCAATGTACTCCGTAATTGAAGACTAACACACTAAAATTTCTTTTTTTTCAAGATTTTCTTCGAAATGCAAAAAGTGAAGTCTAACATCTTCAAAAAATATCAGTTATCATATTCTTTAAAAACTTTCAAAATTGAAGCGTAACACGAACAAAATACTCAATTTTCATGTTGGTCGTCAAAGTACTTCGTAATAGAAAACTGACACACACAAATTTCTATTTATTCAAAATTTTATTAAAAATGCAAAAAGGGAAGTCTAACACCTCCAAAAAAATACAAATAATCATATTCTATAAAAACAAATTGCTACATTTGAAGTGTAACAAGAAAAAACACTAAATTTTCATGTTGGTCATCAATGTACTCCGTAATAGAAGACTAACACACATAAATTTCAATTTTTCAAAATTTTCTTAATAATCCAAAAAGTGAAGTCTAAGACCTTCTAAAAATATCAATTATCGTATTGTCTAAAAAATGTCAAAATTGAAGTGTAACACAAAGAAAAAACTCAATTTTCATGTCGGTCATTCAACATCACCATATTAGAAGACTAACACACACAAATTTCTTTTTTTTCAAGATTTTGTACAAATCTAAAAAAGTCAAGTCTAACACCTAAAACAAATATCAGTTATAATATTCTCTAAAAATTTCAAAATTGAATTGTAACACGAACGAAATACCCAATTTTCATGTTGGTCGTCGAAGTACTCCGTAATAGAAGACTAACAAACAAATTTCTATTTTTTTGTTAAAAAAATTACAAATGCAAAAAGAGAAGTCTAACACCTTCAAAATATATAAATTATCATATTCTATAAAAAAATGCTAAATTTGAAATGTAACACAAGCAAAATACTCAATTTTGATGTTGGTCATCAAAATACTCTCCAATAGAAGACTAACACACGCAAATTCTATTTTTCAAAATTTTCATAAAAATGCAAATAGGAAAATATCATTAACCATATTTTTCTAATAAATGTCAACATTGATGTGTAACAAAAATAAAATAATCAATTTTCATATTGGCCATCGATGTACTCCGTAATAGAAGACTAACACACACACAAATTTTTTTTTTTCAAGATTTTTTCAAAATACAAAAAGTGAAGTCTAACACCTTCAAAAAATATATGTTATCACATTCTATAAAAACTTTCAAAATTGAAACGTAACACGAACAAAATACTCAATTTTCATGTTGGTCATCAAAGTACTCCGTAATAGAAAACTAAGACAGACAAATTTCTATTTTTTCAAAATTTTATTAAAAATGCAAAATGAAAAGTCTAACACCTTCAAAAATACAAATTATCATATTCTATAAAAAATGTTACATTGGAAGTGTAACATGAAAAAACACAGAATTTTCATGTTGGCCATCAATGTACTCCGTAATAGAAGACTAACACACACAAATTTCTATTTTTTTCAAAATTTTCTTAAAAATGCAAAGAGTGAAGTCTAATACCGTAAAAAAATATCAATTATCATATTCTCTACAAAATGTAATATTTGAAGTGTAACACAAACAAAATATTCAATTTTCATGTTGGTCGTGAAAGTACTATGTAATAGAAAACTAACACAAACAAACTTCTATTTTTTCAAAATTTTCTTAAAAATGAAAAAAGTGAAGTCTGTACCTTAAAAAAATATCATTTGTCATATTCTCTAAAAAATGTAAAATTTCAAGTGTAACACAAACAAAATACTCAATTTTCATGTCGGTCATCAAAGATCACCATAGTATAAGCCTAACACACACAAATTTCTTTTATTCCATGATTTTCTTCAAAATGAAAAAAAGTCAAGTCTAACACCAAAAAAAAATATCAGTTGTGATATTTTCAAAAGAAATTCAATATTGAAGTGTAACACGAACAAAATACTCAATTTTCAGGTTGGTCATCAAAATACTCCGTAATAGAAGACTAACACACACAAATTTGTATTTTTTAAAACAAAAATAAAAAATTCTAAAAGAGAAGTCTGACACCTTCAAAAAATATAAATCATCATATTCTATAAAAAATGTTAAATTTGAAGACACAAGCAAAATACTCAATTTTCGTGTTGGTCATCAAAATACTCCGTAAAAGAAGACTAACATACGTAAATTTCTATTTTTTCAAAATTTTCTTCAAAATGCATAAGGTGAAGTCACCTTCAAAAAATATCAATTATCATATTTTCTAAAAATGCCAGATTTTATGTGTAACAGAAACAAAATAGTCAATTTTCATATTGGTCATCAATGTACTCCATAATAGAAGACTAACACACACAAATTTTTTTTTTTTTCAAGATTTTTTTCAAAATGCAAAAAGTAAGTCTAACGCCTTCAAAACTATTAGTTATCATATTCTTTAAAAACTTCAGAAATTGAAGTGTAACACGAACAAAATACTCAATTTTCATGTTGGTCATCAAAGTACTCCGTAATTGAAAACCAACACACACAAATTTCTAATTTTTCAAAATTTTATTAAAATTTCAAAAAGAGAAGTCTAACACCTTCATAAAATACAAATTATCATATTCTATAAAAAATATTACATTTGAAGTGTAACACGAAAAAACACTGAAATTTCATGTTGGTCATCAATGTACTCGGTAATAGAAGACTAACACACACAAATTTCTATTTTTTCAAAATTTTCTTAAAAATGCAGAAATTGAAGTCTAATACCTTAAAAAAATATCAATTATCATATATTCTCAGCAAAATATAAATTTGAAGTGTAACACAAAAAAAAATACTCAATTTTCATGTTGGTCATGAAAGTACTCTGTAATAGAAGACTAACACACACAAATTTTTATTTTTTCAAAATTTTCTTAAAAATGAAAAAATTGAAGTCTAATACCTTAAAAAATATCAATTGTCCTATTCTCTAAAAAATGTAAAATTTGAAGTGTAACACAAACAAAATACTCAATTTTCACGTTGGTCATCAAAGTTCTCCGTAATACAAGACTAACATGCACAAATTTCTTTTTGTTCTAGATTTTCTAAGAAATGCAAAATGTGAAGTCTAACACCTTCAAAAAATATAAATTATCGTATTCTATAAAAAAATGTCAAATTTGAAGTGTAACACGAAAAAATACAAAATTTTCATCGTGGTGATCAAAGTACTCCGTAATAGAAGACTAACACACAAGAATTTCTCTTTTTATGAAAACTTTCTTAAAAATGCAAAAAGTGAAGTCTAACACCTTAAAAAAAATTCAATTATAATATTCCCTAAAAAATGTCAAATTCGAAGACTATCACACCCAAATTTCTATTTTTTCAAAATTTTCTTAAAAATGCAAAAAGAGAAGTCTTATACCTTCAAAAAATATCAATTGTCATATTCTCTAAAAAATATAAAATTTGAAGGGTAACACAAATAAAATATTCAATTTTCATGTGAGTCATCAAAATACTCAATTTTTATGTCGGTCATCAAAGTTCTTCGTAATAGAAGACTAACACACAAATTTTTGTTTTTTCAAAATTTTCTTAAAAATGCAAAAAGTGAAATCTAAGACCTTCAAAAAATATCAATTATCATATTCTCTAAAAAATTGTAAAAATTGAAGTGTAACACGAAGAAAATACTCAATTTTCATGCCGGTCATCAAAGTTCACCGTAGTAGAAGACTAACACACACAAATTCCTTTTTTTCAATATTTTCTTATAAATGCAAAAAGTGAAGCCTAAAACCTTCAAAAAATATAAATTATCAAATTCTACAAAAAATGTCAAATTTGAAGTGTAACATGAAAAAATACTCAATTTTCATCTTGGTCATCAAAGTACTCCGTAATAGATGACTAATACACAAAAATTTCTATTTTTTTCAAAACTTTCTTAAAAATACAAAAAGTGAAGTCTAACACCTTAAAAAAATATCAATTATCATATTCTCTAAAAAATGTAAAATTTTAAGCGTACGCAAACAAAATATTCAATTTTCTTGTCGGTCATCAAAGTACTCTTTAATAGTAGACTAACTTAGAGAAATTTCTATTTTTTCAAAATTTTCACAAGAAAGAAAAAAGTGATGTCTAATTCCTTAAAAAATATCAAATGTCATATTCTCAATTTTCATCTTGGTCATCAAAATATTCCGTAATAGAAGACTAACACACAAAAAAATGCAAAAAGTGAAGTCTAATACCTTAAAAAAATATCAATTATCATATTCTCTAAAAAATTTAAAATTTTAAGTGTAACACAAACAAAATACACAATTTTCTTGTTGGTCATCAAAGCACTCTTTGATAGAAGACTAACGCAGACAAATTTCTATTTTTTCAAAATTTTCTTAAGAATGAAAAAAGTAATGTCTAATACCTCAAAAAATATCAATTGTCATATTCTCTTAAAACATTCAAAATTGAAGTGTAATACGAACAAAATACTCAATTTTCATGTTGGTCATCAAAGTACTCCGTAATAGAAAACTAACACACACAAATTTCTATTTTTTCAAAAACTTTATTAAAAATGCAAAAAGAGAAGTCTAACACCTTCAAAAATACAAATTATCATATTCCATAAAAAATGTTACATTTGAAGTATAACACGAAAAAACACTGAATTTTCACGTTGGTCATCAATGTACTCCGTAATAGAAGACTAACACACACAAATTTTTATTTTTTCCAAATTTTCTTAAAAATGCAAAAAGTGAAGTTTAATATCTTAAAAAAATATCAATTATCATATTCTCTACAAAATGTAAAATTTGAAGTGTAACACAAATAAAATACGCAATTTTCATGTTGGTCATGAAAGTACTCTGTAATTGAAGACTAACACACACAAATTTCTATTTTATCAAAATTTTCTTAAAAATGCAAAAAGTGAAGTCTAATACCTTAAAAATTATCAATTATCATATTCTCTCAAAATGTAAAATTTGAAGTGGCACACAAACAAAATACTCAATTTTCATGTTGGTCATCAAAGTTCTCAGTAATTGAAGACTAACACAGACAAAAAAAAATTGAAGATTTTCTTAGAAATGCCAAAAGTGAAGTTTAACACCTTAAAAAAAATCACTTATCGTATTCTATAAAAAATGTCCCATTTGAAATGTAACACGAAAAATACTCAATTTTCATCTTGGTCATCAAAGTACTCCGTAATAGAATACTAACACACAAAAATTTCTATTTTTTTCCAAACTTTCTTAAAAATGCAAAAAGTGAAGCCTAACACCTTAAAAAAAATTAAATTATAATATTCTCTAAAAAATGGTAAATTTGAAGTCTGACACACACAAAATTCTATTTTTCATAATTTTCATAAAAATACAAAAAGTGAAGTCTAATACCTTAAAAAAAATCAATTATCATTTTCTCTAAAAAATGAATAATTTGAAGCGTAACACAAACAAAATACTCAATTTTCATGTTGGTCATCAAAGTTCTCCGTAGTAGAAGACTAACACATACACATTTCTTTTTTTAAATATTTTCTTAGAAATGCAAAAAGTGAAGTCTAAAACATTCAAAAAATATCAATTATCAAATTCTATAAAAAATGTCAAATTTGAAGTGTAACACGAAAAAATACTCAATTTTAATCTTGGTCATCAAAGTACTCCGTAATCGAGGACTAACACACAAAATTTTCTATTTTTTTCAAAACTTTCTTTAAAATGCAAAAATTGAAGTCTAATACCTTAAAAAAAATATCAATGATCATATTATCTAAAAAATATAAAATTTTAAGTGTAAATCAAACAAAATACTCAATTTTCTTGTTGGTCATCAAAGTACTATGTAATAGAAGACTAACACAGAGAAATTTCTATTTTTTCAAAATTTTCTTAAGAATGAAAAAAGTGCAGTCTAACAGAAGGAAATACAGTTTCAGGATCAACCGTAAAAGTGTACACAAGGATAAATGAATGTAAGCGTACATTCGTGGTCATATCTTTAGGTAGGAAAATCCAATTTTAATGGTTCAAATTGGGTTAGATAGATAATAAGATTATCTACAACCTTCATGTAGAAATATATTTCATATGAACGAAGTATCGGTGTCGTTTCTATGAAATACCGAAAGGGTGCAACAGTATGGCATACAGTTAGTAAAACAGTCATAACGTTTGCATACGAACTCCAATTGGGCCAGGCCAAATTAGATTGGGTAGATAGTAAGATTATCTACAACTTTTGTGTTGGTTGATTTTCTGTCAGAGGAATGTACCAATTTCGTATGGACAGAATACTGAACAGGTTCTTGCACCTTTCTGTGTGAAAGAGTGTATATTGGATATACATGTCTTTTGTCCCATCCTAATCTTATCTGATATAAATAGGATGTTTCTCTCTCCATCTCTAGACAAATTCATTCAGTCCAATCATTCGGATTATTTAGAATATTCCAGAATTATAGAGATACATCTTTCTAGAGAGTGAAAGGGTGAGAAGAGAGAGAACTGAGAAAAGGAGTTTTCCGGTATAGAGAATCAGTCCGAACTTGGAGTAGTCCCGAGTATCTCGAAACATGTGGTTGTGTATTGCGACAATACGGGAGCGATAGCACAGTCCAAGGAACCGAGGGCACATCATCGCTCCAAACACATACTCGGAAAATTTCACTTGATCCGTGAGATTTTAAAACGAAAAGATGTGATCATTGAAAATATTGATACTGACAGGAATGTTGCGGACCCGTTTACTAAGCCACTCTCGCAAGCTAAGCACGATTACCATGTGAAAGCTATAGGTTTGAGATACCTAGAGGAGGAAGAGAATAGTCTAATAGATTAGTAAACGTTGTATCACCCCAAACTTATCTTATATTAATGCAATTTCGAGATTTTAAAATTTTTCATTTGCATTTATCTTATATGAAAACTGTGTGCGGGTTGTGTAATTTGATTACATGAACCCTGATTTGAACTTGTGTGGACGTCGACATAATTGAGGATTATGTGCAGCGAAACCGTCACACTTAAAGTTTCATTTCTAAACATCCCTAGTCATGATTCAGTTTGCTTAAGAGTGAAGCATTTACATTATCAGATAATAGACTGAACATGTACACTAGTACGTTAGCCGAGGAGATGATTATGTTTTGCTAATCATAGGACATAGGTGTTTGTCGAATCGGGAACGTAGATATATGTTAGGTGACATATATTGGATATGACCGAAGCCGCGAGACCATGACATGGTTTAGTCATTATAGATGGACTTGCGACGAGTAGGGTATTAGGTTCTTCATACTTGAGGGGACCATTGATTGCATTACGTGCGTAACACAATGTTTTGATATTATCTTACGCTCACCGTAACAGGGAGTTAAAACGATCATCATTGGGTATTGTCCGAAACACGGAATTTAATGTGAGTCTCCAAGATAGGAATTGTTTATTCCGAAAGGAAGAGATATCTCTTAGCCACTCGATGAATTGATTAACGAAAACCAAGGCCTTGGTAAATGATATTAACGGTTAATATCGACTGAATTTGTTAAATCAGTTCGGAAACGAGGAATAAGTATAGTTAATCAAAACATAAGGATGACTACCACCATGCCTTTTGATAAACGGATATCGCTAACAAGAGAACAAATGACCGCTATTCGAGATAGGCACAATGATCACAATCATTCTTCGTGTTAACGTGGGTAGTCATGATGGAGTGACTAGATCCCGCTCATGGGCTTGTAGTGCAATGGAAACAGCCTACTGCCATCGTTAACCGAACCTCCCTGGTCACACAACGAGTCGTACTAAGTCGGGCTTGATTATAAGTCGGCATATAAGATGTGCATAGCGTGGTATTTGATACGCGAGCTATATTCTCTAAAATCATGCACATTGGATATGCATGAGTACCTTTTAGGTAGATCCGAAATTGAGTGGGAGACTGAAGGAAATACAGTTTCAGGATCAACCGTAAAAGTGTACACAAGGATAAACGAATGTAAGCGTACATTCGTGGTCATATCTTTCAGTAGGAAAATCCAATTTGAATGGTTCAAATTGGGTTAGATAGATAATAAGATTATCTACAACCTTCATGTAGAAATATATTTCATATGAACGAAGTATCAGTGTCGTTTCTATGAAATACCGAAAGGGTGCAACAGTATGACATACAGTTAGTAAAACAGTCATAACTATTGCATACGAACTCCAATTGGGCCAGGCCAAATTAGTTTGGGTAGATAATAATATTATCTACAACTTTCGTGTTGGTTGATTTTCTGTCAGAGGAATTTACCAATTTCGTAAGGACAGAATACTGAACAGGTTCATGCACCTTTCTGTGTGAAAGAGTGTATATTGGATATACATGTCTTTTGGCCCATCATAATCCTATGTGATATAAATAGGATGTTTCTCTCTCCATCTCTAGACAAATTCATTCAGTCCAATCATTCGGATTATTTAGAATATTCCATAATTATAGAGAGACATCTTTCTAGAGAGTGAAAGGGTGAGAAGAGAGAGAACTGAGAAAAGGAAATTTCCGGTATAGAAAATCAATCGATCAAGCAAGTTCGCCGGTGCATCGTCTAGGCAGGTGCATCCGCGACCGACGAACTCCGACTCAAGGTGGATACAAGTAGAGGAGCGACACTTGTGGCTCTTCGGTTGTGATCAATCCGAAGGAGAGAGAGGAAGGTCAACGAGCGGTGAAAGACGCGTGGTGTGGGACGCGCGGATTGTCACCAACGTGACAGGAGAAAGAAGAATAGTAGTCAACCCTTCGTGTGCAATCAATTTTGCACTGGTATGAATCTATCCTTCTTATTTGCATTGTACCCTTCGAAGTCATGGCGTGATCTTGGATTAAGGGAACCGGACCGGGTCCACATATCCGCTGCGCGGGTCCGGGGACGGAAAGAATTCCCAACACCGCGTATGTACACATAGGACCCTCTTTCAAAACTGTAAGCCCGACTTACGTTTTATCCAAATAAAATTCTACATATATATAGAGTCTCTCGGAGACCCTCTTTAAAAATCGTAAATCTTGTTTACGCTTTATCCAAATAAAGGTTTTTTCATAATAAAATATTATAACCATATAATTTACTAAATGACTTTCATAAAACTAAACACGCTTTTTAGCGCAAATCATTTCTGAAAACAAATTCGAAATATACCTTCTATATTGGAATGGATATCCAAATTCAAAATCATAATTTCACAAATCATTTAAAATCATAAATCGTTGTACCTGTTATTCAAAATCAGTTCCAAATATATCACTAATATAAAGTTCGAATCGTAATTCAAAATCATTATCCAAATTCATTTTATTTATCAAATCCTCTAATTCGAAATCGTAATTTTATATATATCATTAATATCATAAATTATCATAATTATATTCAAAATCAGTTTTCCAAAATATTACTATATCATAAACGAAATAATATACGTTTTCGTAATTCAACACGCTTTTTGGAACAAAATCCGTTTTAATCAAAGTAGGTATAAATAATAGTAAAAAGGGAGAATAACACTCACTGATTGATCGAACTCGATCGACGGTAAACCGGAATCGAAAACGAATATCGAACGAAAAGATGCGAAATTGAAACTCGAATCGGATCCCGCCAACTCGTCTATTTTTATCTCCTCTATATCTCTACACTTTTGGCTTTTTCAATTTGCCCTAACTTTTCTATCGGTTTCCCTAATTTCCTTTCTAGGTTCTCTCTCTCTCCCTTTATTGTAATGAAAAGATGCATTTGAACTAAATAAATCTAATCATGATATATTAACAAATATCATGATGTCAATAGATGCATAAGGTTCATGAAATTAGTCTATCGCAGATATTATTTTCTAATATAATTTGTATAAATAGCATTTGCTCAGGTGCTTCTAAAATCGATTGATATAATCATGACATATTCGCAAATTTTAATATGTATGTAAAATAGGAAACAAAGACCAAATGTAAAATAAGGAAAAATGATCAAAATTTAAAAAAAGACCGAAATGTAAATAAAAAGGACCAAAATGTAAAAAAAAGGACCAAATGTAAATTAGAACTAAAAAGGACCGGAATATAGATAAAATGGACCAGAATATAAATAAAAAATATAAAAAAGGACAGAAATGTAAATAAGAAAGGACCAAAATGTTAATAAAAAGGACCAAAATGTAAATTAAAACAAAAAAGGACCAAAATGTAAATAAAAAGGACCAAAATATAAATTCAAAAATGTAAAAAAGGACCGAAATGTAAATAAAAAGCACCGAAATGTAAATAAAAAGGACCAAAATATAAATAAAAATGAGCAAAATGTAAATAAAATATGTTTGTACACAAAAGCCCTTGATGGCGTGGAGGCATTGAATTGCAAGAATTTTCTCTACTTTACACATAAGATAAAAGTAATGCCTAAAACATGAAATAAATTATCAACGGTCATAATCAAAATATTGAAAATGACGAAATTACCCCTCAATGAATGTAGCTGAGTATTGTGGCCATTTTGAAGTAGTCTTCCGGGTATAATACTGATCTCCACCTTGTCGCACTCAAAAACCATTCCATTCTGCCCAAAACGCGAAAGAAATTATCAACATTTAGAATCAAAATATTGTAAATGACGAAAATACTCCTAGCAGAATGCAACTGATTATCGTGGACATTTTTATGTAGTCTTGTGGGTTTAATTTTGCTCTCCATCTCCCTCGCACTCAAAGCCATTCCATTATGCCTGAACGAACTCGTTTTGGTTGCCATGATCTCTAGTCAGGATAAAATTACCATATTACCCTGGCCCTGCAAAGGTCCCAACGTTTTTCCGAATCTGGTCTACTTATGACAAATATTTCAAAAAAACTCTGTCTTTTAAAAAAAGTAAAATTATCACATATATCCCTAGTAAATATGAAACTTATATACCCGTATAAATATATGAAAATAATGATATAATTTGACCAATATAAAAAGTCTATATTTAAAAAAAAACCTAAAATTTGCATGAATACCCCTACAAAAATCTGAAATTACCATATATAACCCTATAAAAATATGAAAGTAATGATATCATATGAGAAATATTAAAAAAAAAATTGAAAAATATAATATATGTATGCTAATATAAATCGGAAATTAATGATATAATATGAGAAGTTGAGAACTATCACAAAAGGCTTGTATGTTTTAAAAAATTTGAAACTATGATGTATCCCCTACAAAAATATATATCCTAATATAAATCGGAAATTAATGATATAATATGAGAAGTTGAGAACTATCACAAAAAGCTTCTATGTTTTAAAAAATCTGAAACTATGATGTATCCCCCTACAAAAAAATATTAATTATCATATATATCCCTATACAAATTTCAAATTGATGATATAATATGTGGAATAAAATAAAAACTGTATTTGAAAAAATAAAAAATTAGCATGTATACCTCTGGAAAAAACATATATTATCATATTTACCCTTATAAAAAATTCTGAATTAATGACACAATATGAGAAATATTTGAAAAATCTGAAATTATCATGTATAACCTTACAAAATCTGATATTACGATATATACTCCTATAATAATCTTAAAATAATGATATCGCATTAGAAATATTTAAAAAGTTGTTACATTTAAAAAAACTGAAATTGTTATAACATAGAAAAATCTTAAAAAGCACATATATTTACCGAAATTTGCACCCAAAAAAAATTTTATGAACAGTAACTGTATTTATGAACAGTCTCGTGAACAGTACTGTATTTATGAACAGCAACTGCGAACAGTACAGGCGGCGCGGCTGAATGCTGGGACAGAATTTTGTTCAACTTTAGAACTAAGTATAGATGTGTCATGTGCGAAATGAGGATATATTTTCTCTATACAAAGCCACTGAACAAACAAAAAGGAAGCACCAAGAAGGGACACTCGGCCCAATTGGAAAGGAATGAAATTGGAACATTTCATATATAGCCTTACAACTATATGTATTCACTCAACCCCTCATGCATCCCACGTGAAAGAAAGGATGTGGCCCAATGAAACTATGAAAGGCATGGTGCATTTCATATATAACCCTAAAATATTATATATTTGCAATCTTTGAAAATCCCTTATTTATTTTATATTACAAAATAGTCCCTCCATAGTTTGTTCACAAAGCCCCAATAAAATATGTATTTCAATGGTACCAAAAACTATATTACCATAATACCCTTGCGAAATTCTGAAATATTAAAATCCATATTTTTTAACTTCGAAAGAATTAAAATATCTAACTTGAAATTTGGTTTCGAAATATTTTACAAAGAATAAAAACAAATATTAAAACCCTATTTTTAATATTTATTACAACATTGTCATAGGACACTAACACAAACAAATTTTTGTTTTTTCAAAATTTTATTAAAATTGCAAAAAGCGAAGGACCTTCAAAAAATATCAAATAAGATATTCTCTACAAAATTTTAAAATTGATGTGTAACACGAAGAAAATACTCAATTATCATGTCGGTTATCAAAGTTCTCCGTAATATAAGACTTAACACACACACAAATTTCTATTTTTTCAAACTTTTCTTAAAAATGCAAAAAGTGAAGTCTAACAACTTCAAAAGATATCAATTATATTATTCTCTATAAAATGTCAAAATTGAAGTGTAACACGAAGAAAATACTCAATTTTCATTTCGGTCATCAAAGTTCTCTGTAATAGAATACTAACACACAAATTTCGATTTTTTCAAAATTTTCTTAAAAATGCAAAAAGAGAAGTCTGACACCATCAAAAAATATAAATTATCATTTCTACAAAAAATGTTAAATTCGAAGTGTAACACGAAAAGAATCTTCAATTTTTATCTTGGTCATCAATGTACTCCGTAATAGAAGACTAACACATACAAATTTCTATTTTTCAATATTTTCTTAAAAATGCAAAAATAGAAGTCTAACACCTTAAAAGAACATAAATTATAATAATTCTATAAAAAAAATGTCAAATTTGAACTGTAACACGTAAAAATACTCAAGTTTCGTCTTGGTAATCAAAGTACTCCGTAATAGAAGACTAGCACACACAAGTTTCTATTTTTTTCAAAACTTTCTTAAAAATGCAAAAATTGAAGTTTAAAACCTTCAAAAAATTTCCATTATAATATTCTCTAAGAAATGTCAAATTTTAATTTTTACATGAACAAAATGCTTAATTTTCATGTTGTTCAGCAGTGTACTCGGTAAAATAAAACTAACACACACAAATTTCTATTTTTTCAAACTTTCTTAAAAATGCAAAAAATGAAGTCTAAGACCTTCAAAAAATACTATTGTCATATTTTCTAAAAAAATTCAAAATTGAAGTGTAACACAAATAAAAATAATCAATTTTTATGTTGGTCATCAATGTACTCCGTAATAGAAGACTGACACACGCAAATTTCTAATTTTTTTTAAATTTACTTCAAAATGTAAACCGTGAAGTCTAACACATTATAAAAAATATCAATTATCATATTCTCTAAAAATGTCCAAATTGAAATGTAACACGAAGAAAACACTCAATTTTCACGAAGAAAACACTCAATTTTTTAGATTTCCTTAAAAATGCAAAAAGTTAAGACTAACACCTTCAAAAAATATCATTATCATATTCTCTAAAAAGATTCAAAATTGAAGTGTAACACGAACAAAATAGTCAATTTTCATTTTGGTCATCAATGTACTCCGTAATAGAAGACTAACACACACAAAATTCTATTTTTTCATAATTTTCATAAAAATGCAAAAAAGAGAATTCTAACACCATAAAATAATTTCAATTGTCATATTATATAAAAAATATTAAATTCGAATTGTAACATGAAACCATACTCAAGTTTCATCTAGGTAATCAAACTTCTATCATGGTAACACGAAAAAATACTCAAGTTCCTTGGAAGAATGTCAAATTTCTATTTTTTTCTGAACTTTCTTTAAAATGCAAAAAGTGAAGTCTAACACCTTGAACAAATTTCAATTATAATATTCTCTAAAAAATGCCAAAATTTGAATTTTAACATGAACAAAATACTGCATTTTCATGTTGGCCATCTATGTATTCCGTAATAGAAGACTAACACACACAAATTTCTATTTTTTCAAAAATTTTCTTAAAAATGCAAAAAGTGAAGTCTAAGTCCTTCAACAAATATCAATTATCATATTCTCTAAAAAATGTCAAAATTGAAGTGCAACACGAACAAAATATTAAATTTTCATGTTGGTCATCAATGTACTCCGTAAACTAACACATACAAAATTCTATTTTTTCAAAATTTTCTTAAAAATGCAAATAGTGAAGTGTAATACCTTAAAAAAATTCAATTATCATATTCTCGAAACAATTTCATAATTGAAGTGTAACTAGAACAAAATACTCAATTTTCATGTTGATCATCAAAGTATCCCGTAATAGAAGAGTAACAAACACAAATTTCTATTTTTTAAAAACTTTCTTAAAAATGCAAAAAGAGAAGTCTAGCACCTTCAAAAAATAAAAATTATCATTTCTATAAAAAATGTCAAAATTGAAGTGTAACACGAAGAAAATACTCAATTTTCATGTCGGTCATCAAAGTTCTCCGTAATAAAAGACTACCTCATACAAATTTCTATTTTTTCAATATTTTGTTAAAAATGCAAAAATTGAAGTCTTAACACCTTCAAAAAATAACAATTATAATATTCGCTAAAAAATTTCAAAATTGAAGTGTAACATGAACAAAATATTCAATTTTCATGTTGGTCATCAATGTACTCCGTGATAGAAGACTAACACACACAAATTTCTGTTTTTTGAAATTTTACTTCAAAATACAAAAAGTGAAGTCTAACACATTGTAAAAATATCAATTATCATATTCTCTAAAAAATGTCAACATTGAAATGTATCACGAACAAAATATTGAATTTTCATGTCGGTCATCAAAGATCTCCGTAATATAAGGCTAACACACAAAAATTTCTATTTTTTGAAAATTTTCTTACAAATGCAAAAAGTGAAGTTTAGCACCTTCAAAAAATATCAATCATCATATTCTTTAAAAAAAAATGTCAAAATTGAAGTGTAACACGAAGAATATACTTTATTTTCATGTCGGTCATCAAAGTTCTCCGTAACAGAAGACTAACACACACAAATTTCTATTTTTTCAAATTGTTCTTAAAATTGCTAAAAGTGAAGTCTAAGACCTTCAAAAAATATCAATTATCATATTCTCTAAAAAATGTCAAAATTGAAGTGTAACACGAACAAAATACTCAATTTACGTGTTGGTCATCAATGTACTCCGTAATAGAAGACTAAGACTAACAAATTTTTATTTTTCAAAATTTTCTTAAAAATGAAAGTAGTGAAGTCTAATACCTTAAAAAAATATCAATTATCATATTCTCTAAAAAAATGTCAAAATTGAAGTGTAACACAAACAAAATACTCAATTTTCATGTTGGTCATCAAAGTTCTCCGTAATAAAAGACTAACACACAAATTTCTTTTTTTTTTTGAGATTTTCTTAGAAATGCAAAAAGTGAAGTCTAACACCTTAAAAAAATATCAGTTACCATATTCTATACAAAATTTCAAATTTGAAGTGGAACACGAAAAAATACTCAATTTTCATGTTGATCATCAAAGTACCCCGTAATAGAAGACTAACACACACAAATTTCTTTTTTTTTCAAAACTTTCTTCAAAATGCAAAGAGTGAAGTCTAACACCTTCAAAAAAATTGCAATTATAATATTCTGTAAATAATGCCAACATTGAAGACTTGCACACAAATACTTCCATTTTTTCAAAATTTTCTTAAAAATGCAAAAAGTGATGTCTAACACCTTCAAAAAATATCAATTATTATGTTCTCTAGAAAATATCAAAATTGAAGTCTAACACGAACAAAATACTCAATTTTCATGTTGGTCATCAAAGTACTCCGTAATAGACGACTAACACACACAAAATTCTATTTTTTCAAATCATCTTAAAAATGCAAAAAGAGAATTCTAACACCTTCTAAAAAATATATATTATCATTTCTATAAAAATTGTCAAAACTGAAGTGTAACACGAAGAAAATACTCAATTTTCATATTGGTCATCAAAGTACTCCGTAATACAAGACTAACACACACAAATTTCTATTTTTCAAAATTTTCTTAAAAATGCAAAAAGAGAAGTCTCACACATTCAAACAATATAAATTATCATTTCTATAGAAAATGTCAAAATTGAAGTGTAACACGAAGAAAATACTCAATTTTCATGTCGGTCATCAAAGTTCTCCATAATCGAAGACTAACACATATAAATATCTATTTTTCAATATTTTCTTAAAAATGCAAAAAGTGAAGTCTAACACCTTCAAAAAAATATCAATTATAATATTCTCTAAAAAAAATCAAAATTGGAGGGTAACACGAAGAAAATACTCAATTTTCATGTTGGTCATCAATGTACTCCGTAATAGAAGACTGACACCCACAAATTTCTATTTTTTGAAAATTTACTTAGAAATGCAAAAAGTGAAGTCTAACACGTGATAAAAATATCAATTATCATATTCTCTGAAAAATTTCAAAATTGAAATGTAACACGAACAAAGTACTGAATTTTCATGTCGGTTCAGAAAGTTCTCCGTAATAGAAGACTAACACACACAAATTTTTGTTTTTTCAAAATTTTCATAAAAATTCAGAAAGTGAAGTTTAACTCCTTCAAAAAATATCAATTATCATATTCTTTATAAAATGTCAAAATTGAAGTGTAACACGAAGAAAATACTCAATATTCATGTCGGTCATCAAAGTCCTCCCAAATAGAAGACTAACACACACAAATTTCTATTTTTTCAAATTTTTCTTAAAATTGTAAAACATGAAGTCTAATCCCTTCAAAAAATATCAACTATCATATTCTCTAAAAAATGTCAAAATTGAAGTGTAACACGAAAAAATAATTCAATTTCCATGTTGGTCATCAATGTACTCCGTAATAGAAGACAAACACATGCAAATTTCTATTTTTGCAAAATTTTCTTAAAAATTCAAATAGTGAAGTCTATCCCTTAAAAAAATATCAATTATCATATTCTCTAAAAAATTTCAAAATTGAAGTGTAACACGAACAAAATACTCAATTTTCATGTTGGTCATCAATATACTCCGTAATATAAGACTAACACACAAATTTCTTTTTTCGGGATTTTCTTCAGAATGCAAAAAGTGAAGTCTAATACCTTGAAAAAATATCAATTATCATATTCTATAAAAATGTAAAATTTGAAGAATAGCACAAACAAAGTACTCAATTTTCATGTTGGTCATTAAAGTACTCTGTAATAGATAACTAATACACACAAATTCCTATTTTTTAAATTTTCTTAAAAATATAAAAAATTAAGTCTAAGACCTTCAAATAATATCAATTATCATATTCTCTAAAAAAAATGGCAAAAACTGAAGTGTAGCACAAACAAAATACTCAATTTTTATGTTGATCATCAAAGTACTCCGTAATAGAAGACTAACACACACAAATTTCTAATTTTTCAAACTTTTCTTAAAAATGCAAAAAGAGAAGTCTAACACCTTAAAATATATAAATTATCAAAATTTATAAAAAAATGTTATATTTGAAGTGTAACACGAAAAAAGACTCAAGTTTTATCTTGGTAATCAAAGTATTCCGTAATAGAAGACAAACACACACAAATTTTAATTTTTTTTCTAAACATTGCTAAAAATGCAAAAAGTGAAGTCTAACACCTACAACAAATTTCAATTTTAATATTCTCAAAAAAATGTCAAATTTGAATTTTAACACGAACAAAATACTAAATTTGCATGTTGGTCATCAATGTATTCCGTAATAGAAGACTAACACACACAAATTTCTATTTTTTTTAATTAAAATTAAAATTGCAAAAAGTGAAGTCTAATACCTTAAAAATATAACAATTATCATATTCTCTAAAAAATGTAAAATTTGAAATGTAGCACAAATAAAATACTCTATTTTCATGTCGGTCATTAAAGTACTATGTAATAGAAGACTAATACACACAAATTCCTATTTTTTCAAAATTTTCTCAAAAATACAAAAAGTGAAGTTTAAGACCTTCAAAAAATATCATTTATCATATTCTCTAAAACATGTCAAAATTGAAGTGTAACACAAACAAAATACTCAATTTTTATGTTGGTCACCAATGTACTCTGTAATAGAAGACTAACACACGCAAATTTCTATTTTTTTTTTTAAATTTACTTCAAAATGCAAAAAGTGAAGTCTAACACATTATAAAAAAAATATCAATTATCATCTTCTCTAAAAAAATGTCCAAATTGGAATTTAACACGAAGAAAATACTCAATTTTCATCTTGGTCACCAAAGTACTCCGCAATAGAAGACTAACACACCAAATTTCTATTTTTTCAAAATATTCTTAAAAATGCAAAAGAGTGAAGTATAACACCTCCAAAAAATATAAATTATCATTTTCTCTAAACAATGGCAAATTTGAAGTGTAACACAAACAAAATACTGAATTTTCATGTTGGTCATCAATATACTCCGTAATAGAAGACTAACACACACGAATTAATATTTTTCAAGATTTTCTTAAAAATGCAAAAAATAAAGTCTAACACCTTCAAAAAATATCAACAATAGAAAAATTAGATTAAACCCATCTAAACACAGCAAAAATAATAAAATATATATTAAAATATAAATATAACTATGGTTATTAAAGACCGGAGTCGGGTCGGGTATACCCACGGATCGGGTAGGACCTCACCCATAACCTATCCGTATCCGTGTCAGGTATTTTTTTAATTGGGTAATATCCGATCCGCATACAAATTATTAATTAAAGGAGTCAATATCTCAAGATCATATGCAAATATTTGGAAAATAAAGACATAACCGAAAATAAAGCATTTCATATGGTTATGCTCCTTGAACCGAATATTTTGGATAATTTAACACGGCGAGGGTGGAAATTATCAAATAGACGCATGTTTTGCAAAAGAGATGAAGAAAATTTGCGACATATAATGGGAAGGTGCGATACACGGTGACAGTTTAGATATCACTTGATAAAATGTTTGACATAAATATCCTTGATCAAACAAGCATCATAGAACCCATACTTAATCCAAAAAAAACAAGGAAAAGAAGACGGTAATGGTTCAAGCATGCTTTGAAATCTGGAAGGAAAGGTGCAACAGAATATTTCAGGAAAAATTTAACGCATAAACAATTAGTCAGTAAGACTAAGGAAGAATTAGTGGGCTATAGACATATATTAGGGATTTAGGTCTGGTAATTTAAGATTAGGGATTTAGGTCTGGTAATTTAAGATACGGAGTAAGATCGTAGAAGGTAAAGGAAGGATGCAAATTTGTAAATAAGTTTCATCATATACTATATTAAATTATAAATATAGTCTGGGTACGGGGCCTCGAAACCGTCTCAGTTAATCAAAAAAAAAAAATCTTTTATACTTTCTTAATTACTGTAATAATTGCTTTCTCTCTCGTTAACTCTCACTCCTTAGTACCAACTAATTGACTGGTGCGAGATCTCCATTATCTTCGAATAGAAGTCCTTCTCATCTCGAACTAGCAAGTTGAGGATCTTAACATCCTTTCTCCATATTCGTCAAACGAACATATTCCTATCTTCAACTAGAACAAAATAAGGTTCTTGAACTCTTTACTGTAAAGAGAGGAAAGAAACACAGAGGGAGGAGTCGAGAAATCGGGGAAGGGGAGAGAGAGAGAGAGAGAGAGAGAGAGAGAGAGAGAGAGAGAGAGAAGGGAAGAATGACAAGTATATCCTTTTCTTACCATACATTTCACATGTCCTGATCAATGTTGCAGATAACGTTTAACGGAACGGGACGGTTAAGCACTGTTAAAACGAATGGCCGATTAACGATAATTTAACGGTGACATAACGGTAATATAACAGTGACACTGATCCGTAATTATATATCTTATATAATATTACTATATTTTTGAAATTATTGTAATTATAATTCAACTTTAAAGATAAAATAAACACAAACATTACAATTCAAAAAACCGCCTGCGCCACAAACGGTCGGTGGAAAAGGACCGCAATACAATTCAAAGTGTACACAAGGGTAACATACAGAGTCTAAAACGACAAAATATGATACATCAAAAGTCTAAACAAATTTTTGTGATGCACAACATTTAGGTCCGATGTGCACTCACGGGATGGGAATAAATAGAATTATGTGAACATTTTTATTATTTTTATTATTATTATTTTATACATATTGTTAAGACTATATTATAATATTAATATATTTTGTAAAATTTTATTATTATTTTAGTAATGTAGAAATTTTAGAGATCTAAAACTTTGGTATTTAAATAATTTGCTAATTTTGAATCTAACTTGATAAAAACAGTGTTAAAATTGTAACCGAAACCCTAAAAATCAATCAACATCGTTTTTGTGAGCGATTTTTATAGCTCAAATGATAACGAAAAATTACAAGAAAGATATCCAAATTGTTGTACTTGAAAAGTGAAGGGAAATATCCCGTCCTTGGGCCCGCGCAGCGTATATGAAGGTCCGGTCCGGTTCCCAAAATCCGAGATCACGCCTCGACTTTGAGAGTACGATGCAAAGAAGGATAGTTCATTACCGGCGTGAAATTGATCACGCTCGAAGGGTTGATCGTTTATCCTCCATTCTCCTTGTCACGTTGGTGACAAAACGTGCGTCCCACGCCCACAAATCTCTCACCGCTTTGTCGTTTGACAGTTTTCGCTCATTCGGTTTGATCACAACGAAGAACCACAAATGTCGCTCCTCTACTCGTATCCAACGTGAGTTGTAGCACCTCGGTTACGGGTATCCCTGCCTAGACGATATACCGGTAAACTTACTTGATTGAATTGATTCTCTAAACCGAGAAAAACAATTTTTCTCGTTTCTCTCTTGAGTTGTAGCACCTCGGTTACGGGTATACCTGCCTAGACGATATACCGGTAAACTTACTTGATTGAATTGATTCTCTAAACCGAGAAAAACTATTTTTCTCGTTTCTCTCTTTTCGCACCATTTAAAAGACTGAATAAATCTCTTTAAAAATTGGATTGATTCACTTGACTTTTCTGGACTGCTCCAGACCTCTTAATTAGGGATGTCAATGGGCCGGGTAGAAACCCGAACCCGCGGGTACCCGACCCGAACGGGGCGGGTAATACCCGAAAAAAATACCCGCGGGTCGGGTAATATCCGAAAAAAATACCCGGTCCGGGTTCGGGTTCGGGGGAAATTTTTTACCCGCGGGTATACCCGTTACCCGAACCCGAACCCATACCCGAAAAATACCCGAAAATTACCCATAATAAGAAAATTTTGGATGTTTTATGGATTAATTATTTGTAATATTTGGATTTTTGATGTATTTGTACAAGTTGTTTGTTTTATGTATTTAAAATTATTGATAATTTTACGTATTTGTATAATAATTTTTAATTTTTTAATTTTTTTAGATTATTTATTAATAATGTTCGGGTAACGGGTTCGGGTTCGGTTATACCCGTTACCCGCGGGTTCGGGTTCGGGTATATCCGTTACCCGCGGGTTCGGGTTCGGATATGGATTTTTACCCGCGGGTATTTTGGGTTCGGGTTCGGGTTCGGGTAATACCCGAAATTTCGGGTTCGGGTATGGGGGAGGCTTACCCGAACCCGACCCGCCCCGTTGACATCCCTACTCTTAATAGAGAGAGAAACATCCTATTAATATTACATAGGATTATGATGGGCCAAAAAGTATGTATATCTAGTATACACTTTTTCAAACAGAAAACTGCATGTACCCTTTCAGTTTTCTGTCAAAACGAAATTGTTAAATTGTTTCAACCGACTTCAAACCTTCACGAAAGTTGTAGATAATCGTATTATCTTTCAAACTCAATTTGGCCCAGCCCAATTGGAGTCCGGATGCAAAAGTTATGACAGTTTTACTAACTGTATGTCAAACTGTTGCACCCTTTCGGTATTTTATTAAAACGACACTGATACATCGTTCAAATGAAATATATTTCTTCATAAAAGTTATATATAATCTTATTATCTATCTAACCCAATTTGAACCATTCAAATTGGAGTCATTAACTTAAAGTTATGCCAGTTTTACCAAAATTGTTTATTATGCCCACAAACGCGTACGTTCGTTTATCCTTGTGTGTACACTTTTACGGTTGATCCGAAACTGTATTTCTTTCGAAAAGATATACAAATTTGATATTTTAATAATTTGCTAATTCTCATTCTAACTCGTTCAAAACCTTAGTTGAAGTTTGGTCCAGTATTTTGCATGTAAATAACGGTGAAAATAACACCGTTAAGGACTGTTAAGGACCGTTAAAATGATCAAACAAGGTCAAATAACGATTTACCATTATTTCAAACTGTTATGAAAAGAACATAACGTACATTAACTCATCGTAAACCGTTTTTTGGACCGTTAAACATCGTTGAGGACCGTTTTTTCCAACATTGGTCCTGATTGCTTTTAAATTCTATCCATTCATCCAAAAAAAAGAAAAAACGTATCATAGACTCGCCCCAAAACTGAAACATAAGAGTTAGTAATGCAAATTAAGGACGACATCCTCACTTATTGGATGAGCAAAGCAATACACTTTAATTCATAGGATTAACACAGGCAAGTGATTTTAAACATAAATTTTTTATTACTTTTTAATATATATATATATATATATATCATTGTAAATATTTATCATCAATATAGTCTGGGTACTGGTCTTAGTTAAAAAAAAGATGAATAATTAATCAGTTTATTCATACAATGATGTTTTTATGTTCCATATAACATTTTGATTTACAAGTTCATTAATTAAGATGTCGATTAACCCCTTGATGCAGCAAGTGCATTCTTCAAGGCCCCCCCCCCAAAGCACCTACAATCAAGAACAAAAAAAATGGAAATTTCAACATGACTAAGATATAAAATTATTGCTTTTTGAACCCCTTAATTTGCAAGCAATTAGTATATAAAAAAAATTCAAAACATAAAACCTTCAACTTACTATTCAATATTTTTACTAAGTTGATTACAATTGTAATGGCAAAATATTATATGTTAAAATAGTATATTAAAGAAGGAGTGTGTTAATAATTATGTTGCACAAAATATTATATGTTAAAATAAAGTAGTTTCTATCTTTAAAATGAATAATGTAAATAAACATTACCAACACAGCGAGCGCAGTGACAAAATTTATTGCAATTTGTAACACATGGTTCAGGTAAATAATTTGGATCTGGGCAGTTCGAATCAAAGCACCAGTTTAAACATGCCCTTGTACTTGTTTTTGGACCCATGGCTGGATAAGCCTCGAGGGATATTGGTGCCAAAATGAGTAAACCAAAAATTACAATAATCATGTTGCTGGTTTGCATTTTCATCTTTGTCTCGAGTAATTTTAGAATGATGACAAATATAATTAGTGATGGATGGGTACTTATTATGAGATATCTTACTAAATTTGGTAAATTTTTTGTTGTCGAAACTTGTTTAGCCAAAATCATTTGGATGGAAAATGTTGTACGTAAACAATATTTTGTTCTTTTTTTTGTTTCTGAAACTTGTTTAGCCAAAAACTTATGAGTGAAAAATATTGCTCTGGATAATTTGAAGAATTTTGTTATGAATGTTTCATTTTCAGTGCCGGCACAAAGTTACGAGCCGAGAAAGCTTGATTCGGGTCGTATAAAATTAGTGGTTCATTGTATCAGATGGCTTTTGTTAATAGCAAAATTCGTGTGGGTGGTTGTTAATTACGATTAATGTAATTGTACTAATCTTATTTTGTAATTACATTGAAAATTACTAAAAGGAGTGTATCATATATAAAATTTTCCGTCTAAATTATATTTTCATTTACATGTTTGGTGCTGATTTTACACTTCAGTTTAAATTATTTGTAAGTATATATATGTCTGTGTGATTGTACTTTTCTGTTTAAATAAGATTTTATGAAATGAATTTCTTTGTTTTGAAGGATACAAAAAAATGATCTTGTTCTGTATTTATTGGCCGTTTAGTTATCATGATTGAAATAATTTCTTTCTTCGGTTTTCTTAATTCCACATCTGTTAAACTCAATAAATCAAATTATTTATACCAAATTAATCAAGCTACTTTAATTCATGTACCAAAGTATCATTTTAAGTTTTCATTGTGCTAGTAACTTTTCCTCAATTGATTGGCCTAATTTTTTTTTCACTGAATATGGAGTTAATGTGGGAGAAGAAAAAAAACCGTCTCCTACAAGAACTACAAGAACTACAGTCGCTCCCTCCGACCACCTGTGGGGCTTCGTCGGACGATCGTCCATCTCTTATCCGACATTGATGCACGATTGTGCCAACCATCGCTTCTCCGATCGACTACTCTTCTTCTCCGATCGCACATCTTCTTCCCCCGATCGGTCCTCCTCCTCCTATCGACCGCTCTTCCACCCTTATTCTCCCGATCGTCTCTTTTTCGTAACCTACGATTGATCCTTCTTCTCCACCTCTAATCGACGCAATCCAATTCAACCTCTTCTCGATTCTCCCTCTCTCCGATATACTTAATTGGCTTTCGATCGTCTCAATACCCCACTCTCCTTCCTCATATCGATCTAACTCCACCCCTAAAGTAGTGGATCGATCTTCAATCCGGTCAATTTCCAAGAAAAATCACGCACAAATTGAGATCTTGCTACAATCTAAAACCTCCACTTCTAATCGGTTTCTTGCACAAGAAGGATCCACCATTAACCTCCAAACCGAGCTCGAGTCGTCCATTCTATTAACAAGCAAACACGTCAATCAATTAACCTACGCATTCGAACGACCTATGCAAGCCGCACTATCATCGGGACCAAAAGCCGCCGCAACTCTAGACAACCTTCTCGGGTTAAAGATTCAAGATTGGCCGAGAATGAGAGAAAGATTTGCACCCACCGCTTCACTCATTTTCACCAATTCATTATTTCCTACACAAAACTTGATCAATAATTTTTTTTTCTCGATTCACAATTATTGTCCCGTTGGAGCCTTCAAGAAACAGAAGTTTAAACATTGTCTATCGATGTCATATCTATGAAGAAAATTGTGAAGAAATTTTGTTTCGAGGAATTTTTTTGTACTAGAATTTATGTAATAGGTTATATAATTAATTGTTATAGGCTTAAAGTGTTTAAAACTGTCTATTTTTTGACATGTGATTTTGTACGAAAATTCTATGTAACGTATCAATGTATATATATTTAAGGGCTTTTTTGCAAAAGAATATGGAGTTAATTGAAAAAATTGATCATAGGTTGATTGAACCTAAAAATCATAATTATATCATTTTGTTACTCTATTATTTAGCCATGTCAATCCTTATGTTTTGTTTTCATTATAAAGAAAATTTCGTTGAATACAACCTGTGATGCAGAGGTATTACTGATAGGGATGTCAATGGGCCGGGTAGAAACCCGAACCCGCGGGTACCCGACCCGAACGGGGCGGGTAATACCCGAAAAAAATACCCGCGGGTCGGGTAATACCCGAAAATAAAATACCCGGTTCGGGTTCGGGTCGGGTTTGGGTCGGGTTCAGGCGGAGTACTACCCGCCCCGCGAGTAATCCGAACCCGTACCCGAAAGCTTCAACCCATTACCCATCTCTCTCACAGACTCACACCCCACCCACGCCCCTCTCTCTCTCTCTCTCTCTCTCTCTCTCTCTCTCTCTCTCTCTCTCTCTCTCTCTCTCTCTCTCTCTCTCTTGTGTTCAGCCCCTTCATCCTTCAACCCTGAGCCGTCGTTGGCGCTTCGTAGTCGCTGCTCCTGGCGTGGCGAATCCTAGGTGGCGAACCCTAGGTGGACGACGACGCCGCTGCAAGTGGACGACGACACCGCTGCAAGGGGACGACGCTGCTGCAAGTGGACGACGACGCCGCTGCAAGTGGACCCGAACCCGCTGCAAGTGGACGACGACGCCGCTGCAAGGAAACGACGACGCTGCTGCAAGTGGCGATTTCGGGTAACGGGCATACCCGCGGGTAACGGGTTACCCGCGGGTTCGGGTTCGGGTACAATTTTTTACCCGCGGGTATTTTGGGTTCGGGTTCGGGTAATACCCGAAATTTCGGGTTCGGGTATGGGGAAGGCTTACCCGAACCCGACCCGCCCCGTTGACATCCCTAATTACTGATGACATTAGTGCCCAGAAACATCTACATAAGTTTACAAATATTGAAATGGCAAAAGTATATATAAGAGGAGCACACATTCACATCGAAGACTAGCTCTTAACTAATTAAATTTGTTTATGGTTCCAAGATTATCCCAGGGAGAATTAGTAATAAAAAATTTAATACGAAGATTGATTCTCGATTACAGGTTCAGATAGGAGAGAAATGTTGTTTTCCATCAGAACGTCGACTTGCGCCTTAAAGAAGGGAATTTATAGGGAAAAAACCGGACTTAAACTGTCTACATTAATACTAATATCATTCATAGAAACGAATGTCGCAAAAATAAATTAATACTAATATCGTTACAATTACAAATTTTAATTATCGTCTGTCACCAGGATCGTGTCATTATTATATTGACAGTATAGATACAATGAACAAACTGTTTCAACTTCCTCGAGTTGTTAATTATTCAAAGATAAGCAAAGAAAATTCTTGTTAATTTGTTTTATCATTTCATTTGATTACTTCTGTTGGTAGTAAAAATGTATATGAAAAATTATTTGTCAACCAGGCAGTATTTATAAAAAATTTGGCAATGGTGCTAATTTCTTCATTTAATATAGAGACTTAATGATCCAGATTTATTGTCAACTAGTATATAGATATATGTTATAAAAAAAAAATATGAATGCTAATGGAAACAGGATGTAAGTGTTTTACAACAGTATTATGGGGATTATAAAATAATACATAAATAATTTTAAAACAGTATATAGATTTTAAAGAATTGTAATATCGATATAATAGGAAAATTATTTTTTTTCCCCTCTAAAAGACAGTATATGTATCGATGTTTTGGAAAAAAATATAAAAAGATCGATCGCATCAAAGACTCAAACATCATTCCTATATGTTCAATTAAGTATTGTAATATATTAAAAAGAAGAATTCCTGTTGGATATTAATGGGGTTCACTAAGGAAGTTTCTCGAGGATAAACAATAATGCGAACTGAATCTGTCAACCCCTAAATTTCTCTATATAAATGAAGAACACTGCATAAACACCAAATTCATTATCTATCAAAAACAAATAATTAAGATCAATCAACATTCGAAATCATGGAAATGGGGAGAAAACGACTAGCAGTGCTCGTGGGGTGCAATTACCCAGGGACTGAATCTGAGTTGCATGGATGCATCAACGACGTAGTAGCCATGCACGAAATTCTCGTCCAACGGTTCGGATTCGTTCCCTCGGATATAGTTGTCCTCACCGATGCTGAAAATAGCATCGTTGATCAGCCTGAGTTTCCGAGCGGCGAAAACATCAAGAGTGCCCTTTCTGACATGATTGATCATGCTGATGTCGGTGATGTGCTTCTCTTCCACTTTAGTGGTCACGGGCTGCTAATCAACGACGTGAATAACGATGGCATATATGCTTCTGATGGCAACATTGTTACAGGTACTAAAATCAAACTACTTATTGTCCATCTAATTCAGCAAATTTGAAATTAACTAGTGGGCAAAAAGGTCTTATTATAAGTTTTCAACAGGAACCAAATAGAAAGGGAAAATTACACTTGCCTCCTCTAAAATCTCTCGTATAAATGGTAAACAAAACAAGTTAAACAAAGGCATGTGTGGAATGTTAAATCTTTTATATGTTAAACAAGGGTTCACTTGTTTATGTAACATATATTATGTGTAAACCGAGTCAATTTACTCAATTAACATCACATATAACACTAAATAACAAACTATCATATCATCAATACGATGAAAGGATTTTCAGAAAACCTCGTGTCACCGCTGAATAAAAAATTCAAATCAACAAAAAATATATCATTTGTTTGCTATTTTTTGTTTAAAGGAACTCAACCGCAATTATGAATGTGTTGTTTTCTTTTTCTAGACCATGACTTCAGGACCATCGTGAATCGCTTGCCAAAAGGAGCAAGCTTCACAATATTGTCCGACTCATGCCACAGCGGCGGCCTCATCGACAAGGAGAAGGAGCAAATCGGGGAGGAAGTGACAGATAACTCAGGCGGGGACAACGTGACGGATAACTCGGGAGTTGACCAAGTGACCGATAACTCAGAAGGCGGCCAGGTGACTAATAATTCAAACGAAAATTCTCATGGTCACAAACGACGACATCGCAAACATAATCACAAGCATCAAAAACCAAGAGGAATTAACCATAATGAAATCGTGAATCACCTTCGTTCATTGTCTGGGCTCGACTCTGAAAATATAGGGGACCACCTGGTCCACTTGTATGGCGATGCGGCAAGCCCCGTCTTTCAAGACGAAACCGTACTCGAGACAAAGGTAAAAACTTGTTTATTAGTGAGATCTTATTAGGACTTATTCATTGTTTATATACTAGAAGGGAACTTCTATAATACATCTTTTCCATATGATACAGTCATTTTGAAGGATATTTTATCAATTAATGAAAATTTGAGGGTAACGTCTGAAGTATATTTATCAATTATCAATTGATGGTAGGTAAAATAGATAATATGTATTGTTCATTTAAAAAAAATCATAAAACATAAGTTTCATGATACACTCTTTTAAAAATACAATTAATTGCTAAATATCCAAAATATAAAACTCTTCTGCATTGAATATGGGAACTTAATGATGAAAATATCTGATTCGCGACAGGTACGATTGCACCCGGACAATGGGATCCTGCTCAGTGGTTGTCAAAATGATGAGCTGTCTTCCGACGTGCGCTGGGAAGTGCCCCACGGAGCATTTACCAATGCATTGTTGTGTGTACTAAATGAGCATGAGAATCCAATTAGCTACGAGGAACTGGTAAGGAGCGCGAGGAGCATGATAAGCGAACAAGGGTTCGCGCAGCATCCTTGTCTTTACTCAAGTGACTCGAACAGAAGTGCGCCGTTCCTCTTCGAGGGATGGAACTGAAGATCAATGATGATGAGTATTTCATAATGCGTGTTAATGAACGTGTGCAATTATTCTGCGGTATGAATGTGTGATTGTGTTCAAGTCTATTTTGTGATATGCTTGTAAGTTTGTATGAGAGTTTTTTTTTTTTTTTTTTTAAATGAAACATAATCCATGAAAAATGAATATTATTGAGTTTACTTTTTTTTATTTGTGATACCAATGAAACTTGAACCCTCGACCTTTGGTAACTTGTGCTGAGCACTTTACCAATAGATCAAGGGACCATTGGTATTGTATGGGAGATTTGATTGTTTGAAACTCTATATAAAAATCCTAAGAATTTATTCACTGAACGAATTGTTGTTTGCTGAAATGGATTAATTACGCGTTCTCGTAGTCACGACTTGCATGAACATTCTATTTGAGTTCACTAGGGCGCATTATGAGACCTATTTAACATACATAAGTATTATTAATTTTGACATACAAAGTGATTTTTCTTTCGAGAAAATCATCAAAATAATAACAAATTTCTTACCGAGATAATTTGTTCATCGATATAATACATATTTTCTCATATATTTGTAACCAATAATTTGGCAGCCAAATGGGCAAGCAGTAAGCATTGATTTTTGATGAAATGACTTGGTTACAAGCTCTTAGTAGGTTATTGGTCTACCAAATCAATGCTAAGAAAATTGAAAAAGCCATTTAATCTTATTTTGGCCATATATATATATATATATATATATATATATATATATATATATATATATATATATATATATATATATATATATATATATCAGATTCATATTGTATTTTTAACATAAATATATATTTATCAGATTCATATTTGTATTTTTATTTTTAACTTTCTTTAATCTCATACTTTTTCAATCAAATACAATATACAACAAATAGCTCTCCTATCGATATAAAAACCATGTCAATTATCAGTCAAATTTATACCGATAACACAACTTAATCAAGAAATATTCATAATGAACTTGTAAGCTTTATTTTAAATTCAAAAAGGAAAGTTGCATTAAACAAAATTGAAATACACTCGGTCCAAGAAAACAATTGGAGAACGAAACTTACTGAAAACTTCAAGGTTCGAAGACATTAGGAAGTTGAAGGCCAACGCTGGCCGCAGATTTATTCAACACTTTCTTCATTTCATCGGTTCGATCCACTGCTATATTATACGAGAACAATAATTCCTGCAAAATAATCGATCCTCATAATGTGGTCAAATATGGCATTGACGATTCTTCTTGTTTCTTTTTTCATTACTTGGTGCTTAATTGCAGTATTGAAGACAAATTAACGCTTAATTGAGGCTTAATTAATTAGTAAATTTTGCAGAAAGGGGCAGGTTTATTAATCAATTTGCATAAACTGAAGACTAATTTGAGTTCTAATTGACAATTATACGGCGAAAAAATCAACTATTTTCACTAAATCGATACAATTCCTAGTAAATCAATAACCCAACGATAAATTCAAATTCAAATTCAAATTACCTTGTGATTATGAACGCTATTAAGCAGATATGTGTAATCACTCGCAAGCTTCAGTTTTTGTCTAGAAGCTTCTAGATCTGACAAAGCCTTGTTCTTTCTGAACTCCTCGGACACAAAATTACGAAAGTGGGCTTTCCCTCCTTCCTTCCCTATATGCTTATCCACCGCCTTCATCAACCGGCGATATACAGTCGCCACCTCCCCCACCATTTTTTCCTCTGTGTTCTTCTAAAGCTCAAAATTTTCTATTGAATTAAGGCCAAAGACTGGGCCTTTAGACTCTCACAAATCAAGCCCAAATTTAAAAGGATAAATTTGATATTTTCAGTTTTGAAAGGGTAAATATGATATTATGATATGTGGAACTTGGAAGGGTGTATATAAAATTCCATGCGCGCACACACAATCAGACAAAAACAGAAGCAAAAATTATTTTTCATCAAAAAAAAAAAAAAAAATTATTCACCTACGGTTTTCATAAAATAAAAAAATAAAAATAAAATTATTATTTTTTGGGCCACATAACCCAACAAAATTATAATAATTTTGTTTGATTTATGTTAACTATCCGTTAAGATTATCATTAATTTTTGTTTTTTCAATTTTATCCCTATATAAATAAGGAATTAAATTTATGTCGGAAAAACCGAAAAACACAAATTAGCCGTTATCATAAGGAATAATCAATCGAAATCTAACAAAAAGAACATTCATGAAATTTTAGTAAATTTATTGGGGTATTCATGATATATTACGTTTTGCAGTGGTATACGTAAAATTATGGAATTTTGTAAAGATACATATGAAATTTAATTTTTTTTTTTTAATTCATACAGAACAAACTCATCAATTACATGAGTGATCAATTATGGAATTTTTTAATTTGATTTTTTTAATTCAACTAACCTCCTATTGCAACCTTGTTAACCAAACACTGCCATGACAACTAACTACATGGAAGCATTTTCTCCTAATAAACTATCCAAAATAACCAACCTATTAACATGACAAGATCTACCTACATGAGATATGGAACACCACCAAACAGCATTACACATGGCATTTTATAACAACTATAATAACCCCCAAAATTTGAACAACTCAAGAATCATATTAACTTCATTTCGCATGATAAAATCCGAGAGAATATCGAAATCTCGAGTCATTTGATTAACCCTCGCAAATTTAGCCATTTCATGGGCTATTTTCATCGAATCTTTTTCAAATGTGAGTGATCTCGATGCTTTGGTTTTCTTGGAATTTGGCTTTATGTTGAATGAGGATTCGTCGTGAACGCCAAGAGAGTTATAAAATTTTCAGATCATTAGATAAAGCGGTAATTATTTGTAGACAATCCGAAAAAAAAAATAACTGAAAAATTAGTAAGTGGTAATATGTGAAGAGAACAATACAAAACAATACAAAGCATAAGATTCACATATAAACCCGCATTGTCATTAGGTATCCAAGACACATTGATTCGTTGCGTTTGTTATCGCGTCTCGTTCGCCACGCAGAGTAAACTCAAAGGACAAGTGGAGTACAGATGCTTCTGTGATAATATTAAGAAGTTGAGGAGTGAAACTACAAAGCCATATTATTGAAGCAAGAATTACTATTCTCTAAACATGATTACCAACCAATACAAGATATCCATCCATCTACACAAATCTTCAATTCTTACAAAATCAAACCAACAAATCATCCAAATTATAACAACAAAAAAACTATACCATACCACAAAACCAAACCCTACCAACAAATCATTACAACATCCATTAATAAAACACCCAACCAAAAAGAAACACCAAAAAAATAAAATAAATAATCACAACAATTAAACCCACAAAAAAAAAAAACACTCCTTCCTACTCTCCCTCCAAATCAAATCATTTTAAAATATCTACAATTCAATTCCTCACAACACTCCCCTCTCAACCCCCACCACTACTCTCGACAATCTCCTTGCCGTGATCCGCGCTCAAGCTCTTCTTCAACCGTCTCAACCAAATCTCGTAATTAATCCCGTACGGCGTGCCGCAAAGACTATCCACGTAATCCGCAAAAGCTTTCAGCACCGCCGAGACCTCCCCCAATCTCTGCTGAATCACTCGTTTCCCCCACGACGCTTCCCTCCACCGCAAGGCCCCCTCCACCGAGTCCAACTCCGGGGAAACGCCCCCGCACGAGAAATACAATAAGTAGATCAAACTCTCCGCATCGGAAGCCGCGCACAGCTTCCCTTCTTGCAGCGCGAAAGTCGAGGAGTAGAACAGATTCATCAACGGCCTGTCGCGATCTTCCAACACCGCGCGGCCCCATCCGATCAGCACGAAATGCGGGTTTCGCGACCCGTTTGATACCCGGATTATATTCTCGGGTTTTATATCGCCGTGTCGGATACCGGCTAAAGAAGCGACGGATATGGCGGATAGACAATCATGACAACATTTTAAAGCTTCTTCTACGCCGAATAAACCGTTGCGGATTAAATTCGAAATGGAGTCTCCTGTTGGGGAGGTTATTAAAACGGGTGTGCCGCACCACGGGTGATTGCAAGTTGTTGCGTTAACGGGTTTGGTACATTCGCCAGGGTGAATTACCCGACCCGATACTACTAACTGAGGAATGTATTTACTCGAAACGCCGCGTTGTTTCATTAGAGTCAATACTTTTGTTTGTCGTTGTACTTGGTACCAAGAATTCATGTCCTCCCAAGCGGGTTCTAAATGGGACGGACTCGACCCGATATGGAGTAAATACGATCGCGACGATGACGAGTCGTCGCTGATGAGGGTAGAGTTGTAAATTGGCGGATCCGAATCGGTTAAGATTTCATCCACCCGATACCCTTTTTGCGTTTCCGAATCTTCCATCCAGATTTCCGAACCGATTTCGAGTTTTAAGGTTTCTTCTACAGGAGGACCGGCGTTGTTGATTTCGTCCTCTTCTTCGATTCCTTCGCATACCTCGACGATTTCGGGGGAGAAGCTACGATTTTGAAAACGGAATAATCCGTTTCCGTTGGAATATTCCGGTTCGGAATTACTCACGAATAATTGTCTTTCGGATCTACGGCTTTGTAGCCGCGAACTATGCTCGATTGCGAGATCCTCCAATGCGTATTTAGGGTTTCCAAAAAATTGTATCATCGAATGAAACGTGGCGAGCAAGATTTGGAGTGTACCCACGTCGCCCCAATTGGCGTTCCCTAATTTGTTCCACACGCGATCCACGGGCGAAACGGTAATTTTCGCGTGGTTTTGAATCCAATTCGCCGCGCAATCGTACACATTGCTCGAATCGAATTCTAGGGTTCTGCAATCCCCTTCGATTCGAACAACCCCTCCAAATTGCGAGTCTACTAATAAAACATACACGCAATTTGAATTTCTATTAGAAGTATTTGATTTGCTGAGACTCCTCGATAAAAGCACTCGTAAAGCGAAAAACAAAGCCTCTCCCAAAACGGTACCAGAAGGTCTTGTACCGTCGCTCTGACGCGTCGTCAGAGATCCGATATCGGGTCTTAATAACGCCAATTCGAGAATTTGGTCCCATTTACCGCTCGTCGTAGAACTTTTCGAGTTTTTTAAGAGAATTGCGGTGGCGCAAACACCGTCGAGTTTTCCTGACGAAATTGCCTTTTCTGCGGGATAAAATTTGGAACTCGTGCTGTGAATGCATGCCACTTGGAACGGCATTAATGCTTCCCGTCCCCAAAATGTGTCCCATAGACCTTTCACTGAAGCGTGGAGGAAATCTTCGATTGCCAGATGAGCTGTTGCTTCGACTGCGTCAGAAGTGGACGCATATATCGCATTCGGCATTCGCACCTAATCAAATCAAATATCGAAAATATACGAAAACAAATTAATTTGGATATTTTTGATATGTTTTTATAATTGGCTTACGAGTTGTTGGAAAGTGACGCCTTCGATGGCATAATCGAAATTTTGGAGCTCGGTGATGTCGAAAGGGACGTCAAAAGAGAGTTCGGCGAGCCAATCTTCGAGAGCTAGGGTTAGGATTTCAGAGTCCACGAATTTTCGAAGAAAGTCTTTGCATGCGTGTGATGTGGACGATGAGGAACCACGCAATCGTCCACGTGACGAGGATATACTTGATCGCTTCGATTTGGGATCTGGCGACCCCCCTATAGAAAAAAAAATTCAATTAGTTTAACCAATTTTTCGAATCTCAAGTGTTATTTATAATGATAACAAATTAATGTCCCAATTATGTAATCTTAGTTCTGAATTGACCAGAAACTAATAGCTGGGTTACTTAATTCCCTACTAGTGAACCCAGATTTCAATTTACCACTAAACAAAAATGCTCTATACTGGCAAGTGTCAGAACTGAATTGCTCAAATTTATCCAATTAAAGTGTCGAAATTCCGAGAAAAACAGTTCAGATAACAAAAACCAACAATTCAATTCCTCGCTCAAAACCAGGTCGAAGAAACAAACCAAGAATTTAACAAAAAAAAATTCCAATCTTGACAAAGCAGAAGTACAGTTTAGGTATAACTAACAGTACCATCTAAGTTAATAACTAATTACCTTCCATTAGAGGATAGATTAGATCAAACCCAACCAGGTCTTAAACCAATTACTCAATTCTGATTGCTTCTCTTAAATCGATTCCTTTCTCCAAGAAAGAACATTCATTCCTTCTCTCTCCTCTCTCTCTCTTGGACCTGAACCAACCAGACCTGAGCTGAGACCTGCTTTCTTCAAATGAGTAAAGACGCGAACTTTATTTTTCTCTGTGAATTGTTTGGCCTTGATTTTCGCTTTCTTTCCTCGTGACGGCTAATTTATTAGAGCGACAAAAACAGAAAGAAAGAAAAATAAATTGAGAGTGGGAGAGTGATGAGAAATAATTCCATCCATATTCTTGTGCATAGTACTTTGTAGTCAAGTGTGTGGTGAGTTATTGGTGGTTCTATTAATGACCCGATATATGAAATTTTATGTGAGGTATTGTGTGTAGATTATGATGCTATTTGAGACGAGATGAGATGAGGCAAGAGGTTAGAGATGAGAAAAATAAGGGCTCTTAAACATCCCCAAGATTTTCTCTCGTGGTCTTTAGTATTGGTGTACGGTTCGATTAGGTTCGGATAATGGCCATGTCATATTTGTATGCATATTTTTTCGAATACGGCTCGAATATTATAATCAAAATGGTCATACCAGAGGATGATATTAGACAAATTATGATCATGAAACAACAACTGAAAGAGTGAGATAAAATATTATATTTAAATGTAAATTATATCGAATATGCCAATTTTTATCATTAACCATGGAAATAGCGTGATGAACAAGGAAATCAATAGCTGAGCAAAAATGCCAGTAATTTTTTATCTCCGGAAAAGAAGAGAGTCGATGCTAGCAATTAGTAGATTTCTCATCTATTTCACTTATTCCTTTTTCAATGATTTCAAGTACTTTATCCACTTGTATTTTGTGGCTAGTATTGAGTGTCTTCGAATGAGTTAACATGAACTCTTATATTTTTCTTGAGATGCCCATTCGTTAAAGATAATATAGTCATTGTTGTAAGAATTGTGACGAATATCTTCCTAATTAGAAGTCATTATCAAATTTCAGTTTAAAGAAACGAGTTTAGATTAATTTGTATTTTGGTTTATATAAAAAACAAGTAGACATGTAGTATTCTTTTTTAACTATTATTTGCAAATTGCTTACAAAAAAATAATTGTCGTGTATACTAATAATAGATTGTCCGATTTACAAACAATAATTGTTAACGTACCTTAGAGTTATATTACCATATAATTATATTACAAAATATCTTAGAAAACTTTATTGTAAATTTCACAATGTACTTTTGTCTTCTAATTCTCTAAATTTCTGGAAGGGGAGAAAATTGGGAAAGATTTTAATAAATCAAACTAAAAGATGCATAAAGAAACTAATGGTATTATATTTTTTTTGTACAAGAAGAATTCTTTGGTTAATTTTTTTTTTTAATGGTATCTGACAAGCAATCGTTTTCGTTACTGATACCTAATTTTTTTGATGTCGATGAAAATCGAATCCACAATCTCTCACAACATATGATTTTTTATGCTTCACACTCAACTAACTAAGTTATGACTCATTGAATTATTAATAAGAACACATATTTCATGTTATTGGATTGAATTACAAATCAATAATTATTCTATTACTATCGATTTTAAATTTCTTTTTTTTTGAAGGAGGTTTGACAATGTGTCGATACCTCGAATATATTAGATCAAAGAAGTGAAACGAAAGAGAGAATTTGGGAAAAATATATAAGACAATATTCATATTTTATTTTTTTTGAAAAGAATCCTAGGTCACGAATCGTGACCATTATATGTTTCTTTTTTTATATTGATGCCGCCGGGATTCGAACCCACAACCTCTACAACATGATGATTTATTGTGCTAAGCACTCAACCATCTAGGCTATGACTATGAGACCATTGACATCGATTTTAAATTTCATAATGATGTTTACGTTCATTTTCAATAATAATTTTAGAGGTGACGTGGCAACACAAAAATGAGTACGGGGACGATTGTGAATAGGTGATAATATCAATCATTGGTAATTAATTAATTAATTAATTAATTAAGAAAGTAAATAATTATTATATTTGAATTTGTAAACCTAATTAATGCAATAATGCAAAATGGGGTAGTACCCAATCTGAAACCATTTAATTATAATTTTGTACGAAATGAAACACAATGAAGATAACTCATTAAATAATAGGGACTCGAATAACCTAATAAATAAGTTAAATGTACTTGTCAAATGTCATAATTTTGCCGTGTCCATACAAAATTCTCTCATGTCAAATTGACAATTTCAAATCCAAATCCCCAATAAATTCCATTTGGGTCCACAAGTAAAAATCTTTCTTGGCCCAACCAAAAGATGTATAGTGTACCATTCCCTTTTTTTCAGAGTAATTTATTATCTTGAAGTGACTCTCAAGAAAGGCACTAATCATATCATGTGGGAGAAAAATACTACTGTTTAATTCATTTGAACCAAAGATTCTTAATAATGATAGATTAATAGGTTAAATACTTTTGTAAACTTTGGTATACATTTTGGCCATGTACTTTCACAAAAAGGGTATTTACATCATAATTTATTTTGCCTTTCTATTTTGACATGGGGACAGTCAGTGTTATGTGTTGATTACCAACATAAGGACCAATTTGAAAAGGTGAATTTATTGTTTTGACACATCAAAAGAAATTTGTTGGTTTGACTTCTGAAGTTTAAAAGCTATTTATGAACCCTTTTTTTTTTGCCAAAAAAAATAAAAAATAAACTATGGCTATATTTATTGAAATGTGATAGCTCAATAAATGATAATTATGGAAGTTGTAAGATGCTAAGATGCTAAGACAATATTTCATGTGTGTGCATATACTTTTGAAACTAGTGTCAACTCTCCACTGAGGTTTTATAAGGAGCAATCATACATTCTATTTTAATATTTTATAGGGGTATATACAACATTATCTCTTTTAGTTTATATTCCTATTAATTTCTATATATCATTGGCCCTTTGCATTTGTATATATTTGCACGGGACAGGTAAAGGCTAACAAAACCATAGCTACTTATTTGGGTAGTATCTCCTTGTCTCGTATCCCCTAAATAATGCAATCCATGCATGATGCATGGCCATGCATGGATGGAATAAGATAAATTTTCTCACATTAATCTTGATATTTTTGGCAAAAATCTCAAAATATCACGTGTATTCTTGTAAAATTGGAAACTAATATCATGATATCGATCTCTACAAAATCTCAAACTTAAATACCATGCGTATTCTTACAAAATGGAAAATACAGCGAAGGCCCGCGATAAAAACATATATATGCATGAGATATCATGATTGTCCATACAAAATATGAAGTACTTTTTTTTAATCTTATTTTTAGTTTTCTTTTTTAAAATATCTTCGAAACCATAATTATTTCTCTACCTTCTATTTACAAATGAATGGAAAATAGCAACAATAATTTAGAGAACGTTAAGAGGAAATGTGTATGTGATGTTTTCATGCCTTAATTTAATACCTCATAAATAGTATGATAGAGAATGTCACTCTTGTAGGGGTATAATTGATATTTCTTATGTTTTATAGGAACATACATGATATTCTCATTTTTGTAGAAGGTACAAGTGATATTTCAATATTTTGTTTTTTTTTAACTTTTGCAAGGTCATGTAAGGAAACTTTTGACATTACCTATTGATGCATAATGTAGGGGGGGTCATGCAAAAAATCTATTTCTCATGTACTTGAATATCCCAATGAATATAAAATTTGCCTTCAAAAAGTGAAGCACCCTTTTAGCATGCTAACAAAAGAAAAGCAAGATTTTAACTGTTCAAACTTCAATTATGGGGTGATTTCAAATAAAAAACCTTCAATATGGGATTCTTTGTAAAGCTAAGAGACATCCATGAATGCCCATCCATGCCCATGCTCTTGAGCTCATGATGAGATAACTCCATTTTCTACTATTTCCATGCAATTGCATGTTTGTGAAATTATCTAATTCAAATTGAGGAAAAGAAATTGCATGTTTTGAAATTAGGGCAATAATAAAAGGAAATTGGGACCTTCTCCAAGTCATAATGCCTGTCTTTGCATGTGTTGGTGCACCTAATTATTTAATCCTGGTTTTGCTGGGTCTTAAGTAAAGCTCAAGGGACAACTTAGTTATATCATATCAAAACCCTGATAAACTATTAATTTACCTTTCTTTTTGTTTAGATAAAAGCACAAGTACTACATTTTGGGTTTTTTCTTTTCTATTAACAATTATTTCAATGAGTATTCAAACATGCAAAATGCAAAAAAGTACTAAATAATTTCTAGATTTGAATCATGCTTTTTGTTACAATATTTTTCTTGAAGTTTTTCCACCATAAGGTCCTTCAAAGCGTATATAATCATACATTACGCCATTAAAAACATAATCCCCTCTAGATTGAGTGAGATATATTGTATTATTCCCTTCAATTAGAACCCTCCCTTCGATTACAACATCGAAATTCCACTGAAATCCGTGAATTCCATGTCTCGCGATCGCATTTCCATCCCCAAACTCTCCGGTCGTGAAATGCGCTTCTCCAATTGGGTTATTCACCCTAATCTTTATTTTTTTACACAATAATGAAACAAATAAATATCAATCCTAAATAATTAAAGCGAAGTTAGTCTATTTTATATAATCATCGTACCTGCAATCTAGATCTATAAGCAGTAGCAAGTGCGATACGTAACATATACAATCCATTTTTGTCTACATTTACAAGTCTGAATTTAACTTGCCATGTTGTTGGATTATATAAATTTCCAACATTTCTGCATGAGGAGAAAAATAATCTACTATTAACTCAAATCAAATCAAATGGACTAAATAGGTTTTGGAGCAAGTAATTAGTATATTTATCTATTTTGTAAATTTATCAAATGCATGTATCGATGAAAAGAATTTCACGAACCTTGTAACTTGGGCATAGAACCAATCTTTTGTGTAATTATTGGTACCAATTTGGTACACAAGATCATCTTTTGGGTACAATTCGGCGTACCGCTCCCACAGACCATACTGTCTATACCTGAATAACAACAAAAATAATCAAATAATTAAAAAAATGGGAGAAATATAATTTTGTTAATTGAGAGAGATCTTTAATATTAAGTATATGGCATAATGTATCTTCGTTACAGAAAAAAAATCGTCATAGAATTTAATTATAATTGAGTTGGATTTGAAAATATTGAACTAACTTTTCAGGGCTGTTAGTGTACAGTGTGTTTATATATTTCGGATCAGGGTCTGGAACGTAAAATTCCGCGGCACTTCGGTCTGGAATTCCAATTTCCCACAAAGTTGGCCCCGCTCTTGGTGGTTCGAATATAAGCTCACCGAGTTCAATTTCAGACCCTGTAAATCATAAATTAAATATATAAAAAAGTAAATTAGTTATAATAAGTAGGGTTATTAATAATTATAATAACAAGAAAATAACCATGAATCAAAATTTTACCAGCAATGATCGATAAAGTCACATTATGCATGAAATCTCCGAGAAATCCAGGGACCCAACCGTAAATATTGTAATTTCCGGGTCTCACATTATTTATTATGAAATTGCCCTTCGAATCAGCTCTGGTCCAAAATTGGTACGCCTAATATAAATAATAATAATATTAATTTTGTTACAAATTAAAGTTGTAATGAGTATATTATATTGTTCCAAAATATTTTCACCTTGCATTCTTTTTGCCACGAACCCGGTTCGCCAGGTAACGCTAGTCCAATATATGCCATACCAGCTGGTATATCGTTTTTGCTAATATACCTAGAAAATTATAATTAAAATATATAATCAATGAAATTTGTAATAGTTTCTCATTAAAAATAATTTTAATTTTACGAATCTGAAGCAATAATTTATAGTTGAAAAATGTACCTCTCACGCACGAATAATGTACCAGTAATTGAACCTCTTTGATTCGATTTCAGGAAATCGTCCGAAGCAGGAAAATTATATGGCCAGCCCTTAACTTCATTTTCCATCTGTAAAATTAAATTAGTGAATAATAATAATAATAATAATAATAATAATAATATGACCTGTGTTTTGGCATCCTCCCAGAGATCAGTGTGTACATTTCTGCCATTCGAATTCGAATTCGAATTCAAGTATATAAAAATAGGACCAAAAGTTTTCTTCCAATACTCATTATCTTCAAGTCTAAAATGTATATCGCTCCCAACGTAATGATCTCCTAAGAACATCTAGTATGCAAATTAATTGATCATTAATATTTAATCAACACATAATATGAGACTATAATATAAATTAAAATAAATAATGCATTACTTACAGCAATGGAAAAAGGGCCAACATGAGAAGTGAGATCCTGTTTAAGTGGTCCTCCAGTTTTGAATTCATCACTTGGAGTTATGAGCCAAAAACCGGTACTTTGTGGACCCGAACTAATCCATCCATGAACTCGATTGTCCTTGTTATCTAACGAATACTGGTACTTATCGTCCACCTAATAATAAAAAAATAAAAAAATAAAAAAAATATGAGTTCTTAATTAATAATTATGTAATGTAATATGTAGTGTTTAATATATTACTTGTCCTTTGAATTGGGGCTCGATAGGGTTAACGAGCAACGAGGCTTCTTTATATGCCAACTCTTCTCCTCGAGGCGGTTCTCTATCAACCATACTTGGCATTCTTCTTTGCTTACTATCTGATATCGCCATATAATCAAACCTAAAGCGATATATCGATTCATTCATTTAGCATGATTGATTGATTGTAGATGTGAATACAAATAAGGGGTAAAATTGTAATTACTTATCGAGTCGAAGTTTGAAGATTAGTCGAGCCTCAGCTAGATCCAAACCTGGAGAGTCTTTTCCATGCTCAAATATAGCATAAGTGTAAAATCCAGATGCGCCGCGAAGCATTACAAACCTAAATAAAATATGGTAATTAACGGATAGTTATTTAATTTCTATATTTTTTGTAAAATTTATGCAATATATGCAAAGAAGAATACCTCTTGTCGATGTTTAGAGGAACTACATTTTGGAATGATGAATTCCAAGTTTTCATAAACGAGACCTCTACTTGATCTTCTGTTTCTATTATTGCTCTGAATTCTGTACCTCGTAACCTGTTTATGAAATAATAAACCAATCATGTAATATAAATTCAATATATAATATAATCTAGAGTTATGGAACGTGACCCGAGTGATCCGTAACCGAATTGACCCGAATCGAACCTGCATATTTGATCGACATAATTTTGACTTACATGTCTGTAGAAGCAGGCTTTCCTGACGAAAGATAGTTTCCAGTTACATCCCAGTTACTAATATTGCATGAAGAATTAACGATTAAACTCGTAAAAAGTTCATTTTCGGGGAAAAATGTCATAAGAAGTTAATTAATGGATGTAAATATTTAATTTTTATTACCCTCCTAAATCACTCCTTTTTTCAGAGAATTCCAACAGATTATCCATTCCGTTGTATTTAATGCCGATTACATGGCCTTCAGGCTTCGATAAGGTCAATTCGAGGATGCCATTTTCTATCACCACCTAAAATTTATAAATACGTCATCCTATTTTATCAATATACCATTTTATAATGATGTTTCTGTGTCGCATTATTTACAACAAATGATATAGCATATAAGAGAGATGATTTTTTTTTCTTGAATGTAGTTATTATGTGTATTTTGTATTGTTGCAAAGTAATACACAATGTAATTAGCTTGGATATGATATGGTAGGTAGTTTCCTTAATTATCAAAATAGTATACATGCATTGATTAGATCAGTAGATAAGTGAAGCAATATCACAGGTAACAAAAGAATCATTCTCACGGTAGTTACCTTTGCCAAATTTTATTTGGCAACAGAAAATAAGAATTGATATACTTATAAGAATTATACAGTACGATAGTTAGTCATTCGTGATATGTGAAGTACGGTACCATAATATGTTCGTGTATAATTCGAATCAAGCATTTTTCAGGTCGGTCAGATAAAATGAAGTATGCCAATAATTTGTCAATTCGGATATTCGTCTATAATTATGTTTTAACATAATACCCGTACAATTATTTGGTATACGAAAGTATATGAATATAAATTTCTTATTCATCAATAATTGAATTATTTTATTAAACAATGTTTATTTTATAGGTCAAATTCATAATTTTGTACATCGTTATTGATAATTTTTGTTGTCATAATCCTTGATTGAAATTTAAGTCTTATTATTTATTTAAAAATGCAAATATTTTTTGTTTGGAAAAAAAAAACGTATTATAAGACAATATGTGTACGGTACTTTTTTTTAAATAATTATAAAATAGGCGAATTATTGGTTATGTCGGATACGAAAGTGTCAATACGTATATTATTCGTAATACGTAATTGTTCAGTAATTATACGTGTACTCGCGAACCAAACAACTATGTATAGTACAGTATGAGCCAATATGGTATATTCGGAAGAGACATTATTTAGGCAAAATTACAATATCCGTAACAAAATATAATATTTCTGAGACATTCATAACAAAAAAAAATGTACACATCATCTTTTATTTCTGAATTATTTGGTTAAATCCATTATAATACGAAGAGCTCATATCACATTTTATCATAATATTATGTTAATGACAAGTCTATGTATATATCTACTAAAGAAGATTAATATACTTAATTAAGCACAAAGATATTTAATACTTAGAACTTTTTAATCAATAAATTTACTTTGAAATTTGTACTTATCATGAAAAACATAAATCATAAAGTAAATCTAATGGTTAAATAACAAATCTCTTGTAATTAATTAAGTATGTATATCGAAATTGAAATTTACACAGGGAACAAAACTCCATGTTCTCCATTTTTTCCCAAAAAAATAAACTAAAAATTATAATATATTGAAGTAGTAATTTATGCATATTCCATTCAACAAAGAAAATTGTCAAGAATTCACAAACTTTTAAAACACACATAATACAATGCACTTTATCATAATTCATAACGTATACCTGATGATCATGCACTCGTAACAAAACTCTTTCATTACTCGTAGTAGCAACAGCAAAAGCAGTGAATATCATAATGGCTAGAAAAGAAATATACTTTTTCCATAAATCTCTCATGTTCTCCATTTCTTTATTTTGAATTTTGATGGCTCATTGTTCTCAATTCCTTGATTTATATATAACCAACCAGAATGGTTGTTCCAAAAGGAAAATACCTTTCTGTTAAAACTTTTTTTAGTTTCCACTACTTGCTTGCACTTCTTTCCAAATGCATCCCATACATATGTATAATCTTTGACCTTGTGAATAAACTATTTGAGAAGCCACTATATTGGTCGTGAAGATTGAATAAATTATAAAGTATTGTTTTGGAAGGACTATTTTTTTATTATTAACTATTGAGGAGGTTATGAATTTCATGGTGGTTTCAATTTTCCTTTATTTAATAGTTTTTTTTGAATAAAAGGCATTGCCTTTGGATATATTGAAATAAAAGAAAATTCTGTACAATAATCATGAACATATTGTCCATGTATTAATCAAAAGACCAAAACAACAGAGAAACATAACCCCTATTCTATTCCTAGCACCATTTCTGCCAAAGTTTGGCCTGCTCAATCGCTCGATGTGCTATGGTGATCGGAGGGGCTTTCTTGTTTTGGAATATTCTTCTATTGTGTTCTTTCCAAATTTCCCACATTATGGATGCCCACGTCGAAGTCCATTCTTTCTTGTCCCCCGATCTTTGTTTTTTCCTATTCGATTTGAGGGTGTTAGAGAGGCTCCCTTGTATCACCGATGGTTGGTTCCTTTGTGCCAGTCTGTCGGCCAATTTCCATGTGGCTTGGGTGTACGAACATGACACTAATAGGTGGTGTCTCGTTTCTGGTCTTGCCGTACAAAGAATACATTTATCTATGTGTGGCCATCCCCTTTTGGCCAATCTATCCGCCGAGTTTAATTTATTTTTCATTGCTAGCCACACGAAGAATTTGACTTTTGCTGGAGCCTTTATTTTCCATGTTGTAATTTGCCAAGGAATGTGTATTCCGGGGTTGATCATGAAAGAATAGGCCGATTTGGCAGAGAATGTACCCGAGGGGTCCCATTTCCATTTGGTGGTTCCATTGGAGTCTTTTTCAGTTGCCATTTTATAGATCGGTATTAGTTCTTGTAGTTGTCTTAGGAAAAAGGAGGACACACTTTGCTTTAATTCCAGATCCCTTACTGAGTTTATATCATGTATTTTCGATAAAGCCCTTGCCCAAATGCTTTCTTTTTGTTCATCTATTTTCCATAACCATTTTAGGAGGAGTGCATTATTTTTTGTTTCTATGTTTTGCACGCCTAGGCCCCCATTTTTCTTTGGTAAGCATACTGTTTTCCAGTTTACTTGGCAATTTCCGGATGTACATTTGTCCCCTCCCTTCCACATGAAGGCTCGTAGTGATCTATCAATCTCATCTATGCACCATTTTGGCAATTTCATCGTTTGCATAATATAAGTTGGGATTGCGTTTAGGGTTGCTTTGAGTAAGGTTAGTCTTCCTCCCGTTGTTAGGAACTTCCCTTTCCATGAGCCGATTCTTTTTTGGATTTTCTTTATTAGCTCCATTAGGGAATTTTTATTTGGTTTATTCGATGATAGTGGCAATCCTAGATATTTTGTCGGAAGGTCTTGTTTCTCATAGGCTATAATATTTTGTATCGTATCGAGATGTGTATCCGGTATTGCTATCGGCGTGAATGAACTTTTCGTTTCATTTACCTCTAGCCCGGTTATTTCGGTGAAGCATTTTAGGCCTTCTTTTATTAATTTAAGGTTGTTTGCATGTGCTTCAACGAAGATAATCGTGTCATCGGCGAATTGGAGTACTTGTGTGGGTAGAGTTGTTGATTTTTGTAGGAGTGGGTCTAATCTCCATATTAAATCTTGTAGGACATCTACCGCGATGTCGAACAAAAGAGGTGAAAGCGGGTCTCCTTGTCTAAGTCCCCTTTGGTGAAAAAAGAAATCGGATATTAGACCGTTTGCCTTTAGGTTGGAGCTTGATGAGATGAATAGGTTGTGTATCCAAATTATCCATTTATCGGGGAATTTTTTTTCCTTTAGCAATCTCAAGATAAATTTCCACGAGAGTGTATCGAAAGCCTTTTTGAAGTCTATTTTAAGCATTACGGAGGGGATTTTGTTTTCTTTGTAAAATTGGTGTAGTTCGCGGGCTACAACGAAAGTTTCCGTAATTGCTCTCTCTTTTAGAAATGCCGTTTGGTTGTGGTGTATGAGCGAAGGTAGAAGCGGCTTTAATCTTGTCGCAAGTAGTTTCGTTATTATTTTGATAGGTAAGGAGAGCACGCTTATGGGTCTATAGTCCTCCACTCTTGTCGGGTTTAATAGTTACGGGCCGACAAGAGTGGAGGATTATAAATTTGCAAGAGTTTATTATTTAATAGTTAATAGTACTCCACTCTTGAAGTCCTTTTTGAAGTCCTCCACTCTTGAAGTCCTCCACTCTTGTCGGGTTTCCGTAATAGTTTATTATTTAATAGTACTCCAAATGTCCTTTTTGAAGTCCTCCACTCTTGAAGTCTATTATTTAATAGTTAATACATGTATGCCATGACAATAGCCAATAAGCACATTGCAAGAGTTTATAAATTTGCAAAGATCACTAAATTACGGGCCGACAAGGCATTGTGTGCTGGATTTTATTTTTGGGGCTTCTATCGTACCTTCATTTCCTTATCATACACTCATTTTCAAGGACATTTGGAGTAATTATCCATTTATGAATATTTAAGGTAAGATATCAAATATATTTATCAATTAATGTTTAACTAAATTGGAATTTTTTGTTGTTCATTTAAACAAAAATCTCCATAAAAAATAAATTTTATGATACACCTTTTTACAAATATAATTAATTGCTAAAATACCCAAAATACCCTTGTAAAAGGGTGTATGATAGAACTCCCCTTTATTTTTAGTCTAAAAAAAATGTAAATTGTGATCAGTAAATACTAAATAGGATCAATTCATATAAAGGAGTGTTCAATTTTTTAGGGGAAAACAAATGAGAGTGTTTACTGAGGGCCTGTTTGGAGTGCAGAATTTTGAGCGGAATTTTGATTTTAAGATCCGGCAAAACTGATATTCCTTGTTTGGCAGTCATTAAAGTGGAATTAAGATATGTGGGTATGCGGTTCCTTCTATGTATTTCCAGCAAAGCTCAGTTCCACAAAAAGTCAGAGCGCCAAATGCCCGCAAAGTTTACACTCTAATCTCTACGCTTCTCCTGACATGACCTTTCTCTTAATCTAGCTCTAATTTTCTCATCTCTTAGAAACGGTGGTCTTCTCTCTTTTTTCTCACTAGCTTCCGAGAATCACAAGTCCTTGCTCTCTCTACTGCCTTATTTCGCTCCATACAGCTCTTTCTTGCTGCCACATAAGTAATTGCGGATACTTTTTGGGTTATTTCTCATATTTGCTAGGTTTAAAACTGATGTTGTGTGGACTGAATAATGGGTTATTTGCTCCATTGAAATTTCTCTTATTTGTCATATTTGCATTTTTTATTTGATTCTTAACTATCATGAATTAATTGATGATTGATTGAGATTGAGAGTTAATTGTTATTATTACATGATTGGAACCTAATTGATGCTTGGTTGAGAGTTAATTGTTATTATTACATGATTGGGACCTAATTGATGCTTGGTTCAAGATGAAGGAGCGGATTGAGGGTTTCGTAAATTCCTAAGTACGTCTGGATTAGTAATATATAGTTAAACCACTCACTCTATCAGGTCCTCTATTTTGGGATTTAGTGATGTTTACTGGGAATTGTTCGGGCTTAATTAAAGGATGGGTGCTTAATTGAGGGTTGTATATATCTAGGATGGTTGTCTTAATTGAAGGATGACTGATCATAGAAGGTGAGGTTTAATTGAGGATTGCTCCGATCAAAATTGAAGAATGGGCGTTTTCTGATCACAGGTTTGGTAATAGTGATGGAGTGTTGTTTATTTTATTTTGAATTTGGAAATTGTAAGAGATGTGAGTTTTATTTATTATTTATTGTTTTCGAACTTGTAATAATTTTTTGATTACAAATATATTGAATCAATTTTGCATAGTTAAGTTTTGTCGTTTTCGAAATGGATACAACAACACTACATAATTAATTAAGATTTACAACAACATTATGAATTTATTACTATATCTAATTTCTTACTTTTTAAATCAAAATTTCAAAAAAATTCACATAACCAAACAAAGAATTATACTTTCCAGCATCTTATAATTCGGACATCCAAACAAACTGTGGAATTACTAATTCCAGAACTTTTTTCTCCTCCACCTTATAATCCAATTCCACTCTACTAATTCCGCTTGCCAAATGGCCCCTGAAACAACTGAAAGTACATATTCTGGATAAAAATGTGCATATAATTTTATAGTATATACTATAAAAAGAATATATATGTACGGTATACAAATAATATATATGAGTACAGAACAAAATGAGTTTATTAGAGGAAAAGCCTTGTTATTTCGTTTCTAATTAAGTGTGTTAATTAGAGGAAAAGCCTTGTTATGTATGGTAAATGGCCTCAATGACCAATCATAACAATTCTTTTGGCCCAATGTGATAGACAATGTTTTGCAAGCTACGAGGTTCAATCCACGGTTGAAGCATTCTGTCCTTTTTCTAGCTTCGAGACTTGAATATTGGACAAACCAACATGCTCGTATTAATAAAAATTAAAAAAGTATAAGTATTAAGATAATAATTATAATATTATTTTAAGATAAAATTATTTGAACTTACTTATGTATTATATACATAATTCTTGTCATTGTATATTATAATATTGTTTTATAATTATTTACATTACGAGAACAAAAAATTAAATTATTGTCATTGTATAACATATCTGAGGTATAACACAACGTTACGAAAAACATATCACGCATATTATATTATTGTTGTTCAAAATATTTAATGCAATACAAAATATAAAAATAATTATCCACACAATGTATACTATAAAACCACATAAATAATTATATAATACTAATAAAAAAATTATTAATTTAAAATGCAACACATTTTTTTAAAAAATATCGGATTTAATAGTGAAAGTAATTTAAAAAATAATATCAATACTTTATTCAGCAAAAATATAAAAAATTATTTAATGTGAAATAATTTATTTGTATTTTCGAAAATAACAATACAATTCAATAGATGCTTATGAATTTAAGATGTTATTGTGTTTTGATAGATACACTATTTTTCTATTATTTTTATTTTTATTTAAAACTATTTGGAACAAAAACCCAATAAGAAGATAAAATTGATGACAAGCAATCAAGGGATTAATGGCGTGTTTTCCTGATGAAAGTGAAATTGTTTTGTTTATCTACTTAAGTGTACTTAGGATGCTTACCTGCTAGTAATATAATTCTTGTACTTGGAAGGAAGTAAAATTCTTTTGATTAGTGACGTATTCTTGTAAGAAAAATTATACTTATCCCCTCTAATATCTTGGTGTGTTGACGATATATACTAAATGTATTAAATATTGAATTATTTTAGATAATAAATCATAACGGGTGACAAACCATATTAATTATGTGACGAACCATATTAACTAGGTAGCATATCACATTAATTATGTGGTAAATCAAATTATTAAAATATAATTTGGTTTATTTAATATTTTTATTATATTTAATTTAACACATGATAAAGTCATATTTATTTGAACACATTTTTATTATTTTATTTTCAATCTTTTTTAAAAGAAAAATATTTACATTTTTATTTTGATTATTTTTGCGAAATTGTTATTTTTATTTTCATTATTATATTTCTGTTTATTTTTTATGATAGTTTTATTCATCTGTATTCGTTTAACACATGTTAAATGGTATGTTAATTCGGTCCAATAACTTATTTCTCAAATGTATAGATTAAATTTGATTAATTATAGATGGTGCTAAACAAACTTGTTAATAATATTAAATAAATTAATGATGTGTGAAACGATGAATTTTTTTTTCCTCTTTTACTATATAATATGGCAAAAATTAAATGTTATTGGTTACCACTAGCATTTAATTCGATGTTAACACATCAATTATTGTAGTGAATTTTAAGGAGGATGTATATCATCACTTTTCTTGTAATTAGGTAATCAAAGACATGCTAGTAATAATTAAAAATATAATTAAATAAATTAATGTATTTGGGAGATGAGAAGGCACATGGCAAATGACCTCTACATGTACTTTCCAAAAAATTTCAACCTATCATTTAAAAATAGAGTAGTGATAAATAAAACTCCCAGATTTCTCCCCTACATTTCTTGATGACGTGACAATTTTTTTAAATCTTAGTTATATATCATAATTTATGGTTTAACTATCTTAGTTTATTATTTGACATCTAAAAAAAATATTAAATCATAAATTAAATCGTTAATTTTTAAGGTATTAACTTCATCAAGCCTTGTAGGGGAGAGTTCGTCGGGTATGTCCAAAAGAAAATTTTCTTTAAAATAAGAACTATATACTATATCATTATGAAGCTACAAACCCGTCACATATATGTATATTGGATGGTTCGATTTTTTCTCGATTTTCAAAATACAAAACCGAACTAAATCAACAAAATCGAATTACATTCATCTTAAACCAAACCGAACCCAATACAACACTAAACCGAACCAAATAAATCAAAAAATCAAAATTGACTGGTTCGGTTCGATAACCAAATAAATCGAACACCCCTGCTCAAGGACGGAACTGGTGTGTGTGGGGGGGGGGGAAGCGGGGGTCCAAGCCCCTCCCCTGAAATTACACACATGTATATATATATATATATATATATATATATATATATATATATATATATATATATATAGGTTAAAAATTATACCGAATTACTCGCTCCTACTATAACATGTGCAATTCAATGTTCTAATTATCTAACAGGGGCTATGTTTTGAATTTCCTAATAATATTCGTGGATCCACAATCTTGAGGTTGAACATATATCAACACCGGCAAAAATTAAACCCATGTGTGCCGATATGAAAATTTGAGGAAAAAGAAGAAGAAAGGTGGTATCATAATCATTACAATGCTGTCCAGGAAGAAGAAGCTAACATAGCGAGTTTTGGGCGTTGAATGGGTCGATTTGATAATGGGCCTCATTAAATAGATCCGGCCCATTAATTAGTTCTCTGTTTTAATTTTAGAAAAAAATCGTTTTCTGTTTGAACAGCTCAACTCCATTGGCCAGCAAGGTTCAATGAATCAATCTCCTCTGTCGGAGACAAAATTTAGATTAAAAGTTAAATCTAAAGGTGCAAATTTCTGAATAACAGGAATAATTCATCAAGCCAAAAAAAAAAAACTTTTGTCAAGAATGTACCGCCAATCCATCGAAGAATTAGACGGCGGCAAGTTGTGTTGTAATAACAGGTATTGATCGTTAATTTCCGCATTGTATTTTATTTGTGCATGCAATGCAAGCATGCATTTCTAATTAATTCATACCCTCAATGAAAATGTATGTGTTTAACATCTTTGCAGGTTTGAGGATTCGATAGAATCGAAACATCATCATTTGACACTTAATTATGAAGCTGTCTCGTCAAACCGCTTGGATACCCAAAAGAAGAAAAACTGGTCCGATATGAAAGACGACATTAGCCGTTTGATTGTATCAAAACTACGGTTTTCTCCCCATCACCAAAAGTTCGCATCTGCTTGCACGGACTGGTGCCGTATCACGAGGGAGGTGTGTGATCCGTTTCAAGAGAACTATCCGTGGCTCCTCCTCCCTTGCGGTTACGAAAGCCAAACATGTACACTCTACAATGTATTTAAGTCAGAAAAATTCGAGTTTGAGTTACCCGCGTTGAAACATAAATTTGTTTACGGGGCCTCTAATGGTTGGATTGCGTTGCTGGACGATGACTTGCATTTCAACCTAATAAACCCCGTTAACAGAACGCAGATTCAGCTCCCAAAACCATACTACAATCCAAAAGAAAGCATTAATTTAGAGTATTTTCCGTTTGTGTCGACTAATCCTTACTCGAGATTATATGTGTTAAGCAAATTCGTCATATCACAAGATCGTAAAATGGTTGCTGCTATAATGAAAGACTTTTCTAGACTAGTCGTTTGTCGTCCAGGAGATGACTCGTGGACACTTATTTGCGGTCCTGTAGAAAATACGTATGAACATTTTTACGATTTGGTATTCATGGAAGAAAATTTATACGCATATCATCATGATGAGGTAGTAATAGTGGATTGTCGCGGGGTCGATTTCAAGACTCGTTCCATTAGAACGCCCACGCAAGCCAGCTTTCAATTAATTACATGGTCAGTATATATTGTAGAGTGCTCTGGCAATTTGTTACTTGTTTTAAGAAAGGGCCGACCCAATTTTAATCTGAAGAAAACGCAGGAAACGAGTTTTTTTACGGTCTATAAATTGGATGTGGATACCGAGAAATGGAGTAGATTGTACGGCTTAGGCGACAAGTCTTTGTTTCTTGGGCGGAATGGGTCGATATCGGTGTGTGCGCAAGAGATTGTCGGATGTAGACCGAATTGTATTTATTTTGCTAATGATGACTACCATGGGTTTCATGGGTTTGATTTTAATAGCGATAATGGTGTCTTTTGTTTTGACGATAACAATGTGGAGATGTTCGACATTTGTAGACCCTCCGAACCTTGTTGGAGGAACACGGCCATCTGGTTCCAACAAAAAAGATAGGTCCCAAATGCCGTTTGATCACTTTCGCCAAATTACCATCGAATACATGTATGTAATTCATTCATTGGTTATATATTTTAGTCGTACTTTTCGATGTCTCTTCTGCCTATTACTTTGAGATGTTAATATTTTTTCTTTTTCTTCTGAGCGAGAAATAATTTTGTAACGATGATTTATGATATTGATTAAAATCAAAATACACCATTTGTTAGAAATTGAATTGTAGAGTTTAATTGTGAAATAAGAAGTGTTATTTATTGCTTAATTAATCATCTATTTACAAGCCTATTTAGAGCCGTTGGATGTACCTAACAAGATCATCTAAGCCATACATTAATTAACACACTAAAGCCTTTTTACAATGTATATAAATAAACATGGCCCAAATGATAAATACTAAGCCCCAACAAATTCAAGCCTGTGAGCAGTTGAATTATTTGAATAGAGACGATCTTCAGCTGTGAGTACAGACTGGACACCTCCAGCATCTTCTTCGATGGAACGTCTTTCCCCGTTTCATTCAACATTCAAATATTTTGAATGATTAAATATAAAATTAATGTATATGATGAAACACGCATCACTAAATCGAATAATCAATAATTATAAATAATCACGATGATGTCATTTCACATAAACTTTTTTAAAGACAAATGCAAAATAATGATGTGAGGTGGGTAAATTTGTGTCTACAACAAATAATGAAATGAATAAATAAATAAATAACATAGTTTCATTGGTTTGTTCCAAGTAGTGTCACGAAATTTATTGTTTGCTCCATTCATTATTTTTTTTTCTCCTGGTCATAAAAAATCTGATGAATATATAATTAAAAAGTTAAAAACTAAAAAATATGATGAATATATAATTAAAACCTAAGAAATACTAATCAACAATTTTGAAAATATAAAAATTATTTCTACATACAATATAGGAAAAAGCAAATACAAAGACTTAAATTTGTTCCTAATCTCAACAAAATAATCATGTTGTTTTGTCACTGTGAATTATAATATTGACTACATATGTTAAAATATTTACACAATTATATAGCACTAGCTATATCCCTGCGCATTGCGCGGGACATAATGACCTAAATATTAGAGTAAATATGTAAATAGCAAATACCTAACAATCTATAAAATTTATGAAACATTTTCTCAAAAAATAAAATAAAATATAATGAAACTCATTGATAAATTAAATATATTAATTGCATTAACTCACATTAAAAATGCTTTCTCGAAATGAGAGAACAATAAAACTATAAAAAGAAGCTAATATAATTGTCCATAAATTTGATTATTATAATCTAAGACCCTAAGAAAGAGTTAAATTGCGAAGAGCATTTTCGCCTTCGCCACACAGGCCATGGACTTCTTTCATCGTCTCGACGGATTTGCAAATCCCGCTGCAAGACCAATCGAAAGACACAGCACATAAATTTTCAGCTTGTGCTTTCCAGTTGAATCTGCATTTTATTTTCCCGGATTTCATTTCCTTGAAATTCAGGATTTCGAATTCCTGTAAAATTTGTAATTTTTGTGTACTTTACCTGGTGGTGTACCGCAACACATGCTACGATCATCGATATGTTCGACTTCTAATCTTATTAACCATGCTCCTAATGATACGTGTTCATTTGCGTCACGGTGCAAAATTGGTCTGAAATTTATTGAAATTATGTTTATAAAAATATAATTTCTTTTATTCTTGTGCGTAGTCCTTGATTGAAGAAAAGGAAAAGAGAATTTGTTTATACTGGTTTACGGAGATATATGCAGCAAGATCCTTGGAAATTGCATAAATTTGTTTATATTGGTTTATGAAATATCGGTTTCCCTCATCTCCGAATCTCCAGTACTCTGGTTCTGGTACTTCTATCCTCTGCGATTCAAATTTTATCGAATATTAAAATGAATTTTTTCGATATTTTAAATTGATGAAAAATAGGTCAAATTTGTGCATACATTTACTTTTGAGATAGAACAGGGCCAGATTTCATGCATCCTATATATATTCAAGGTTTCGCTCTTTGTTGAGCTAGTCTTGTCGCAAACTCTCCTGAAATTCAAATAAAGACATGCACATAAATATTTGTTTGAATTCTAAATTAGAATTCAAATTTTGGTACCAAATGTCTTACCGAGATTGACACACACATCATCATCATCGACCTTGACGTAATAATCCGGGTCCCATAAAGTTGTAGCTGTGGAAAAATAACCCTAGTTTTTGTAGATAATTCATGATATTCCTCCACATGATTAAGTCTCAAAAAATCTTTTGTTTCGGCCTCTTCTAAATTGACTGATTTGTCCAAAAGACCCCCTTTTGTCGCACTGTGACCAATTACGAATCTCGATTTCCTTCTCTTTCTCTAATTTCTTCAGCTTAGATCCTAAAATCATAAATGATTTTTATTGTGATTTTGCAAAATTCAAATGGAGAAAAAAAAATATATTATGTTGATATATTAGACCTCTTGGAAACCAAGTTTCTCGAAGAGATTCGCGCCTTTTTCTACTGCTAAAAGCTGTATTGATTCCAATAACTACAAATGCTTTTTGAGGGGCCATTTTGGAAATTCCACCATTTTTGCTCGCTCGAGCTGCTGTGAGTTCCATCTCTAGAGAAGAAACCGCCTTATCCAAGGACCTAAATGTAAAATGTACAACAAAATCATAAATCTCAGATTGTTCTTCATCATTGCGCAAATGAAAATTTTAAGAGAGAGAAAAAACAAAATGTAAGGTAAAAACTGTAATCACTCACTGAATTGCTCGGTGTGTCTTTGAGGCTTCATTCATTACATCACTCTGACTAGTCTCACCTAGTCACTATACATAAAATATATAAGAACCAAATCTAAAAAGGTTGAAATTTCCATGCACCAAATCGATGATAGAAAATTCAACTATTGCTAATCGATGTGGGGGAAGTACCTGTCGAAGACGCCGAGAGTATGGAGACTCCTCCTTTCGTCGTTCGTTCAGACGGCATCAGAAATCGACGCAAACTTGTCTTCTCCGCCTCTTTTCTTGCTCGTCGCCCAGACGGATCGTTGCTCGTCGCCGAGCCGGTTCCGCCCTTTCGACGTCTAGGGTTTCTGATTTTGTCGTGGGAGAGTGTTGTGGAGAGAGGAGGGAGAGAAAGAGGGGAGTATATGATTTGTTAGGCGTAAATCTTAAATGCACTCGCTTCATAGTGAACCATCTTACTTCTTTGTTGAAATACATGTTGGCGTATGAAGACCGGATCCATGCAGTCAATGAACGGTCCATATGTGCTCCGCCCAGAACAGAGTAAATCGGACGATCCAGATTCGCCGAGTGACGTGGCCGAATGGGGAGAAGGCCCAATGTTTAGGATTAGGACTATTAATAATAATAATAATAATAATAATAACATCATTCCAACACTACAGAATATTTTAAATATATTAACTTTTATGAGATTTTGAAATGAGAAAGCTGATATTCACCGCCATCTTTAATCGTCACCAGCATCGCCAGACCAGACTCGTGAAAAATACAACAAACACAGAAAGAATAAAACATACAAGCACATTGTCATTCAAATATCTATAATGTGTACCCAAGAGATTAAAGAAAAAAGTGTAAGGAAAACAATAATCACACAAAAAGTAAAAAGGGTATAATAATAACATAAAAATGTACAAATATTCATCATTTAATAATATCAACATTATTACTATTAACTTATTGTAAAAATGATATTGTCGTATTAATAAGGGAAATTTTCAAAAAACTCCCTATCTTTTTTGGATATTCTAAAAAAACCCCTATCTTTTTGGAAACTCCAAAAAAATTCCTCTACCAAACTTTTATTTTAAAATACCCCCCTATGGGATTAAAATTAACCATGGATGGTGTTAAATTTTTTTATGACCAAAATACGTTTTTTTTTACATATGTAGTAATTAAAACAATATTTTTGTTATTTGTATTAATTTTTAAAAAGTCCTAATTTTTTTTAGCTTATAATAATTAAAAATAAATAATTATCATATGTTATATTTATATAATTTTAATATTCATACATTATATATTTGACTTTTATATTTTTTTTCCTGAAAAACTAAAATAAAATAATAATAAGATGAACAACAATATTGAAAAAATATCTTGCAGATATTTAAAAATTAAAATATCATGAAAATATTAAAAAAATACATAAAAGAAGAACGAAAATAAAAAAAACTAGAAATTTAAAGAAATATTTTTTTGTCAATATATTTTCAAGGTGTTTGTTTTATAATTATCTGATGTTAATTTTTATTGAATAATAAATGAAATATTAAAATTATACAAACACAACATTTAATAATTTTATTTTTGTGAAATCACTATATGTTAAAAAGTAATTATGAATTTTCTTAAAACTAATAAAACTAATGAAAAATTAACAAAAATATACATATGAAAATAGATGGGTATTTTTGTCATAAATTTTTTTAAACACCATTCATGGTTCATTTTAACCTCATAGGGGAGTATTTGAAAATAAAAGTTTGGAAGAAGGGATTTTTTGGAGTTTCCAAAAATATAGGGGTTTTTTTAGAATATCCAAAAAAATAGGGGGTTTTTTTTAAAATTTCCCTATTAATAATAACATATATGCCTCCAATACAATCTATGTCAATTAATTAATATTAGTAATTAGTAATACTTATGAAGTGTTCAATTACTTAAAGTTGTTTAGATTTAATAAAATTAGATGCGTTTTAAGCCCTCCTAAAAAACATATATTTGGAAGTTTTGTGTTGAACAAATTATATAGTGCATGAAGGAGAAATCTATTTTTGATTGAATGACATTGAAGGTGCACGCATATTGCGCATTTTTTGTTAGTTAAGTCATATTTTCTTTACATGAATTATTTTGTTAGTTAGGTCATATTTTTCGTGCGTTTACTCGAAGAGGACACAGCACACACAAAGTGTTCGGTAAATTTTCGAAAGAGAAAAATGATCAAATGCATCATTTACATTCTTTTCCCTGTTACGAAATAATTCAATTACAATACACAATTTTTATAGATTTTATGTTTCTAGCCATACAATGCTCTTTTAATTAATTACAACAACATTTTCCTCGATGTTTTTGCAAAGTAAGGCCCCTCCAATCGTATATAATCATACATGATACCATTAAACATATAATCGGCTCTAGATTGCATGAGATAAATCGTATTATCCCCTTCGTATAAAATCTTCCCGTCAATCTGGACATCGAAATTCCACTGCAATCCGTGAATTCCATGTCTCGCGATCACGTTTCCCTCCCCAAACTCGCCGGTCACAAGTAGCGCGTCTCCAATTGGGTTATTCACTCTCACCTTTATTATTTCAATTAGTTTTCAATTTTTTTATTTAATGTCAATTATATGTCGGGGTAAACTACTAAAAATAAGAGTCTGATACCTGTAATCTTGATCTGACAGCAGTAGAGAGTGCGATGCGCAACATATACAATCCAGTCGACTCTACTTTTGCAAGTCTGAATTTTATTTGCCATGTTGTTGCTTTATACGAATTTCCAACATTTCTGCATGAAAAAAAATATTAATCCGATATTAACATAAATTTGGTTAATCACCAAATCGAAATACAAAATAGGGTATTACAAACCTCAAAACTTGGGCAAAGAACCAATCTTTTGTGTAGTTACTGGTCCCAATTTGGTAGACAAGATCGTCTTTTGGGTACAATTCTGTGTACCTCTCCCACAGACCGTATTGTCTGTACCTGAGAAATGAAAAAAACTAAAATTATTTTCTTTTTCATTTATTTATTTTTCTAATATAACTTATTCTACCTTTAAGACATTATATAACAATTTCGAAATATAATTTATTTGGTCAATTTAAAGAAATATCATAAAGTGGAAAAGTAAAATTAACTAACTTTTCGGTGGAGTTAACGAAAAGTGTGTTGATATATTTTGGGTTAGGGTCCGGAACGTAAAATTCCGCGGCACTTCGGTCTGGAATTCCAATTTCCCATAAAGTAGGTGCTGCTCTTGGTGCATAATATATAAGCTCGCCAAGTTCGAATTTAGAACCTAAATTTCATCAGGAAATGAAAATAAATATTCCATGAAAATTGAAAAAAAAAAAAAATTTAAAATTTACCCTCAGATATGGATATAGTAGTATTATGCATGAAATCTCCAAGAAATCGAGGGACCCAAGCATAAAGACTGTAATTTCCAGGTCTCACGTTATTTATCGCGAAATAGCCGTTCGAATCAGTTTTGTTCCAAAATTGGTATGCCTAATTAGAAAACATAAATAATAATAAAAAAAATTTGGTATAAATATAAGTTAAATGACATATATAGTTTCGGTCCTAAGATTTATACCTTGCATTCTTTTTGCCATGAACCGAGTTCGCCGGGAACGGCCAATCCAATGTACGCCGTATCAGCTGGTATATCCTTTTTGCTAATATACCTAAAAAATATTATAATTTTATAATTTCGAATAAATTTAAGATATTTCTGCATTAAAAATAATTCGTAATTAAAATACATACCAATCACGCACTGATAATGTACCGGTAACTGAACCTCTTTGATTTGATTTAAGGTACTCTTCCGAAGCAGGGAAATTATACGGCCAACTCATAACTTCATTTTGCATCTGTCAAAATTGTAAATATATGTATATATCAAGAGTGAATAATTAACTGCATTTCGAACAACACGGGAACATTTTTGTAATTTTGGTATTTTCTGTTAAACACTAACCTGTGATTTGGCATCCTCCCAGAGATTCCTTTGTACATTACCTCCATTTGAAGTCGAGTTCGAGTTCGAGTTCAAGTAGATGAACATAGGACCAAAGGTTTTCTTCCAATACTCACCCTCTTCGAGTGTAAAATGTATATCGCTCCCAACATAATGATCTCCTATGAGCATCTAGTTTACAAATTAATCGATCAATAATAATTGATTGTATCTTTGGAAAGGCGAGAATATATATATAATAACATTATTTCATAAATGAATGCATTTCTTACTGCGATGGAAAAAGGTCCGACATGAGAAGTGAGATCCTGTTTAGTCGGTCCGCCAGTTTTGAATTCATCACTTGGAGTTATGAGCCAAAAACCGGTACTTTGTGGGTCCGATCGAACCCATCCATGAACACGATTGTCCTTGTTATCTAGCGAGTACTGATACTTATCGTCCACCTAAAAATATTAATAATTCAAATTTTAAATCTTATGTATACTCGTTTTGTATCGATTATGTTTAGTTACCTCCCCTTGGAACTGAGGCTCGATAGGTTTAACAAGCAATAAGGCTTCTTTATATGCCAATTGTTCGCCTCGAGGTGGTTGTCTATCCTCCATGTTTGGCATTTTCCTTTGCTTAGTATCTGATATCGCCATGTAATCAAAACCGGGTCCGAGTTTGAAGATAAGTCGCGCCTCGGCTAGATCGAAACTCGGCATGTCTTTTTCATGCTCGAATGTGGCGTACGAGTAAAATCCAGATACCCCACGAAGCATTACAAACCTAAAAATATATATTTTAGATCGTCATTTATTTTTTATTCCGTATAATTGCAGAGTCATGAAATTCATTCGAAGAATACCTTTTGTCGATATGTAAAGTAGGAATATTTTGCATGGATGGAGTCCATGTTCTCTTAAAAGAAACCTCGACTTGATCTTCCGTTTCGTTTACGGCTTTATATTCTGTCGCTTCTAACCTGTTAACGAAAATAATATTAAACGATCCGAATTTAGTTTAGTGAAATAATAATACAATCATTTTATAGTAATCAGCAAGTTATAAAAAAAAATTATTACTTACATGTCTGTAGAAGAAATTTGTTTGGGTGGAGGTGAACTCCATGTTATATCCCAATACCTAAATTATGCAATTAAAAGTATATATTATATTAAGATCAAGTTAATCCTTATAAATATTTAATGGTTAATTACCCTCCTAAATCGCGCCTTGATCGAGAGTATTTCAAGAGATTATCCACTCCATTGTATTTGATGCCAATTACATTGCCTTGAGGCTTCGATAAGCTCAATTCGAGTATGCCATTTGCAATCACCACCTAAAATTTATAGATATACCATATATTGTGTCAATATACCATATAATAAGTATTTAATGGAGATATTAATTTTTTAGCTCATTTGTCGATCTTTACTTGGTAATGTTTTTGCACAAAATCATATTCTTTTTAATAGGAAAATCAAATCAAATGGTTGTTAATACATTGATTTTGCATGTTCAACCCATGCATTGTTCTGCATACTAATTCTTCCTTTCCATGTAATAAGTAGTCATAAATGATATATTGCATATAAAAATATATATTCTATGATCAAAATGTACAAGAAGAGTTGTCACTTGTGAAGTAATATTATTGCTCTTTAAAATTTGGAAGTGAAGATTTTTTCTTTCCAAAATAGAACATTTGAATGCATATGGACTGTTTAGTTAATAAATATAATATTCATCGATAGTATATGATATTCGTCGATGAAATATAATACTCGTCGAAAGGATAACAAATATAATAACATATTTTATGATCTTTTTGCATGCCAAAAGCCAAAAAAAATTGTTACCCAAAATGCATATTAAGTATATATAATATAACTAGAAATATTTCATATAAATATAAAATGGAGTATTATATATGTTTTGAGGAAATTAAATGGACTGTTATAATTAAATAACAATAACATACCTCGTCGTCATACTCACGTAACACGACACTTTCAGAAACTCCCTCACTTGTTGTAGTAACAAAAGCAGTAAATATCATAATGGCTAGAAACGAAACAGATAAATTCATCGCTCGAGAGTTTCTCGACAAATTCGTCATCCTTTTTCCTTGTATTGTTTTCAATTTATTTTTCCTTTGTTCTGCTTTGATGAGTTGTTTCTCTCTCTGAGTTTATTTATAATAAAGATCGAAATGTTTGTTTAAAAATAAACCAAAACATTTTGTTTGGATTTCCTTTTTTTTTTTTCAAGCAGATTTAACCACAGTACTAATTAGGGTTTGGAGCCGCTATTAGAGGGGATATTTGTTTTATGTTTTTATGGTGCATACTTATTTATATCTACAAGCCAAATTTACAGCCATTATTAGACTAATTTTATGACCTGATTTGTTGCCATATGTTAGGATTTTAATTGATTTATGTATTAAGATATAACATGCCTGATTGATTTTTCACGTTAAAAAGTCGATCAGAATATCCTGTCAAAATTAAGATTAACGGTTAAAAGTGGGAACAAATAAAAATAAATTGAAGTAACTAAATAGATATTTTAATTACGAAACAAGATAGTTGTGCAAACTTCCGAAAACCCTCTCAAACAATCTTCAAAAAATAAATAAACTTTCAGAAACCAGTTTTTCTTTTCTTTTCTTTTTTTTGACAAATTGAAGTAGATTGTTAGACGTATCCGACATTTTTGTTAAATTAAATATTTACATATTTACACAAGTAAAAAATAAATAAACAAAAGAAAAATTAAACAAAAAATATACAATTTGAATTTAATATTCTAAATTACTTACAAAACAAATAAAGACATGTATAAAAAATCTCAATATCAACTCACTCTTGATGAGCGTATTTCAGATAGACATTCCATAACTCATCTTAGCATGAAAACGGTTATTTATCACCTTATATTTATCATTTATTATAGAGGATATATATGGTGCCACCAGATTTTCACAAAACATCCTCAATTTAAAGGTTAATTCACTTAATTGACATTTGGATTAACTCATGTTATATTTTTATTGTAACAATTAACATTCATCTGGATTAACAAATGATAATTAATATTGTTATATTATTGAAGGCCAATTAAAACTTAAAATGCACATCACGAGAGCAAGGAAGGAAATAGTTCCGAGTCGCTGCCGCACAACATCTGAGTCGCCCTCGAGTAACCTTGTCGCGCTCGAGCAATCCGCAATCACGTTCACAACCCATGCCCAAGATGCGACCTCAGAACCGCATAATTGTTACTTATAATCTAAAACACCATGATTGTGAGGAATATACTTTGTTAGATTTTTTACAAAAAGTATAAGACCACAAACACAAACACAAATCACAAATCTATTTCCAAAATGATTTTTTACATATAAATTGGAGATGGGTCCCACAGAAATACTAATTAATTTTTACCATAAAAATCATTTCGGAAATAGATTTGTGGTTTGCGTTTGTGATTCTATATCTTTTGGATATTTTTATAGGGGTATTTAAGAATTAATTATATATTTTTTTAAATGGATCATAAAACATACTTTTCGGGGATTTTTTTTTCTTTTAAATGAACCACGAAAGGCTTCTTATTTAATCTAACATGAATTGATAAATACATTTGAGATCATATCTTAAATAATCTTGGTTTCGGTTATTCGATTGCATGCGAATCATTGCTGATGTAATCGAGCTTATTTCATCGAGGTGCATAAATGACGAAATATGAATAGTGTTCATCCATCTAAATTCGTTTATACATTTCTTGTGATTAATTATCCATTCTAAACATAATACAAAAATCACTCATCAAGAAAAATGATGAATGTATACCAAGTAACTACGATCATGTTCAATTAGGCCAGATTCAAAAAGTATTGTGCTCGTATGAGTCTTCTTCCATTTCGCTCGAGTCTTCTTCCGCATCACCATCCCAATCCTCTCCATTTCTACCGACACTGGACATCACCATTTCTTTCGTGTCGCGCCTCCCTAAAATCACCAAATCCAACATTTTCCTTCTAGCTTCATATACAGGATTGGATTCGACCAAACAACCTTTAAAATACGCGTCTCTCAAAAAAACCATTTGATTTTGTCCTTTCGTCGAAATATAAAAAATTCCAGGGTGTTTTAAGATTAATTCCCTCACATTAACATCCATGCTATATTCCCTTCTAAAATGCGATAATCTCTCGAGAGGAATCATTCTCTCCACCATTAAACTCAAAAATTCGTGCAGTATACCAACCGCACGCTTCTCGAAGCGGTCTATGTTTTTACTTTTTATTCCTCCCTCTTTGTTCTCGTAAGGTTTTGTGAATTCGAGTCTCTGCCAATTCCCCATTTTCTGTTTAAATTCTCTTTGAATTTCGAATCCTGTTGGGAAATTAATTGGAAATGCAAATTTGGTTTCGGTTTCACTTAACCATTTTTCTCTGAATTCTTTCTCTCTCCATTTCTCCACTTGCTCTTTGGCTAAATTCTCGTCTCTCGAAACCAAAATTAATGTCTCGGGATTTAATAAAGTAAAATCACTAGGGTATTTTGGTAAAATTACTTGTCTAAAATCGTCTCGTAACCCTAATTCCTTTCTTATAAGCCATAATGCATGCATGTTTAGAGTCCCGTTCATAGAAATCATGAGAAGTTTCTTTAACCTTTCAACTAATGATGGCTCGTTAGCTCTAATTACTTGATTTTCGTTTTCAATTAGGTCCCTCATTTTCTCGGAAATTTTGCAGCAGAGGTTTTTTCGTACTGGGTGAGTGTAAATTTCGAAGATATGGGGGTATTTTGCTAAAAAGGCGCCAATTTGGATGTTGATGCCGAAATGATTTCGGTGTTTCGAGAGAAGTTGGAGAGAAGAAAAATTGTTTCTTTGGTTCGATATAAATTCATTCACGTCCAAAATTTGATTTAATTTGCGCAACTGGTACATTAATTTGTCGAGCTTTAGGTCTCTCGTTCTGTTTTCCAAACGAGTTTGAGCATTGTTTATTGGTTTCCGCCATCTTCTTTGTAAGTTTGAATTGAAGGGACCCAATTGCAAAATGTCACCTAATTGAGTCTGTAAAATACCCTGAATGGATCTTCTCTTCAACATATCTAATTCCGTTCAGTGCTAAGTTCACCTGGAATTTAATATAAAACATAAAATTTAACGAAGAAAAACAAATTTAAAAAAAGGGAAAAAATAGAAAAAAAATACCAGAAATAATCACTATATTTTTAGCTATTGCAACGTGCTAAGCTTCGATTACGCGAGATCATAATAATACCTGAAAACCTAATAGAAAAGTTGCGATTTTTTCTTCTCTCAACTGAGCTCCATGAAGCTTCGCACACAAATGTCCGAGGAAGAGAGAACCCCAAGAATTTAGAGAGTGGGATATTGAAATTCAGGGTTTTCTAGAACTCCAGATTTGAATTCCGACATTGAATGAAAATCGGGAATTGAAGTCTGGGCTTGTTTGATAATTAGCCCAGTTAAATAATACAAGCCCATACATTAACCCTTCATCGCCTTCTTCCTCTCGGAAGCTCCGTGTACCAATAAAACCCTATAAACCCTCGAAATAGAAGAGAAAAGCCTTGTTCTTTACGGAGATTATCAAGTGAAGGAGAAAGGAAAAAAATATGCCGAGCTTTCCCCAGCCAGGAGAAGTCACTGTTTGCGAGATCAATCGCGATTTCAGTACGAATTTTTCCCTTTGAATTTTTTATTTGAACCTTCGATTTCTTCCCTTTGAATCCTGATATTTATCATTATTGTACGAATTTTGAATTAAACCTTGTTAATGAATCTAATAGCTAGATTATTCTTTGCAGTTTGTGCAAACACATTTGCTGAATATGAAGATAGAGCCAAAGACACTTATGGAGAAGTTCTGGTAAGTTCTTTTCAATTAATTCATTTTTTTATTTCCCTATTTTGCATTCTATTTCTCATTATATCATTTTTTTTTTCATTTTTATAGGGAATGGTATTTAGTGCGATTCCATTCCAGCCTGATTCGCTATCTCCAAATCCCGAGCAGAACCCAACACAGGAAACACCAGATTGGACCAATAACTTTTCATTATCCAATTTAAAATCCACCGTTTCGAATTCCATTAATAAATTCTTCTTCCCCAATTCAAATGTAACCCAAATTGAACCAATTCAATTTTAAAATATACTACTTTTCACATTTTATTTCAATTTAACAGGTGAGTGTATTAACAAAAACCGGTACACAAACAATTAGCTGGTACAAACACAAGCACTGTTTAGCATTCATATCAGGCCCAAATCAAGTCACCATTCGTGACTACGAAGATTCAGGTAAAAAAATACAAAAAATAACAAATAATTATACATATTCATATTTACGTAATTAAAATTCCAAATATAATTTTTTATTTGTAGACGGTAAAGATTCATGTGTGTTAATGAGCGACATTCAAAGAGACGTTAAAGCAATCGAATGGAGACCGAACAGTGGCAAAATGATAGCAGTTAGTTGCAAGTAAGAAGGGCAAATTTGATATTTTGACACTTTCAAAGGGTAAATTTGATATTTTGTAATCATTTTTAATATTTTTATAGGGGTGGGATTTGTATTTGGTCTGCTTCGTACCCTTCGAATCCTGCGATAGTGAGGAATAAAAGGAATAATTCGCTCGGTACAATATCGAGAGGAACCGGTACGAAATGGATTTTGGTTGATTATATCAAAATTGAAAGTAATGAATTAATCACTTGTCTTAGTTGGCGACCTGATGGCAAATATCCTTTTTTAAATTAATTTATTAATTTGAATTTACCAATGTACTCTTCTATTATTGAATATTCACTTAACAAAAGTTCACATATTTGGCTTCTGCGTCATGTGAGAGGCCTTCGTTCACAATATGGGATGTTTCTCAAGGTACCAATTTTTGAATTTTTATATTTGAAATTTGAATTTTGAAATTTGAAATTTGAAATTTAGGGGAGGGGAATCCAATAAGAAGAGGATTCGGTACGTCAATATCGTTCCTCAAGTGGTCTCCAACTGGAGACTATCTTTTCACTGCGAATTTGTATGCAATTTTTCTAATTTGAACTCTTTTTTAACTATATTACAAAAATACCCCGCTAATTATAATTAATTATTAATTTTTTTGTTTTTAGTGATGGAACGTTTTATTTATGGGAAACAAATACATGGACTTCAGAGCCTTGGTCCTCTACTAGCGGCCATGTTACTGTTAGTTCCCTAATTATTATTTTTTTTTTTTAAAATATCTCTATATTATTATTTTATATTTTAATGTCTTATAATAATGTAATATAGGGAGTAGAGTGGGACCCAAAAGGACGAATAATATTAATATCTTTTTCTGAATCAACTATACTTGGTTCCATTCATTTCGCTTCTAGATCCCCTTCATTAGGTATGTATATATTATTATAAATTTATCATATTTATTTATTTCATAATTATCATTTTATTTTTATTTTTAAATTAGATGCGCAGTTACTTCCAGTTGAATTGCCTGAGATATCATCTCTTATTGGAAGGTATTAATATTATTTTTATATTTTTGAATTTTTATTCTAAATATTAAATTTATTGTTATTTTTATTTGTATTTTTTAGTAGAGGGATAGATAAAATAGCATGGGATGGTTCAGGAGAGAGATTGGCATTATCTTATAAAAACGGTGACGAAAAATCTGAAGGTTTAATTGCTATTTATGATATCAAACGAACCCCACTTATCTCCGCTACATTAATGTAATCAATAATCAAATTTTATTATTTTATATTTATTTGTTTTTTTTTTTATAAATTTGGATTATTAATATAATGTTTTTGTTGAAATTTATACAGTGGGTTTATTAGAGGGCCAGGAGAAAATGTGAAGCCACTTGAATTTGCGTTTCATAATAAATTCAAACAAGGCCCTTTATTGTCTGTGGTAAGATTATAAAAATTAACTTATTATTTCATTTTACTTTCGTAATTTCGTAATTTTGTTAAATTTAATGTGTTATTATTTTGAATTTTGCAGTGTTGGAGTAGTGGGTGGTGCTGTACTTATCCTCTAATTTCGCGTTCCAATTTAATTATTTCAGAATGAGTGCTTAATATTTGTTATATTTAAGAGCTATCATTTTTTTCGTATTCAACATGAAAATTTAAAGACATAATTAAAGATAAATTAGTCAAATCAAATTATTATTATTAATATTATTAATCAAGGTATTCAATTACAGATTTAATCTCTTTTATTATTTTTGCCTTTCTTATCAGTCTCAACAATGGCTTCACCAAGTTGCAAGTCATATGATGTCAGCGAATGTGGCAAGACCTGTACGGTCATTTGTGTGTTCGCATCTCCAAAGTCACTCTTTAACGGCACAATCTAAAATATCAAAAATTAAAAATTAAATGACCATTTTACCTCTTCAAAATGATAAAAAATTAATATAATATATATACCTTTGTTGGGTTCGCAAATGAGTTCTCGTCCATCACGGCACCAGAGGTCATAACGGTCTTAAATGAATTATGCGCGTTAATAACATTTTGTAATCCAGTTATAGAGATCTGAACATTCGCGGTATTGCCTCCGAAATTTACAATCTATAAAAAAATACAAAATAATATATTATTTTTATTATCTACTTATAAATTGAGTAATGTAATAAAAATAAAAATATTACCTTAATTTTGAGGTAATTTGTTTTGTCGTCGGTATTGTTATACGTGACTGCTGATGCGGCGATTTGCAACGACGAATCGGCTTGGAGTGTACTAGGGTTTAGAACCGCGCCGCTTGAATCCCTGAAATATTGTTGCATCCAGTAACTTGGAGTACCGTAGTTTTGTGCCGAGTTAAATACAATCGCATCTGGGCTCCACCTGTCATAATTTCATAAAATATTATAATTAGATAAAATGAAAGTGTAGTAAAATTGAAAATTAAAATTTATATTTTTGTTGGTCCGTAAATAAATATAAAGGAAGTTAGAAAGTTACGTGCGACTATTTTCATTAACGAAGAGGGGTGCGTAGCTCGCCATTGCGACAACATCGCTGCATTAGAAAAATATGAAAATATTTTAATATTATTTAAAACCAGAGATGCAAATTGCATAATATTTTTTGAAATAAATATAAGAAAAAAACCTATTTTTTTCAAGGCCCATGAGAAAAGCCGCCTCTCCTAACGCAGCGAAGAGAGTTCCTTTTCCACCATCGTCCTTCCAAACAGCATATTCGCTAACAAATGCCTAATATATAATAGAAATAAAACAATATTTATTTTCTTGTGAATAAAATCAAAATTTATATGTAAATAATGATATTTTAATAAATGAATTACAAGTTTGATTACCTTTGGACCGGATCTAACTGTATTATTGAATACATCTTTCCGACTAAACATTTCGGTAGCAGTTGTATAAATCTATTAATTGCAAATTATATGAAAAAATATATTAGTAAAAAATAAAATCATAAATAAAATTAAACTGAAATTTGGTTTAAATATGCATACATGAAAATCGTAAAGATCAGCTGGGTGATCGAGTGCTTTCCACGATCCATCACAATTCGAAACCAATTTAATATCGGGATATTTGCCTTTAATCGCATTATAGAACTTCATATAGTTTCCTGTAAAAATAAAAATAAAATAAAATAAGTTCATCATATCGAATATTATGAAGGATAAAATAGTTAATTAACGGTTTATTTCGAATTAACCTCGATAATTTTTCATGCCACAATCTTCATTTCCAATGGCCATATAGTTCAAAGGGAATGGTTCGGGGTGACCCATTTGAGCTCTGACCTTGCCCCAGTTTGAGCTGGCATCGCCTCTCGCAAACTCTATGCTATTTAATGCATCCTATTTTATTCATAAATAAATAATATATTATTATTAATAAATAAATATATAAATAAGAATATAATTAAGTGAACAAAAAAATAGATGATTATCGATATACCTGTACCCAAGGCATGATGTCAGCAGTAGCGATACTGTCATTGTGACTGAATCCTGGAGAAATTGAAAAATTAAAATAAGTAAAAGAGATCAAATGAAATAAATCCAATTTGCGAAAAATGGATAATAAATGAATATATAAATTACCATTGTTTATAACCCATATTGATTCGATATTAAGATCTTCGGCAAGCTGTGACAAGTAAAAAAAGTATATCAACGAATTTTACGACTAAAGAAAAAAAAATAAACGATCACATTTACAATACCCTATATACTATTTTTATAAACCTATATACTGTTTCTATAATACCTGAAGAAATTCGTAAAAACCAAGACCATCGTCGGTCCAATAATTCCAAATATCGCCGTAATGGCCGGGTCTCTCTTCCCACGGACCGACTGAAGCCGACCATCTAAACGCGTTCCATATTCTAACTCCCTCCACATAACACCCCCCTGTTAAATAAATAAAAAAAATGATTTATTTTTCTTTTTTTCGTCATAAGATACTAGAAATTGAATGGACATGGCTTACCAGGATATCTGATGAACCGAGGCTTCAATTCTTGCACCATGGAAATGAGATCCTTTCTGAAACCGTGTCCCTACATAACGAAATAAATTAAATAATCACCGTCTCGTAAATAAAAAATATATTCAAATTAATTATATGTGTTTTATACCATGAAGGTGTCTACAGGCATCAACGAGACTTGGTCGAGCCAAATGGTTCCTCTCTTTCTAGTAGTTAACTGGAGGCGTCCATCAGGTGCCGAACCACTCGCGACCAGTTCGACTTCTACCTTGGTCCAGTCCGACACGGTCGCAGCCAGTTTTCTACACGAATAAACATTAAAACATAATTATTGTACCGAATACAAAATCAATCAAATTCACTCATTTCAAGACGAATTTTTTTTTTTTACGTTATTTCGGTTGAACCGAGCTTTATCGACCCATCCGAAGTCGCCAACGAAGCAGTAATGTCAATCGAGTCCAGCGATTTAACATAAAATATCAGCTTGTATGATTTTCCATCTTCGAAATTCTGAAAATTAATAAAATCAACATCAATATAATTGACAAAAAAAATCACAAATTACTAATGAAAAAAATGTGTACGCACCATGCCCCAAAAACCAGGATTGTAAACGCCGACTCCAGAGAGAGGACATGAAGCGCCGTCACAATTAACATCGATTCTCAGCGCAACTGGATTCCTCTTAAACAAACTGGCTAGCTCCGTACCAGCCGTAACGAGTGATTTGTCTCCGACTATGTCCCATGGATGGAAATCTGACGGCGTGTTATAGCCTCCCATCTCGAATCCTTCAAATTATTTATTTTATTTTTATTTTAGGAATGTATTTTTGCTAGTTTTTTTGTGTTTAAAATGTGAATTAATAGGCTACCTCTGTTATTGACAAGTTCTGCCCAAATACCTCCGGCTCCGGCATGGTTAATTTCCTACAATTATCATTATTTTTCAAGGGAATTAATTAAAACTTCGATCAAATTGTACAATGAACAATCTAAACTTAATGCCAAAAATATTATAATTTACTACTTGTTAATAAAATACATCGAAGTATAATATTAATTTACCTCGAAAAAGATGCCGAAGAGGGTGTCAGGTATTTTGCGACCATATTGAGGTGTGGCCACGATGTTTAAATTTGCGTTCGAATCGCCAGTCACATAATTCGCACTAATGAACACGACGAATAAAGCGTAAATGAAAATTACCGGAGATCTCCACTGAGGATCCATAGTTTCGAAACAACTCTTTGATCCTGATTTGCTTAATGTTTTTACTCTTTTATTTTTGTCTGAGAAAAATATGCCAGTTTGGCTGCATTATATAGAAGTTCTATAACGAGGAAAAAAAAAGAAAACCAGCGTGTCGAAAAGATAACACTTAAAATAACTTCAAAACTGGGTTTTAGTTCTGATCGAAATTCGCGCACCAAATAAAGAAAATAAGTGAAAAATACATGGGGAATTTTGTTTTCGAGATAATAAGCATAACTCAAATTAAATGAAATAAACTAAAAACCAGCATAGAATGTAACTTAAAAACTTAAAAATTATCCTATTCAGAAAAGAAAAAAAAATTTAACTTAAAAACTATGTTTCTGCCAAATTGACACTCTAAGAAGTGAAAAACTTATCTCTTTAATTATTTTTACAATATATCCGATAAAATCTATTTTTCACGATCTATTTCGAACTTATCTATTTTAACATGTTTTGGGTCTGCGCAATTGCGAACTATTTGACTTACCCATTTATGAAAATTAAATCAAAATGTTAAAATAGAGCTATAATTTCTAATACCAGTAATTCTTTTGAGCAAAATTTTATCATAATCGACAAATGCTCGGTTTCAAAATATAATAAAATGATGTGTTCGGATATTGATAAATAATAAAATATATTGTATTAAATATACAAGAACGTAAATATTATTATATAAGAAAATAGAGATGATAAAATCGAAACCGTTTACCCGGATCGCGTGAACGTTATCCTTAGACATTATTTCGTCTATTGTGTTGAAAATTCTTCAAAATAATTTGGAGATGTTTTTTTAGGGCACGTCCACGAAAACAACAAGATCATAAGCTTCTTCAACATCCAACACGAAATAGTATATTGTTTATATAATATAGTATATTGAGATATATGTAGGGATTATATAATTATATAATATAGTAGAATTTCTTGTGTCTGTCTTCTATAATACTCTAAAAACTATCTACTTGTGTATCTCCTCTGTTTCTTTATATGTCTCATGTCAAGTGGCCTAATAATGTACACGCGCCCGTGTGTATATATGAATGTAATGGTGTGATTTATGAATGATTTCAATGCTAATCAATTTGTGAATTAATTTGTGGTGTATTAATTGGCCGAATAAGTTACAATTCACATAATACAATAAATTGGATGTTTCTAGTGCTAGGTAATTAATTGATTAATTAATTTTCGCACGGCTAAATACGTGTATGGCTTTTGCATTTTATTAGGACCATGAATGACATGTAAATTAAGTATACATTTATATAAGCATTTTAGTATTTATTTCCAACATATAATAGTATTTTTATTCTTATTTTCTGGAGATAAATAATTGGGTGCTGATATTTTAAGAGCAAATTTTGAGTGTTGAGCGCAATTTAAAAGAAAAATAATTTGTGAGTAGTTTACCTTTATATTTAATGCACATAAATATTAAATGTGCCATAATTCATTTTCAAAATAAGATATTTTTTATTTGATTCTAGAATCCCAATCTTCGTTTATTTATGAAATTACTGACATGAATATTTTTTTTATAAAATATTTACTTGCACCAGAATGATTTAAATATATTTATAAAATCAAGTATTTATAAAAAGAGGGAATTTTTTTGTATCCTCATTTAACATCAAAATAACAAATATATCCCTCAAAATAATTAATTACATGTTTGTCCTTCTTAAACACAATTTATATCAAATATATCCATTGCAAACTTATCAAATATCAAATTTGTACACACTGTTAAGTTATCATTAGATTGACCATGATTTTAAATTTTAAATTGAACTAAATAAAAAAAAAATACATAATTAAATGACCAAACTATATAAGTTTTAAATTTATCAATACCCAAAATACCCTTTTTTCAAAGAGTCCTACCATAGAATAACTCTAAAAACTATACCTAATCATTTATAAAATCAACAACAATATAAAATAATCTCAGGCACCTTATTTGGTAAAAAAATATTTTAAAGTGAAAACAAAAGTTAAATGACGTAGCATTTAAATTAAACAAAATGTTCTTGTACAGTTGTACTTCGATATCAAAAAATATGGTATAGATGACAGGCATATTACATTTAGGTAGTGTATTTTTAATTTTCTTAGTAAGTATGAAGATTATTGTAGTAGATGACATGACATTCATTATTCAGGATAGCGTATTTTTTATCGTCTTAAATAATTTGTCTCCGTTATATTATTTGTGTACAGAACCAAATTTATTTTCACACAAAAACTCCGATTTAGAAAGTATGTCTTTTTGTAACATTAAAAAACCTAACAGATTTTTTTAGTAAGAGTTATAATATGCATTCAAAATAAAAGAAGGGCAGAATGGTCACAAAACTGTTTTTTTTTTTAAATTGCGCTCAATACCTAAAATAATTAGCAACACAGTTTTAATTTATGTTGGTAAGATACTAATAATCTCATCACACATAAAATAATCCCATCATACATAAGTATTGATATTATCTAGTATTTTGATTTATTCTAAAGTAAGTTACTAGCCATATATAAATATATAAAGAACAATCATTGATAAACTAGACTGTATTATTGGCTACCACTTAGCTGGTAAAAAGAAAAAATATTTGTTATAAAAAAAATAGTATTAGTTACGGAGTGGTACCATTAATTTATTATGGAAAATTATGATAATGTCCCTCAATTTCACCAAATTATTGTTGATGTCATCATCAATTAAAATTGAATGAAATTGGTCTCCAATTCGTACCCTAACTTTCCTCCAATTAATTTTGTATCCAAAATTTGATAATATCAATACTATTTTCTAATTGGAGATTTATTTCATCCAAATTGGAATCGTGATGTCACGATGATAGTATCACGATTTCTTGGATGATAATTGAGGAGCATAGAATTCCTCATTTATTATTAGTTACAACAGAGTGATAACCAAAAGTATTGAATGAGTCAACAATATGTTCTCCCAAGGTGCATATACAATAATTTTGAAACTGAGTTTTACATTTATTCTAATGAATAATTATATGAACTTTTATATTTGAAGAGGAAGGTGATTAGTTCAGGTCATGCTGAATTAGTACAACTGTTATATTGTATGTATAAGTTTAGTTGGTTGGTTGAGGAAGCATAACTGAATTATATATACCTATGAATTCATTTTTTGCCGCTTATTAAATTTTTTTTTTTCAAATATTTAACAGAAGAGTTGAGTTACACTTTCAAATTTAGAAATATTAAATATATAATTAAGATCTCTTTGAATTAAACATTAACAATAATGCAATAATAATTAATCTATATTAATTAAAATTGTTAACTGGGATTTGGGGCCCGGCCCGGCCGGAGACCCCCCCCCCTTTCGGGTTGCCCGCCGGATGGGGGCCGGACCCCCCCCCCCCCCGAGGCCCGGCCCCCTTTCGGGCCGGACCCCCCCTCCCCCCCCCCCCCCCGAGGCCCGGCCCCCTTTCGGGCCGGACCCCCCCTTCCCCCCCCCGAGGCCCGGCCCCCTTTCGGGCCGGACCCCCCCTCCCCCCCCCCCCCCCCCCGAGGCCCGGCCCCCCTTTCGGGCCGGACCCCCCCCCCCCCTAAAACCCTAAAAACCCCTTTCGGGCAGGACCCCCCTCCCCCCCCCCGAGGCCCGGACCCCCCCTCCCCCCCCCCCGAGGCCCGGCCCCCTTTCGGGCCGGACCCCCCAGGCCCAGCCCCCTTTTGGGCCGGACCCCCCCTCCCCCCGAGGCCCGACCCTCTTTCGGGCCGGACCGCCCCTCCTCGCCTCCTCGCACGTACCTACCTGCAAAATACAAGTAAAACATACAATATATATATAATACATATGTCCACCTACAACATACACGCACAAATCACAGATACACACACCATAACTTAGACACACACATATACCATAACTTACACACTTACACATTTAACATACAATAAAAATAAATAGGCATAACAGCTATAAGATCAAAAGGGTCCTTCTGCAGTTTGCTATTCATCCTAGAAACCTGTAGTTGGCCTTCCTTCATTACTTTACTTGTTGGATCTTTGCATGGATCTGTACATACAAATGTGCAAATAAATTAAGCCATTAAGAAACAATAACAGATAAGATTAGTTTAGTTAATATTCACTATTTGCTGTGCAAGTATAAAATTAGGTTTCTCTTTTTATCAAAACAGAAAATTAAGGTGTTTATATCTAATATTTTACAAATCCAGAGAAGAATGTTCCAAATTCAAGGATCTTTTTTGCTAATTTTGCAAAGAATATTCCAAATTCAAAAGAAAAGGTTTGGGGGTCAAGTATCTCCAATAATCAAAAGAAATTGCAAAATTAAAATTAGGTTTCTCATTTTATCAAAACAGAAAATTAAGGTGTTTATATCTAATATTTTACAAATCCAGAGAAGAATGTTCCAAATTCAAGGATCTTTTTTGCTAATTTTGCAATGAATGTTCCAAATTCAAAAGAAAAGGTTTGGGTGTCGAGTATCTCCAATAATCAAAAGAAATTGCAAAATTCATAAAAAAGTTTTTTTCTTTTTTGAGGAAATGGCCCATAGGCCTTTAATATACCAGATAAACTCAAGTAAAAATAAAGATAAGAACAAAATTGATAGCACCGCTCCAAAAGGGGGGAAAAAGGAGAGGAACAGTACAGAGAAGATAAGGTCTCCAATGAATAAACTATTAGATGTGCTTCATGCCTTATTTAAGATGTAATGCACGAGAAAGGAGTACCTATGACAAGGAGGATGGATGAGGAGTTAGTTCCCTGAGCGCCGGACCAGGAGGCCAAGCATGGTATGATTCCATGAAAGGATCTGGACGCCACATCGCGTTCACGACTCTCCCTTGTAAGAAGCGTTAGAGAGTCTCGGAGAGGTAAGCCAAGCGAATGAGTAGAATAACTCTCCATTAATTAACCTGAGAACCTCACGGAGGAGAAAGAGAAGCAGAGAGTGGAAAGAGAAAAGAGATCTGGGAAGAAGGAGATGGGAGCGGGCGAAGGGGGAAATATATAGACAAGGGCGACTGATCCGAGGATCTCCAACGGTCCAATTTCCAACGTTCGAATTTCCGAACGTTCGAGAAAAACCTGGATCTTCTCCAGTTGTACGGAACTGGATGAATCAAGAGGCCCTTCGCCATTATATATACTGTATAAATGAACTTCCGTTTTTTATTTTCGCTACCTGTACAGCTGTACTCAATTCCTTCCTTCACGAAGCTTCTCTCTCCTCGCCTCTCCCTCCCGTCAGAAATCCGTTTCAATTAAATATGCAAGATCCGCCTCGAGGCTTTTTCCATTAATTAGACCAGGTTTGGTTTTTGTCTACAATCAATTGGGGTTTTATCGACAAAAATACAGTGTTCGATTCATTTCGTTTTTAGCTTCAGAATTTTAAACTGAAAATATCTGAAATTTACATTTCTTTTTTTTGTTTAGGAGATTAATGGTGTTGAATTAATAAATTTCGATTCAGTTGGAGAAAGGTGGAGTTCCAGTGGTGGTGGAACTAATCGATCAAGATTCAGACTCGGATGCAACAATTGTTCAACTCAATTTTGGTGATCGTTTGGTTGGATCCAGTAGTTATTATCACTTACTAATTTCCTCTCCATTTCTTCTTATCTTTTGTTTTATTTTGTGTTAGTATTTTTCAATCAAGTACTGAGGGCTGTGATTGAGGTACTGGACGACGAGTCTGAGCCATCAGTGAGAGAGCTTGCTCTTTCCCCCCTAATCGAAACGGTTCAAAATCAGGTTAACTAAATATCTTTTTTACTTGAATATCTTCTATATTTGGAACGAGATTCATCGTACTAAATTTTTTTTGAGGTGCTAATTAGTTTAATTCAATTCAGGTCCATGAATTCTTTCATTTTCGCAACTTTCATCTCTCTTTTTTTCTATTTTTAGGATACAGGTTTCAAATGAAGCACGCCAATGTTTAACATAGGTACTACAAAAAATAATAATATTAAACTGTTAAAAATAATAGAGTGGAATTCGGAATTTTCTAAAATTTGCAATTTTTATTAATTTCATTGTAGTTTATTTCGAATTTTCTAATATAAAACTGTATTTTTAGTGATGATATTTTATTTTTCTATTGTTTTAGTTAATTTTAAACTCAGTAATAATAAATTTAATTTTGTTGTTTACTAACAACTTAATTAGTGTGGTTAGAGAGTTCTTGTGAAGTTTTTCGCTCTTTCAATTCCATTTTCGCTCTTTGATAATATATTTTGCGCTTTAATTTCATGATTGATAAGTTTTTTGTATTTTGATCCTGTTATTTTAGACGTATTATAACCGGGCCATTGCTTGCTGAGAGGGCTAAAGATGTGTGAGCCCTTCTTGTTATTAATCATTGAGAAATTTACAAAAAGACCCCTTCATTATCAGGAATTAGTTGCAAAGAAGCCCCTTACTTCAAATATCAAAATCTCAAAATTGGAGGGGGCTTTTCTTCAATTTCCAATAACGCAGGGGCTCATTTGCAAATATTGAGTTTAATTTATTTTGATTTCACTATTCTCTTATTTGGTAGTTAGCATTACCACTAAAAGTCTGGGACAATAAGAGGGTACTGAAAAAGGGTATGGCTCCAATTAGGACAATAAGAGGGTTCGATCAGAAAATGGCATGTCATGATTTTTATTAATAAAAGATCCTTCGCTACAGGGAAGGTATTAATTGATCTTTATTTTTCCAGTTAAAAAAAAATTATTCATTTTTAATTTTGTAATAGTAATGTTACTCGCATTTTTGTTTCATTTTTTAATTGGGACATAATAACGAATTTTCAGAAGTAGAAAAGTTTCGAAGTTCTTCCAAAACTAATTAAAGACCTTCTATGCAATTCCCAAAATTGGTACAGAAAACAATGCGTGTCGGTACGACTAGTACGGAATGCACATCTTGGGTATATTGAATTATTAGTACTTTTTGCAGTTTTACCCCTAGTTTTTAATAAATTTATTATTTTACGAAATGAATAGGAAAATTTGATGTTATATTATTTATTTTTTGGCAGGGATAGAGATTAACAGATTCTACTACACAATTAAAATTAAGAAAGGTTATACTCTTTTATGTTTTAATAATTATTTATTATTATTCCTACAAAAATTAATGTTATATTGTTTTTTATACAGGTAGTTTGGTTCCATCAAGAAGTGGGAGCAAATCGAAAAAAAAGTACTGAAAAAATAAATGATTAAAAGGCACAATTTAATCTTCGGAAACTCAAATATGTATAAAAAGACCATATTACCCTTAATTTTTCATCAATTTTGTCCCGCTGTCACTCTGATTGTTGTTGTCTCGCTCGCCCGATCTCAGTATGACAATCTGTTTAAAAGGCACATTTTGTCCCGCTGTCTTTAATCCGAAATGACCCGACCCGAACCCGACCCGCCCGATTGCCACCTCTAGTTCTTGTGACTGTTTTGCTCTTTAGTCCCTCAATTTCGATGAACTCCTCTCAAGTCAGATATGAATCTGACAGTGTTTTCAGTCTCTGTTTTATTCGAAATCATTTAATTCATAAGGTTGAACGCATATAACGAGAGTACTTTTGGAATATTATATTTCTTGATAGGTTTTCCTATGACACTAGTAATTATTATTCTTTTCATAAGGTCGAACTTAACTTATATCGAGACTGAAGGAGCCAAGTAGCGAAGTGCCGAAAACAATTGAATCCCAATAATGGGTGAATTTGTATAGGGACGTAGCAAGCTCCTCGATGATGATTTTTTAGAGGATTATTGAACAACTTGTAATTTGAGGATTCTAATATACGATCGCATATCACAGAAGTTTTAAGTTATTAATATGATCTTGTTGGATTTACATATTATGCATTTGGCTTAGGATTTTGTTGGATTGACAATTTTTGTTGGATTTATGATATTATGTTTATTAGAAATTTTGAGTAAATTGACAACTCCCATTACAATATTGTGCATTTTCATCCAATTTTGGCGACATCAGATTAAAGATAGAATCATTCATTTTAGTTTGAAACATTTATAGCCAACTCTCGTATCCGTTCAATTTGAATCGTTCCAGTACCACTTCGGTCCATCACACAACAAATAAATTTGATTCGCTTCGAAACAATATAAAGTTATAATGCTCAAATACTCGCACATTCATACACATACACGTTACGTACACAAACACCTACACATACACATATTCGAGTTCAAACTAAGTTCGACTCCTAAACTCATATTTTATCCTAAATTCTAAACATTACAAACACAATGATTCTATTCTAATAAGCGAAAATCCCAACTCTCATTCATGTTGCTAGGCTTGTTGTATATGTGGTGCCGATCTATCATTAGGTCCACAAAAAAGAAGGAATAGCACATGTAACTATTTGATTTTGGATTTCCGAGTACATAGAGAGAAGGGAATAACTTGGGTCTCGGAATTAATGGTACAAGTGTTTGTATGATCCAAATACCTTCCGTCGAATAAGTAATTTCTCGAATGCTTTGAAATAATTAGATATGAATGATGAATTAAATATAAAAATATTACAATTTATACTCACATCATACTTTCATAGTCAAATAAATATTTGGCATTGGAAAAAAAAATACCTGATTACCATCAAAAGGATCTGCAATAATGGAAATTGAAAAAAAAAAAAAAATACCTAATTACCAGTTAAAAACTCTTAATTAACTTAAAACACAAATTTCAGTTAAAACAAATTAAAATTCCAGTAAAAAAAACGTAATTATTACTCTTTATCTTGGTAAAATTCGGGAGAAAAGATGTGCTTCCTTCCTATCATTACTCTTTATCTTGGTACAAACTTTATTTTTGTCCAGTAGAATTTAGCTTTTAGTTTATAGGGAAACTTTACCGTGCCACACCCAATTCCCCAAAACTTTCCCAAATCTCAAATAACAATTTTAATTAATATCTTCATTAATCATTATTGCATTATTATTAATTGTTAATGCTTCATTCAAAGATACCTTAATTATATATTAATATTTCACTAATTATACATTTACCGTTAATGATATTGCTAATAAAGATGTTGATCTAGTTTTGGGAAAATTTTGGGGAATATGGGGGCACCATAAATGGCCTCTGGTTTATATTAAAAAATAGCAAAAGAACCCTCAATGACCTGAAATTACACAGAACTCCTCTAAATCTTTTCAATCATTGCAGAAGACAGAACTTCACAAAAAAAAATCAACAAACTATTTTACCAAAATGCCCTTTTAATCTTGGACTTGTTTTCCAATCTACGCAAGAGATTGTTATATTGTCATACTGAGATCGAGTGAGCGAGACAACAACAAACAGAGTGACAGCGGGACAAAATTGATGAAAAATTAAGGGTAATATGGTCTTTTTATACATATTTGAGTTTCTGAAGATTAAATTGTGCCTTTTAATCATTTATTTTTTCAGTACTTTTTTTTCGATTTGCTCCCACTTCTTGATGGAACCAAGCTACCTGTATAAAAAACAATATAACATTAATTTTTGTAGGAATAATAATAAATAATTATTAAAACATAAAAGAGTATAACCTTTCTTAATTTCAATTGTGTAGTAGAATCTGTTATTACTCTATCCCTGCCAAAAAATAAATAATATAACATCAAATTTTCCTATTCATTTCGTAAAATAATAAATTTATTAAAAACTAGGGGTAAAACTGCAAAAAGTACTAATAATTCAATATACCCAAGATGTGTATTCCGTACTAGTCGTACCGACGCGCATTGTTTTCTGTACCAATTTTGGGAATTGCATAGAAGGTTTATATTCTTTAATTAGTTTTGAAAGAACTTCGAAACTTTTCTACTTCTGAAAATTCGTTATTATGTCCCAATTAAAAAATGGAACAAAAATGCGAGTAACATTACTATTACAAAATTAAAAATGAATAATTTTTTTTTTAATTGGAAAAATAAAGATCAATTAATACCTTCCCTGTAGTGAAGGATCTTTTATTAATAAAAATTATGCCATGCCAATTTCGGATCGAACCCTCTTATTGTCCTAATTGGAGCCATACCCTTTTTCAGTACCCTCTTATTGTCCCAGACTTTTAGTGGTAATGCTAACTACCAAATAAGAGAATAGTGAAATCAAAATAAATTAAACTCAATATTTGCAAATGAGCCCCTGCGTTATTGGAAATTGAAGAAAAACCCCTCCAATTTTGAGATTTTGATATTTGAAGTAAGGGTCTTCTTTGCAACTAATTCCTGATAATGAAGGGGTCTTTTTGTAAATTTCTCAATGATTAATAACAAGAAGGGCTCACTCATCTTTAGCCCTCTCAGCAATTGCAATGGCTCGGTTATAATATGTCTAAAATAACAGGATCAAAATACAAAAAACTTATCAATCATGAAATTAAAGCGCAAAATATATTATCATAGAGCGAAAATGGAATTGAAATTACGCTTCATATAAATTGAAAGTTGATGATAATAAATATAACTTCACAAGAACTCTCTCTAACCACACTAATTAAGTTGTTAGTAAACAACAAAATTAAATTTATTATTACTGAGTTTAAAATTAACTAAAACAATAGAAAAATAAAATATCATCACTAAAAATACAGTTTTATATTAGAAAATTCGAAATAAACTACAATGAAATTAATAAAAATTGCAAATTTTAGAAAATTCGGAATTCCACTCTATTATTTTTAACAGTTTAATATTATTATTTTTTGTAGTACCTATGTTAAACATTGGCGAGCATCATTTGAAACCTGTATCCTAAAAATAGAAAAAAAGAGAGATGAAAGTTGCGAAAATGAAAGAATTCAAGGACCTGAATTGAATTAAACTAATTAGCACCTCAAAAAAAATTTAGTAAGATGAATCTCGTTCCAAATATAGAAGATTTTCAAGTAAAAAAGATATTTAGTTAACCTGATTTTGAACCGTTTCGATTAGGGGGGAAAGAGCAAGCTCTCTCACTGATGGCTCAGACTCGTCGTCCAGTACCTCAATCACAGCCCTCAGTACTTGATTGAAAAATACTAACACAAAATAAAACAAAAGATAAGAAGAAATGGAGAGGAAATTAGTAAGTGATAATAACTACTGGATCCAACCAAACGATCACCAAAATTGAGTTGAACAATTGTTGCATCCGAGTCTGAATCTTGATCGATTAGTTCCACCACCACTGGAACTCCACCTTTCTCCAATTGAATCGAAATTTATTAATTCAACACCATTAATCTCCTAAACAAAAAAAAAGAAATGTAAATTTCAGATATTTTCAGTTTAAAATTCTGAAGCTAAAAACGAAATGAATCGAACACTGTATTTTTGTCGATAAAACCCCAATTGATTGTAGACAAAAAAACCAAACCTGGTCTAATTAATGGAAAAAGCCAAGAGGCGGATCTTGCATATTTAATTGAAACGGATTTCTGACGGGAGGGAGAGGCGAGGAGAGAGAATCTTCGTGAAGGAAGGAATTGAGTACAGCTGTACAGGTAGCGAAAATAAAAAACGGAAGTTCATTTATACAGTATATATAATCGCAAAGGGCCTCTTGATTCATCCAGTTCCGTACAACTGGAGACGATTCAGGTTTTTCTCGAACGTTCGGAAATTCGAACGTTGGAAATTGGACCGTTGGAGATCCTCGGATCAGTCGCCCTTCTCTATATATTTCCCCCCTTCGCCCGCTCCCATCTCCTTCTTCCCAGATCTCTTTTCTCTTTCCACTCTCTGCTTCTCTTTCTCCTCCGTGAGGTTCTCAGGTTAATTAATGGAGAGTTATTCTACTCATTCGCTTGGCTTACCTCTCCGAGACTCTCTAACGCTTCTTACAAGGGAGAGTCGTGAACGCGATGTGGCGTCCAGATCCTTTCATGGAATCAGACCATGCTTGGCCTCCTGGTCCGGCGCTCAGGGAACTAACTCCTCATCCATCCTCCTTGTCATAGGTACTCCTTTCTCGTGCATTACATCTTAAATATGGCATGAAGCACATCTAAATCTAATAGTTTATTCATTGGAGACCTTATCTTATCTTCTCTGTACTGTTCCTCTCCTTTTCCCCCCTTTTGGAGCGGTGCTATCAATTTTGTTCTTATCTTTATTTTTACTTGAGTTTATCTGGTATATTAAAGGCCTATGGGCCATTTCCTCAAAAAAGAAAAAAACTTTTTTATGAATTTTGCAATTTCTTTTGATTATTGGAGATACTTGACACCCAAACCTTTTCTTTTGAATTTGGAATATTCTTTGCAAAATTAGCAAAAAATATCGTTGAATTTGGAACATTCTTCTCTGGATTTGTAAAATATTGGATATAAACACCTTAATTTTCTGTTTTGATAAAAAGAGAAACCTAATTTTATACTTGCACAGCAAATAGGGAATATTAACTAAACTAAACTAACCTTAACTGTTATTGTTTTTTAATGGCTTAATTTATTTGCACATTTGTATGTACAGATCCATGCAAAGATCCAACAAGTAACGTAATGAAGGAAGGCCAACTACAGGTTTCTAGGAGGAATAGCAAACTGCAGAAGGACCCTTTTGATCTTATAACTGTTATGCCTATTTATTTTTATTGTATGTTAAATGTGTAAGTGTGTAAGTTATGGTATATGTGTGTGTCTAAGTTATGGTGTGTATATCTGTGATTTGTGCGTGTATGTTGTAGGTGTACATATGTATTATATATATATAAATTGTATGTTTTACTTGTATTTTGCAGGTAGGTACGCGCGAGGAGGCGAGGAGGGGCGGTCCGGCCCGAAAGAGGGTCGGGCCTCGGGGGGGAGGAGGGTCCGGCCCAAAAGGGGGCTGGGCCTCGGGGTGTCCGGCCCAAAAAGGGGCTGGGCCTCGGGGGAGGGGGGTCCGGCCCAAAAGGGGGCCGGGCCTCGGGGGAGGGGGCGTCCGGCCCGAAAGGGGGGCCGGGCCTCGGGCGGGGGGGGGGGGGGGGGGGGGGGGGGGTTCCGGCCCGAAAGGGGGCCGGGCCTCGGGGGGGAGGGGGGGTCCGGCCCGAAAGGGGGCCGGGCCTCGGGGGGGAGGGGGGTCCGGCCCGAAAGGGGGCCGGGCCTCGGGGGGAGGGGGGTCCGGCCCGTAAGGGGGCCGGGCCTCGGGGGGAGGGGGTCCGGCCCGAAAGGGGCCCGGGCCTCGGGGGGGTCCGGCCCGAAAGGGCCCGGCCTCGGGGGGTCCGGCCCGAAAGGGGTCCGGGCCTCGGGGGGGAGGGGGTCCGGCCCGAAAGGGGTCCGGGCCTCGGGGGGAGGGGGGGTCCGGCCCGAAAGGGGTCCGGGCCTCGGGGGGGAGGGGGGTCCGGCCCGAAAGGGGTCCGGGCCTCGGGGGGGAGGGGGGCCCGGACCCCTTTCGGTCCGGGCCTCGGGGGGGAGGGGGGTCCGGCCCGAAAGGGGTCCGGGCCTCGGGGGGGAGGGGGGGGGGTACGGCGGGGTGGGGGGGTCCGGACCAATTTTTTTTTTATATAATTTGATACACAATTTCCCGATTTTTTTTATAATGTTATTATGATTCGTGTTTTCAATTCAAATGTTTGGAATTATTGAAAATTTCGGCCTTAATTTTTGAAAAAGTCGGCTATTTCTAAATTTGGATCATTTCGGCCTAACTCTTGCATTACATTTAAATGGCAGCGGACATATAAAGTTAACAAATAAAACTAACAAAATGACTTGATTCATTCTTATCCATGGAAATTTAACAATGGATGAAGAAATTGGTCATCATGAAGAATGGATGAAGAATTTCATAAAATGACTTATAATCATGAAGAAATTGGTCATCATAAAATGAGGCTTCAACAGCGTCTTGTACTCTGTGTTTACTCATTCAAAAAAACTATATGATTTATAATCATGCCGTGTTCTGTAGGAAAAATATGATGAGACGATAAAAGAATGTACCGTAATTGAATTCTTCTTACATAAAAGCCCTTCTTAGAAGAAGATGAGCTTATGAAAAGCTCGAACATCAAGGCGAAATTTTTTTTTTTTTTTTTTGAAGAAAATAAAGTAGGCTCGACAAGAGGATGTAGAGACATACTACACTAATATAAAAAAAATTGTGTAACCAACACGAATCATAACACAATGTTGGTTATATATATACAGTGCCAGTAATTCCATCTCTGTTTTCTTCAAAGAGATCTTAATTATATAATATTTCTAAACTTATATATACAATATAACAGTTGTACTAATTCAGCATGACCTGAACTAATCACCTTCCTCTTCAAATATAAAAGTTCATATAATTATTCATTAGAATAAATGTAAAACTCAGTTTCAAAATTATTGTATATGCGCTGTGGGAGAACATATTGTTGACTATCATTCAATACTTTTGGTTATCATTCTGTAGCTAATAATAAATGAGGAATTCTATGCTCCTCAATTATCATCCAAGAAATCGTGATACTATCATCGTGACATCACGATTCCAATTTGGATGAAATAAATCTCCAATTAGAAAATAGTAATGATATTATCAAATTTTGGATACAAAATTAATTGGAGGAAAGTTGGGGTACGAATTGGAGACCAATTTCATTCAATTTTAATTGATGATGACATCAACAATAATTTGGTGAAATTGAGAGACATTATCATAATTTTCCATAATAAATTAATGGTACCACTCCGTAACTAATACTATTTTTTTTATAACAAATACTTTTTTCTTTTTACCAGCCAAGTGGTAGCCAATAATACAGTCTAATTTATCAATGATTGTTCTTTATATGTTTATATGGCTAGTAACTTATTTTAGAATAAATCAAAATACTAGATAATATCAGTACTTATGTATGATGGGATTATTTTATGTATGATGAGATTATTAGTATGTAATGTGTATTAGTTAGGATTGTGGTGTATATAAATTGATATACACAACTTTGGTATCCTACCAACATAAATTAAAACTGTGTTGCTAATTATTTAGGGTGTTGTTATTTCAAAAGCAGATTTTAGGTATTGAGCGCAATTTAAAAAAAAAAACAGTTTTGTGACCATTCTGCCCTTCTTTTATTTTGAATGCATATTATAGCTCTTACTAAAAAAATCTTTTAGGTTTTTTAATATTACAAAAAAACATACTTTCTAAATCGGAGTTTTTGTGTGAAAATAAATTTTGGCTCTGTACACAAATAATATAACGGAGACAAATTATTTAAGACGATAAAAAATACGCTATCCTGAATAATGAATGTCATGTCATCTACTACAATAATCTTCATACTTACTGAGAAAATTAAAAATACACTACCTAAATGTAATATGTCTGTCATCTATACCATATTTTTTGATATCGAAGTACGAGAACATTTTGTTTAATTTAAATGCCACGTCATTTAACTTTTGTTTTCGCTTAAAATTTTTTTTTTACCAAATAAGGTGCCTGAGATTATTTTATATTGTTGTTGATTTTATATATGATTAAATATAGTTTTTAGGGTAATTCTATGATAGGACTCTTTGAAAAAGGGTATTTTGGGTATTGATAAATATATCAATTATTTGTTCTTTTATATCTTCATTTCTGTCTTTATTGGCCTCCCATTATTTCCTTATTTTCTCTTCCATTTCCATTTGGGCAATTTACGGTACCTCCCAAGTCCCTTCTTCTCTCTCTCTCTCTCTCTCTCTCTCTCTCTCTCTCTCTCTCTCTCTCTCTCTCTCTCTCTCTCTCTCTCTCTCTCTCTCTCTCTCTCTCTTATAATTTTCAGTAAGATTTTTTGGATTGGTTTGAGAAAAAAATGAACTGCCTCTCTCCGATTTTACACAACTCAAATTCTTTTTCGAATTTACAAGTAATACATATTTGATTGTGTCAACAAATTTTCAAAAATAAAAAATAAAACGAAGTGGAAAGATTGTATTAAAATTAACTTATTACTTCGTTTGGATCTTTCGTTAACTCTGTTACGAGGCTACTCACTAAATGTTTCTCCAAAAATTGAATCAGGATTTCTATCCTCAAAACAAGTGAACCAAGAAAATTTTTCTTAATTATGTAGTTGTTTGTACAAAATACAGATTCACATATGTTCTTAACAAAATCTTTAACACCATGCATGTTTTTATAAAAAAAGAAATTCAAACATTATTACTACAAAATATATAACACAACTGGATATATCATCGGACATGTCATGAAACTATAAAAGTGGCCGAATTGGAATAGTTTCTCGTTCGTCCATCCATTCGTCTGAATTAGACATGCATGTTCTTAGAAAAATGGAGGCTTCAATGCCGCTGCTCTCCCTCTCTCACTAGACCCATTTCATTTTTCTCCTAGCGATCTTTCTCTGTCATGTCTCTGCCTCCGTCAAACTCGTCTCTCAATGTGAGTAGAAATCGATATTCTTTGTTATCATATATTCAGATTGAGAAGAAATGAAAAAGGAAAAAAATACTGGATGCTAGAGATAAGTAATGTTATTTTGATGTTAAATGAGGATACAAAAAAATTCCCTCTTTTTATAAATATATTCAAGTCATTCTGGTGCAAGTAAATATTTTATAAAAAAATATTCCTGTCAGTAATTTCATAAATAAACGAAGATTGGGATTCTAGAGTCAAATAAAAAATATCTTATTTTGAAAATGAATTATGGCACATTTAATATTTATGTGCATTAAATATAAAGGTAAACTACTCAGAAATTATTTTTCTTTTAAATTGCGCTCAACAGTCAAAATTTGCTCTTAAAATATCAGCACCCAATTATTTATCTCCAGAAAATAAGAATAAAAATACTATTATATGTTGGAAATAAATACTAAAATGCTTATATAAATGTATACTTAATTTACATGTCATTCATGGTCCTAATAAAATGCAAAAGCCATACACGTATTTAGCCGTGCGAAAATTAATTAATCAATTAATTACCTAGCACTAGAAACATCCAATTTATTGTATTATGTGAATTGTAACTTATTCGGCCAATTAATACACCACAAATTAATTCACAAATTGATTAGCATTGAAATCATTCATAAATCATACCATTACATTCATATATACACACGGGCGCGTGTACATTATTAGGCCACTTGACATAAGAGTATAAGTAGGGATGTCAATGGTGTGGATATTGCCCGAACCGACCCGAACCGTATCCGAAAAAATATCCGGATTCGAAAAAAATATCCGAATCCGAGTGGATCCGGATATGGATCTGGTTGCTAATTTTAAGATCCGGAACCGGATTCGATATTCGGTTTTGGTGCGGGAACCGGATCCGTGTTCCGGATCCGGGTATTTTTAGGATCCGGATACTCGAAACTAGATTCGAGTATCCGAAATCGGATCCGGATACTCATATTATATATTATTTTTATGTATTATATTTGATATTAGTTGAAAAAACATATACAAATTAATGATTTGTAAATGATTTAACTCACAATCGTAAAATTATGTTTAAATATAATCATATTTATCATTCATGTCACAAATTATATATATTTATAGCTAAAAAGTAAGTTACGTTATGATAACATAATATCCGTTTTAATATCCGAAACAGAACCATATCCGTATCCGTATCCGACAATATCCGAACCGTATCCGTATCCGTTTATTATCCGAACCGTATCCGGATCCGACAATATGGATCTGGATCTGGTATGACCACTCCGAACCGTTGACACCCCTAAGTATAAGACATATAAAGAAACAGAGGAGATACACAAGTAGGGGTGTCAACGGTTCGGATCCGGTTCGGATAGTGGTCATACCAGATCCATATCCATATTTTTTTTCGGATACGGATCCGGATACGGAATTACCCGGATCCGGATACGGTTCGGATAATAAACGGATACGGATACAGTTCGGATATTGTCGGATACGGATACGGATACGGTTCTCTTTCGGATATTAAAACGGATACTATGTTATCATAACATAACTTACTTTTTAGCTATAAATATATATAATTTATGACATGAACGATAAATATGATTATATTTAAACGTAATTTTACGATTGTGAGTTTAAATCACTCACAAATCATTAATTTGTATATGATTTTTCAACTAATATCAAATATAATACATAAAAATAATATATAATATGCGTATCCGGATCCGGTTCTGAATACTCGAATCTGGTTCCGAGTATCCGGATCCTAAAAATACTCGGATCCGGAACACGGATCCGGTCCCCGCACCAAAACCGAATATCGAATCCGGTTCCGGATCCTAAAATTAGCAACCATATCCATATCCGGATCCACTCGGATCCGGATATTTTTTTCGAATCCGGATATTTCTTCGGATACGGTTCGGGTCGGTTCGGGCAATATCCACACCATTGACATCCCTATACACAAGTAGATAGTTTTTAGAGTAATATAGAAGACAGACACAAGAAATTGTACTATATTATATAATTATATAATCCCTACATATATCTCAATATACTATATTATATAAACAATATACTATTTCATGTTGCATAGATATCACAACCAACATTATCAAAAATGGAACAATCAAAAAAATATACTGGCAGCAAAAAACAAACATTGTACTATTACTAGTTTAACCATGAATAATCTAAATTATGCAAAACCAGCTTCAATTCACCTCACAAGAACAAAAACGATTTTTAAAACAGTACAAATCACTCTAGAAATTGATATTCAAAAACTCAAAAATGTTTTAATTAAGACGAGGCTCCGCTGCGAAGGGCTTGAGAATTCCTTCCTTTCCTCGGCGCGATTTGGGTCTCGGCCTATTCATAAACAAAACCAACAATTTATTTTAAGCCATTTTCTTTTTGTTTCAAATTAATCAAAATGATGAATATGATTTACCTCTTTCTTGACGACCTCTTCCTTCTCTGACAAGATCAGCTCGATGTGGCACGGAGATGACATGTACGCTACATACATAATAAACCATTTTATTCTATGTTCAAAACAAACCAAAATTAATTAATTTTGAATAAAAAGAAATTACGATTGATTCTTCCGTGAGCGCGATAAGTCCTGCGTCTCTGTTTCATGGCTTGATTGACCTGGATATGGGAGATGTAAAGAGCATCCACGTCCAAGCCCTTAACCTCGGCATTGCTCTCGGCATTCTTGAGGAGGTCGAGGATGAAATGGGCGGATTTCGCGGGCCAACGACCCTGTCCGTTGGGTTGCCGGTTCTTAGCCTGAGCAGTGCGGCCGACTCCGCGGCAGAAACGCCTGAACGGAATAGCCTGCTTATGAGCTATCACGTCCTCTAAATACCTCTTAGCCTTCACCAGAGGTAGCTTCCTCAGTGCAAACGCTGTCTCGCGAGTGTTCTTGAAATGGACTCTCAAGTCCTGCCCCATCGCCTTAGCTGACTTCGTAGGGTTCACCGGATCCCTCGAGTACTTCACCTGACATTGCCAATCAAAACCAAACCACACAAAAACAAATCCGCTTACATCACCAAATCGATAACGATATAGTAAAAATCAGTATAAACTACAAAAACACTTACCATGGCTGACGATCGTTGGAGCTTGGCGGCGACGGGGCGAGGAAGAGGAAAGAAAACCTAGAAGAAGGAGAGGCGCAGCTGGAGAAAAGGAAAACCTAATAGCTAAATATTTGGGCTCATTATAAAAAAATAGAGGCCCAATCCAACGATGTAAATGATTAGGGTATGGATAGGATCTGGTGTGGATATTGTCCGAACCGATCCGACCATATCCGAAAAATTGATGAGATCACTAATTTTTTGATTCGTAACCAAATCTGATATTCAGTTTTGGTACGAAATCGGATCCGCGTTCCGGATCCCAATATTATTGAGACCGAATACTCAAAATCGAATCTGGGATTCGAGTATCCGAATTTGTTTTTATGTATCTTATTTGATATAGGGCAAATATGATGCCACCATATTTCAATGAAATATTTTCATATTAGAGTTAAACCACTTTGTATGTGTGTGTGCGTGTGTGTGCGTGTGTGTGTAATTAACAATCATCTGGCTTAACATACATATAATTAACATCCATCTAGATTAACAACCCTTAATTAATATTTAAAAATTATTAATGCAATGTTTTTTGTTAATTACTATGTTAATTAAGTGGGCTAATTATGAAATTGAGGATATTTCGTTGACAAAGTATAATTTCCCTATTTGATATTAGTTGAATAAATCATATATAAATTAATGATTTGTGACTGATTTATAATTACAGTTGTAAAATCAAGTTCAAAATATAATCATATATATCATTCATGTCACAAATTATATATTTTTATTATTTGTAGTTAAAAAAATATGTTATGTTATCACAACATAATGTCCATTTTAATATCCGGAAAAAAAACTGTATCTCCCTCCCTCTCCCTCCCTCCCCCCAGGATGGATCAGAGAACAAATAACAAATTAAGCAATATACTATTTTATTAACCAATATTCTCTTTATTCATTAACAAGTAAGTGGTAACAAAGAGCCAAGCAAGTGAACTTATATATATACAGTACAACCCTTGTACTCACATTTATGATTTATGATTTATCTTCATTTCTATCAATCTATGTTATGCTATTATTTTACATGTCAGTAAAATAACCGGTCTGAACAAGTGCCAAATCATACGATGTGATCGAATGTGGCGAAATCACTACGGCCATTTGCGTGTTTGCGTCTGCCAGTGCGCTTTGTACGGGGGCCACCTATCATGAATTCCAAAAAAATATTAATCGACAAAATTAACAAGGTTAAATTACAATTTTGCCACTTACCTTTAATGGGCTCAGAAAAGAATTTTCGTCCATGACATTATTAGAGGTCATAACCATCTTCGACGAACCGTTTCCATTTATAGTATATTGTAATCCGGAAATATTTATTTTCATATCCACAGTAGCATTTCCAAAATTCACAATCTAAAACCAACAAAAAATAAAATCATTATTAACTCCAAATTATAATATTTTTTTTAATTACCTTGATTTTCAAGTAACTCTTGTTATCGTCAGAGTTTTTATATATAATCGCTGACGTGGCAATCGATGTTGACATGTCAGGTTGGACCGAAGTAGGATGAAAAATCGCACCGCTCGAGTCCTTGAAATATCGTTGCATATGATAACTTGGTGTGCCATATATTTGTGAGGAATTAAATACTATCGCATCTGGAGTCCACCTGAAATTTGCAAGAAATTCATATATACCCTTCGAAAATACAAAATGTAAAATTTAATAAAATACAATGGAAATAGTTAATTAGTTCATTAATTAATTACGTGCGATCATTTGTGTTGACAAATAGTGGTGCGTAACTCGCCATCTCCACAACATCACTACATTACAAAAATTCAAATAATTAATATTAAACTGATTAAAAAATTATAAATAAATAAATTTATTAATTCAAATTTAGACCTATTTTTTTCGAGTCCGGTGAGAAAAGCGGCTTCGGCTAAAGAAGCCAAAAGACTTCCATTTCCTGCATCGTTTTGCCACACCGCATATTCACTCACAAATGCCTGAAAAATATTTCACAAATATAATTAATAGACTATTTAAATAGAATATTAATATATTATTATGAGATGTACAAAGTACAAACCTTTGGACCGGATCTCGATGCACCGTTAAATAGATCTTTTTGCATATACATGTAATTAGCGGTGGTATAGGTCTTAACAATCCAAACAACGCAAGTCAATAAAATACGATAATTAAAATTAAGAGAAATTTGCAAAAAGGCCCTCAATTATGCCTGAATTGTAAAATAATAATAATTCAAATAATTTACGTGAAAGTCATAATAATCAGCAGGATGATCGAGAGTAGTTCCTAATGCATTGCAATTAGTGATGAGTTGCATATCTGGATATTCCTTTTTAATTGCATAATAAAACTTCAAATAATTTCCTGCAATTAATTAAAAAATTAATATCGAACAGTTTAATTAAGAAAACGAAACGAAAAATTAACCTCTATAGAATTTCTGGCCGCAATCTTCGTTTCCAATAGCCATGTATTTCAAAGGAAACGGGTCGGTATGACCCATCTCGGCTCTCACCGATCCCCATTTCGAGCTGGCGTCTCCTCTCGCAAACTCTATACTATTCAACGCATCCTATTTACAATAAACAAACAAATAAAAGAAAATAACTAAAATTTTTAATTTTTAATTTTAAAGTGAATACGTGCCTGCACCCAAGGTTGGATATTTGCAGTATCTACTGATTCTTCACGACTAATCCCTAAATAAATATTAATAAACTTATTATATCACCAATAATTTTGTTAAATTAATATTAAGTGACTAAAAAAATAAATTAATTAAATTACCATTATTTATAACCCACACAGGTTCCGCAGCTAAATCTTCGGACAGCTACATAAAACCATTAAATTCATTAACAAACAAACTAATTAAATAAATAAATAATAAAATATATAAATAATAACCTGGAGAAATTCGAAATAACCAAGACCATCATCGGACCAATAATTCCAAACATCGCCAAAATGGCCGGGTCTCTCTTCCCACGCACCGATCGAAGCCGTCCATCTAAATGCGTTCCATAATCTCCTTCCCTCCACGTAAGTCCCCCCTTTTCAAATTAAAAAATAAATTAATTAATTAAAAAAAATGAAAAAGAAGAAATATTGTATGGACTTGGTTTACGAACCGGGGAATCTCATGAACCGAGGCTTCAATTCCGCTACAAATGAAATCAGATCTTTTCGAAAACCGTGCCCCTGCATAAACCAATTAATTAATTAATTAATTAAACAATTAATAATAAATTAATTAATTATATTATATTATATACCATGTAGGTGTCTATAGGCATTAGGGAGACTTGATCGAGCCAAATGGTTCCTTTCTTTTGAGTTGTCAACTGGAGGCGTCCATTACTTGCTGAACCGCTGGCTACCAGTTCGAGTTGTACTCTCGACCAGTCCGATACGACAGCAAAAGACGATCTACACAATTATGTTACCAAATATAATCATTAAACTAATCACATAATATTATTAAAAAGTGTATAATGTTTATTTACATAATGTTAGTGGTGGCCAATTTTTGCAACCCATCTGACGTCGTCAGAGAAGCCGAAATATTTATCGAGTCTAAGGATTTAACATATAATGTCAACGTGTATCCTTTCCCATCCTCTATATTCTGAAAATTTAACATAAAAAAAAAACATTAAAAAATAGTAAATAATAATGGAAGTAACAACTAAAAACCGGAATATTGAATACCATGCCCCAAAAACCGGGATTATAAACGCCGACTCCAGTAGAAGGGCAAGAATCGCCATCACAACTAATATCCATTCTCAAGGCGATTGGATTTCTTTTAAATACACTGGCACGCTCCGTACCGACCGAAATTACCGCCTCGTTTCCAATTATCGCCCATGGGGTAAAGTCTGACGGCGTGTTCTGTCCTCCCGCCTCAAACCCTAAAATTAGAGAGAGAAAATGTTTTATGTAAAAGAAGAGAGAGAAAGTGTTTAGAATATGAGTAAATTTTTTTAGTTTTGTACCTCTATTATTGACAAGTTCTGCCCATATACCGCCGGCTCCGGCATGGTTAATCTCCTGTCATTATCATTTTTAAGGGGCTTAATTATAAATTTACTAACTTGTAATTTAAGTAATGAAATATAAAATTTACCTCAAAAAATATACCAAAAAGGGTTTCGGGTATTTTTCTACCAGACTGAGATGAAGCGTCGATTGATAAAGTGGCAGCTTTATTTGCCTCTAATTCACAAGCCACGTAATTAGCACTGATGAGCATAAGAAACAGAGTGGAAATGAAGATAACTGGAGATCTCCATTGAGAACCCATAATTGGGTACCGAGTCATTCAATCTATATATTCCAATGCGGGCCTGAACTATATAGAAACGAAAAGTACAAAGATAAGAAATTAACTAACAATAGTAGATTGCAGGGTTTTACGGAAGGATAATACTTTCAGTTACGAAATAGAGAAATGCACACTATTGTATGCATAATTTAAACCAATTAAAAAGAAAACCATAATACATTGCAATTTGAAACTATATTTGAACCGAACAAACACAATTCAGACATTCTAGCTAGTAAACTGAAAATAGGATACTCTTTTACGCATTTCATCGAACAGTTAGTGAACGTACAAAAATAATCGAAGTATTACAAGTTTCTCTCTCCCCAAGGACCCCAAAACAATGAAAGAGAGAACTAATGATTCACTAAACAGGAGAGGGTATAAATAGTGAAGAAGAGTGAAGACAAAGAGAGAGTGGAGAGAAAGCAAGAGGTCTTGATTGTGCTTAAAGGGTGATAATGTGAAATCAGCCATGGTCATCACTCGAAGGAGACGGATGTTTTCTCATAAGAAGAAAAATAAGCCGTTGGATGTTGATTGTGTGGTGGATGATAGATCATCAAGCATGCAAGTTTCTTTTGCTCGAGTGATTGGGATCTCCAAGGATGAGAATCTATATGGCTTGTTTTATGGGGACATAAAAGTTGCTGTATAATAATTTGATTTTGCATGGGTGTTAATTATTATTATTAATTATTTTTTTTATATATTTTCTAAGAATATTGAGATGCCTCTATTGTTTTTTTATAAAAAAAAATTAAAGATTATTAAGAAATGCTTCCGCACGTCGGTATTACACACATCAAATATCTCGAACCCTCTGGTCTACTTTTTGTCACGGTGAGAATGCACTCTGCAGTTTTTGTCACGTTAAATTTATGAATTCGAATAAATATTAATTATTTATTAAGTTAATAACTAACATGTACTAGTTATTATTTTAATTAAATGTACTAATTATAATTATAACATAGATGATAGTATGATAAAATCTAGAGAAATATATCATATTTTGAAATAAAATTCCAACTGGTTTTATAATGGATAATTATTCCGTGCCCCTCAAATGCACAAAAACATCCCCGATCCGTACACTGGGGATGAATAGTGCATTTGAGGGTTAATTCAAATCTTCAATTCGTACTCACCATTTCAATTGACGGTTAATTCAAATATAATTAACGGTTAATTCAAATGTAATTAACATGTAATACAATTGTATTAGTCGTTAACACAATTAATTATTTGAATTAACGGTTAATATAGAGCTCGGGGGTACGAATATTGGAGATGGGTATCATTTCCCCCCACATCGTGAAAATGGGGGGGCATGGTAAATGAGCTCTTTTATAATCTCGGTGTGATTTTTATATAAAAAAAAAAACGCTGGATAAGTTTGTTTATAAATCAACTAACCCATCAGGATTTGAAAATTCGGTGCTATCGAGATTTAGAAATCAGTTTTGGGTACGTCATTTCTAAAATATTTTCAAAAAAAATTATTTTTTGAATTTTCATCCCAAATAATTACATGTAAAAGGGATATCCACGATATATGAAAGAATTTGGTTAAACAAAATTAAGGGGTATGTAACGCGAAATTGTGCCTTGAAATTTAAATGAAAAATTTGCAATATTTTATAATTTATCATAAAAAACAAATCCCTAAAACTTCTAATATCTCTCCCCACCCTCTCACACACACACACACACACACCCCGAACCACCCAAAAAAAAATAAACTGAATCCCTTTTAAGAATAATTCTTAACACAATAAATCAAATTTTAAAACTATAATATAGCCAGGTAAACGAGAGATCCAATCTTTGCATTACACGTTGAATGAAATTGTAGTCCATAACTTAATGGTAATAATAAAAGTTGGGGAGTGCTATGATAGACCAATTTTCTTATCATGAATTCATTTTCAAAAAATTATTTTAAGAATTTTAGTTATTTATTAATTAATTCTACAAAATTTATGTTTTAAATAACATTAAATGATAAATATACAATATAATCTTACAAAAATATCATTATTTCACAAATATTCGATTTTTTTTTTTAAAAATGGATCAATGATAAGAAAATTGGTCTATCATAGCACTCCCCTAATAAGTTCCTTACTTGATAGGTCAAAAAAAGAATGATATGTATATGTCTGCAAGTATGACAAATACGAAACTAATATAAACGAGTGTATATTTTCTGTTATATCTAATTTTGCATTTATATAAATCTTAAGCATACAAAACTTATTTCTCTCACACTTTCATTATTTTCATTTTGAACAAAAATTGCATGATTGCATGATAGGAAATTGTTCAACCTATGTTACTAAAATGATTAATTCAAATAATTTACAATATAAAATATTGTATTCAGCACAAATTCGAATTGCAATTATTCTTTGCTGGAGATAGAAGAGAATCACCTAATAATAATCGATTGTATTGCTTGCTTTAAAGGATAATCAATACTTCTCGATATGAACAAACAAGTATCGTGACAGCTTGAAAACAAAAGACTAAAACAAGTAAATTCAAATTCAGAAGCAATTAGTGTTGTTCAAATTGCACGCATAAGTTTGGTCCAGAGTAGAATGTTATGATCTGCAAGGAAAACAAAGTTTCATATTAAACCAAAAAAATAATCACTCAATTTCCTGGTGCAATCGTTAGTGAAGTGGGTTTGTCAGTATTTTAGAGCTTTCAAATATGTATTTTGTGGCAAAAACATGTAAATTTTTTTAGTAACCTATTCGGTATTGTTGCAAAATATATGTCTCTTATTAAATATGTAAAAATACCATCCTATTAAAATTGAAATGAATCTATAGTTGATTAAGATGACTTTACGATACAATCTGCTTAATTAGTTGTTATATATTTTATCGGTAGAGATCATAAGAGGAATATGTTGCACGGATACAGATACGGATAACGTATCCAATACAATACGGATACGACGATACAACATTTTTCAAAACAATCATGGATACGGATACGACTATATAATTATTAATTTAATATATTTTTATATTATATATAATTAATAAATAAGTAATAAATTAATAATATTTTTAAATTAAATATCATGACATTAAATAATATTAACCAAACAATACAAGTATCATAAAATTATCATAAACTTGTTCTAGAAATATTTTAGAACTAATCTAGAAATGTCCTAGAAGTATCCTATATAATTTATTTAAAAATATTATGACCCAAAATATATAATAGGCCGAAGTATCCTAAATGAAGTATTCTAGCTGGACGTATCCCAGCCGCATCCTGCCGTATCCCCGCCGTATCCGAAAAAAATAAATATTAAAATATTCGAGTATGTCACGTGGCGTATCCGATACGTATCCGAGCCATATCGCACCCGTATCCATATCGGATACGCGTATCCTCAAGATACTTCTGCATTTTTGAAGTATCTGCGTAACAGTAATATCATATTTAATTTTTTTTTTTGTATATGTCTCTAGTGTGTAAATTATATTTTTATACAATAAAAGCAACAATTGAAAATGTATTATTATTATTATTATTATCAATGATTAAAATAGGGCTGCAATGGCACCATTATAGCACAAACAACGTTAATTACTTCTAATACACATATCGCAATCTACAAAAAATCAACGTTAAATAAACCGAAGTATCCTAACCACATCCTGAAAGTATCCTAATATATCGTGAAATACATAGTCCAAAATATAAATTATACAAAATATTATTCATGTAAAAACTTTATATCTTAAAAGATGTATCATACGTACATAAATATATTTGATATAAATAAAAATACACGTATTTTATTTAAAAAAGATATATCACATATCTAAAAGACAGACATTAGATACATCTAAAAATGTATATCAACACGCATTGTATTTAAGAAAAACGGCACATCTGCCATACATCTAATATGTATAACACAAAAATATATATCGTGAAAATGACATACATATAAAAAAATATAAACTCATTTGATGGATAATGTGAGTTTTGAAGTGCATGTGAAATACGCAAAATACGGCCAAATTGAAAAAAAAAAAATTAAACTGTCACATATGGATCTTCTATATGAATGATGATCCTGACATGCTCACTCTTATCATGCACAATTTTTTCTCTTTATATTTTATCGTAACATTATCATAAAATAAATTCCCTAACTTTTAAGACCGCATATTTTGGAATTTTAAAATAAAACATTTTTTTGTTAAATCAAATTTATTAAAAAACTAAATCCCTTTTTTGTAACATAAACATTCATTAAAATACTGTTAATTATAATATTTCACACAACAGATCAAATTTTAAAATTGAGTTGGGGAACCTGGTTTCCATTTATTGCACGCATCAAATGCTTAATCCACATGTTGGATTTTCGTATCTATCCGTCCGAACATATCATTGGATTTGTAAGAACGGCCTTGTTAATTTTGCCAATAATACCACTAACTTTTGTAATCCCCATAATAATATTTTTCAAAACTAATTATTAACATAAGATGAAATTACACTATTTTAATTCATATATCACACAATTTCATACTATTTTAGCAAGTTTATATTTATCACTCAATGATTCAACACACATAAATAATTCAATGCAAACAAAATAGAAAAAAAAAAAAAAAAAATCACAGTTTCATACTATGCATACGATACTACTAGGCCTATTCAATTTTGCAATACAATCCTTATTTAATACCCCTGAATGTTGCCGTGCCGGTTTATATCGGAAGACCAGTGGCCACGGTCCCTACGGTGGTTAATCTGCTCCACTGGTAGTGGTAGCAACACAACCAGCACAATACTTCCAACGACAGCTAAGCCGCCTAAGACTGCTACGGCTAAACCCACTATTTTTTCAAGATGCTCGCATTTTCTCTAGTTAGCGAGGTAACCAATTGATTAGATCATTAGCCGAATACACGTTGAGTCGAAAAAACCCGGTATGATAGTTTGTAACCATATACTGAAAAATGCAACTTATGGTAATAATAAGTTCCTGCTTATTGCACATGCAAACGAGATGCACTGGAGAGGTCAACAAAAGAATAACATATATGTTTCGTTTTCTCCAATATCGGAAAGTATGAGAAATACGAGAATAATATAAGCGAGTATTCTCATAATGTATATTTCTGTTATTTTTAATTTTTTTAATATTTATATAGAGCTTAAGCATACAAAACTTATTTCTCTCAGACTTTTGTTATTTTTAATTTGAACAAAAATTGCATGATTTGCATCACAAATTAACTCTCGTGGAAATAGAAGAGAATCACCTAACAATAATCCATTTTAATTATTGCGTGCTTTAAAGGATAATCCTTTTCAATATGAACAAACAAGCATCGTGACAACTTGAAAACAAAAGACAAACTTAAACAAGTATATTCAAATTTCGGAGTACACCTTCCCAAGAATCTTGCAGTGCTACTGCTATGCTGCATATTAAATTTATTTAAATAAGTGTACAAGTGTAAATTCATTTCCTTGAAAATTTTACGGTGTTATAAATATGCACCTTTTTACATCATTTCATTTTCCTATATCTTTTATATGAATTGGTTTTCCTAGTTTTATGATGGAAAATAGGGAAAGTCATAGATGTCTAGAAAGAATATATATCCATGTTGGGTATTCGATACTGCATATGAATTGGTATTCGATACTAAATATTCTTATTTATAAGGTATTATAAAATTAATTCAATCAATATATAAATAGACGTAGGACTTAGAGCCTACTCTATTATTTAAAAAAAAAAAAGAATTTGCATGTGAGAGAGAGTTCGGGACTAGTCCAAAGTCCTTTGAACACATATCTTGCCCAAATACATTTACAGTGGTCGGATCAAATCATGATGTATCTTTTCTTGATCAAATATAATTATTAAAGTTAAAAATTCTATCTTCCTGTTTAGGATTTTTTTTTTAATAAAAACCTGCTTTCTCCTTTTAATATATATGCTAATTATCAAAAGAGTTCAATTTAAATAGAAGTAATATGAATTGATGTCTTTACTATGCCAATTCTCAAAACAGTTTGACTATAATATATGTAATTTATATGTTAAATATTAAGTCCCGAAAAAAAAAAAAAAAAGCAACCGCTCCGATCACCTCTTCTTAAGGTGATAAGGTGCATCTTCACCGCCGAGATATGGGAGGCAAATCGATCACCGAGCAAACATTGGTGCGACATCATTCAAATCATTTTGATGGGACTATCAAAACGAAAAACACTAGCTTGGAGAAGAAAGCATGGGTTATTAAATAGCTAGCCACCAATTGATCCAGTTGGGATGAACGTAACAATCGAATTTTTCAAGAGATAGAATGCATGCGTTATTGATGAATAGTATCAAAGATTTAATTAGCAAATAGAGTCTCCATTGCTAAATTTGTACTAAAAATATATGAAGTTGATTGTCACTTACAATTATAAATTCGGTTACCTTTGTAAGAATTTTGTTTATTTTCTTTTTAATATAATTGATTGGATTGAACGCGCATCGTGCTTGTCTTTCGTTTAAAAAAAAAAAACCACCACAACAAACAAAATATCAAGTAGCAAGCACATAGCTTAATCTTAGGCTGCTAATTTAAAACTCGCATATTATTGTCCATTGTAAAACCAAAAGATGCTTAATCTAAGGTCTTCGGCGATGTTTGCAAGATCATTTTTAATCAAACACCAAAAAATAAGGTGAGTTCGTTTGACTTATTGAACAAATATTTACAACATTATTAGCCATCATATGGAAATGGATTTTTTGCGAGAGGTGTTTCCCAAATAAACCATGATGCCTTCCTATTTTAGTGAAACGGGGTGTTAACGAACCGTTTGATCAAAAAAATTGAAATTTTTTCACAGTAGTTCTCTCTCTAGATTATCGTCCTCTTCATTGATTTGTGGCAAGATTTGCTAGTGTCATTTTTTCTGTTCTCCGCGATGCTTGGTAAATTATCCTTTAGTTTGATCCTTCTATGTTAATGATCGTTTTAGTAATAAAAAATTAACCACACAAAAAAATCAGCATCTCTTTTTTTGCATTTATTTGTATCCCACAGGCAAACAAAAGTGATTTGGGGTTGAACACAAATCCCTTAAATTTTTTGCTGTTAAGCACAACATAATTTACTAGCGTACATATTTGATTCACTAACTAGCAATATTATAATTCAAATAAGCAAAACAGATGTCCTCGCTGGTGTATTCCCTATTGTCTTTGACACAAAATAAGCAAGTACAATAAATAATAACAGAGAGTGTGTTAAATCAGTTAATTAAAAAAAAGAAATGTTCCCAAAAAATAAGCAAAGTAAAATAAATAATAACATAAAAGGCACACGAAACATTTATTTATTTACGAGGCAGAATAAGCCTTCTTGTTCTCTCCCAATGTGTTTGAAATTGGTTGCACAGAGCTTGGGCGAGTCTGTTCACATATTTTCGACTGAAAGCGCTCGGCAGCAGATAAAAAACTCATTATAGAATAGAACGCAAGATCCTCTTCACCTTTACCTTCAGTTCAATTGAGGGATCAACTGCAAAATTAAGCACGAAATTAAATTTCAACACGGGTCCATTGTACCCTTTTTTAGATCTATTTGGCTTATGTTGGTGGTTAAACATGAATTGAGTTCATAAATAAACATTTGTATTGGTATAAAGCTGGCCGGTACATTGACTATAGTATTCATGTACTATACATGAAAATAACATGATATTTTTCAAATTTTGGGAGCATTTACCAACCCCTTGTTTTGCATCTATCTTTAAGTCTCCTCATGAATCTATATCATCATACTTATCTTGATTATTAGCCATTATATTGTGTGATGTGGATTCATCATATGTATTATTGTTATATTTGATAATTTAAGATAAACATTTTGTATTATTATTTTTAAGAATTAATTTGAACAATTAGATGTAGTGATGTGATTTAATCTCAATCATTAATTTTTGGAAAAAGTCTGTTTTTGGTCCCTAACAATTACCAAAATGTTCAACTTGCTCCCCGACTTTTTTTTTTGTTCAACTTGCCCCCTAAACTTGTTATTTTTGATTTTTTTGGTCCCTCCGTCAAATACCGTCTCCTCCCCAGGTTAAAATACCGTTAAACTTGTTATTTTATCTTATTTTTGTACCCGACCCATTAATTTCTGCCCGATCCAACAACATTTAACCCCGACCCATTATTTGGCATCTCTCTCTCTTTCTCTCTCTCTCTCTCTCCTCCCTCCCCTCACAACTGCACTCAACAGCGCTCCCCTCTCTCTCGCGAAATACCTCCCGCCCCACTGGCTCGCTGGCCTCTCCCCTTTCTCTCTCGCCAACAAAAATTTGACTCGCTGGCCTCGCTCACACCACTCCCCTTTCCGCTCACATCAGGTCAATTTGTTGAATCGTTTTCTCCATTTGTTCAATCGTTTTTAGGGTTTTGTTGAATCGTTTTTTTCTGTCTACGAGCATTTTTTTGTTGAATTAGGGTTTGCGCCAATTTGTGTTTTCAATTCTGGGTACTTCAATTTGGTTACGCCAATTTGTGGTTTCAATTCTGCGCCAATTTGTGTGTGTGAAATTTGTGGTTTCAATTCTGCGCCAATTCTGGGTACTTCAATTCTGGTTTCAATTCTGCGCCAATTTGTGTGTGTGAAATTTGGTTCAATTCTTGTTTCAATTTAGGACTTCCAATTTACACTATTTGATGGTTATAAAAAATCTGATGGTTATAATTTTCGCTGCGAATTGTTATAATAGGGTTATAATTGTCGCTGCGAATTGTTATTCTTTGCGAATTGTCGCTGCGAATTTGTTCAATTTTTTGTAGGGTTTTTTATTATTCTGTGAAATAGGGTTATAATTGTCGCTGCGAATTGTTATTATTTGTGTGCCTTCAAAAATCTGTGAAACCATTCTGGTTTGAATTAAGCCAATTTGATGGTTATATTTGTCGATTTAGGGTTTGAATTGTCGCTGCGATTTAGGGTTTTTCAGATTAAGCCAATTAGGGTTTCAATTAGGGTTTCAATTAGGGTTCCAATTTGTATGTTAATATTTCAATTAAGCTATTCTTTGTTTTTCAGATTTAAGATTATGGCAAAAGAAGGCTTCTACGTGGTTTTTGTATCGTTTATTTTGATGTATGGATTAATGTATCGTTTATTTTGATGTATTAATATTTGGATTAATGTAAGGATTAATGTATCGTTTATTTTGATGTATGAATTAATATTTGGATTAATATTTGGATTAATATTATGGATTAATGTATGGATTAATGACAATTATATTTGGATTTTTAATTAGTAATTTATGGCAATTTTGATGTCATTTCACAGAGCCAATATAAGGGGCAATATAAGGGCCAATATAAGAGCCAATATAAGGGCCAATATAAGGGGTAATGTATGAATTAATGACAAATTTCACATAAAAACATAAATAAATTCACAGAGCCAATATAAGGGCCAATTTTCACGAGAGCCATTTCACAGAGCCATTTCACAGAGCCAATATAAGGGGCATGTCACAGGGGCAATTTTGATGAGAGCCATTTTGGAATTTTTGATACATAAAAACATAAAATAAATTCGATACGACAAAACATAAATAAATTCGATACGACAAAACATAAACAAATTCGGTACATCAAAATATAAAATAAATTCGATACGACAAAACATAAATAAATTCGATACGACAAAACATAAATAAATTTGGTACATCTAAAACATATCGTTTGACGGTTTCCGATTAGATGATTGCGGCGTTTGGCTTGACGATTGCCCGGAAGCACTTCTCGAGGTGTTCGACGCCTACAAAGAATAAGGAAACAAATTATACACAATTTTTATACGTAAATTATGAAACATTTAATTTACCTTCGGGCAAGTCTTTTTATTGTGCCCGTGTTGACCACATGATGAACACGTTATTACTTGACCGCTCCGCGCCATTTTAGTTTTGCTCCCCGATTTTGACCACATGATGAACACATTTAATTCAACTAACCCGGTGTAGAAGAAGTGCCACAATTTGGATCCGACATTTTTTAGGGTTTTGGTAGGAGAGAGGAGGCCACAATTGAACTAAAAAAGGGGAGAGGCCAGTGAGCAAGAGAACCGTGAGAGAGAACTGGGCGTTCCAATTATTCTTGGCGAGAGAAAGGGGGGTGTTGTGTCGTGAGGGTAGAGAGGACCGTGAGAGTGCCAGTGAGCTGTTGTGTTCGTGAGTGTAGAGAGAAAGAGGAGAAGCCACTGGCGTTTCAAAAAAATGGGTCAAAAAAGCTTCCTGTGAGAGAGGGGTCAAAAACACTTAATAAATGGATCGGGTACAAATTAGTTGGGTCGGGTTAAGTGCTGTTGGATCGGGCAGAAATTAATGGGTCGGGTACAAAAATAAGATAAAATAACAAGTTTAACGGTATTTTAACCTGGGGAGGAGACGGTATTTGACGGAGGGACCAAAAAAATCAAAAATAACAAGTTTAGGGGGCAAGTTGAACAAAAAAAAAAGTCGGGGAGCAAGTTGAACATTTTGGTAATTGTTAGGGACCAAAAACAGACTTTTTCCTTAATTTTTTGTTAGATTTTTTGAAGATCATATTTTGTATAGTCATTTATGTGTTATTATTCTACATCATGTTTTAAGCATTCTTAGAAATCCACATCATCCTACATTAATGATGTGTCATATTATTATTGGTTAGAATCATATTAGACCAAGTTTAATCAATTGTTAGAATCATATTAGACCAAAAGCTCGGGAAGCGCGAATTCCCTAAAAATGTGCTAACGACAGGATATCCATGCGTCATATCCAGACCCCTCATGGGTCTGGACTTTGCACTACATCAAGATTGCTACGCAATTCCCTCCAAAGAGCGCCACGGGGTCACGCGACACTACACCTAACAAACTAAAACATACCGGAGGAGCCGCGTAATGTTCTCATAGGTACCTCTTTCAAAATCGTAAGCCTGGCTTACGTTTTATCAAACTCAAATTCTACATACATATATATGATCAAATCTACATAATATACATTTTGTGAAGTAACACGGTTTTTAAAGCAAAATACATATTTTAAAGCGAGAATCCTAGACTATCATGTAAGGTCTAGAAGCGTTCGTAATTGGATTCTTAATAAGAGAGAAGTGAGAGTAGCACTTACCTAATGGAAAGAAACTCGACAAACAAGAGATTAATCGAAACGGCGCACAAGATGGACTGAAAATGGAGAAACTCGAAACTTGGATGGAATTCTTCTTTTGATCTTGCCAACTCGCACAACTCAGCCTCCTAAAGATTATGGCACTTTTCGTTTTGCGAAATTTCCTCTTTTCCTCGATTTTTCCTCTTTTTCTCTCTTTTTTTCTTAGGGTTTCGTGAGTATTTTGTCTTCCTTGGATGAAGAGAAGAGTGGCTTATCTACTGGCCGACTAAGGAAGTTAGTGGAATTGAACTTTTCATACATAACCCTCAAATCTTACATATTTGCAAACCATTTAATTTACATCTATTTGAGGTTAATTTTGCAAACTCCCTATTTTGGATTATTAATGGTTTGCTCCTTTTGCAAATAAGACCCTAAAAAATGAAATTACGATTATACCCTTTTGACAACTTTGACTCATAAGGAGTCGGTTTTGATCGTGAGAAGGGTTATATATTTAATATGGGTCTTATATCCTGAGAATTTATGAATAATAATCTACAAATATCAAAACCCTATTTTTGATATTTATTACAATTCGGGTTCGGATCGATTTCGGTTTCGGGTCGGTTTCGGTTCGATTTCGGGTCATTCGGTTTCGGTTTCATTTCGGGTTCGGGTCGTTCGGTTTCGGTTCGGTTTCGGATTCAGGTCGTTGACTTTTCAACATTTTCGGTTAGGGTCGGGTTCGGGTTCGGGTTCGGACGGGTCGGGTCATTTTTTCGGGTCGGGTCAAATTTTGCCAACGCTAAGTATAATACCCGCTACTCCGGTGCGGGCATTTCATATGTTTCACTCTTACTTGTCATGATAAAACATGCTACAAAAGTGAATTATTTAAAATTTGTTGAGCTTAATATTTACTTTATATATGTAACAATATATATCCAATCAAGTATATCCGATAAAAGTAGATTATAATTTGATATACATAGATATGTGAAATGCATGTATTTCACTATCCATGCATTTGATACATATAGAAAAGATATAAACTCGTTTGATGGATAATGTGCGTTTTGGAGGGTACGCGAAATACGCAAAATGCGGTCAAAATTGAAAAAAAATTAAACTGTCACATGTCCATTTCCTATGAATGATGATCCTGACATGCTCAACTCTTACAATGCATAATCTTTTCTCTTTAATTCAATCAATATATAAATAGACGTAGGATTTAGAGCCTATTCTATTATTTTCAAAAAAAAAAGAATTTGCATGTGAGAGAGAGAATTGAGCAAACAATGAAGCTAATCCAGGGGGGTTCGGGGCTAGTCCAAAGTCCTTTGAACACAGATCTCGCCCAAATACATTTAGAGTGGTCTTCGCCAAATCATGATGTATCTTTTCTTGATCAAATATAATTATTAAAGTTAGAAATTATATCTTCTTGTTTAGGAATTTTTTTTAATAAAAACTCTGATTTCTCCTTTTAATAGAGAAACCCCTCTCTCTCATCATTTGGTCTCAATTTAGATACTGACAAAAACTTTAAATAATTATAACTTACAAAAAAACATTAAATCAATTTTTCTGTAATATATATGCTAATTATCAAAAGAGTTCAATTTAAATAGAAGTAAATATGAATTGATGTCTTTACTATGCCAATTCTCAAAACAGTTTGACTATAATATATGTAATTTATATGTTAAATATTAAGTCTCGAAACAAAAAACAAAAGCAAAAACAACCGCTTGGTCTTCCGATCACCTCTTCTTAAGGTGATAAGGTGAATCTTCACCGCCGAGATATGGGAGGCAAATCGATCACCGAGCAAACATTGGTGCGACATCATTCAAATCATTTTGATGGGGCTATCAAAACGAAAAACACTAGCTTGGAGAAGAAAGCATGGGTTATTAAATAGCTAGCCACCAATTGATCCAGTTGGGATGAACGTAACAATCGAATTTTTCAAGAGATAGAATGCATGCGTTATTGATGAATAGTATCAAAGATTTAATTAGCAAATAGAGTCTCCATTGCTAAATTTGTACTAAAAATATATGAAGTTGATTGTCACTTACAATTATAAATTCGGTTACCTTTGTAAGAATTTTGTTTATTTTCTTTTTAATATAATTGATTGGATTGAACGCGCATCGTGCTTGTCTTTCGTTTAAAAAAAAAAAACCACCACAACAAACAAAATATCAAGTAGCAAGCACATAGCTTAATCTTAGGCTGCTAATTTAAAACTCGCATATTATTGTCCATTGTAAAACCAAAAGATGCTTAATCTAAGGTCTTCGGCGATGTTTGCAAGATCATTTTTAATCAAACACCAAAAAATAAGGTGAGTTCGTTTGACTTATTGAACAAATATTTACAACATTATTAGCCATCATATGGAAATGAATTTTTTGCGAGAGGTGTTTCCCAAATAAACCATGATGCCTTCCTATTTTAGTGAAACGGGGTGTTAACGAACCGTTTGATAAAAAAAAAAATTGAATTTTTTTCACAGTAGCTCTCTCTGGATTATCGTCCCCTTCATTGATTTGTGGCAAGATTTGCCAATCATTTTTTCTGTTCTCCGTGATGCTTGGTAAATTATCCTTTAGTTTGATCCTTCTATGTTTATGATCGTTTTAGTAATAAAAAAATTAAGCACACAAAAAAATCAGCATCTCTTTTTTTGCATTTATTTGTCTCCCACAGGCAAACAAAAGTGATTTGGGGTTAGGGCTGCAAACGAGCCGAGCTCGAGCGAGCTGTGCCAAGCTCAAGCTCGGCTCGGAACTTACTCGAGCTGGCTCGGCTCGTTTAGAATTAGGGTTCGAGCTAAAATATCAAGCTCAAGCTCGGCTCGTTCTAATTCGAGTTAGCTCGGCTCGGCTCAACAGTAGCTCAATTAAAAAAACAACTTGAATTTTAATTAAAAAAATTACAATAATTGCGAATAAACAAAAAATATTATAAATACCAAACTATCTTAAAACATAACAATAATAAATCAAACATACAACACAAAACATAAAAAAAATAGGATTTGGACGTGGTATTATTAATTTGTTTCCCTTAGTTAATATTTTTTTGGGACCTAAGGTGTAATCTGACTTGGAATTATTATGGAGATAAAAAATTTCTTCATAAATTTTTCTAATTATAATAATATATATAATATGAATTAATTATGATAAAAGTATTTAATATTTTAAATCGAGCTCAAATTCTTTTCGAGGTTAATACGAGCGAGCTGAGTCTGGCTCAAGCTCGGCTCAATAAGCATTCGAGCTAGCTCGGCTCGGCTCGTTTAATTTCGAGTTAATATCGAGCGAGCTATTATCGAACTATTATCGAGTCGAGCTCGAGCGAGCCACGAGCCACGAGCTAAAGTTGCAGCCCTATTTGGGGTTGAACACAAATCCCTTAAATTTTTTGCTGTTAAGCACAACATAATTTACTAGCGTACATATTTGATTCACTAAGGGGCCGTTTGATGTAAAAGACTTTGAAGGATTTTGAAGGATTCTTGTATTGTCTAGAGAAAGTGAAATGAGGGTTAAGTATTTGAAGGATATCTTTTTCTTGCATGTGTTGTTTGATGTGTTAGACTTAGATAATGGAAAGTGAAATTCATTGTTTGATGTGAAGGATAATTAAAAAGTAGTTATTAAGGATTTGAGATATATTGGATATGTTTTATTTGAAAAATTAAAGATCAATCAATTTATTATTATCGATTAACACTAATTAAGCTGATTGGCAATTAATCCTAATTAATCCTAATTAACACTAATTCGGCATATTGATCCTAATTAATCCTAATTATAAACATGTTTTGTAACACTGATTTGCAATTAATCCTAATTAATCCTAATTAAAACTATAATTGACCTTGATGCATTTGAAATTAATCATAATTCGGCATATTGAAACACCAATTAAGCTAATTGACCCTAATACAGCTAAAATCAACTATAATTCAACAAAATTAATCCTCAATTAGCACTAATTAAGCTATAACTAACCTTGGCATTCCTGAAATTTGAAGTAATTGCAGCGTCGATTTGTAATAGATTTCAGCACAACATTCTCTGTCGAAATTAAAGCTAAAAACAAATAAAAAGTATACTTAAAATCAGGTAATTGCTAGATGAGTATCAATCACAGAGAGAGAGAGAGAGAGAGAGAGAGAGAGAGAGAGAGAGAGAGACTCACCATTACAAATGAAGAAAACTTGCGAGAGAGGGAGAAGAAGAAAATCAGCGCCAAGAAGCTACGCTGCCAGAGAGAGAGAGAGAGAGAGAGAGAGAGAGAGAGAGAGAGAGAGAGAGAGAGGGAGAGAGAGAGAGAGAGAGAGAGAGAGAGAGAGAGTGTGCCAACGCCAAGAAGAAGCTCAGGAGAGAGAGAGAGACAACGCTCAGGAGAGAGACAACTTGCGAGAGAGGGAGATGAAGAAAATCAGCGCCAAGAAGCTACGATGCCAGCGCCAAGGAGAGAGAGAGAGGGTGCCAACGCCAAGAAGAAGCTCAGGAGAGAGATGGCGCCAACTATGTTTTCTTGCTACGTTTTCCGGCTTTTTTTGCGAGACAACAAACGAGGGAAAGGAGGCACGACGGACACGGCACGGGAATTGAAGTTCTCTCTTTGTCCTTCTAATCAAACACCCAACGCTAACCCTTATCCCGTAAATGATTGTCTTTTCCTGTGTTTTCCAGGTAAATACCATAAATCAAACGGCCCCTAACTAGCAGGGGCGGATCCAGGATTCATATATAGGGGGGGCCGAATTTTATAGGGGGGGCCGAAATAAAAAATAAATCAAAATATGTGTCTTGAGGGTCTTGAACTCAAGACCTCCAATCTCCCAAACAACAGCTTTACCACTAGACTACACTAATCTTTGTGAAACACTTACAAATTTATCATATTTATCACTTTCCAAAAAAAAAAATCACCTCATTTTATCGCTAATATATCGATTCCCGATTTCATAGGGGGGGCCGGGCCTCCCGCTCGCCCCCCCCCCCCCCTAGATCCGCCCCTGCTAACTAGCAATATTATAATTCAAATAAGCAAAACAGATGTCCTCGCTGGTGTATTCCCTATTGTCTTTGACACAAAATAAGCAAGTACAATAAATAATAACAGAGAGTGTGTTAAATCAGTTAATTAAAAAAAAGAAATGTTCCCAAAAAATAAGCAAAGTAAAATAAATAAGAGTTATTCTTCCATACACCCAAAATTTCACCAATTTTTTTGATGGATTTAATCCTCACCATACATTCATTGAAGGGTAATTTGGGAAGTCTTTTCTAACCAGTAAATTAGAGAGATAAAATATCATGATATCAAATCTTGAAAACTTCACATCATTAAATACATTTATTGTGATAATTTCAAGAAAAAAAAAAGTGTATCATGTTTCTATGATTAACAAGTGCAAGTATGCATATAAATATTTTTCACAAACTTCATTGTATATAAGCATGTAAATATTATAACGTACGTCGAGTACAAATCAGAGGTAAGTAAAGTATTTGTATAAGTCTTTATCGTTTAAAAAAAACATATTATTTTTCTGACAAACTACTTTTTTAGTTTATATTTTTTAAAGAAAAAATAATGGTCATAAATAAGATTTCTTGTAGCCTCATTTGTCGAAATGAATTTTGTTTTTAAAACATGAAATCAAATGTTTGTGTTAATAAAAATGTGGATATAGCATGTGATACGATAGATATGGCGGTATCACAGTTTTAAAAAAACCACGAACACGAATACGACTACATAATTATTATTTAATATATTTATATTTATATAATTAAAAAATAATAATATATTAAAATAAAATATCATGACAAAAAATAAAATCATCCAGACAATACAAGTATTACAAAATTATTCTAAACTTAATCCAAAAGTATTTCAGAAGTATCTTGTATAATTTATTTAAAAACATTACGTGCCAAAATGTATAAGGGTTTGAAGTATCATAAATTTAAGGGATCTACATAGTTTCGGAAAATATAATTTATCTAGTTCAAATCTTACATATTTGCAAACCATTTAATTTACATCTATTTGAGGTTAATTTTGCAAACTCCCTATTTTGGATTATTAATGGTTTGCTCCTTTTGCAAATAAGACCCTAAAAAATGAAATTACGATTATACCCTTTTGACAACTTTGACTCATAAGGAGTCGGTTTTGATCGTGAGAAGGGTTATATATTTAATATGGGTCTTATATCCTGAGAATTTATGAATAATAATCTACAAATATCAAAACCCTATTTTTGATATTTATTACAATTCGGGTTCGGATCGATTTCGGTTTCGGGTCATTCGGTTTCGGTTTCATTTCGGGTTCGGGTCGTTCGGTTTCGGTTCGGTTTCGGATTCAGGTCGTTGACTTTTCAACATTTTCGGTTAGGGTCGGGTTCGGGTTCGGGTTCGGACGGGTCGGGTCATTTTTTCGGGTCGGGTCAAATTTTGCCAACGCTAAGTATAATACCCGCTACTCCGGTGCGGGCATTTCATATGTTTCACTCTTACTTGTCATGATAAAACATGCTACAAAAGTGAATTATTTAAAATTTGTTGAGCTTAATATTTACTTTATATATGTAACAATATATATCCAATCAAGTATATCCGATAAAAGTAGATTATAATTTGATATACATAGATATGTGAAATACATGTATTTCACTATCCATGCATTTGATACATATAGAAAAGATATAAACTCGTTTGATGGATAATGTGCGTTTTGGAGGGTACGCGAAATACGCAAAATGCGGTCAAAATTGAAAAAAAATTAAACTGTCACATGTCCATTTCCTATGAATGATGATCCTGACATGCTCAACTCTTACAATGCATAATCTTTTCTCTTTAATTCAATCAATATATAAATAGACGTAGGATTTAGAGCCTATTCTATTATTTTCAAAAAAAAAAGAATTTGCATGTGAGAGAGAGAATTGAGCAAACAATGAAGCTAATCCAGGGGGGTTCGGGGCTAGTCCAAAGTCCTTTGAACACAGATCTCGCCCAAATACATTTAGAGTGGTCTTCGCCAAATCATGATGTATCTTTTCTTGATCAAATATAATTATTAAAGTTAGAAATTATATCTTCTTGTTTAGGAATTTTTTTTAATAAAAACTCTGATTTCTCCTTTTAATAGAGAAACCCCTCTCTCTCATCATTTGGTCTCAATTTAGATACTGACAAAAACTTTAAATAATTATAACTTACAAAAAAACATTAAATCAATTTTTCTGTAATATATATGCTAATTATCAAAAGAGTTCAATTTAAATAGAAGTAAATATGAATTGATGTCTTTACTATGCCAATTCTCAAAACAGTTTGACTATAATATATGTAATTTATATGTTAAATATTAAGTCTCGAAACAAAAAACAAAAGCAAAAACAACCGCTTGGTCTTCCGATCACCTCTTCTTAAGGTGATAAGGTGAATCTTCACCGCCGAGATATGGGAGGCAAATCGATCACCGAGCAAACATTGGTGCGACATCATTCAAATCATTTTGATGGGGCTATCAAAACGAAAAACACTAGCTTGGAGAAGAAAGCATGGGTTATTAAATAGCTAGCCACCAATTGATCCAGTTGGGATGAACGTAACAATCGAATTTTTCAAGAGATAGAATGCATGCGTTATTGATGAATAGTATCAAAGATTTAATTAGCAAATAGAGTCTCCATTGCTAAATTTGTACTAAAAATATATGAAGTTGATTGTCACTTACAATTATAAATTCGGTTACCTTTGTAAGAATTTTGTTTATTTTCTTTTTAATATAATTGATTGGATTGAACGCGCATCGTGCTTGTCTTTCGTTTAAAAAAAAAAAACCACCACAACAAACAAAATATCAAGTAGCAAGCACATAGCTTAATCTTAGGCTGCTAATTTAAAACTCGCATATTATTGTCCATTGTAAAACCAAAAGATGCTTAATCTAAGGTCTTCGGCGATGTTTGCAAGATCATTTTTAATCAAACACCAAAAAATAAGGTGAGTTCGTTTGACTTATTGAACAAATATTTACAACATTATTAGCCATCATATGGAAATGAATTTTTTGCGAGAGGTGTTTCCCAAATAAACCATGATGCCTTCCTATTTTAGTGAAACGGGGTGTTAACGAACCGTTTGATCAAAAAAATTGAAATTTTTTCACAGTAGTTCTCTCTCTAGATTATCGTCCTCTTCATTGATTTGTGGCAAGATTTGCTAGTGTCATTTTTTCTGTTCTCCGCGATGCTTGGTAAATTATCCTTTAGTTTGATCCTTCTATGTTAATGATCGTTTTAGTAATAAAAAATTAACCACACAAAAAAATCAGCATCTCTTTTTTTGCATTTATTTGTATCCCACAGGCAAACAAAAGTGATTTGGGGTTGAACACAAATCCCTTAAATTTTTTGCTGTTAAGCACAACATAATTTACTAGCGTACATATTTGATTCACTAACTAGCAATATTATAATTCAAATAAGCAAAACAGATGTCCTCGCTGGTGTATTCCCTATTGTCTTTGGCACAAAATAAGCAAGTACAATAAATAATAACAGAGAGTGTGTTAAATCAGTTAATTAAAAAAAAGAAATGTTCCCAAAAAATAAGCAAAGTAAAATAAATAAGAGTTATTCTTCCATACACCCAAAATTTCACCAATTTTTTTGATGGATTTAATCCTCACCATACATTCATTGAAGGGTAATTTGGGAAGTCTTTTCTAACCGGTAAATTAGAGAGATAAAATATCATGATATCAAATCTTGAAAACTTCACATCATTAAATACATTTATTGTGATAATTTCAAGAAAAAAAAAAGTGTATCATGTTTCTATGATTAACAAGTGCAAGTATGCATATAAATATTTTTCACAAACTTCATTGTATATAAGCATGTAAATATTATAACGTACGTCGAGTACAAATCAGAGGTAAGTAAAGTATTTGTATAAGTCTTTATCGTTTAAAAAAAACATATTATTTTTCTGACAAACTACTTTTTTAGTTTATATTTTTTAAAGAAAAAATAATGGTCATAAATAAGATTTCTTGTAGCCTCATTTGTCGAAATGAATTTTGTTTTTAAAACATGAAATCAAATGTTTGTGTTAATAAAAATGTGGATATAGCATGTGATACGATAGATATGGCGGTATCACAGTTTTAAAAAAACCACGAACACGAATACGACTACATAATTATTATTTAATATATTTATATTTATATAATTAAAAAATAATAATATATTAAAATAAAATATCATGACAAAAAATAAAATCAACCAGACAATACAAGTATTACAAAATTATTCTAAACTTAATCCAAAAGTATTTCAGAAGTATCTTGTATAATTTATTTAAAAACATTACGTGCCAAAATGTATAAGGGTTTGAAGTATCATAAATTTAAGGGATCTACATAGTTTCGGAAAATATAATTTATCTAGTTCAAATAATTATAATTATAATAAAATTATTAAAAATCATATAAAAAAGTATATTGACTATTTATTTGCACTTAAAATTGAATAAAAATATAAAAGTATAAAGTTCAAGCCTCAAACATCATATTATAGGAAATATACCAGAATATAAATAGCATGAATTATATCTAAGTGCATCAAATAACATAAAAACAAATAATATTGTAAATTTTATAATCTAAAAGTACGCAAAGATTCTTCTTTAAAAAAAACTATACACAATGATTAAATTACACAAAGATTCTTCTTTAAATATCATGAATGAATTCTATCTAAGTGCAAATAGTATGAATTGTATCTTAAGTACATCTGATTGCATGAATTGTGAACTTTATAATCTAAAAGTACACAAAGATTCTTCTTTAAAAAAAACTATACACAATGAATAAATTACAACTCTTTAGTACCTGAAATTGGCAACAACAAAAAAAATATAATAAGCATCAATATTCGTAATTCAAGTAAATTCATATTTGTTAATATCGATTAAGAAAATATCAAAATTGCTTATTGAATCCTAAAAAGCCAGACATACCAAAAAGAAAAAGAAAAAACAGGTATACACTACAACATAAAAATCTAATAATATCTCATAAAGTATCGTAAAATGAGGACAATTAAGAAATACATCCAATTGTAACAGAAATAATCTTAAAAGAAAAAACACCAATTATTTATGGTCATGATATTTAATTTTAAAATATTATTAATTTATTAATTATATATAATATAAGTATATTAAATTAATAATTATGCAGACGTATCTGTATCCGGGACATTTTTAAAAAAATGCAGTATCATCGTATTTGTATTGTATCAGATATGCTATATCTGTATTAGTGAAACATAGCTTATAGCCACTGAAATATCACACAATTATTGTTTATAAATCTAGAAAATCATGATGAAACACTATTAAGTTTTAATAATCTGCAAAGATTGAAAGTTGATCGAAATATATTAAACTTTTGCAATCTATTATGATACTAAAAATCAATAATCTATATAAATGCAATATTAAACTTTAGCAATCTTACATGATATGATACAATGTTAAAGTTAAAGTTGATATAAATTTATGAGTAATATATTTTGTGAAATAAAAAGTTCGATAGCATGAAAGGAAATTTGTTTAATTATAATGTTCAATTATCATGTACAATTCACTGAATTGTAATGAAGGAAGCTCTTGTTACAAATGTGTATTTAATTTCTTATTATACATTTAAAATTATTATATATTTTATTTCAATTTATTTCAAATGATAGTAAAATTATTGTTTAATATATTTGTATTGATTTTATATATTTTTTGGAATGTTTTTTTTGGGGGATAGATAAAATATTTCATTTACTCACAAGTGACACGTCGCACATAATACAGTAGACCAAAAAATAAAAATGGTCAATTCCTTGCAATAAATTGTACATGCATATCATTGAAATTGATCAATAAATGAGGCGTGCAATTCCATGTCATTGAAAAAGAGAAGAAAGAGAAATGAACAAGTGAAATTACATTTCTATCCTTTTTCTATAATAGTGGTAACCTGCTGAATCGGATTTTTACCTGCTGAATAAGATTACCAGGTTTTCTTAGTTAATCTAGACCATTAGATTTTGGAGAATGAACGGTTAGGAAACTTTTGGTGTATTGAAGAAAAACTCAATAAATAATAACATAAAAGGCACACGAAACATTTATTTATTTACGAGGCAGAATAAGCCTTCTTGTTCTCTCCCAATGTGTTTGAAATTGGTTGCACAGAGCTTGGGCGAGTCTGTTCACATATTTTCGACTGAAAGCGCTCGGCAGCAGATAAAAAACTCATTATAGAACGTAGGGATGTCAATGGGTCGGGTTCGGGTCGGGTATAGGCTCACCCATACCCTTACCCATCTTAATCGGGTAATACCCATACCCGACCCGTCAACTAAACGGGTAATTTTACCCGCCCCGTTTAGTACCCGCGGGTATTCGGATTACCCACGGGAAATTTTACCCACACCTATACATATAAAAAGTATTAAAATATACGAACGAAATATATATTTTTATTAAATTAAAATAACATTATAGATTCATATAACATAATAATATCACAAAATCATAAAATAGACAACAAAATATTTTTAAACATAAATTATGGACCGTGAATTAACATAAATTGTACAATAAAACTAAAATTGGTAGAAACGTAAAATAGCAGTGAAAACAAAAATAAATAAACATAAATCTAGGAAATTATTTATTTTAGTTTATTTACTAAACAAATAAAAAAAAATGGTACAATAAATAATCAATAGAAAACATGGATTAAAACCAATAAAAAATCAACGGAAATAATAAAAAATACAAAAAATATTAATATAATTAATGTTATTAAGAATCGGGTTCGGGTCGGGTATACCCACGGATCGGGTACGGCCTCACCCATACCCTACCCGACCCGAGCCGGGTATTTTTTAATCGGGTAGTACCCGACCCGCGGGTAGGATTAATCGGGTATTACCCGACCCGTCCGGGTCGGGTACCCGTCGGGCACGGGTATTACCCAACCCATTGACATCCCTAATAGAACGCAAGATCCTCTTCACCTTTACCTTCAGTTCAATTGAGGGATCAACTGCAAAATTAAGCACGAAATTAAATTTCAACACGGGTCCATTGTACCCTTTTTTAGATCTATTTGGCTTATGTTGGTGGTTAAACATGAATTGAGTTCATAAATAAACATTTGTATTGGTATAAAGCTGGCCGGTACATTGACTATAGTATTCATGTACTATACATGAAAATAACATGATATTTTTCAAATTTTGGGAGCATTTACCAACCCCTTGTTTTGCATCTATCTTTAAGGCCCTGTTTGCAACGTAAGTTTTGAGAGCTAGTTTTGAGGGTAAATCTTGTTTTGTGAAGTTTCAATTTAATGGTGTTTGATCATCCATTTTTAATCCTAGTTTTGGGCTTCCTAACTATTAAAATCCTAGGATTGGCATTGATTTCTTGGACTTTGAAAACTTATCTCCAAGATAAGTTTTGAGCTTCCAAACTATTTATCTATTACAATAAAAACACAAATATAATTAATAATTATTTAGAAAATGATAAACATAACAAAAATAATAACAAAATATCAATGCATAATTAAAATGCATTAAAAAAATAATAATAAAAGAAATTAATACATAATTAAAAATGTATTTAGAAATTAATAATAATGATAATGATGATGATTATCAGAAATGTATTTTTTGAAATAATAATAATAATAATAATTAATACATAATTAAAAAGGTATTTAGAAATTAATGATAATAATAATAATAATAATAATAATAATAGTAATAGTAATAATAATAATAATACAAAATAATAATAACATAATACATAATAAAAATGTAGAAATTAATAATAATAATAATAATAATAATAATAATAATGATGATGATGATGATGATGATAATTAGAAATGTATTTTTGAAATAATTAATAATAATAATAATAATAATAATAATAATAATAATAATAATAATAATAGTAGTAGTAGTAATAATAGTAATAATAATTAATACATAATTAAAAATGTATTTAGAAATTAATGATGATGATAATAATAATAATAATAATAATAATAATAATAATAATTAATACATAATTAAAAAGGTATTTAGAAATTAATAATAATAATAAATTAATACAAAACTAAAGATACATCCAGAAATTAATAACAATAATAATAATAAATTAATACATAATTAAAGTATATTTATAAATTAATAATAATACTAATAATAAATAATAATACAAAATTAAAAATGTATTTAGAAATTAATAATAATAATAATAAATAATTAAAAGTTAAAAATGTATTTAGAAATTAATAATAATAATAAATTAATACATGATTAAAATGTATTTAGAAAAATAATAATAATAATAATAATTATTATTATTACTGTTATTATTATTGGTAATAATTAAAAATTAATACATAAATAAAATGTATTTGAAAAATATTAATAATTACAATAATGTATTTAAATAATAATAATAATAATAATAATAATAATAATGTAGTTAGAAATTAATAATATTTTGATATGATTAAGAAATATATATTATAGTTATAAAATTTCATAAGAAATAATACAATTATGAAATATTTTATTCATTTCCTACATCTAATCCTATGATTTTCATCAAACACCTTTTAAACATCCTACACTCGCAGTTTTTGCATTTTTCTGCTACCAGAGTTTCCTGATATTCGTATATCGGTTTCCTGCTACTATGAGTTTCCTGCTGCTACACAAAACTGACCTAGCAAACACGCCCTAAGTCTCCTCATGAATCTATATCATCATACTTATCTTGATTATTAACCATTATATTGTGTGATGTGCCTTCATCATATGCATTATTGTTATATTTGATCATTTAAGATAAACATTTTGTATTATTATTTTTAAGAATTAATTTGAACAATTAGATGTAGTGATGTGATTTAATCTCAATCATTAATTTTTTGTTAGATTTTTTGAAGATCATATTTTGTATAGTCATTTATGTGTTATTATTTTACATCATGTTTTAAGCATTCTTAGAAATCCACATCATCCTACATTAATGATGTGTCATATTATTATTGGTTAGAATCATATTGGACCAAGTTTAATCAATTGTTTAACATTTCACATAAGATTACATGATCAAATGTGAATGCAATGAAATATGAAAAATTTATATATGAAATACTAATAATGTAATATGTAATATTATAAAAAATACAACATATATTACTATTATTTTCGAAATTTAATTTTATAAACCCATCAAATATAATCATTTTATTTTTCTCTTTATTTTGACATCCATATTAGCATAGTTCATACATACCGTTTTTCATAATTTCAATATGTAAGAAAATATAATGCAAAAAAATACATATTTACATAATATATTTTTAAGAATTTTATTTACATAATTAAAAAATTTAGGTATCATTATTTTATTTTATTTTTAAATTATAAAAATAAGAATCTCATATATTATTATGTAGATTATATTTGTGTTTTTAAGGAAACAAAACTTTTTAAAAAAATAATAGAATTTAAAAAAAGTTTATCCATCTAAATAACTTTTAAAACTTATAAACACATATCAAATTGTATTATTATTTTACAAAATGTAAAATACAAAAAAATCATATGATATAAAATAATTTGTATTTATGTTTATTATAAATTAAATTTTGATATTATTTATTAAATTACTTCCACTATTAAGTTTTATATTTTTATATTTTTCATTGCATTTTGAATCAATAAAAATTATTACTACTATGTAATTAATAATGTATTACTACATATGTTATATGATTCATTATTTTATATTGTATGAAATATTGTGAATAACGATATAATATTTGTTATTACGTTTTTCGTAAAACTATATTATATTTCATTATTATATATTATTATATAATGACACTAATATAAGTATTATTATTTGATTAAAAAAAAAAATTTCTTGCTATTATAATGTAAAATAATTGTAATATATATGAATATTCATAAATAAATGAATTCAAATAACTTTGTTTTAAGATGATATTATTAATATTAATCATTCAAATATATAATTATATTATAATGAAAAACATAATTTACATGCTCGCCGCGTAGCGCGAGTATTCTCCTAGTTTTTTAGAAAGATCTAGCCCAATTCTCGTGCAAACGCAGTACAATAATTTCTACTGTAGATTTCAATTCTGAAATGAAGTAAAATTAACAAAAAAAACAAGTACCAGATAATTCGGTGATCCATGCATCCCACTCTGAAGAGGAAGTATGGTTGTTGCTTTGATTTGCGGATGAACCCTTCAAATGAAAAAAGAATAATTGCAATTACTTGTGGATAAGCAGAAAGAGAACCATGATTTACTCATAATCCATATAGCTATCATTTACCAATAAGAAGAAAGAAAATAATAGGGGGAAAAATCATTACAAAGTCATTCATCTTCTCTCCTGGCCATTCTTGCAGAAGAAAGTTTCTTGTGAGAGAGAAAAAATTCGATTGTAACATATGATCTTCTTGTGAGACAGAACAAATTCGATTGTAACATATGATCTTCTTGTGAGACAGAAAAAATTCGATTTTAACATATGATTTGTGATACAATACATATGATTTATGATACGATACAGATATGACGATACGGGTAAATTCGATTTTTTGAAATATCCGCACAAGAGCTCTGCTCTACTTAAAAAAAAATGTATAACAAGGTTGGGTATAAATTTATTATATTCTCTATTGTCTTTGACAGAAAAATAAGCAAGTAAAATAAAAATACATAAAAAGTACACAAAAACATTTATTTATTTACGAGGCTGAATAAGCCTTCTTGTGCTCTCCCAATGTTCTTGAAATTAGTTACATAGAGCTTGGACGAGTCTGTTCTGATATTATCAGCCGGAAGCGCTTCACAGCATATAAAATGCTCCTTATACGATACCATGTCTTGATCTTACCCTTTACCTTAGGTTCTATTGAGGGATCATCTGCAAAATTAAGTACGAAATTAATTTCAGCACTGGACCATTGTACTCTTTTTTAGATTTATTTGGCGTATGTTCGTGCTAAAAAATGAATCGAGTTTATAAATAAACATTTGTATTGGTATAAAGTTGGGCGCTGCATTAACTATAGTATTCATGTATTTTACATGGAAATAACATGATATTTTTTAAATTTTGTTAGCATTTTGTAGAAAGATATATCTTACCCTATTCTCATGCAAACGCAATATAATAATTTCTTCTGTTAAATTTCAGTTTTGAAATGAAGCCAATTAACAAGAAATAAGTACCATATAATTCGTTGATCCATGCAGCCAACTCTGAAGAGGAAGTATGGTTGTTGCTTTGACTTGCAGACAAACCCTTCAAATGAAAAAAAGAATAATTGCAATTACTTCTGGATAAGTAGAAAGAGAACCATGATTTACTCATAATCCATATAGTTATCATTCTACCAATAATAAGAAAGAAAATAATAGGGGGGAAAAACCATTATAATGTCGAACGAGTCGATGTCTTCCAAGGTCAACTCAGCAAGATCAAAATTAAAAGATCGTTGGAAATAGAAGAGAATCACCTAATAATAATCCATTTTATTGCGTGCTTTAAACTTTAAAGGATAATTAATACTTCTCAATATGAACAAACAAGTATCGTGACAGCTTGAAAACAAAAAACTAAAACAAGTATATTCAAATTTTCGAGTAAACCGTTTCCAAAGAATCTTGCAGTGCTATGCTGCATATTAAATTTGTTTAAATAAGGGTAAACTGTTGATAAAGGTCTTTGGGACTTTCGTCGTCATTTTGTTTTATACTTTTTGTTTATTTTCCTAGGCCGAGATAGTTGGCAATAGTTTATATCTCTATATTCTAGTTTAGTTACAAGAGTAATGATTGTAACTAGGTTGTAACTATTTCTCTAATTTTTACTTGATGCAATTACGAGCGAGGCAATCGCCTCCTCCTTCAAAAAAAAAATAAGTGTATATTAATTTCCTTGAAAATTTGACTGTGTTATAAATATGCACTTCTATGCTTTACAGTGCTTACTTGTTTTTTTGAGGAATTTGCATGTGAGAGAGAGAATTGAGCAACAATGAAGCTAATCCAGGAAAAATACTTCTAAATCAATTTGTTTATTTATCAATTTCTATTAAAATAAATTCCTATTCCTATTTCTATATTCAAATGTTCGATTCTAATTTTTGCTTGTTTTCAATGTATCAAACAGGAAAAAACTTTCTACTTAACGAGACCTTTGGGACCAATTTTTCTGTTCTCCGTGATGCATGGTAAATTATCCTTTTAGTTTGATCCTTCTATGTTTATGATCGTTTTAGTAATAAAAAAATTAAGCACGCAATTTGGGGTTGAACACAAATCCCTTAAATTTGTTTGCTGTTAAGCACAACATAATTTACTAGTGTACATATTTGATTCACTAACTAGCAATATATATAATTCAAATAAACAAAACAGATATCCTCAGTGGCGTACCGTGCACATTATTTGTTCATGTAGTTTGCCAAAAGTAGAAAATTTTATAGAAATTCCCTATTGTCTTTGACACAAAATAAGCAAGTACAACAAATAATAACATAGAGAGTGTTAAATCAGTTAATTAAAAAAAGAAATGTTCCCAAAAAATAAGCAAAGTACAATAAATAATAACATAAAAGGCACACAAAACATTTATTTATTTACGAGGCTGAATAAGCCTTCTTGTTCTCTCCCAATGTGTTTGAAATTGATTGCACAGAGCTTGGGCGAGTCTGTTCTCATATTTTCGACTGAAAGCGCTCGGCAGCAGATAAAAAACTCATTATAGAACGCAAGATCGTCTTCACCTTTACCTTCGGTTCTATTGAGGGATCATCTGCAAAATTAAGCACGAAATTAAATTTCAACACTGGTTCATTGTACCCTTTTTTAGATCTATCTGGCGTATGTTGGTGCTTAAACATGAATTGAGTTCATAAATAAACATTTGTATTGGTATAAACTGGCCGCTACATGGACTATAGTTATGGTATTCATGTATTTTACAAGCAAATAACATGATATTTTTGAAATTTTGTTAGCATTTTATAGAAAGATCTAACCTAATTCTCATGCAAACGCAATATAATAATTTCTACTGTTGATTTCAATTCTGAAATGAAGTAAATTAAAAAGAAATAAGTACCAGATAATTCGGTGATCCATGCATCCCACTCTGAAGAGGAAGTATGGTTGTTGCTTTGACTTGCAGATGAACGACTTGCAGATGAACCCTTCAAATGAAAAAAAGAATAATTGCAATTACTTATGGATAAGTAGAAAGAGAACCATGATTTACTCATAATCCATATAGTTATCATTCTACCAATAATAAGAAAGAAAATAATAGGGGGGAAAAACAATTACAATGTCGAACGTGTCGATGTCTTCGAAGGTCAAACCAGCAAGATCAAAATTAAAAGATCGTTGGCGTAGAGTTTGTATGGAATCTTCGATTTCTAAAAGAAGTAAGAAAAAATAAAATTATTCACTACCAGGAAGTCTGGTGTTGCGCCATGTCAGCATCTGGTACCATTGCCAAACAATTGTGTAAAATTGAAAAAGAAAACAGACTAGAGAGTTGTTACCTATATTTGATATTTCGCCCATGTCATGATCAGATGGATTACTTTCAAAGGCATGATCTCTTGTTTCATCCTGATATTTGGGAAAAGACATATTACTATTAACCGGCACCGATATCCCATCCTGTGGATTAGCAAATGGGTCTGAAATGAATAAAACAAGCAACAAGAAAAATATGTCATGAAAGATCCTTTCCTTATCATGTATTCTGTGTAGTGTGAGTGGTATAAAAATTATGAACAAAAAAAAGTTAATTAAAAGATGCACGTACCATTAGGTACCTGCAAACCGTTAAAAGGAGATTGTTCCACTGGAATTACAGTACACCCTAATGGCCCCCCTTCATTCGAAACATTATCCAAAGAGTTCGCATGATCTGCTACAATTCGTGACAAAACATTGTAGTTATAACTTCATCAAATTATTTGGCAAATAATAATAGATAAGCAGTTTCCAAACCTTGAGTTATTATGTGGTGCTCCGAGGAGTTTGGTTCCGATGAACTGGAACCTACATATTGGGGTCCGATGTTCAACGGTTGAGGCAAGCTCACTTCCGTTGAGACCTTTTCAAGAGGTTTCGGTCCATTTTCGCTCATTACAAAATCAAACTTTAGGACGCCTTCGGTTCTTTTGTAGAATCTATTCTTCCATTCATTAACATTTGTCTACGACAAATTTCTGACATTGGTTAAGAAAACGAGGAAAGTCCTAAATTTATGAAAAAAGAAAATCGTACCGCCATAGAATGGGTAAGGTTGTCAAAATCTTTGTAATCACCACAAATTTGAGCTCCGACAAACTTATAAACAGAGTTGAAGAAGAGCATAACATTGTTGTTATCAGTGCCATGAGAGTATAGATGCGGGCCAACTTCACACTGTTCAGCATGACGAACCATAGCTTTCCAATGATTGTGCATATTTGACTCAATGCCGACAGGCTTAAGAAACTATATCTCAAAGAATAAAACAATATACTATTGAGAGATCCATAGAATGTGTCGTGCATATTCATATTGAAACTTAAATGGGGGGAGAAATTGTTTTCTGACCTCAAGAAGTTGAGCTTCATTCTTGTAGAACATTCGCAAGAAATCCTGTACCGTACAAATTTTGTGCTCTTTTAGGGCCAAAGCGGATTTCTTACCGACTTTTTTCAGGGACTCTACTCGATCCTTCAGATTTGGAGTACAATGTTTCTCCGTCACTACAAATGGCATGTAAATTCACATGTTCATTAAGTAAGTCATATAAATCATGATACTTAATTTGGCACAAACAAATCATGATACTTAATTTGGCCACAAATTCATTCAAGTAAATCATATAAATGACTACTTCACAAAAAAACATATAAAATGAACCGTAAATAAAAGCTGGAAATATACCTTTTCCATGGCGATCCTTCACTCTAATAGGCTCAGTTATCCCTTCCTTAACTCTCACATTGGAGTTCTTCTTCTTCGTCACAACCCTAACCGCGATAATGAACTTCTTGTTTTTAGCCCAAGATGAGTTATCTTTGAAAACAAGGCCATCAAGAATTACTTCGCCGTTTACAAGATAATAAAAACACGGACAGGCAAAAATAGGCCCCATCTCCTTCCTTGCATGCGCTACATTTATTTCAAAATCTTCGGGAGTCCATTTTTCTTCATCTTTTTCACAAAACGAACCATGAAGGGCCAAAATCTCGACTTTAGCGGAAGCCCATGGGCCGGATGTAACTTTCTCACCATTTTTATATATAGCCACCTTGATTGGTTCACCGTTCTCACCTTCAATTTCGGAGCCAGTATAGATTGGTTTCTTCAATGAAGGCGTAATGATTAATTCATATTCGTATTGATGAGCCAACAAGCTGTGACAACAAATTATATTTTTGAGAAAAATAGAGTAGGCTCTTGTGTCCTATTTCTATTGTTAATTGCAAAAAATGTTTTTTACAATAATTAAGCAAGTTTAAAGGTATTTGCCCTACTCTAGCTAAATATCACTAAATCCTAAATACCTTCAATTAAACTTGCTTATAAATGACTCAACTAATACCCTAACAACCAGAATTTTAATTCCAGGATATCCCATAACCCAAATACATCACTACAAATCCCAGAAATCGAAATCCCTGATTTTATTTAACCTGGATTTCTAATACAGCATTTTATTTACCCTAAGTATAAATAGCACTGGTTCAGATAAAATCATTCATTGTAAACAAAGGGATATTAAAAAGCACTGGTTCAGATAATTTTACCCGGAACTAATTGCGTTTGCTGTATTGAGGGTTTGAATTATGTCCAAATTCTCCGGTAATTTATTCAACATTTTTTGTTGCATGTTCACCTTTTTAGTTAATTTGCGCTGTTACAAATAAAACAGATTACATCAAAGAAGACAAATATAAGACAATTATACTCAATGATCTAAATTTTTGCACAAACAAATACATGAAAAGTTGACAAAAATTTGAATACTTCTACAAATTGAGCTAAATTTAGGTTTTGTAGGCATATCATGATGGGCTTAGATAGTTGACTTTGTACAATTTACGCAAATTAAACCTCGATAAGCCCTTAATTTTGCAATTAAACCTTAATTATTCCCAGATCAACCTCAAGTAACTATCATCTGTCCAATAAAGACACGACGACACTTCTGTTTAGCTTCAAATTGAGCTAAATTGTGCAACTACAACCCAAACAAGCTGAAAGGTCAAACCTGTACCACTACCATTACCAAATTGAAGAATAATCACAAAAATCAAGACTTCTGCGGTTATATAAAAGAAATAAATGAGAAACATACAATTTTGCCAGATTGTTTTTTGATTTGACGGCTCGCTCTGTTAACGAAACAGCAAAAAAAGGGAAAAAATAGTGAGAATAATCCAAGCATTGCTCGAGTAAAGAACAAATAAAAGAAGAAATCAATTACATTTTTGGTTTTATTCTCAATCGGAAGAATATATGATCAATCAATCAATACGGAAGAAAGTAAAAAAGGAAATATGAAAGAGTTAAAAAGGAAACGGAATGAAGGCATCGACCACTTACCTGCGTACTGACAACTGAAGCTTTCGAAGTTCTGATGCCAAATATCGACTCTTGGGGGCCACTGGAGAGCCTTTGGGAGCCATTGAAAAGACTCTTTCAACAAGGAGAGAGAGAGAGAGAGAGAGAGAGAGAGAGAGAGAGGCTGTAAGCAGATCGGAGTAAGAGAGGCCATATATAGATATAGAGAGAGCAAGTATGCTTATCGGGTAAGAAATTAGTTTGTAGACGTGTTTGTTTTTAACTATTTCCTTATCGGGTAAAAAATTAGTTGTAGACGTGTTTGTTTTTAACTCTTTCGGGTGGTTATTGTTATTTTGAAATTTCATGTTTTAATTATGAATAGTCAAGTTTTGCGTATTTTAATTACGAACAATGAAATTTTACGTAGTTTAATTTCCTCACTGTGTATTTATTTTTTCACCCTTTATCTTTGGTAACAAAAAAAAATTGTGCTCCTCTTTATAATTGTGTCAAAAAAAATTGTGAAAAATATATTTAAAACACACTATCATTATTACACAAATTAATATCGCAACATATGTTTGCAATAAAGTGATAGTGTCGCAATAACAATCCACTGCAAAAATGCCTGATCCATGCGGACCGCAATATCGCAATTGAAAACATCGAATTTTTTTTCATATTATTTATACTTTTTCCCTATGTTATGAAAAAAATATGTTGTTATTTATATATTTTTTTATTATAATTAAAAATAATTATATTATGGATCAAAGATATATAAATACTTGTTATTTATATACATTTATTCTATACTATGAATAAAGATTTGTTGTTATTTATTTATTTTTTCATTGTAGAAAATATATAAATATGAAAATGAAATATATATATATAAGCAACTACCTAAAATATTGGACTTTGTTCGTAAAAGCGTCCGCTCGCCTATATTTTGACCACTACGCTTTGTCAGTGGCACGATGTGATTGAATGCGAGGTTCGGAGTTGGATTTTGTAAAATTAGGATCGGATTGTTCAAATTTGTAAAAAGAGCGGTTTCGTCATCTTAGTTGACGAAGCAGGATTATCATTTTTTTTTAATTATTTTAACTCGTGTGGAAATAAGAAAAAAAATACATATGTGGTCATCTTAGTTAGCGAAATAGCACGCCCGTGCACTTATTTTGGGGTGGAAATGTATGTTTTTTCGTCATCTTAGATTGGCGAAAACACAAAAAAATCTCGTGTCTAGATTGGTGAAACGGAAGTTTTTTTCGTTTTTTTATTTTCAAATCAATAAAAAAAATTTGAAAAAAAATCCTGGTTAGCCAATTAAGATGGCGAAACAACTATTTTTGTAAATTTGATCGGCCCGACGCTATCTTTGTAAATTCTATAAAAAACAAAATGATAAAAGCAGCCAAAAATTCTGAATTATTTTCTTGATATAATACTTCATATCGTACATTTATTAACATACAAAAAGAAAGTATGAAAGTAAAAGCATAATTAATTTGTTAAACTAAGCTAATGAAAATGCAAATATAATTCATACTTGGGCTTAATTGTACAGTTTTCTTGTGTGCATGACTTTTCTTCAAAAAAAAAAATTGACCGAGTAACGTACTTCTAAATATATTATTTTATAAATATTTTCAATAGACACGCTTTTAACAAAAAAGATTTTCTAAAATCTAGTAATAAAATGTAATATTTTTTCTTAAATAATATAAATTGTTGATACAAATAATGGTAAAGTAAAACACAAACATTTTATTTAAAAGCGCGTCTGCCGAAAGGTCTAGCGAAAATTTTCCCATAACATAATGCCGTGTGCCGAACTAGTTTCTTTTGTGGGCTTCCGGGAAATTCAAGAGAAATTTCTGTCAAGAGTTTTTTTGTTTTACCCTTTAGTTAAATGATTTAATAATTATTTGTATTTGAATAAGTTTAATGACGTATATTTCCACCGACTTTGCATCTTTTCTCTTTGTATGTTTTCTCAAAAATCACTACCATTAGTCCATAATCAATTAGTCAGACCCACACCCCCTCACTCACTCGGCCAGATCTCCACAAAAACCACAAGTCACGATCACAAGGCGCATTCCTCATTCTCTCTCCACTTCCTCCCTTCACCTTTCCCCACCGGCCGTACCCTCTTTAATCACCATCTTCAATCACCAGAGACGACCGAGAACAACCAGGAAGAGGCGGCGATGGCGACTCCGTGTCTTTCCTTTTTCGTTTTTTTCTCCTGACCATGAGCAGCTGAATGGAAAAGTCGATTTTTCTCTGACCTTGAGCGGATGAATGGAAAAGGTCAACGTCAGAGAGAAAGAGAGCGACGGAGAAGACTCCAGTTCCTACTTTATTGGTTCTGACAACAAAGGTAATTAGACTTTTTTTCATTTTTCCGCGATTCACCCAAATAGACGATGAGTATGATTTTGAATTCAATTTTCAGTGAATTTTATTTTCGCAATTTTTGGTTAATTTAGGTTTTTCAATTTCGACAATATATTTTCCCATTTTGCAGATGCATATAATACGCTTGACGAAATGCTTGATGGGTTAATAAAGCAAGATCAAGGGTCGCAATCTACGTTTCAGTCTTCCCACAAGGTATTGATGTCCTTCTTCTCAAGTTTGTTTTTTAGTTTTTCAAACTCATCATTTCTACCATGTCGTTTCAGGTTCTGAACTGTATTCACTAATGTTTTAAATTGTTTTTATGGCAATTTCACATATACCCATAATACAATTGATTTATTTCAATGAATTTTGATATATCAAACTTTTTACTTTTTAGGTCACGAGTTCTTTCTGGTGACTCTAATATATTGTTTTTACATTTTTATGGGATAAGTATTTATGATTTTTAATTTTGAGAATTATTCAGTTCTAATTTCGTCAATTGTTATTTCGCTTTTTGTAGTTCGACAAAGAGAACCAAGGAATGGATTTCAAAGAGGTAGCGTATACACTCACTGCGAAATGGAAGAAAAATACCAAATTGAAAAAGGGGCATATTTGCAAATTGTTGGACAAGAGAAGCGTGAAACTGAGGCGATAAAGCTTCTAGAAGAAGACCAGATGCAATAGCCATCATGGAATTGTTAGAACATTATATGAGATTCAAACATGATGCTGATAATGAGCAAGAAAAAATCAAAGTAACAAAAATTGCCAATATATTTTAGAAAATAGTTATGTGCTTGTTAATTTTTTTTAATTATTTTGGTTTTTATCTTACAGGAACGAGTCAACATGCTTGGGCAGGTTAGACTGGAGATATCCATTTATCTCAAGAATGGAGAGGATCTTAATCAATTGCGTTATAACAGGTGGCAGAAATCCTGAGAGCCATGGTGATGAGCGCTCCTCTGGAGGACAAGAGACATATGGCACAACGATATGATCGTCACAGACTAGAAGCCGAAGCTTAGGTAATCCAGGCTTTTTTGTAATTTTTGCATAATAGAGGGGCCTTTCTGCAAATTTCATATTTTAGTTATATTCTAAAAATATTAATTCAGGCAGTGAAGGTAGTAAAGAGGAAAATGAGAGCGAGATAATCTCTAGAAAATTAAACATGAATCAATTAGGCAAAGAAGCAGCAATGACTTCTGTCGAAGCCGATCAACAAACAAATACTTTCGAAAAAATTATCTCTGTCGTAAGCATCAATTGTGTTCCCTGTTGTTATTTTACATTCTACAAATTTGGAATTGGGCATAATTAAGTGATTTTGAAAGGTGAATGTGAAGATGAGGTTTGTTTGTTTCTTTAATTTGTTTATTTTATTTGAGGATTTTTAATTTAATTAATTCCATTTGTTAGATTGTATCGGAATGTCAGAGAATAGAGGATCTGAAACTGGCTCCGACTTTGTATGAATATGAAGAGAATAATGGTGTATATACGAACCCTGCTATTGATCATGCAGTTATCATGGAATATTTCCTAGCCGAGGTCTGTGAAATTACCAAATTACCCTCCTCTCATTCATCCATAACCAACAAAATAATGTAATTTTTTTAATATTTTATTTGATTAATTGCAGGCTATAGAGGATTAAAAGCGAGAGGATTTCTCTCGGAAGGTATGTACTTCGGTTCACAAGGATTGTAAGTTTATTTTATATTTATTTTCATTAGGTAATTAATAGTAAAAAATAAAAATTAATTCTTCAATATATAAGTACTTCTTCAATTTTTTGTCTTTGATTTGTATCAAATTGGAGGTTGTGTCGGTTTGAATTTTTAGCAAATTCACTTCTTAAAGAGGTTCTGTTTGTGATTGAAAAAAATCCACAAAATATCTGAAAATCCTATTCAGTTTCATATATAAATATACTTGTCATTTTGAGGGGTATTTTTGATTTTTTTACTCTTTTTCAGGGGTGTAGTTTATGACATTATTTGAGGGGTAATGATTTCTTAAAGATTATGTTTTTCATGATATTTTCACATTTTCAGGGTATTCTTAATTTTTTTATGAGATTCAGGGGTATCTATGATATTTTTCTCATTTTCAATTATACGGAATTGCGGGTTAATTAGGGAAATTTGTCCTGTTATGTGTATCTTGGTGTTAGTTTGATATTTTCAGAAACTATAGGGTTATATTTGATACTTGCACATTATAGGGGTGTATTTGATACTTCACAATTTTTTACATTCCGAGACATATTTGACATTCTCAAAATTTAAAAGGGTTTTGATGAAATTTTCCGACATTTATAATTTTATTGGTCGTATTTTCACATTTTAGGACTTTGGCATTCTTGTGTAATATTAGGTGTCTTTTTGCTAATTGAACGGATATTATGCGTTTTTTTTTTTTCCAATTCTCAGCATTTATGGGTTTTGCGAAATTTCTGCAACATAAGTTTTTTTCGTAATTTTGTTAAAAACTGAGTTTTTCTATTGCTCAACATTTATGGTATTTGGTATTTGGTATTTGGTGAAGTATGTCTTTTTGAGTATTTGAATGTTTTTTCAGCAATTTTCAGCAGTTTTAATGCATTTTTGTTATTTTTAAAATAAGGCTGGGTGTTTTCAGCAAATATTACTCGTGGTCCAAAAAGTAATGAGAACTATAGGGGTTGCTTTATCTCCAATTTTCTCCAAATTGAAATTCAGGTAATTTTTAAATATTGGTTCTAAGTTCTAACTAATGTTTTGTAGGAAGTTTATTTGTGTTTTTTAGTCCAAGCATAAATTAGTTTATATTTGTGAATGGTTTTGTACAAAAAAATTTATACTTAATTGATTCTGAAGAGGTATTAATTTTGATATGACATGCTCTTGCTACACGAGTTTAACAGAGGCAAAGAAAAGAATTGAGATAATCGATGAAAAAATGATAGAATTTTAATATTAAATGTGATTCTTACTTCATGTCAATTTACAGTAAGAACAATCACTCTTATCTTTGGATCTCATTAATAATCTTATTTCAACTCTATGAGCATAATTAAATGGACAATACCCGCAGCGAAGCGCGGGCAATATCCTAGTTACTTATTACTTATTTACATAATGTTTCAGTTTCTGCCGCTCTTTGCACATTTATATTTACAAGTATAATTAGAGGTGGCAATCGGACGGATCGGGTTCGGGTCGCGGGTCGTTCGGGTTCGGGTCATTTCGGGTTGCGGGTCGTTCGGGTTCGGGTCGTTTCGGTTTTCGGCTCATTCGGGTTCGGGTTATTTTGGTTTTCGGATCATTCGGTTCCGGGTCATTTCAGTTTTCGGATCATTCGGTTCCAGGTCGTTTCAGTTTTCGGGTCAACCGGGTCTTGATTATTTTAATTTTCGGGTCATTTGGATTTCGCAAAATTTGATTTCAAATCATTCAAAAAATTTCGGAAATTTAGTTTTCGGATAATTTGTGATTTATTTTATTGATTCCAAGACATTTTAGCAATATTATATTGGTTTTAGCAATAATATATTAAATTTCGAGTCATTCGGGTCGTGAGTTTTGGGTCATTCGGGTCATGAGTTTCAGGTCATTCCGGATTCGAATTAGTTCGGATTTCGGGTCATTCGGGTTCGGTTTCGAGTCGGTTTCGGGTCGATTTCGGGTCATTCGGTTTCGGTTCCATTTCGGGTTCGGGTCATTCGGTTTCGGTTCGGTTTCGAATTCTGGTAGTTGACTTTTCAACATTTTCGGTTCGGATCGGGTTCGGGTTCGGACGGGTCGGGTCAGATTTTGCCAACGCTAAATATAATACGCGCTACTCCGCTGCGGCCATTTGATATGTTTCACTCTTACTTGTCATGATAAAGCATGCTAAAAAGTGATTTTAAAAGTGATTTATTTAAAATTTGTTGAGCTTAATATTTACTTTATATATGTAACAATATATATCCAATCAAGTATATCCGATAAAAGAAGATTATAATTTGATATACATGGATATGTGAAATATATGTATTTTATTATCCATGCATTTGGTAATCCATGTGAGTTGTTTGATTTGTTGTATTTGGTAATCCATTTATATAAAATCCTTTGCTTGATTCTGGACACAAAATTCATGATTTTAATATTTTAATATTTAATCCTTTATTATATTATATTATACTATATTATTTTATATTATATTATAAAATATGATATTATCTTAATATTATATGATATTATTTTATATTACATTATATAATATTTTATAACATTATATTGCTTTATATTATATTATGTTATTTAATTCTTATTATATAATATAATATAATATAATATTTCTTTAATTTCTTTAGATTAGATTAGATTAGATTAGATTATATGATATGATATGATATTATATTTATATGAAATTATATATTGTACAATATAATATAATATATAATAATATTATATATTGTATTGTTTTATATTATATTATACTTTATGATATTATATGATGTTATATTATATATCATTATATTATATTATATTATATTGTTTTATATTATACAAAATTATATTATACAAAATTATATTATATTCTTTTATATTATTTATATTATATTGATTTATATTATATTACCTTATATTATATTATATTGTATTATATTATATTATATATTGTTTTAAATTTTATTATAGTAAATTATATTATATTACATTATAGGATAGTATATAATATAATAAAAATATAATATAATTATTTTCATTAATATAATTTGAAAAAATAATATTATAATGAAATACGTGGATAACTATATTCATGTATTTGAAATACCAAAACTTTTGGGCTGCGTTTGGAAGAAGGATAGTAAGGATAACTCTTGTGAGAGATAAAAGAGTCATCTTTGTTTAAACCTCAGTTTTATATTGATGTTTGGTGAGGAGACAAGAATAAGAGTTGGATATGAAATTTGTTTCAAATTACTGAAATACCCTCCAATAAGTATGAGTAGAGATTGATTTAAGCAGTAACAATTCAGGGCAATTAGTATTCTTTTGCAAATAATATGAAAATATATCATTTGTTAAGAAATACTAGCGTTGTGCTCGCGCGATTGCGCGAGTTTTGCTCTATGTTCTAAGTTAATATATTTAATTAACATGATAACTGACACATGTTAGTTATTAATTTAATACGTAATTGACGTTAGTTCGAATTCATAAATTTGAATCAATATTAATGAATATTTAATGATATGTTCTAATTATCACGTTAATTAAATGCAATAGCACAAATATGGAGAATTAATATTTATTTAAATTTATGAATTCGAACTAATGTCAATTACGTATTAAATTAATAGCTAACATGTGTTAGTTATCATGTTAATTAAATAAATTAACTTAAAACATATAACATGTTAGGGTAAAATTTGGGGAAGAATATAAATTTTTCAATTGAAAATTAAAAAAAAGAATGACACGTGTCTCATTTTCCTCATATGTGAGGAATTAGTTCTATGTATAATATTAACATTTTAGTGATATGAAATATTGTTTTGTTACGCAATAAATTAACAATTTTTATGGCACTCATTCGTTTAATGATAAAAAAAATAATCTAAAACCAACTCAAATAAGTACAGCATAATCTTTTTTTGTTTCTCATCTACTTTGCTCTTCATCCACCAATGTTGTGTCTCCATTCACATTTTTTAGCACACACACACACACACACACACACACACACACACACCATAAAACAACAGCGACTCCACAATATATGCAGGCCCGGTCCTGAGTTTTTGGAGATCTTTGACGACTATATTACGATATACCGAAGAAACTAAAACGAATATTATACGTGTTGAAATTTTGCTAAAACTGTATTTTCCAAAATTTTAATGAAAAGTTTTCAAATTTTACTCATATGTTGTCGAAGAACCCTAGATTATAGTGAAAATTCTAAAATTTTGTTAAAAGACAGCTCGATTTTGTTCAAATTTTGTCGCATATCCTATATTTTGGAGAATGATCCGACGAATTTTGGACGTGGGACGCACGAAAGACAACCGGAGGCGTGTCAAGATGGTGGGAGACGTGTGGTATGTGACGCATGGGCTAGTCACCAACGTGACACCGAAGAAGAGAAGGATGCGAGCAATCAACCCTTCGAGTGCAATCAATTTTGCACCGGTATGAATCTATCCTTCTATTGCATCGTACCCTCGAAGTCATGGCGTGATCTTGGATTATGGGAACCGAACCGGGCCTACATATCCGCTGCGCGGGTCCGGGGACGGGATAAATTCCCAACACGTTGGATCTTTCTCCAACCTTTGGAGAATGATGCCCTTTGTCATCTTGCCTAATAAATAAGTATCGAATTAATCAATCGAATCTATTTCGAATGACTCTAGCAATCCATCATATGGAATCTAGATACGCGTGTCTCGTTTATATGGCCAAGATGGTAACGCCAAAAGAAGCAATCAACTTCTAGGTTTAATCCTCCTGGGATTTCACCGTTGTTTGAGTCATTAGTTTGGACAATTCCTTGTCCGAACTTTGTGTTTGGAAAATATTTTCCCAAAATACCCTTAGATATTTATTTATTTCGATCCCGCCTTTGAATTATAAGGATATCCACGCATCTATATGCATTGGATTCTCCGGATACTCCAAGCATCTCCAATTCAAAATTAAATCGCATCTCATGCAATTTCGGGATCGACTTATCTATCGACTGCATATGATATTCGGTCACGAAGATCAAATCTCGTACCATCAACACACGAGTGTTAATCAAAGACCCATAAGGCATCTCAAAATTAACCTACTTTTTGAGCCGCATTGAACCATTCAACGCGCTCTAGCTCTTGAAACTATTTCTTGAGCGTTGCGTTTTACTTTCATATACACCCAAATTCTCAAAACAATTTTGAGAAATTTGCGTCTATACATTCCACCACAAGGCACGTAATATCGTTCGATTCCTTCTTAAAGTTTATCGAACCCGGCTTTCTCTAAAGCCAAAGCCTCGAGTCCCGAATCTACCATTTCCGTGTCCAACACGTTCCTTTCAGTCTAAGAACTATTCTTTAACTATCAAGGTCAATTACGGTAATTCCGGCCCAAAAACCATCTATCATATCGATCTCATCGATATATTGGGTGTTGCTAGAAAACATAATTCTAAACGGATGATGAAGATTAAGCTCCTAACCATGCGTACTAAATCTATATGCTTATATGATGATTATATGAAAGTGTCATTTTATCGAATCGGTAACCCTCTTACCGATATGGGACTCCAAGTCCATAACACTCAAGACCCATATTTCCGTTCCTCCCACAAGTGACTTTAGCCTATCCGGTGTGATCCCGTTATTTAGGTAGGATGAATATCCAATCGTATCCAATACGACTCTTGAACCTTTATAGAATTTTGGTGATGGATCATATCATATACAATCCCAGTTCCATGTGTGCATTCTATCTATGCCCGAACTCCAATCCGATTGGCCTGGACGGTTAAGTCACAACCATATCCAACGTATCGTTCAAATAAACTACTAGTGAGTCGACTTTAGCCCGGGCCTCACAAGTCCTAATTTAACGCTTGCCACCCTTTCGATAGTTACAATATCACGTGTTCGACTTTAGCCTGAACCCACGTGAAACATAACACCAAACTTGGGAGTATCAGCGACGGGAGGAGAGCTTCCGCGACGGCCCGTCGCTAATAAAACGAGTTTTCTGCGACGACCCGTCGCAGAAAGCTATTACCGACGGTTTTATTAGCGACGGGCCGTCGCAGATGTTAAAATATTACCGTCGGCCCGTCGCTGATGCTTAAAACCGTCGCTAATACTCTGCGTCGGCCCGTCGCAGATTCATAAACCGTCGCTAATAAGTGCCGTCGGCCCGTCGCAGATTCATAAACCGTCGTTAAAGGCTCTCGCAAATGTTGAAAGAACCGCCAAATATTTTCAAAATATTAGCGACGGCCCGTCGCTAATAACACCCGTCGTAGATAAGTATCAGCGACGGCCCGTCGCTAATAACAACCGTCGGTGAAATTTGTACACAATTACTTAACCCCGCTGGCCCCTTCCTCTCTCTTTACACTCATTCACCCCTCTTCCCCTCCTCTCCACACGACACCGCCGCTCTTTCCCCTCTTCTCCACAGCCCCCTGCCCCGCCCCTAACTACAGCCCCGCCTCCCGCGACTCTTGAAGGCGACGGCGACGGCGACTTCTCCTCTCGCGACTGGTGTCGGCGACTGCAGCCTGCCCCGCCCCTAACTACAGCCCCGCCTCCCGCGACTGGTGACGGCGACTTCTCCTCTCGCGACTGGTGACGGCGACTGCAACCGGCGACGTGGAAACGGCGACTGCAACCGGCGACTTCTCCTCTGACGACTGGTGTTTCTTGGGACAGCGCAGACATTGAAGAAGGTACTTTGCTAATTTCTGCGATTTAAGAGTTCATTTTATGCGATTAAGGTACTTTGCTAATTTTGGGTTTAATTAGGGTTTAATTTAGGGTTTAATTTAGGGTATAATTTAGGGCTTAATTAGGGTTTAATTAGGGTATAATTTAGGGTATAATTTAGGGTTTAATTAGGGTTTAATTAGGGTATAATTTAGGGTTTAATTAGGATTTAATTAGGGTACAATTTAGGGTATAATTTAGGGTTTAATTAGGGTTTAATTAGGGTATAATTTAGTTCATTTTTGTTTGTTAATTTCTGAAATTATTAGTATATTAATATTATTATATTTTTCTATTATGTTTAATTTTTTTATTTTCAGAAAATAATATTTTTAATTAATACGTAATTTTATTGTGTTATTTTGCAGCTTGTGTTGATGGCGTCCAGTAACAGGGGAAATCGGAGGCGCGTACCAGTAGCAGGGGTTCGAGACGCGGTGCCGATGCGGTGAGGGTTCGAGACGCGGTGCTGATGAAGGTTCGAAATAAATGGAGGCGTCCATTAGCAGGGGAAATCGGAGGCGCGTACCAGTGATGAAGGCTGAGGAGGCGCGTACCAGAGGATTGTCGATTTTTTCGATTTTAGGATTGTGTCGTCTTTAGGATTGTTAATTTGGGATTGTCGAGTTAATTTGGGATTGTCGAGTTTCGGATTGTTTTCGATTTGTGTTAATTTGGGATTGTGTTAATTTGGTATAGATTTTGTATGAAAATTAATATGATTATGAGTATAATTACAATTATAATTATCATTTTTAGTAATTCTGAAAATTAATATGTTTATGAATTTGGGATTGTGTTAATTTGTAATTATTATATATTATTAAGTATATAGTGTCAAAATTAATATAATATTTAATTAAGTACATTTAATATACAATATGTACGAAATATGTATTAATTAAATATATAAATAATTATATTTATTAATAATAATTGAATTTATTAATTATAAAAATTAACCGAATTTAATACACACTTTCAGCGACGGGCCGTCGGTGATAGGTTCAGCGACGGGCCGTCGGTGATAGGTTCAGCGACGGGCCGTCGGTGATATATTACCGTCGGTGAAAGTGGCATCAGCGACGGCCCGTCGCTGAAAGAGGCATCAGCGACGCCACTTTTAGCGACGGTTTTTTAGCGACGGTTGGCCGTCGGTAATACTTTTAGTGACGGTTTTTTGGACTTTTAGCGACGGTTTTTACCGTCGCTGATACTCCAATCTGTTGTAGTGATTCTATATATGCCCGAACTCCAATCCGATTGGCCTGGACGGTTAAGTCACAACCATATCCAACGTATCGTTCAAATAAACTACTAGTGAGTCGACTTTAGCCCGGGCCTCACAAGTCCTAATTTAACGCTTGCCACCCTTTCGATAGTTACAATATCACGTGTTCGACTTTAGCCTGAACCCACGTGAAACATAACACCAAACTTGGTGGTTGTGGACATGAAAGGCATTTCCTTGACTTAAGTATTATGAGGGATCATGCCTTTCATGTTTGTATACGTGACATAATCGTATTATATCACCATCACAAGATTTTATTGATCATTAACCTTTAATAATAATTTTATATGCAAGTATGTGTGATGCCGATTCTATCGATATAAAAAACTTAAATTTTTGAGTTTCGTAGCCAAAGTTGTCGCAAAAAAAAAAAAACAGCATTCTGCCAACCAGAGGCAGTTCGTTGGAACGAACTGTCAGTCCGTTCGAACGAACTTTTACTGTCTTTCAAGACCCTTGGTGGCATCCCCGCATCCCCGTGGGTCCGTTGAACGAACTGGCCCCTGGAGGCCCCGAAAATTCTGTTTTCATGCAGTTTTTGTTGCCGTTTTATCGTTTTCGCTCGTTTCCAAAACGATAAATCATTGAACATTTTCATGATCATTCCAAGATACTCTCAATCCTCTCATGATTGATCTCTAGTGAATTCAACTTGTGATTTTAACGAAAAATTAAACTTCTAAATATCTAGTATCATACAAACGGGTACAAACTTTGATAACCCGTGCGTATATCGAATATACGACTATGATTAGATCCTCAAATCGCAGCACTTGCTCTGATACCACTGAAGGGAACTATCCCGTCCCCGGGCCCGCGCAGCGGATATAAAGGCCCGGTCCGGTTCCCAAATCCCGAGATCACGCATCGATATCGAGGGTACGATGCAAAGTAGGATAGGCGATTACCAGCGTGAAATTGATCACGCACGACGGGTTGATCGCTCGCATCCTTATCTTCTTCGGTGTCACGTTGGTGACTAGCCCGTGCGTCCCATACCACACATCTCCCACCGTCTTGACACGTCTCCGGTTGTCTTCGTGCGTCCCATGCCCACACGCTTCCACAACCTTTCACTCCTTCGGTTTGATCACAACGAAGAGCCACAATTGTCACTCCTCTACCCGTATCCACCGTGAGTCGTAGCACCTCGGTCGCGGATGCACCTGCCTAGACGATGCACCGGCGAACTTGCATGATTGCGTTTGATTGTCTAAACTGAGAAAACACCTTTTCTCTTTCTCTCTTTCTCTTCGCACTCTTTCAACACGTGATAAGAGTCTCTCTAATTTCTGGACTGAATTAGACTTTTAATTGATTACTTAGATCAGAGAGAAACATCCTATATATACTACATAGGATAATGATGGGTCAAAAGGTATGTATATCTACTATACACATTTTCAAACAGAAAACTGCATACACCCTTTCAGTATTCTGTTGAAACGAAATTGTTAAATCGTTCCAAATGACTTCAAATCTTCACTAAAGTTGTAGATAATATTATTGTCTTTCCAACCCAATTTGGCCCAGCCCAATTGGAGTTCGGATACGAAAGTTATGACGGTTTTACTAAATGTATGTCAAACTGTCGCACCCTTTCGGTATTCCATTAAAACGACACTGATACTTCGCTCAAATAAAATATATTTCTTCATGAAAGTTCTAGATAATCTCATTATATATCTAACTCAATTTGAACCATTCAAATTGGAGTCGTTATCTGAAAGTTATGCCCGTTTTACTAAAACTGTTTCTTATGCCCACGAACGCGTACGTTCGTTTGTCCTTCTACGTACCATTTTAGCGTTGATCCAAAACTGTATTTCCTTCAATTTCTATATAGGTCTTCATGAGATTTTGGTAATGGATACCGAAGATCGGACCACTTATCAAGAAGCAATAAATAGAGATGACTCCGAAACACGGTATGAAGCCATGAAATCCGAAATGCAGTCCAGGTATGATAACCAAGTATGGATATTGGTTGATCTTCCTCAAGGAAAGAAAGCCGTTCAAAACAAATGGGTTTTCAAGAGGAAAATGGACATGGATGGAAACATGACAACATACAAGGCGAGACTTGTAGCGAAAGGATTTAGTCAAGTTCAAGGGATTGATTATGATGAAACCTTCTCGCTGGTTGCAATGTTTAAGTCTATTCGGATATTACTAGCTATTGCCGCATTTCATGACTATGAAATATGACAAATGAATGTCAAAACAGCGTTTCTTAATGGAAACTTGGAAGAGGATGTGTACATGGTGCAACCTCCAGGTTTTGAAGATCCAAATAAAGCAAGTAAATTATGCAAGCTTCAAAGATCCATTTATGGACCGAAGCAGGCATCCAGGAGTTGGAACAAGCGCTTTGATGACGAGGTTAAACGTCTAGGATTCATTCAAAGCAAAGAGGAACCTTGTGTATACAAGAAGGTCAGCGGGAGCTATGTGCTTTTTTTTGATTCTTTATGTTGATGATATATTACTGATTGGAAACTTTATTTCCTTAATGGAGCAAACCAAAACTTCATTGAAAGATGTTTTCTCAATGAAAGACTTGGACGAGGCCCAATATATTTTGGGGATTAAAATATGCAGAGATAGGTCTCGTAGACTCATTGGCTTAAGTCAACGTACGTACATTGATAAAGTGTTGAAAAGATTCAACATGCAGAATTCCTAAAAGGGAAATGTGCCAATGACTCAAGGTGTAACACTTAGCAAGTCTCAATGTGCTACGACACGTAAAGACATTGAAATCATGAAGGATGTACCATACGCTTCTGCAATTGGTTCCATCATGTATGCGATGATGTGTACACGACCTGATGTTGCATATGCTCTGAGTGTGACAAGTCGTCACCAAGCCCATACAGGTCCAGCTCATTTGACATCAGTCAAGAATATCCTCAAGTACCTTAACAGGGCTAAGGATAAGTTTCTTGTGTATGGAGGAAAAAGGGAACTCGTTGTAGAAGGTTACAACGATGCTAGTTTTGCGACTGATTATGATGATAAGCGGTCACAGACTGGATATGTCCTCATTCTTAATGGAGGTGCTGTTAGTTGGAAAAGTTTCAAACAATCAACAACATCTGACTCAAACACTCAGTCTGAAGTGATGGCTGCTGCTGAAGCCAGCAAAGAAAGTGTTTGGATCAAGATGTTCATTGAGGAACCATGTGTTGTACCTTCCATCGAATGTCCATTGGAATTATTTTGTGACAATAATGGACCTATTGCACAAATAAAGGAGCCAAAAGCACACCACAAGATCAAACACATGGATAGAAAGTACTTTGTCATTCAAGATTTCATAGATGAAGGCAGGATAAAACTTTTAAAGGTGGACACGGATAGCAACACAGCAGATCCGCTAACAAAGTCTTTATCTCAAGCAAAAGGCGAAGTCCATTCTGAAGGAAAATGGAGAATGGATAGAATAGAAGTCAGCCTTGTTTTTAAAGAAAAAAATTTCATAAGAATGTATAAGATGTAACTTTAAGAACAAGTGGGAGATTGTTAGATTTGTGTTCTAAAAGTTATCATATGAGGATAATTTTCTAAATGTTATATTTATGAATTGGATGTTATTTACATTTTGTTCCATGAGCTTTTATATTTTTTACTTAGAAGTGTTCAAGAAGATGCACTTGGTCTTGAACCGCAGAACTTTAAGTGATAATAAATATTGAACTCTAAAATGTTCACATGTCTTGGATATTAGCAGGAACACTAATATACATAATAAGAATGTCGTGGTGATTAAAAGTACGTTGCAGTTCTGCAAACGTTGATAAAAGATTATCATTTAATAACAGGAATATATGAAAAGCTTCGTATATTGAACATACCTAATAGATGAAACATTATATGGATTGTGTTAGTGTCATTAATGTTTTCATCGTGTCTTTGGTTCTAAGATTGAGAGATGTATCTCTTTCACATGAGGAATGCATAACGTAATTATTATTAAAAGCTGCTTATTAATAAGTGATGATAAAAGTAATAGTTCTTTATACGTAACTTGTGCTGGAAAGAGAGTACATGTCAATAACATCGTTGCCACTCATTCATTATGAGAAATGATATTATGGGCCCCTTGATAAAGTAGAATTATGAATGGATCCAATATAACTGAAGTGCAGTTATATATTTATAATTTACTTAATAGAGATCAAGAAATGATTATAATACAAAGATGACACATCCCTACTTTGTATATTAATCGCAATATCATAAAGGCAATGAATGGACACAATCAATATCACAAGGATTACGTTTCGTAAAAGGATTACTAAACATCTAAGTTATTTGGGTAACCGTAATATATAGCTAGAATACCGCTTACGGTTTGTGGAATAAAATATTTTATTCCATTACCAACATAACATAGATCCTCGATACAGGTCACACCAACTGAACTGGAAACAAGAAATATATTATATATATTTTTCTATGTATAAAGATTTCATGTTGTATGAAATACATATACAAATAGAAATATGTAAAATATTATGTCATACGAGATGACCACCTAGCATGGAAATAAATTCAATGGAATGTGCATATTATGAGAATAATATATGTAGCACATATCATAATTTGTTTCAAGGCCAAGCCCATAACAAATTGAGAAGAGAACTTGAGAAGTCCAAATAAACATGGATCATGACCATAAATTCGAGACAGATTTTGAGGCATGTTTGAACACATATTTGAAATAGCATCATGAAATCCTTCATTTTTTTGAACTTGAGAAGTCCAAATAACCATAAATTTTTAATATTTACTCCGATGAACGTCATGAAATCCTTCATTTTTTTGGCGGGATAAACAAATCCCGCAAATTGTGTTTTTGGCGGGATTTACTAATCCCACCAATTGTGTTTTTGTCGGGATTTACAAATCCCGCCAATTGTGTTTTTGGCGGGATTTGCCAATTGTGTTTTTTGCGGGATTTACAAATCTCGCCAATCATATTTTTGGCGAGATTTGCAAATCCCGCTAATTGTGTTTTTGGCGGGATTTGTAAATCCCGCCAATTGTGTTTTTTGCGGGATTTACAAATCCAGCCAATTGTTTTTTGGCGGGATTTATAAATCCCGCCAATTGTGTTTTTGGCGGGATTTACAAATCCCGCCAATTGTGTTTTTGGCGGGATTTGCAAATCCCGTCAATTGCCTTTTTGGCGGGATTTACAAATCCCGCCAATTGCCTTTTTAGCGGGATTTACAAATCTCGCCAATTGTATTTTTGGCGGGATTTGCAAATCCAGCCAATTGTGTTTTTGGCGGGATTTGTAAATTCCGCCAATTGTGTTTTTTGTGGGATTTACAAATCCCGCCAATTGATATTTGAAAGGATTTGCTTAGGGGTGTTCAAACGGTTTGGTTTATTCGGATACCGAACCGAACCGGTCGAATTCGGTTTAATCGGTTCGATTTTTCGGTTATTTGGTTCGGTTCGGTTAAAAAAATGGTATTGTTCGGTATATTAGTTTCGGTTCGGTTTTGATGTTCGGAAAACCGATTAAACCGAACCGACCGAATAACATCCCATTTTTCGTAATTTTTTAATATAATAATGTTAAAATATAAAAAAATTATATAATAATTTTATAAAATAATATAATTATATTTTATAATATGTATTTTTATTTTTTGATAAATAAAATATAATTTTTTTGATAAATTTATTTTTATTTTAAAATTATAATGTTTCTTATTCGATTCGGTTTTTAATCGGTTCGAAGGTTAAAACGGTTCGGTTCGGTTTGACCTTATTCGGTTCGGTTTGAACCGAACCGACCGAATGAACACCCCTAGATTTGCTTTAACATTATTAAGGGGTATATCACATATGTACATGAAATTGTGCCCCGAAATTAAAATGAAAAATTTGCAATATTTTATATTTTATAATAAAAAATAAATCCCTATTAAGACCCCCCCCCCAAAAAAAAAAAAAGGTAAATAAATAAACTAAATCCCTTTTAAGAATAATCCTTAACACAATAAATCAAATTTCAAAACTATAATATATCCAGGTAAACAAGAGATCAAATCTTTGGTAATTTACACGTTCAATGAAATTGTAGTCCATAACTTATGGTAATAATAAGTTCCTGCTTATTGCACAGGTAAACAAGATGTACTTGAGAGGTCAAAAAAAGAATGACATATATGTTTCGTTTTCTCCAATATCCGCAAGAATGACAAATACGAAACTAATATAAACAAGTGTTATCATAATGTATATTTCTGTTGTATCTAATTTTTCATTTATATAAAGCTTAAGCATACAAAACTTATTTCTCTCACACTTTCGTTATTTTCATTTTGAACGAAAGTTGCATGATTGCATGATAGGAAATTGTTCAACCTATGCTACTAAAATGATTAATTATTAATACAGTTTAGCTCAAATAATTTACATTATAAAATATTGTATTCAGCACAAATTTCGAATTGCAATTATTCTTTGCTGGAGATAGAAGAGAATCACCTAATAATAATAATAATCCATTTTATTGCTTGCTTTAATGGATAATTAATACTTGTCAATATGAACAAACAAGCATCGTGACAGCTTGAAAACAAAAGACTAAAACAAGTAAATTCAAATTCAGAAGCAATTAGTGTTGTTCAAACTGCACGCATAAGTTTGGTCCAGAGTAGAATGCTATGTTCTGCAAGGAAAACAAAGTTTCACATTAAACCAATAATGCGCAAAAAAAATAAAAAAAATCACTCAATTTCTCTACTACTTTCATGACGGCATCATCATGAATAATTAACGGTTAATTCATAATTTTTAAATATTTATAATTATGATTAATTGCTGAAAACTCTAATGACATATTAATTTTTTATCAATTACGTATTAATCATTAATTTACCTTTTTAATTATGTGTTAATTGAATTGGGAGGGCAAACTAGAATATTCCTCGTAAGATATAATGACGCAGAGACAACCTTGTGTATTGTACAAAACAATAAAAAAATGAGGAGGGGGAAAGGAGGAGGCGAAACCCTAGCCGCTCCTAGAGGCGATTTTGGGGGTGGAGGCAAACCCTAACCGCCTCCACCCCCTCCTCTCTGCAGCATCTCCTGGAGACGCACTAGCCGCCTCCGATTTCTGCGAAGGACTGAGGCGAAGGACGCGAGCGGAGCTGAACTGAGGCGAAGAACGGCGACGGCGACTGAGGCGAAGAACTGAGGCGAAGGAGCGGCGACTGAGGCGAACTGAACGGCGTGGCTCCAGAATCGCGAAGAACGACAGCTCCGTGAGCGACAGCGAGGGCGTTCGACGGAGATCCGAGGCAGGCAGGCGTCCGACGGCGACGGCGACAGCTAGGGTACCAGGCGGAGATCCGAGGCGGACAGGCTGCGACAGCGAGGGTCCAAGACGGAGATCTGACGAAGATCCGAGGCGGACAGGCTGCGACAGCGACAGCGAGGGTCCAAGGTGGAGATCCGACAGCGACAGCGACACCGATGGGCCGAGATCTGAGGGGTGGAGATCCGAGGGCGAGATCCGACAGCGACGGGCGGAGATCTGACAGCGACAGCGAGAGCGACGGGCGGAGATCCGAGGGCGAGATCCGACAGCGACAGCGAGGGCTGCGGCAGCGACAGCGAGGGCTACGACAGCGAGGGCGACGGTACCGCGACAAGGAAGAGGGTGACAGCTCCGACGAGGTCGATTGTGGAGACGATCCGATCGTCTAAGCATGACCGAAAGCATCGTCTCTCGGTTTGTATCTTACTTTTGCAATTGTAATTTTCTTTTGCGCTAAATTACTTTTTTACATTAATCATGTAAAATCGCACTCCAATGTATTAAACTATGCTTTAATATATTAAAAGAGGCTTCGCCTCTTTAGTTTTCAAAAAAATAAAAAATAAAAAAAAATAAAAAAATGAGAAGACTTCTATCATACACCTCTTCAAAGGAACAACGCTGATGTGAGGCAAATAGAGCACGTTTTACATGCTTAATTTGGAGGTTTTAGCCTTGTGAAAGTGTATTCTGCATAGTTTATTCATCATATTCTAGATAAATTGAATATTACTTCACTTAATGTGTTTTATGCCTATTCACAGGAATTAGAAGGATTTGCTGAAGATTTGGAGAGTGTAGTTGTCTCCAGAATGCCAAAGGGAGTCGAAATGATATATCATACCGCTATTTTCGGTACACGGACAAGGCTGGAGGCAAATAAACCCATGTTAGAGAAAGCCCAAAAAGCTACACGAAATCCACTCAAACCCAATGCCTTATCCTTCCCACCTATCCTGGTGGAAATGTCCTCAATACCCCCAATCCTCTCCATCAACCCCTGGCCAATCAGAATACACCTTGCATGCTATAAATAAGACCCAAGGGCCTTGAGTTGAAGGTCCTCTCGGACTGACTCTTTCCCCCTCATTCTGTTCTCTCTTCTTCTTTCTCTCTTCCAAGCACATGCAAGACAATCCAAGATACTTCAAGATTCTTCAAGAAAGCCATTGAGGTTTCGTACCGTGACCTGGATTCATTCCTTTCGGGCGATTCCTCCTCCTCCTCGAAGATCGTACCGTGACCAGGGCTCATTCCTTTTCGGGCGATTTAGAAGTGACCGTGACTCGATCCGTTTTCTTCGCAGCGAGCTGGATTCGTGACTCGGAGAGAAGAGTTTTTGTGAAGATCAGTGGAAAAGACCCCTTGACCAGAGCTTGCTCTTTTAGGGTGATTTCGCGAACCTCACGACTCGAGCTCGATCTCCTTTCGACCAGTCCTCGACGTGACGTGAGAAATCGATCTTTCGGCACGAGGAGAGAAGACCAAGAGCTGCATCACGAGTTTCCCTCATTCTAGGTGTACTCTTTCTTATCTCTTGATGTTCTTGTTGTTTGGTTTAGTCTAAACTTTGTGTATGGAAAATTCTGCGATTTATTGAATCTTTTAATCTCAAAACTTCTTGCTTGTTTGTGTTACTCTAGTTTTGAATCGTGCGTAATTTTCGTTATAATCGCACCATAATTGAACCGTTCTTGCAACTTCTTGAATTGCTTGAAATTAGTTTCTGAACCATAATTCAGCCTTATTTGTCAATCTAGTTAAAAATGCACCAACTCTTAATCGTTCTTGAAACTTCTTGAGTTGGTTATTTGTGTGTTACATTATAACTCTGAACCTCTCGTGAAGCTCTAGGTTAATTGTCTTGCTTGAAATAAACTTCAAAATCTCATTTCAGCCTTGTTTGCAAAAACGCAGAAATATGCGTTTTCTTGATTTTCTTGACTAGTTTGATGTGCTTTAAATCGTGTATAAATCTGAACCCTTATGAAATTCTCAAAATTTGGTTTCAATGGAATTTCTTGGTCAAGAACTTCTCTTTAACCTCTAAAACACCATAATCAAGTGAGAAATTCCATAGAAACAAAAGTTAGAAGTTTTTGTGAGTAGTTTAAATCAAAAATTTTGAATCATAATTGATGCACCAGCTCTCTGTGGATCGATCCTCATATTTACCACTGTAAAAACATGAGATTAAATTCTTTGATATTTGAGGTTTAAAACAACGACGATACTTTTCAAGTGTCTAAAAAACCCGCTCATCAAACGCCCACTTATTTTGTTCGTTGAAGGCTCAATCCGAGCCGTTAGTTGGAAAAGCATCAATCCGTGTTCTTTCCTTCTCTGCTGAAACTACTAAACGAAGGAAGATTCAGTTCGATGAGGCTGCTAAGCATCATTCGGGTTGCAGCTCTGGTAAGCGCGGTGGAGATCTAGGTATATTTTTAATTTACGATTCAGTCCTTTTCTTTTGCGAATTTAGGTTTTTGATCCATACATCTGATTTCGAATTACAAATAATTGTACCGGTTATTATCCCCATTACTCTTAAGAAATTATTTTCATGTAATCGTTGATTATTAGGACAAAATAAAATGAATGTCTACATTTTAGAAATCTTATGAGTTGTTTTAGAAAAAAAATGAACATCTTCATAATTATAGGTCTTATTTGCAAAATTACCTATCTGTTGTAGACAATATATGATGCGACCGAGACGGAGAGCTATAACAACATGAAGAATTGTTTAAGTGAAATCCATTGATATGCAAATGAAAATAATGTTTGGAAGCTTCTTAGGACTGTAGGCAATCGAGAAATAGTCTCGAAAACGAAGACGCAAAGGTGTCATCTTCGACATACAAGTTTTGTTTCACTTTCAAAAGTTTATTATTTGAAAATGCCTCTGATCTTATATAGCAAACTGCCCCTGTAATATTGGATATTGTATGAATTGGATATTCGTGGATGTAATAAAATTGTAATTGTGTGATTATAGATATTTTATCGAAATTTCATTGCATCATGAATAATATTAGTATGAACTAATAATTATTTGTTCAATTGATAGCTATGGCTCTTGGCTCTTGTGTGATTACAGAAGATTACAACAAAGGAAAATAACACAGGAAAAAATGATGAGCTAAAACATTAGCTCGGTACATGATCAATCCTAAAAAACTACTAGGAGTAAAACTCAAGACATGGACTTATTGTGTTGTAATCAAGTAAATACACATTTGATTGTACAACTTGATTTTGAACTTCACAACAAACTATCTCTAGCTTTCACCTTGAAGTCGTGCAAGAGTATAATTAAGTGAATAAGTATTTGCCGTAAATTCGGAAAAATCTGACTATTAGTTATAAGAAGACATGAATATTTGTTACGAGTTCACAAATTCATTTCATATCAGTTTATTTTAAACTTCATTTTGAAAAATCCCAAAAAAAAATTACATGAAAATTTTAATTACTAGTTTCTCTAATAAATATGTAGATTTTAATCATAACAAAATAAAACAAATAAATAATGCTTAACATATCACCATAATTTTAAAAATAAATCATGAATTCTAGAAACCAGAAGAAAACACAAATCGCAGTAGCAACAACATTCCATTCAATATCATCATCATTTCCTATAAACACTATTCATAAACACCGGTAGAAAAATAAGATTAAATATTATGTTATCATGAAATTAAATAAGAATGATTTGAACATTTATCAAGCATCTTCTCGTACCTTAGAATATGTTGTATATTATGCTTGAATTGTCGACAATGTCCACATCTCGTCATCATGCTTTTTTTCCTATAAAAAATGCAGCGAATCTGTGAAAAAGAATGGCTCGAGAGAAAAATGGGTGCGCTCTATTCCCATTCTGGCCGAACCAGTTCCAGTTCAAACTAAACGTTACGAATATCAGATTATTATTATTACGAATATTGTGTAGTTTTCAAATGGGTTGATTGGTTACACTTACAATGTGATTAGTTAGTTTTAAGATAATGCATTTAAGTATCAGTTAGTTTGGTTATGGTACCAGTTGGCATCAGCCACTTTAGTTCTTCAATATTCATGAACAAACAAGCTGAATAATCATGTACATGAGGTGTTCGATCAAATGCACGATAAACTTACTCTTTAATACTCAAGCAAAATTGGTCAAAATTGATCAAATGCATAACAAAATAATCAATTAAAGCATCACGAAGATAGGGGGTTGGTGCCTCTGAATAGATCTACTAAGTATAATAAAGATTATCTCAGACAGAGACAAATTTCACTTGTTTTTTCTTTCTTTCTTTTAATCTTAGTTTTTTTTTTCTTTTTTTTTTTTAATTGATGATGCATTGAATTTGTTTGATTGTATATCTGTTACCAAACCAAGTATACTATTTATAAAAAAAAATGCTCCGATCACATCGAATTATATTTTAGGTAAATATGCAATGGATCTCACGTACATTTGTTTCCGCAAAATCATAATCAGTATAATTTGGTGGATCAATTATGGAGCTGTATTATTTTGGTTCCGTTTATATCTCATTTAGATTTTTTTTGTCCAAATCCCGTAGGAATATTTTGAGCTTTAGAATTTGCAGGAACGGCTATCAGGCCTGGCAGTAAAAATATTGTACAATATATAGAGTTAGAATCCACCTGAATCCGACCAAATTGATATGATCAATTGACATAGAATTTATTTGGTATTATCATATAAAGATTTTTGTTATATTTTCAAAATATATTTGTATTTTCAAATTTCGGAGTACACCATTTCCCAAGAATTCATGGTCATAAATTGCAGTGCTACGCTGCATATTAATTTATTTTAAATAAATTTATAGTCAATGGGTCCATATGAAATAAAAAGTTTATTCTCCATTAATGCTAAAAACAATGTACGATAAAGTTTATTCTCCATTTGCAAGATCACGAATAAACATCAACAATACGATAAAGTTTATTCCCAATAGAATTGACAACAATCCGAAAAATTGATTTAATCCATTTACACAGAATATATTCCATAATCATGAATCATGATATGAAGATTTGTTATATTTCCAAAATATATGGTCTTTTCAAATTTCGGAGTACACCATTTCCCAAGAATCCATGGTCATAAATTGGAGTGCTATGCTGCATATTAAATTTAGGAAAAAAATGAACAGAAGACAGATTTTCAAAGTTTATTCAGAAAAAATAATTTTGGAAAAAAATTCGATCTATGACATTTTCAGACTCTGAATCTCCGATTTTTGATGAAATTTCGGACTCTGAGAGTCCGAAAGTTTTACCTGCTTATCACCCTCCTAACACAATTAACCACACTTATAAACCACTGAAAAATCGGACTCTGAGAATCCGAATTTTCTTCCGAAGTTTTTTATATTTCATATTGAATACACCCAAATTCTACCCAAATAATACACACAATTAATATTTTTTTTTTAATAAAATTAATTATATATTTTAAAAATTTATTTATTAAAAATTTATTTATTAAAAAAAGTATTCATCAAATGACTATAAATATTTTTGTAATAAATAATTTTTAATGAATAATATTAAAATTATGTTAAATATATCTTGATTAAAATCAACTTAATGATACGAAAATCGAACGAATGAAATGACATAAAATCAACTGAACGATAAGAAAACCGAACGGACAATCCAACGACTCGAAAACGTAATAACAATTTATTAAAATATATCTTGATTTTCTTATTATTCATTAAAAATTATTTAAATATATAATTAATTTTATTAAAAAAAATATTAATTGTGTGTATTATTGGATACAATTTGGGTGTACCCAATAAATACAATTTGGGTGAACAAAAAAACCGGACTCCGAGAGTCCGAATTTTCTTGATAGTTTTTTATATTTATTGGGTACACCCAAATTGTACCCAATAATGCACACAATTAATATTTTTTTTAATAAAATTAATTATATATTTTAAAAAATTATTTATTAAAAAATTATTTATTAAAAAAATTATTCATCAAATGACAATAAATATTTTTGTAATAAATAATTTTTAATGAATAATATTAAAATTATGTTAAATATATCTTGATTAAAATCAACTGAACGATACGAAAACCGAACGAATCAAATAACATAAAATCAACTGAACGATACGAAAATCGAACGGACAATCCAACGTCTCGAAAACGTAATAACAATTTATTAAAATATATCTTTATTTTCTAATTATTCATTAAAAATTATTTAAATATATAATTAATTTTAATAAAAAAAAATATTAATTGTGTGTATTATTGGGTACAATTTGGCTGTACCCAATAAATATAAAAAAACTATCAAGAAAATCGGACTTTGAGAGTCCCATTTTTTCTGTTCACCCAAATTGAGAGTCCATTATTTAAATGTACTGTTCACTTTTCCCTTAAATTTATTTAAATAAAGGGTAATTTTACTCTTCCCCCCAAACTCACCACACCATCCACGATCCGTACAAAACTTGGTTTTGCACGGATTGATCTCCCCAAGTTGCACCCCACATTTTCGATTGTTTGTTAATTCAAATTTCAATTAATAGTTAATTCAAAGTTGATTACCGGTTAATGCATTTGTATCAAAATTAATAATTTTAATTAATGGTTAATACTGGCTTGGATGCAATTTTTGGAGATGTGTAATGGCCCCCCCAGATCGTGGATAGCGCGGTGGATCTGGGGGGTACCATATATGCTCCCTTAAATAAATATATGTTAGTTTCCTTGAAAATTTGACTGTGCTATAAATTTGCACTGCTATGCTGACAGTGCTTGCTTGTTTTTTTAAAGAATTTGCAAGTAAGAGAGAGAGAGAGAATCGAGCAACAATGAAGCTAATTGAGGGTAGCATGCAAATGATAAGTAGCGATGGAGAGTTGAACAGTGCCGAGTTGAAGGACTTCATGAGGGAGCTATCACCACCAGGAGCTCGGTGTAAGGTCATCTCCATTATTGGACCACAATCAAGTGGTAAATACTTTTAATCAATTTCTTGGCATGCTATTCAAAATGAATTCTTATTTCTATATTCAAATGTTCGATTTTAATTTTTACTTGTTTTCAATGTATCAAACAGGAAAAAGCTTTCTACTCAACGAGACCTTTGGGACCAATTTTTCTGTTCTCCGTGACGCATGGTAAATTATCCTTTTAGTTTTGTATTTTGAGAATCAGTGTGTCTTTTTTTGCATTTATTTGTTTCCCACAAGCAAGCAAAAGTGATTTGGGGTTGAACACAAATCCCTTAAATTATGAGGGCATATATGGCGTCCCTTCATTTTCTCCCACTCATGAGGTCACCATTAATGGGGAGTTCCTTTTCATCTCCCAAAATCCCCCCCACTCAATTAATAATGTTTTGAATTAATTGGTAATTGAAATAATTAATTATGGAGTTCTTGTATTAACTGTTAATTATATCACAATTAACTGTTAATTCAAAATATAATTAATTGAGTGGAAAATTTTGTGTGCAAATTAGAGATGGAAAGGAGCCCTCATTGATGGTGACATGGTGATTGAGTGGGGGGAAATGGAGGGGCACGGTATAATTTTCCTTAAATTATTTGCTGTTAAGCACAACATAATGTAGCTACATATTTTGATTCATTGACTAGAAAATATATAATTATAATAAGAAAAACAAATGGCCTCATTGGTGCACATTATTTGTTTATGTAATAGGCAAAATGCGTACTAGAAATTAGAAATTTCATTTATATGAGAGAAAAGAGATGGAAAATTTAGATCAAATTATGTATCAAATAGGTGCAATTTTATTTGGATTTCAGGGGTAAAACTACCAACGGAATTTGGATTGCGAGAGGTTCAAATCCATGCACTGTTATCATGGATATGGAAGGCTCGGATTCAAGACAAAGCGAAGTATTTTTATGAGATCTTTCATTTAATTTTGGAAATCAAGTTGCCTTTCCATGCATTATATAAATAAATCTCGCTTATTTTCGTTGTTTGTGTTTTCAGAAAGAAGCATCACTCGAAGCAAAACTCTGTCAATTTGCTTTAGTCTTTTCCGATGTATTGTTGTTTAACATGTAAGCGTTCAGTTTAGCTTGTAGTCATTAGTTAACGGTAGTTCTTGTTTTAGTAAAATCAATTTTATGCAGGAAAATACAAGACATGGGTAGACTTCAAGGGGGATGTGTCCCACTTCTTCGCTTATTATTTATGGTATCTTCTTTTACGATGAAATATTTTTACATTCCACTTTGAAATTAACAATGTACATTCTAATTATTGAAAGAAGACATTTAAATCTATCTAAAATCATTTTATTCAAATTGTATCAGGAAAGAGCAAGGCTAAACGCATCTAAAACAAGGGTGATAGTCATACTTCGAGACTGCGGCAACGTTGAGGTCTTTAATTAGTTATCCAATTAACATATACTCTTACTGATATGTACATAAGATTATACGTCTTAGATTTTCATTACTAGAAACATTTATCCGTAACTAATTTTGGTTGTTTTAACAGGATGATCATACCGGAGCAGTTCAACAGCACCTCGAGGAGGTAGCAGCCCTAATTTTTAATTTGTACTAATATTTCTGTTGCAGCGCTCCTGAAAATTGATGAAATATAATGCTAATTCATATGCTACATATAATACTAACAGATATGGGAGTCAGTACATCATGATACAAACATCCTATTCAATAATTATATCGAGGCAAGTTTCTGTACTTATTAAACAAAAATTGATATTTATTATGGTATGTGCGGTTCTCGTTCTTCTACAAATTTTAAATAATTGTACTTGACTGTTAATCTTTTGATCTGAAGGTATCAACGGAGAATCTTCCTTATTACAAGGAAGCCACATTCCGAGCAAGGGTATATCATAGAAAAACTAGAAGAAAGGGAAAAAATGAATAAAAATTAAAGTATATATTGAGCTAGAGTATTAATATTTTTATTTCTTGTAGTGCGAAGGATTGATGGAAAGATTTCTCTTGTCCGATAATGTTGAAAATAGGCAGCTCGTTGTTTCTGTTGCAGGGTTCCCCACTTCTGCAAAGGATCTGTGGGGACAAATTAAGAAGAATAACCGTCTCGACATTCCTTCTTACAATGTTTTTTACTTTATCTTGTTACCAGATTTTGGTCCCATATAATTATTCAGGCTGAAATTGCATTTTACTTTATATTTAGGTCATGCATTCTGCAATGATGTGTGCGCAAGTAATGGATGAGATATACGACTCCCTAGTGAGAAATCAGATAGATCCTTTTATTATCAGATGTTACTTTTTTTATATTTCATAGCTGAATTAAAGTTTTATTCAGAAAGAAATTTTATTGTTGTAGCGATTCCGTTCCTTAGAAGATCTAGCTGAGGATGATGTTATTCCAATGATATTTTGCAGAGAGGTGGAGTATCATGTACATAGCAGTTTGAGACAGTGAGTTAACTGAAAATACTGTTACAAAATACTCCAGATTTATGATTACTTAAGTCTTGACATAATTGCAAATTTTTGCTTTATTTCCTTCCTATATGCATAGATTCGATAAAATGACTCAATCGTACGACCTCAGCACACAAAATGCAAACAAACAAAAACTCAAGAAGATGATAATATATGTGAGATGCTACTCTCTTTTTACATGTATTATGATATCTAGATATTTTAAATGAAACTAGGGAGATCTTTTTTTATGTAGGGTCATCTGTGACATTTGAATTTAGTTGCAGGTTTCACATGGAAGTGCGACTAACTATTGTTTTTTCTAAAAAAATGTCATATTGTTTAGTAGTTTTAACATTTTTCCCTTTTTTGCAGAAGCTGAAACCTAAATTTGAAACTGTCTTGGAGTCATATAACAACAACTTTATAGACGAAAGTAAGAAAGAAATTTCACGCAGAATACTAGATGGTAAAGCTAAGCTTACTGATGAATTTACCAATCAAATGGTTAAGCTACATGTTGTAGATTATAGAACCAGCATGAAAGGTAAGTTTTTTTTTTAATCTTTTTTATGTTAGGACGGCGACGATCCGGCGCCGTCCGTTAATAAAATTATTACAAATTGTTGGGGCGGCAACGATCCGGCACCGTCCCGCAAATAAAATAATAAATTAATTTTGCCCGTACAAACGGACCGTACTAACTATGTGAATTCAACCGAATTATCTCAAAATAAAACCGTACCTTAACCGTATGCGGAAGCGTATGAAATCCGTCCGAATTGATGTCGCGTCATCATCGTTGTTGAATCCATGAAGCCTTAGTTGCAAGAATGGAATTCCAAGTACTTTATGATGTCCAATTTAGAGTCTTTTTGTTTTTTTCTAATGGATCTCTCTCTCTAATCTTAATGGGGCAGATTTAAGAATGGATTTTCATCATTCTATTAATAAGCATATAAATGACAATATTACAATACATAATATTTTACATATAAGTCCAATGTTGGAATAATGTTCCAACAATCTCCCACTTGGACTATATGTAATTCCTTATAATTACGTATTGAACATAAACCGAAATACGCATACTTATTTGTCATGAAACTTTATGTGTCCCTAACCAATTCCGTCCATCAATAATATCAACGTAGGATCAAAGCGGCTTTCGTCACATTTAACGCAACTAAACCTTCAATGGTCACGTACATTAATACAATTGAATGACATGAATCATGATGTGGATGTGTAGCATGGAAATTTCATGTAATGTGATCTTAACGTGCCTATTTCCAACTTGGTCCTCCTAAAAATAAATTTAGTGAGATCCTTAAAATTGTCTCCTTTAATAACTTAATCAGATAAACCGTCTCCTTTAAAACCGCATTGAGACAAACCGTATCCTATAATACCTTAATGAGACAAACCGTCTCCTTTAAACCGTATTGAGACGAACATAGTTTCAATCAGAGTAAAGTGATAAATATAACTTTAATTCTGCAGAATAACCATAATACCGAAAAAACTTGAAAAACTTTATAACCATATCATATGTCTATGACATATGTTTATATCACGTGTCTATATCATAATAATTATACAAATATTTGCTCCCACTATAACTGAATATCTTAACCGAAATTACACCCATATAAGCAACGTCTTGCTTATATAACCTATTGGGTAATTATATCTTATTGGAGTTTGTACCAAAATATATGATAGACAAATATTACTCTGACTTTATTTACTTTCTCTCACGTAAGTAATAGTATATTAAATAATTAACAAAATCCATCTCAAAACCAAATAAGATGATTTTGTTATAAAACCATAAAATATATATACCAATGTCAATGTTCTTGAGATGTCAAAGTTTGTTTTTTCGACTAAACAAAATTTGTAGTCATATTTTCCCCCGCAAACAAGACATCTTTAAATAATCATAAACAAGCATTGTATTGCTCACCAAAGAAACCGAATAATAATAATAAATTTAATTAAAGGTTATCCCCATCATCAAGATATCCCTTTTCCGTTAATATTTTGACTTTGGCCAATCATATTAACTTCTTATTAATATCTTGGCGTAGTAATCAAGAATTGATAATAAATTAACGTGTCAACAAATTAACCTTCCTTTGGGCCGGTTAAATAAGTCACACGTAAAATCAAATAATTATCACACACTTATTACCACAGATGCATATGAAATTATATTAAATATTGCCTTCCTTTAGGCCGGTCAATATTTAAATAATATCATACACATAATTAAAGGTTATCCCCATCATCAAGATATCCCTTTTTCGTTAATATTTTAACTTTGGCCAATCATATTAACTTCTTATTAATATCTTGGCGTAGTAATCAAGAATTGATAATAAATTAACGTGTCAACAAATTAACCTTCCTTTGGGCCGATTAAATAAGTCACACGTAAAATCAAATAATTATCACACACTTATTACCACAGATGCATATGAAATTATATTAAATATTGCCTTCCTTTGGGCCGGTCAATATTTAAATAATATCATACACATATCATTTTTATATTTTAAAATATAATTAATTTCAACAAGAGAGGTCACTTTGGCGACATGTTGCTGACCTTAATTAATTTTAAAACACATATACCTTTAACCTTTTAATTAATCCTAAAATTATACCTTATTATGGATAATTTCCTTAATTTTAATATTCACAATTTTAATATTCTGAATTTTAATATCCATAATTTCCATATTCAAAATTTTATTATTTAGAATTTTCAAATTCGGAATTTTTATTTCTGGAATTTTAAAAAATCGGAATATTCATGTTCCATATTTCAATATCCTTAATTTCCTGATTCAGAATTTTTGGATTCCAGAATTTGAATATCCCAAATTACTTTTCCAGAATTCCAGATTCCATAACTTAATTGTCCAGGATTTCCAGATTCCAGGTTTTTAATTTCCCTAGTTTCATTTAAAGTATATATTGAGCTAGAGTATTAATATTTTTATTTCTTGTAGTGCGAAGGATTGATGGAAAGATTTCTCTTGTCCGATAATGTTGAAAATAGGCAGCTCGTTGTTTCTGTTGCAGGGTTCCCCACTTCTGCAAAGGATCTGTGGGGACAAATTAAGAAGAATAACCGTCTCGACATTCCTTCTTACAATGTTTTTTACTTTATCTTGTTACCAGATTTTGGTCCCATATAATTATTCAGGCTGAAATTGCATTTTACTTTATATTTAGGTCATGCATTCTGCAATGATGTGTGCGCAAGTAATGGATGAGATATACGACTCCCTAGTGAGAAATCAGATAGATCCTTTTATTATCAGATGTTACTTTTTTTATATTTCATAGCTGAATTAAAGTTTTATTCAGAAAGAAATTTTATTGTTGTAGCGATTCCGTTCCTTAGAAGATCTAGCTGAGGATGATGTTATTCCAATGATATTTTGCAGAGAGGTGGAGTATCATGTACATAGCAGTTTGAGACAGTGAGTTAACTGAAAATACTGTTACAAAATACTCCAGATTTATGATTACTTAAGTCTTGACATAATTGCAAATTTTTGCTTTATTTCCTTCCTATATGCATAGATTCGATAAAATGACTCAATCGTACGACCTCAGCACACAAAATGCAAACAAACAAAAACTCAAGAAGATGATAATATATGTGAGATGCTACTCTCTTTTTACATGTATTATGATATCTAGATATTTTAAATGAAACTAGGGAGATCTTTTTTTATGTAGGGTCATCTGTGACATTTGAATTTAGTTGCAGGTTTCACATGGAAGTGCGACTAACTATTGTTTTTTCTAAAAAAATGTCATATTGTTTAGTAGTTTTAACATTTTTCCCTTTTTTGCAGAAGCTGAAACCTAAATTTGAAACTGTCTTGGAGTCATATAACAACAACTTTATAGACGAAAGTAAGAAAGAAATTTCACGCAGAATACTAGATGGTAAAGCTAAGCTTACTGATGAATTTACCAATCAAATGGTTAAGCTACATGTTGTAGATTATAGAACCAGCATGAAAGGTAAGTTTTTTTTTTAATCTTTTTTATGTTAGGACGGCGACGATCCGGCGCCGTCCGTTAATAAAATTATTACCAATTGTTGGGGCGGCAACGATCCGGCACCGTCCCGCAAATAAAATAATAAATTAATTTTGCCCGTACAAACGGACCGTACTAACTATGTGAATTCAACCGAATTATCTCAAAATAAAACCGTACCTTAACCGTATGCGGAAGCGTATGAAATCCGTCCGAATTGATGTCGCATCATCATCGTCGTTGAATCCATGAAGCCTTAGTTGCAAGAATGAAATTCCAAGTACTTTATGATGTCCAATTTAGAGTCCTTTTGTTTTTTTCTAATGGATCTCTCTCTCTAATCTTAATGGGACAGATTTAAGAATGGATTTTCATCATTCTATTAATAAGCATATAAATGACAATATTACAATACATAATATTTTACATATAAGTCCAATGTTGGAATAATGTTCCAACATTTTATTATTGAAATAGCGTGGTTACCCCTTAGTGAAAAAGACTATTTTTTCGTGTCGTCAACTCGTTCCTTACGAATAACGTAATATCAGTTGAATATTTGAATAATCAAAATTGTCATCTCTAATTCTTGCGATGTTTTTTTTTTCATCCATTTACGCAACTCTGAATCATGAACCCTAAATTTACAGATGTCATTGAGGAGTACAAAGATATAACTGAAGCTTGGGGCACCAAACTTGAGGAAGTCCTCCAAGCTTTTACTGAGGAATCTTGCAGAATTAAGGTTTGTTCAAACTGTAATTTCTATTAAATTTAAAAAAGTTATATTTATATTACGTCTAGGAATGAAGTTTAATATAAAGGTTAGTTACATTTTTTAGTATTGAATGGACCATAATTCCATTCAAAGTGTAATTGGCTAATGATTTAATCCCTTGTTTACCTTGCTAACTAGAGAGATCAACAGGAGCATCTTTATCGTGAGGCTGTTTCAGGTATTGTTGCAGGCGTTGCTTGTCTTACAATGAAAACCGGATGGGCAATTTTTAAGTCTTATCGTTCAAAATGAATAGTAGTATTGTATGCACGGTGTGAAACTGTGATTTTTTCCTATTTTGTTTGCATTGAGATATTATGTGTTTTGAGTCATTGAGTTTGATAAGTATAAACTTGCTAGAAGAGTATGGAATTGTTTGATATATGAATGACAATATTATAATTTCATCTTATGTTAAGAATTCGTTTTGAAAAATAATTATCGGCATTGTAACAATTTCATTCGTAAAGGGTAGATTCGAAATGAAAAATATAATTACGTGGATTATAAAAGTTAGTTGTATTATTGTTAGAATTGACAGTCCTTTCGAACAAATCCAATGGCATGTTCGAACAGATAGATATGAAAGTCCAACATCCGGATTAAGCATTTGATGCGTGCAATAAATGGAAACTGGGTGCCCCACGGATTGAGGATCCGTTCGAACGGATTCAATGATTTGTTCGAGCGGACTGCAAAGCGGGGCAGATTTGACCTAGATTTATTTCCATGTATTGCGAGCAAATTTTTGTCTCCTATAGAGGAGGAGCAACCTCTTGTCCTCTCCACACACAATATAACCGTAATGGTGTTAGAGTAAGGAGATTTTCGTGAGAGAGTTTGTCAAAATCGACTAATATGTTTTCGACGAATTCCGAGAGTAGAAGAAGTTCGTGTGAATACGAGTAAAGGAAAAGCTCCATCAAAATCTTTTAGAAATGATTTAATTGGTATGTGCGAGTGAATAGCCGGGTTCGAGTTTTTGATGTGTGAGATACTTCTTGAGTCGCAAGGGTCAAATCGAATCAACCGTGATTTAATTGATATGAATCTTGTTCAACTATGCAAATATTTTTCATGGGGTTAATTTAATGTGGATTAGAAAGAAAGCCCCTAAGATGATTTTGGTGATGACAGGAGAGATGAATTAACAGGGAAAAAAATATCAAAATCTAGAAGTTGGAGATGAATCAATTGTGAAGTCCAGTGAAGCGATTGAATTGTTTGGCACACATATGAACCACCAAGATTTAATTCCAGCTTATTTTATTCTTTATTTCTTTATATGTCATAATAATTAATCAAGTTACTATTATCTTTAGTTGCGTTAAATTTAATCAAGTTTTTCTTGATTAATAAATTTTTTATTTATGTGTCATGTATTATATCAGAAATGAGGGTGATTTAAAAAAATAGACAGAAAATTATAAATAATAATAACACGTGCATTGAATAAAAAATAATTTAAAAACTAGGGAAATTTACTTATTTATCCTTTGTTAAACTTAAAATTACATATTTATCCTTCTTAAAATTAAAATATGATATTTATCCTTTCATACATCTACAATATCATATTCATCCAAAAATAAAAAATAAAAACTATCTAATTTCTCTGTTAAAATTAACGGTCAACATTTAAAATTACTATTTTATCCTTTACATATTTATCCTTCTTATAATCCAAAATATCATATTTACCCTTTTAAAAATAAAATTATCATATTTATCCTCTCAATAATAAAAATAACATACGTACTCTTCCAAAACGAAATATCATATTTACCCTCGCAATAACCATTTTATCAATTTATCGAATCCCAAAGAATATAACAACGTAATCTCATGGATAACAATATAAATACAAAAAAGACATCAATAAAATTCCAAAAAATAATCGTTCTACCAATCTCAAATGATAAAAACAAAAATGTAAAAAATATAGCTTTCATAGCAAAAATATAATCAGAACCAAAAATATTATTAAATTATAGGACGTGATTTCTTCTTGTCGGGTGAGTAAGGGTATGCATGTTATTTTTATTATTGAGAGGGTAAATATGATATTTTTATTTTTAAAGGGATAAATATGATATTATGGATTTTTAGAAGGGTGAATATGTAAAAGGTAAAATTGTAATTGTAAATGTTGACCGTTAAGTTTAACGGAGAAATTGGATGATATTAATTTTTGGATAAATATGATATTTTAGATTTATGAAATGGTAAATATGATATTTTAATTTTAAGAAGAGTAAATATATAATTTTAAGTTTAACAAACGATAAATATGTAAATCTCCCTTAAAAACTAGTAACATAAATTAACTAAGAAAAATACAATATGAAAATATTTAGCATTGTATGTTGCCTCTTAATTTATGGCTTCAATAATAACATAATATTTTATGTATGTTTTTTAAGTTTAAAATATTAGTTATGTTTTGATACATATACTATTATCTTTCATTCTTGAAAATTTGTGTGTTATGATATGCATATTATTATTATTTTATCAAATAATAATATATATATTTTGTGTCATTTTATAATAATATTTGTAGCATATTGCATCTTTATGAAAAAACATAACAATATTATATTATTGCTGTTTAGAATAATTCATAAAATATCAAATATAGAAAGGGTAAATCATACGACATATGTATTCATTGTACATTATTAATTAAATATAATATCATATTTACTAGTGAAGATGATTGAAAAACTAATTTTCAAAATTTAATTAAGAAAAAACATAATAATGATTTATTTAATATCATATGGTATTTTTAAATTTATGACTTAAAAAATCACAATACCCAAAAATATAAGAAAATATTTATGTTTAGTAGGTAAATTATTTTTTTATTCTATTAATTTTTGAAATTTTAATGAAAATTATTTGAACAAAAATAAATATAATGTAATAATTATTATAAGAAATGATAACTTCCACTAGATTACTCAGAAGTGCGAGAATAAAGATTGAGATGATACCGTTGTGAGCTTGACGAGGCTTTCTGTCTTTTCATGCACCTCGGAGAAGGTTGACTCCGAACTTGTGATCAAGTTATATTTGTGGCTCAATAATTAGTATTTTGTTATAAATATGAATGAATTTATTTTTAGTTATAAGTTAATATGTTACGTGTATAATCATGTATGAATATAAAAAATTAGATAATCATGAACATGTATGAACATTAAAAATGCACATGCATTGAAACATTCACATGAAAACATTCACGTTGGATCAAGGGATGTCATGGTCTATGTATAATTATGTTTTATGTTAATAATTTGGATCGAAAATTAAATACAATAATAAGATTTATCGCTCTTTATTTTTTGTGTTGTTTTACCTTCTATTTATAATACTTTACCTGCAAGAATTGTTTTAGTTTTACTAATGATTTTCTGATGACTCGGTTTTTGTATGGCTTGAATTTATTAATTAACGTTGTAGCTATATTTAATTTTATATGATAAAAAAAAATTCACTTCGGAGTAAGAGTTATATATATATATATATATATATATATATATATGTATATATATGGGGCCGTTCCGTTGAGATTTTATTTCGAATTCTTATTTTGAGTCCAAATCTGAGTCGATTAAAATTAAATGAGTGGCTGATCTTTGATTAAAATGGGATCAATGAGCAATACTCGTGTTTGGCCAACATGATCAACATTTAGGATCTTCAAATCGTACGGTTATTATCAAATCTCGCACTTAATTAAAAACATCTGGTTTTGGGTCTAAACCAGCCGGTTTTTATCTGTTTTTACACAAAAAAACCGGACTTCTCATTCATCGGTTTTCTTCTTTTCTTTCTTTTCAAGCAGACTCAGCTTCTTTTCTCTAGCAAACCGTGTTTTTTCTTTCCAAAGCACGCTTCTTATCTCTTGCAGAACCAAGTTCCTCTTTTCAAAGCAGGTCACGCTTCTTCTCTCCAACCAAAGAAAAGAAGTGGCTTAAGGCTAGGGTTGTCGTGCCTTTTCTCTCCAGCCAAAGAAAAGTAGTGGTCGAAGGTTAGGATTGTCATGCTTCTTATCTCCGGTCAAAGAAAGTGGTGGTCGAAGGCTAGGGTTTCCGTGCTTCTTCTCTCCAGCCAAAGAAGGTGGTGGTCGTTGAAGGCTAAGTTGTCGTGCTAATCTCCATTCAGAACATGTAAGGTCGCTTTAGGTATATCCCTCCCCTTCACGCATTTTGAGTGTTAAGATAATGGATCATCCACTAAGATATAATGGATGATCCGTTTAGGTTTTGTGGAATTATTCAATTTAGTCCATTGTGTTTTATTATTTGTGTTTTATGTTAGAAAGTATATGAACAAGTTCTGTAATTGTTTTGTACCACCACCCTCCAACCAAAACGTCGTGGGATGCAAATGGATGTACAAGCTCAAACGACGTCCGGATGGGTCGATTGAACGTCACAAGGCGCGGTTAGTCGCCAAAGGTTATAACCAAACCGAAGGTGTCGATTATACGGAGATGTTTAGTTCGGTCGTCAAACCGGTTACCATTCGGGTGGTGCTCTCGATCGCAATTTCCCGCGGTTGGACCCTACGACAACTTGATGTTAACAACGCCTTTCTTCATTGGTATCTTCATGAAACGGTATACATGTTGAAGGAAATGCAGTTTCACATCTACGGTAAAATCGTACGTATAAGGATATATGAACATGGTAGTTCATAGAAATATAACATGTGTATTAGATGCACATATGTATATATGATATACATAATTAAATTGATAAGATAAAATTTTAGGAAAAATCTGTTTGGAACATTTTTACTAAAACGGACATAACTTTCGCATACGAACACCGATTTGGATGATTCAACTCTCATAAGTTAGATAATTGGATTATATACAACTTTCATATTCAGTGGAAAAATATTTGAATAACGTAGGACGTTCATTCTAATGAAATACACGAAAGGTTGCGGCAGTTCGACGAAAGGACGTGAACGTTTACTAAAACTAGCATAACTTTCTGACTGGATATCCAAATTGGATAAACTCGGATTTGTTGGAAAGGTGATAAGATCATCGAGAAGTTTCGTTCAGAAAGTTTCTGTTAATTACGGACCTAAGTCGGTCGAAATTCCAGTTTAGTGAAAGTGTGTCTGCTGATTTTGCAGGAGACACATCTTTTGATCAAATCTTCTAGAAACTTGTCTTTTCATGCATATAAAAGTATCATTTGATTGATTAAAGAGTGTCTATTTACTGGTGAAGGAATACGGGTTATTCTATAAATAGGACCCTAATCTCACTCAATCAAATCAATCTAAGCAACCATTATTTCCACTAATTAATCCAGTAATTAAGAGAGAGAAAAGTTCGCCGGAATTCTCCATTGATTCCGGCAAGAGTTTAAGCAAGAGTGATTACGAGGCATCTAGGCAGTTTCGTGATTATCCGACGACTCCCGTTTCGTGGTGGATACGAGTAGAGGTACGTATACGTTTGCGTACTAACGAGTTAAGTTCATCAACCGACAAGAAGACGAATGGAGAAAGACGACCGGTTTGGACGTGGGACGAACCGGTGCGAACGAAAAGGTGCGAACGAAAAGTTACGACGTGAACGGTTTGGGCGTGGGACGAACCGGCACGAGCGAAAAGGTGCGAACGAAAATGTGCGAACGAAAAGGTGCGAGGTGAACGGTTTGGGCGTGGGACGAACCGGTACAAGCGAAAAGGTGCGAACGAAAAGGTGCGACGTGAACGGAAGTGAAGGCTTCGTAGCGACAGACCCTTCGTAAGCGATCAATTTCGCTAGGTACAAATATTATGTTGATTAGATTTACGTTATATTAGTTATAGGTAATTTGATAAATAAATCGTAGATGAGATCTCAGGGATTTGTACTCCGTCGAGTCCAATAATTATCCGCTGCGCGGACTCGATGGGGTGTAGATAACCCAACAGTGGTATCAGAGCGAACGTCATACGGTTTGCGTTATCAAATCGCAAGAAAATGATTAAGATCATATGTAGGGTCATTTTAGTAAATTTTCTCAAAATTGAAACCTAAAATAAGATTTTAAAGTCAAATTCACAAGTAATCGAATGGTAAAATATTATAGGATAATTACCGGTACCATTTAATGTCTTGAAAATAGTTTTGCTTCGAAACGAACAAAGAATTCCTTATTTGACTACAAAACTTTAGAATTTTATTTTTAGAATTCAATTTAATACATGAAAACCTTGTGAATATAAAACCTAGTAAGTTGATGTATGACACAACAAATCCCTCACTGCGAAATTTGAAATGATAGAATTTTGCGTAATTATAAACTAACTAGATGTCTCCCATATAAACAGTTGTCATGTTTGTTTACAAATATACGTATGGATTGTGAAGGAAATATTGCCCTAGGCTGAATGTAATAATGCCCTGGGCTGAACTAAATAATACCCTAGGCTGAACTGTTTAGCTTGTATGTAAACGAATGATTATTATTATTTATGTTTGTTGATCTAATATTTTAATATTGAATTAAAGTTTCATTTAATACGTGTACTGGTTATTTAACATATTTAGGAATATGTGAATAAGCCTTGAATTGTATCACTAGTTTATACATCATCATAATATGTGATTATGATAGTAAAAATGTATCAATGAACGTAATACGATTCTAAATGTCCCTGGTCATATATATGATGTATATAGAGATATACATGTCTAAGGAAATAGAATATATATGTACACCAGTATATTCGCATATGAGATGATTATGTTTTACTGATCATGGACATGGAATACATAGAGATGTAGTGATGTCAAATATGGAATATAAATATGTATTAGAGACTACATATTGGACTGACCAACTTATGAGAATATACATGGTTATTGTCATAAAAATATATTCTCATAAACAAATAGAATTTTAGTTCTTTGACTTGAGGTTATCATTAGATTTCTCACCTGTGAATTGTGATACTTAGATATGTTTCTTTGTTATCTTTAACCGGGTAATCAAGATCATTATTGGGTATTACATGAAGCATGTTGGAGGATGTGAATAACCAAGATGGAAGTTGTTCCTTTCATGATTGAAAGAGATATCTCTCAGGACCCCCTGATGAATTAGGATTGAAGGAAATGCGTGGCCACGCTCAATAAGATTAACATGTGTTGTTAATATTAATTGAATATTCAATCTAATTCTATATCGGGAAAGAGTTAAGTTGATTTAGAAAGGATGACATTTCACCATGCCATTGATCAACAGATATCGTATGAACAAGAGAGCTAGTAATTTGTCTATTTGATAAATATGTTATGATCACAAATCATTTATTTAATTTGGGTAGTCATAATGCCTTGCTAGAGGCCAATTATGATTTGCATATTTAAATAGAGATTTAATATGCTGCCAACATTAAATAAACCTATAGGGTCACACACAAAGACAAGTTCGGGCTGGACACAGAAAATCAAATACATAGATATTATTCAGTTTGAACGAGGATATTATTCTGTTCGAACGAGGATATTATTATGTTCGAACAGAAGGTGTAAATCATTAATTGAATGATACGTGCATGTATGGATGCATGGTATTAATACTCAGGATATCATTCATTTGATGAAGATATTTTGTGGGATGGAATCCTAAGAGTTTTCCACTTGATTTGGAATCCTAAGAGTTTTCCACTTGATTATTAATACACACCAAACATCTTTATGAAAGAGATTGATTCAATCTTTGAGGCAGAATTTCTTTGTGAAAGAAAAGAGAAGCCAAGTAGATTTTCTGAAGGGAGGAAGGATCCGACTAGCATCGGAGGTCTTCACATCCAGTCTAGACGAGTCGCGTGTGGATACCGATAGAGGGTGGTGCCGGTTCGAGCACACCAACGTGATCTCTGCAAGCTTCCTTCAACCAGATTTGAACTAAATCTGAGGTGAAATTTTTGAAACTCTTCCTTCGTATCTAATTAGCGATACACAGATCCATGGCTTAAGGGGTTCGGGTAAGTTCCGCTATGCAATATGCATGCTCGAATTCCTAACAGTGGTATCAGAGCCACGTGTATCGTTTATTAGATCGATTTAGTATATTAGATGTACTAGTTTAGAGTTTCTGAGAATTATAAATCTACATATATATTTTGATTGATATTATGCATAAGAAGGTGCACTGTCTCGAGCAGGGTATTATTGCATGAGATGCAAGATGTTATTCTGTTTGAACGAGGATATTATTCTGTTCAAACAGAAATGTACACTGTCTCACGCTGAGATTTACTGCATAAGATGCAGGATATTATTGCATGAGATGCAGGATATTATTGCATGAGATACCGGATATTATTCTGTTTGAACGAGGATATTATTCTGTTAAAGCAGAAGGTGCACTGTCTCACGCTGAGATTTATTGCATAAGATGCAGGATATTATTGCATGAGATGCAGGATATTATTCTGGTCGCACGTGGAGATTATTGCATATGTATTAGTCGAAATGTATATATGTATTTTATAATTCAACGATATATGATATAGCATGGCCAAAACTTTGTGTTGTGATTGAATGATGTGATTGCATGTTGTAAATTTAATTTATGGCGACCTGTGAGTTGTCCAAGTTGTAAATTTAATTTATGGCGACCGGTGAGTTGTCCAAGTTGTAAAAGTAGAATATGTTGTTATTTTATTTAAATGAAGATGAAGGAGTTCATCGACGCAACTATTCTCAAGATGAAGGAGTTCATCGCCACAAGCAATCACAAGATGAAGGAGTTCATCACCACAACCGATCACATGATGAAGAAGCTCATCGCCATAACCGGTCACATGATGAAGGAGTTCATTGCCATATCCACTGTTATAATGAATGAGTTCATTATAAGTAATTAATTAGAGATCTTTATAGTGGCTTATAAAGATCATGGTCATGCTATATCATTTAATTAATTCTGTGATGTGTGATGTGATATGCTTATACATGTGATAAATAAATTAGAAATCCCTCTACTAATTATTAAGTTGAGAAAATGCCTCCCATATTCTGAAATTTTCAGGGCCTTTATATCACTCACATGGGTCATGCCAAAGCTGGGTGTGTGAGCTTATATAGTTGGCGGGAGAATATGCATTGATTAATTACCAACATAGGTCATGCCAAAGCTGGGTGTGTTGGTAGATTAATTGGATGATAATCAGTTATGGTTAGTACTTAACTAAGTAGCAAGTCGGACTTGAACTTAGGGAATAAGATGAGATATGTACACACATGGATTTTTGAGTTAGACTCATAAACCCCTGATCTCATAAATGATCTCAAGAGTTGCATGGAGATGCAATTGGATTTGATCCTACCTAAATAACAGAATTCTGAGACGAGCCAAAGCCGATTAGGATTTTGTGAAATATGGATCTTGAGCCACTATGGTACATGTAGTTGGAATGTATCCGAACCAACACAGTGAGGGTTGTTGATTTGATAAAAATAGTGGGAGTATTTTAAATGAACTAAAACATAAATGTTATCATCTATAAAAGTATTAATTTTGCACATTTTATTCCATGTAGAAAAATGTCCTCAAACAGTTTAAATTTGCGATCTCTCCTTGAGAAGGAGAAGTTGAATGGTAAAAACTTTCTGGATTGGGAGCGAAATCTAAGAATTGTTCTTAGGGCTGAACATAAGGGTTATGTTCTTGATGAGCCTCTCCCAACTGAAGAACCACCAGCAGATGCTGACCATGTGGACCAAGAATACTATGAAAAGTTCATAGATGATGATGTTGAAGTAACTTGTCTCATGTTGGCTACTATGTCATCGGATCTTCAAAAGCAGTTTGTTGATTCGCATGCATATGTTATGAACAGACAGCTCAAGGAAATGTTCCAAGAGCAAGCCAGACTTGAGAGGTTTAACACCCACAAGGCGTTGTTCAACTGCAAAATGGCCCATGGTACATCTGTGAGTGCGCATGTTTTAAAGATGAAAGGATATGTTGATCATCTTGAGAAACTAGGGGCGAAAGTCAGCCATGAGATGGAAACTGACTTGATTCTTGAGTCTTTGACTCCGAATTTCGCACAGTTTGTTTCTAACTACAACATGCACTCTATGGATAAAACAATACCGGAGTTACATGGTATGCTCAAGAATTTTGAGGCTACCAATAAGTCCGGAGACTTCAAGGCATCAAATGTCAACGAAGTTTTGATGGTTCAAAAGGGAAAGTTCAAGAAGAAGTTCAAAGACAAGAATAATGGTAAGAGCAAGGTGTTGCCCAAACCAAAGATTAAGAAATATGAACCGACCACTTGTTTCCATTGTCATAAGGATGGCCATTGGAAAAGAAACTGCCCACTTTACTTGGAAGAAGTAAAGAAGAAGAAAGTAGTGTCAGCAAGTGCCTCAGGTATTGAAATTAATTTATCTACTTTGTCAAACTGGGTATTAGATACCGGATGTGGAACTCACATATGTAGAGATGTGCAGGCACTACGAAGTAGAAGAAAATTAGCTAAAGGAGAAATGGACCTACGCGTGGGAAATGGAGCAAGAGTTGCTGCATTAGCCGTAGGAGATTATCATTTAACTTTACCTAATGGATTTGTATTAGAATTGAACAATTGTTATTATGTACCTGCTATGAACAGGAATATTATTTCTATTTCAAGATTAGCTTTGGATGGTTATAAATTTATTATAGAAGATAATAATTGTACTATCCGTAAAGGAGAAATTTTCTATGGAAATGTTTTATTAGAAAATGGTCTCTACGTGCTTGATCTGAATAATTACAAATCCATATATAATATCAATACCGAAAGGACAGTGTCTAATGTTGATAATCAAACCTATTTTTGGCATTGTCGTTTAGGCCATATAAACGAGAAACACATTTCTAAACTCCATACTGATGGACTTTTAGACTCATTTGATATGAGATCATATGAGACATGTGAGTCTTGTTTATTAGGCAAGATGACTAAGAAACCTTTCTCAAATGTTGGAGAAAGATCAAGTGATTTGTTGGAGCTCATACATACTGATGTATGTGGCCCAATGAGCATGGAAGCCAGAGGAGGTTATAGATACTTCATTACTTTTACTGATGATTATAGTCGATATGGATTTATCTACTTAATGAGGCAAAAGTCAGAATCGTTTGAAAGGTGCAAAGTTTTTAAGAATGAAGTAGAGAATCAACTAGGCAAAAAAATAAAGGCCATTCGATCTGATCGAGGTGGTGAATATTTGAGCCAAGATTTTGATGACTATCTAAGAGATTGTGGAATTGTTTCACAATTAACTCCACCCGGTACACCTCAATGGAATGGTGTTTCCGAGAGGAGAAATCGTACCTTGTTGGACATGGTAAGATCAATGATGAGTCAAACTAATCTCCCGAAATCATTTTGGGGTTATGCCATTGAAACAGCCGCATTCATACTGAATATAATTCCATCTAAATCCGTAGAAAAGACTCCATATGAGATATGGAGAGGAAGAACTCCGAGTTTGTCTTTTCTGAAGATTTGGGGTTGCGAGGCATATGTTAAACGCATGATGTCAGATAAGCTTGGACCCAAATCGGATAAATGTTTATTCGTGGGATATCCTAAGGAAACTAAAGGGTATTACTTTTACATCCCCTCTGAAAATAAGATTTTCGTAGCTAGAAATGGAGCATTCTTAGAGAAGGAGTTCATTTCCAAGAGAGCTAGTGGGAGTAAGGTTGATCTTGAAGAAGTTCAAGATTCCCAAACTAGAAGTGAACATGAGATGGAAGATGTTTCAGGTTCACCAAATGTTGGAGAATCAGAAAATGTGACACAAGAACCACCACGTAGATCTAGTAGGAATCGTCAGGAGCCCGAGAGATATGGATTTCTCGTGACTAATGATGATGATGTGTTGGCCATAGATGATGAACCAACATCCTACGAAGATGCTATGATGAGTGAAGATTCGCAGAAATGGCAAGATGCCATGAATCTCGAGATACAATCCATGTATGACAATCAAGTTTGGAACTTGATTGATCCACCTGAAGGATTAAAAACCATTGGGTGTAAGTGGGTTTTCAAGAAGAAAACTGACATGGAAGGTAAGGTGCATACTTACAAAGCACGACTTGTGGCGAAAGGTTTCAAGCAAACTCATGGTATTGACTATGATGAAACGTTTTCGCCCGTGGCCATGCTTAAGTCTATAAGAATTCTACTTGCCATAGCCGCATATTATGACTATGAAATATGGCAAACGGATGTCAAAACTGCTTTCCTTAACGGGAACTTGAACGAGGATGTATACATGATACAACCCGAGGGTTTTGTCGATCCAAAGAATTCTAAGAAAGTATGCAAGCTTCAAAAGTCTATTTATGGTTTGAAGCAGGCATCTCGAAGTTGGAATCTTCGTTTTGATGAAGTAATCAAGGATTATGGTTTCATCAAGAATGTGGAAGAAGCTTGTGTATACAAGAAATTCAGAGGGAGTGCACATGTATTCTTAGTTCTTTATGTGGATGACATATTGCTCATTGGCAATGATATACCTATGCTCTTAAGTGTTAAGAAATATTTGGGGAATCAATTTTCAATGAAAGACCTAGGAGAAGCAGCCTATATATTAGGCATAAAGATTTATAGAGATAGATCAAGGAAGCTTCTAGGTCCGAGTCAAAGTACATACATTGACAAGGTATTGAAGAGGTTCAATATGCAAGATTCCAAGAGAGGATCCTTGCCAATGTCGCATGGTATCTCGTTAGATAAGTCTCAATGTCCGACATCGAGAGATGAACGAGAACGCATGAATATAGTACCATATGCTTCGGCAATTGGATCTATTATGTATGCGATGATATGTACTAGACCAGATGTGTCATATGCATTAAGTGTAACAAGCAGATACCAATCAGATCCAGGTGAGAGTCACTGGATAGCAGTAAAGAATATTCTTAAGTACTTGAGAAGGACTAAAGATGTATTCTTAATCTATGGAGGTTTGGAAAGTGAGCTGGTGATAAGGGGTTATACCGATGCTAGCTTTCAAACATGCATTGATGATTTTAGATCGCAAAGTGGTTATGTATTCTGTTTGAACGGAGGAGCAGTTGTTTGGAAAAGTTCCAAACAACAAACTGTCGCAGATTCTACAACGGAAGCGGAGTATATAGCAGCTTCAGAAGCAGCTAAGGAAGCTGTTTGGATCAAGAAATTTGTGGCAGAACTAGGTGTAGTTCCAAGTGTGTTGGACCCTGTGACTCTCTTTTGTGATAACAATGGAGCAATTGCGCAATCTAGGGAGCCAAGGTCACACCATAGATCCAAACACATACTTCGGCGTTTTCATCTTATTCGAGAGATAATAGAGAGAGGAGACGTGAATGTGTGCAAAATTCCAACTGATGATAATATAGCTGATCCGTTTACTAAGCCGCTCTCGATAGCGAAACATGATCGTCATGCTAGAGCTATTGGTTTGGATTACCTCAGAGAGGAGAGTTGAGTGTGTATTATTATTATCAGTTCACCCTAGTGCAAGTGGGAGACTGAAGGAAATATTGCCCTAGGCTGAATGTAATAATGCCCTGTGCTGAACTAAATAATACCCTAGGCTGAACTGTTTAGCTTGTATGTGAACGAATGATTATTATTATTTATGTTTGTTGATCTAATATTTTAATATTGAATTAAAGTTTCATTTAATACGTGTACTGGTTATTTAACATATTTAGGAATATGTTAATAAGCCTTGAATTGTATCACTAGTTTATACATCATCATAATATGTGATTATGATAGTAAAACTGTATCAATGAACGTAATACGATTCTAAATGTCCCTGGTCATATATATGATGTATATAGAGATATACATGTCTAAGGAAATAGAATATATATGTACACCAGTATATTCGCATATGAGGTGATTATGTTTTACTGATCATGGACATGGAATACATAGAGATGTAGTGATGTCAAATATGGAATATAGATATGTATTAGAGACTACATATTGGACTGACCAACTTATGAGAATATACATGGTTATTTTCATAAAAATATATTCTCATAAACAAATAGAATTTTAGTTCTTTGACCTGAGGTTATCATTAGATTTCTCACCTGTGAATTGTGGTACTTAGATATGTTTCTTTGTTATCTTTAACCGGGTAATCAAGATCATTATTAGGTATTACATGAAGCATGTTGGAGGATGTGAATAACCAAGATGGAAGTTGTTCCTTTCATGATTGAAAGAGATATCTCTCAGGGCCCCCTGATGAATTAGGATTGAAGGAAATGCGTGGCCACGCTCAATAAGATTAACATGTGTTGTTAATATTAATTGAATATTCAATCTAATTCTATATCGGGAAAGAGTTAAGTTGATTTAGAAAGGATGACATTTCACCATGCCATTGATCAACAGATATCGTATGAACAAGAGAGCTAGTAATTTGTCTATTTGATAAATAGGTTATGATCACAAATCATTTATTTAATTTGGGTAGTCATAATGCCTTGCTAGAGGCCAATTATGATTTGCATATTTAAATAGAGATTTAATATGCTGCCAACATTAAATAAACCTATATGGTCACACACAAAGACAAGTTCGGACTGGACACAGAAAATCAAATACATAGATATTATTCAGTTTGAACGAGGATATTATTCTGTTCGAACGAGGATATTATTCTGTTCGAACGAGGATATTATTATGTTCGAACAGAAGTCGTAAATCATTAATTGAATGATACGTGCATGTATGGATGCATGGTATTAATACTCAGGATATCATTCATTTGATGCAGATATTTTGTGGGATGGAATCCTAAGAGTTTTCCACTTGATTTGGAATCCTAAGAGTTTTTCACTTGATTATTAATACACACCAAACCTCTTTATGAAAGAGATTGATTCAATCTTTGAGGCAGAATTTCTTTGTGAAAGAAAAGAGAAGCCAAGTAGATTTTCTGAAGGGAGGAAGGATCCGACCAGCATCGGAGGTCTTCACATCCAGTCTAGACGAGTCGCGTGTGGATACCGATAGAGGGTGGTGCCGGTTCGAGCACACCAACGTGATCTCTGCAAGCTTCCTTCAACCAGATTTGAACTAAATCTGAGGTGAAATTTTTGAAACTCTTCCTTCGTATCTAATTAGCGATACACAGATCCATGGCTTAAGGGGTTTGGGTAAGTTCCGCTGTGCAATATGCATGCTCGAATTCCTAACAGATTGGGCCTTCGTCCGGCATGCGTATATGCGTAGTTCAATAGGACAATAAGCTTTAGTACAATTTAAATGTGGATTGGGCCTTCGTCAGGCATGTTTAAATTTAAACTAATTGATACATTTAGTATGGTTTTAGTTTAGATATTCAAGTTAATCGGATTAATTGGATAAGACATAGTTGAAATACACACACGGAATTTTGAATTACATACGATATAATTTAAATACTGAAATTTCATAAAGTTTGAGAGTCGCATATGATGCGATTGGATATGATCATACCTAAATAACGAGATCCCACTCGATAGGCCTTCGTCACTTGTGGAAGGATTGCGAAATATGGATCTCGGGTGTTATGGACTTGGAGTCCCGTATCGGTATGAAGGTTATCGATTCGATAAAAATAACACATTCATATAATCATCATATAAGCATATAGATTAAGTACGCACGGTTAAGAGCTTAATCTTCATCATCCGTTTAGAATTATGTTTTCAAGCAACACCAAATATATCGATGAGATCGATATGATAGATGACTTTTGGGCTGGAATTACCATAATTAACCTTGATAGTCAAAGAATAGTTCTTAGACTAAAAGGAACGTGTTGGACAAGGAAAATGGTAGATTCAGGGCTCGAGGCTTTGGCTTTAGAAAAACCCGGGTTCGATACACTTTAAGAAGGAATCGAACAATATTACGTGCCTTGTGGTGGCATGTATAGACGCAAATTTCTCAAAATTGTTTTTAGAATTCGGGTGTATATGAAAATAAAACACAACGCTCATGAAATAGTTTCAAGAGCTAGAGCGCGTTGAATGATTCAATGCGGCTCAAAGAGTAGATTAATTTTGAGACGCCTTATGGATCTAGGCGGGATTTGAAAATCCCGCCAAAAACACAATTGGCGGGATTTGCAAATCCCCCCAAAAACACAATACGCGGGATTTGCAAATCCCGCCAAAAACACAATAGGCGGGATTTGCAAATCCCGCCAAAAATACAATAGGCGGGATTTGAAAATCCTGCCAAAAACACAATAGGCGGGACTTGCAAATCCCGCCAAAAACAGAATAGGCGGGATTTGCAAATCCCGCCAAAAACACAATAGGCGGCATTTGCAAATCCCGCCAAAAAGACAATAGGCGGGATTTGTAAATCCCGCCAAAAACACAATAGGCGGGATTTGTAAATCCCGCCAAAAACACAATTGGCGGGATTTGCAAATCCCGCCATAAACACAATTGGCGGGATTTGCAAATCCCGCCAAAAAGACAATAGGCGGGATTTACAAATCCCGCCAAAAACACAATAGGCGGGATTTGTAAATCCCGCCAAAAAGACAGTAGTGCAAATCCCGCCAAAAACACAATAGGCGGGATTTGCAAATCCCGCCAAAAACACAATAGGCGGGATTTGCAAATCCCGCCAAAAACACAATTGGCGGGATTTGTAAATCCCGCCAAAAACACAATAGGCGGGATTTGCAAATCCCGCCAAAAACACAATAGGCGGAATTTACAAATCCCAACAAAAACAGAATAAGCGGGATTTGCAAATCCCGCCAAAACACAATTGGCAGGATTTGCAAATCCTGCCAAAAAGACAATAGACGGGATTTCCAAATCCCGCCAAATCCTGTCGTTCCCTGTCCTGTCAAGTCCTGTCAGGTCATGTCAATTGTGTTTTTGGCGGGATTTCCAAATCCAGCCAATTGTATTTTTGGCGGGATTTGGAAATCCCGTCTATTGTCTTTTTGGCTGGATTTGCAAATCCCGCCAATAGTGTTTTGGCGGGATTTGCAAATCCCGCCTATTGTGTTTTTGGCGGGATTTACAAATCTCGCCAATTGTGTTTTTGGCGGGATTTGCAAATCCCGCCTATTGTCTTTTTGGCGGGATTTGCAAATCCTGCCTATTGTGTTTTTGGTGGGATTTGCAAATCCCACCAATTGTGTTTTTGGCGGGATTTACAAATCCCGCCTATTGTCTTTATGGCGGGATTTGCAAATCCAGCCTATTGTGTTTTTTGCGGGATTTACAAATCCCGCCTATTGTCTTTTAGGCGGGATTTGCAAATCCCGCCTATTGTCTTTATGGCGGGATTTGCAAATCCCGCCAATTGTGTTTCTGGCGGGATTTGCAAATCCCGCCTATTGTGTTTTTGGCGGGATTTACAAATCCCGCCTATTGTGTTTTTGACGGGATTTACAAATCCCGCCTATTGTGTTTTTGGCGGGATTTTCAAATCCCGCAGATTGTCTTTTTGGCGGGATTTGAAATCCCGCGTATTATGTTTTTGGCGGGATTTGCAAATCCCGCCAATTGTGTTTTTGGCGGGATTTCCAAATCCTGCCTATTGTGTTTTTGGCGGGATTTGCAAATCCCACCAATTGTGTTTTTGGCGGAATTTACAAATCCCGCCTATTGTCTTTTTGGTGGGATTTGCAAATCCCGCCTATTGTCTATATGGCGGGATTTGCAAATCCCGCCTATTGTGTTTTTTGAGGGATTTACAAATCCCGCCTATTGTCTTTTTGGCGGGATTTGCAAATCCCGCCTATTGTCTTTATGGCGGGATTTGCAAATCCCGCCAATTGTGTTTCTGGCGGGATTTACAAATCCCGCCTATTGTGTTTTTGGCGGGATTTGCAAATCCCGCCAATTGTGTTTATGGCAGGATTTACAAATCCCGCCTATTGTCTTTTTGGCGAGATTTACAAATCCCGCCTATTGTATTTTTGGCGGGATTTGCAAATCCCGCCTATTGTGTTTTTTGCCGCATTTGTCATTTTGGCGGGATTTACAAATCCCGCCAATTATTTTTTTGGCGGGATTTGCAAATCCCGCCTATTGTGATTTTGGGGGGATTTGCAAATCCCGCCAATTGTGTTTTTGGCGGGATTTGCAAATCCCGCCTATTGTCTTTTTGGCGGGATTTACAAATCCCGCCTATTGTGTTTTTGGCGGGATTTGCAAATCCCGCATATTGTGTTTTTGGCGGGATTTGCAAATCCCGCCAATTGTCCTGTCCAGTCGTGTCATGTCCTGCCCTGTCATGTTTTGTCCTGTCATGTCATGTCACGTCATGTCATTGTCTTTGTCCTGTCCTGTCATGTCTTGTCCTGTCCTGTCCTGTCCTGTCGTGTCATTGTCTTTGTCCTGTCATGTCCTGTCGTGGCCTGTCATGTCGTGTATTGTCATGTCTTGTCCTGTCCTGTCCTGCCGTGTCGTGTCTTGTCCGGTCCTGTCCTGTCATGTACTGTCTTGTCATATCCTGTCATGTCCTGTCATGTCTAGTCCTGTATCATGTGACAAGCTATGACAGGACAGGACAAGACAAGACACGACATGACAGGCTATGACAGGACATGACAGGACAAAGACAACGACAAGACATGACATGACTGGACAGGACAAGACAAGACATGATAAAGGACATGAGTGGATAGCACAAGATCAGGACAAGACAAGAAATGATGTGATATTATATGATATGATATGATACAGGACTAGACATGACAGGACATGACAGGATATGACAAGACAGTACATGACAGGACAGGACCGGACAAGACACGACATGGCAGGACAGGACAAGACATGACAATACACGACATGACAGGACAAGACAAAGAAAATGACAAGACATGACAGGAAAAGACATGACAAGACATGACAGGACAAAGACAATGACATGACGTGACATGACAGGACAGGACAAAACATGACAGGGCAGGAGATGACATGACTGGACAGGACAATTAGCGGGATTTGCAAATCCCGCCAAAAACACAATAGGCGGAATTTGCAAATCCCGCCAAAAACACAATTGCAAATCCCGCCAAAAACATAATAGGCGGGATTTGTAAATCCCGCCAAAAAGGCAATAGGCGGGATTTGTAAATCCCGCCAAAAACACAATTGGCGGGATTTGCAAATCCCGCCAAAAACACAATAGGCAGGATTTGCAAATCCCGCCAAAAACACAATTGGCGGGATTTGCAAATTGATGAGCGGGCTTTTGGCGTGTTTTAATATGTCGTTGTGTTAAAATCCCGAACAATCAACTAAATTTATAATCTATGTTTGTATAGCGACAAATGTATAGATTCGTTCCACGAGGAGTATATGCGTCGAATAATGAATTAAAACAAGCAAGAATTAGCAGAAACTTTTCCAGAAAATTGTCCGTTATAACGGAAGTATGTCCGTTACAACGGACTTGTGCATTGATTCAATTTCTGCGTTTGGACACTAGTTCGTTGTGATGGAGAATCAGTCCGTTGCAACGGAAGTGGGTGTTCGTTACAACGGAGCTTCTGATCCGTGATAACGGGTTTTTGGGTAACACTTCGGTTATATCGTTGAATAAAAACACCGTAAATCAAACAAGAAACATGTGAATACTAAAGATTGTATAGACTAAGTATGTAAGGATTCGTTCCACAGGGAGCTATTGCGTCAAAATATGATTAAACTTCAGATCATTAAAATAATTATTTCGAAGTTTCCAAAATAATTATTTGTCTAGAGAGAGGTCTGAATATTATAAAACTTATCCTAAAATTTCAAACAATTTGGACAACGGAATAAAAAGTTATTAACGAATTACAATCAGGTCTCTAAAAAACAATCTCTGGAAACAGCAGGTTTTCAGTTTAAGTGACAGTTTTCAAAAATTCATATCAATTCAAATATTTCATGAAATTCAACGATTCAAAAAGTTCCCGAAACTAGAAATCAAGATCTACGCAATGAAAGAATTGGTTTTGAGCAGATTTGGAAGGGGATCATGAATATTGACAAGTTTATAAGGTTTTTAAAAACAAGATTCCAGGGCAATCAAGGCAGTAATTTAAATAAGAAAATCGAATTCACAACTAAAATTCTCAAGTTTATTAATCAAGACAAGAATTTATTAAAAGAATCACAACCAAAAACTGAAATAAAAGAAAAAAACCACCTAATCAAGCCCTAGAACGCCTAGTGACTTGTGTCGATGCCTTCCCGTCGATCCGGTTGAACGCCAACTCGAGTCTCTGTTTCTTCTCACGCGGATCCTCTTCAATTCATCGAAGAACGCCTTCCGCACGAATGACCGATCCTTTCCTTGTGTCGAGATGGAGCAAGAACGCCTTAACTCCAATTTCTTCACGTACAACCCTAGGGCGAGAACGCCTCTACCAAAGAGTTGGTCTTGAATTTGACGGTTATTGGTTGAATCTTGTTTGTTTCTTGGAAGAGTTTGTGGAGAGAGATGGTAGAGAGCTTGCCCCCCAAAGGGGAGAGAAAAGGGGGGGGGGAGAGATTTTCCCTTGGCCTTAGGGTTTTATTTATAGGCTTCATGGTGTCTTCTGATTGGTTGAGGGAGAAATGGAAGGTTTTGGGGCTGGATGAGGGAGAAATGGAAGGTTTTGGGGCTGGATGAGGGAGAAATGGAAGGTTTTGGGGGAGCAACAAATCAACTAAGAAGGCAACAAATCAATATAAAGGAGGCCACAAATCAATCTAAAGAAGGTAACAAATTAGCTTGTTGGGGCTTGTGCATGGGCTGAGAGCTGGGGCTAGGCGTGGGCTGTGAGATTTGCTTGCGTCGGCTGTGAATTTTGCCTCTGCGGCCAGGCCCTGTGCGTTGCAGCAGTTTGGTGATCTTCTTCTTTTGTTTTTGCCTTTCCCGCCTCGATCTTTCACCGAATATATCGATGTGATATATCGTTTTGACTGTCTTCAGCGTGCCGGAGGCAATGGTGCTGACCAAATTCCCAAATTATTCCTCTATCTCCTGAAAATGGGAAAAGAACACATCAGTGTAGAAATATTCATGATGTTTGAAATATGTATCATAAAAGCATAGAATATAACTTCAGAAGGGCTAAAATCCCTAAATAAGACTCGTAAAACGTGTTCCATTTGCCTCACATCAATCCGTCACAACGGATTGGTGAATCCGTTACAACGGAACAAGCTTGCGTTACAATGGACAGTGTGTTAGGGTCTAGATTGAAGGAATCCACACTAGTCCGTTACAACGGAGCAAGTTTCGTTATAACGGAGTTATAACGGACTGAAAATTGAAGGACTAACGACTGTTCCGTTACAACGGATGGTGAACTTCCGTTGTAACGGACTATCTCCTGGATTGCTGAGTTGTTATTCTTATTAGGGACTTGGTTTGTGAATGTTTGATGAGTTAATTAGGGGCTGAAAAGCAAGTAAAAGAGAGCAACAAAGGAACACAAAGAGAGCCAAAGATCGAATGCAAGAAACAAAGATTTAGAACAAAGAAACTAGATTCAACACAATCTTTAACTTCTTTACACAAATCCAATTCAATTTAAACTACAAGAATTACAAGAAAGGAAAGAAAACACCTAGAGAGATGAAGTGAGCTCCGAGTCTCGTCTTGGATGCCTTCCTCGTTGTTTTCAGATGCTAGTGAGCTAGACACCTCGCACAACTCGTTCCTTTCGTATCGATCCACTCGCCAATCGAAGTGAGCTCCGTACCGGTTGAGTGAACTCGAGATTTGCAAGGAGTCCAATTGGAAGAAAGCTCCCGAGTGGAATAGAGTAAGCTCGACTCCTTGATTGCGTGGATTCGGATGAAGAAAGCTCCAACCAAAACCCCACAACTCGATCTTCATCGAAGTGTAGACCAATTCACCGAATGAAGTGAGCTTCTATTCGGTGATCGATCTTAGATAATTTATCGTTCATTCTTGGTAATTCTTGCGTGTTCTTGAAAGATTCTTGGACTTGCTAAAAGAGAGAGAGAGAGAGAGAGAGAGAGAGAGAGAGAGAGAGAGAGAGAGAGAGAGAGAGAGAGAGAGAGAGAGAGAGAGCACGAAAGTGCTCCGAAGAGCCTAAAAAAGAACCTTCCAACTCGTGGCCCTTTTGGTCTTATTTATAGCACTCACGGAGTCTTCTTATTGGTCACGAGTTGATGGAGAGGATTGGGGGTAATGAAGTAATTTCCACGAAAGGTAGGTGGGAAGGATAAGGGCTAAGGATTGAGTGGTTTTCGTGCGGACTTTTGTGTAAGTCTCTATCATGATGATTGTTTGCCTCCCATCTCATTCATGTACCGAATATATCAGTATAATATATCGTTTTCATTCCTCTTGACGTGTTGGAGACAACTACACTTTCCAAATTCCCAGAATTTCCTTCTAAAACCTGTAATTAAGCAATAAAACACACTTAGTGAAGAAATATTCTTGTTATCTCAAATATGAACAATTGTATATATAAAGTTGAGATTCAAAAGGACTAAAATCCCCAAATTAGATATCAAAAAGGTGCTTTATTTTCCTCTTATCAAATACCCCCATACTTAATCCCTTGATCGTCCTCGATCATGATGAGCATAAAATCAAGCACAAAGAGAGAGATGCATGTATAAGATTTTATTGAAAGTGTATTCATCGATTTCAAAACTCAATTCTCACAAGATAATAAGTTTGAGTTATATTAGAATCTATTTTCAATGAATTGCACAAATTCGAAGAGTTTACTAGAGCAAATGATCTCAACCGAAATAGATGATTAAACACCATCATTCAATTCTTTTCACTCCACAATTCACAAGGATTATCATGAAAAAGCATTAATGAAAACCAATTTTTCCGTTTTGCAAAAATCGTTTCTTAAATGTAATTTGTCACTTTTAAACCGTTCGGTACGTTAGTACTTGGTTCATCTTCGATTTCTACTAAATTTTCCCAACTTGCGCTCGATTTTTTTTTATTTTTTTTTTGAACTCCTTTTCTTTTCTTTTTATTCTTTTTATTTCTTTTCTTCTTTTCGTTTATTCTTTTTTTATTTCTTTTCTTTTGTTCGTTGTTGCTTTCGATGGTCCCCATGTGTGTCATTTGGGATAACAAGTGGTCATGACTCACGCCACTCATTACTTAGTAAAACCCCATGGATCCGTGCAATATTTAGCTAACAAGTGGTCATGACTCACACCACTCATTACTTAATCAATCGCACGGACTCGACAATCGAAAGTGCTTTAATCCGTGATTGTAGAAAACTTTTTTGTATCGACTCTTGATCATGACTCACACCAAGAACCGGCTACTTTGGTTTACTACGACTCATGCACCCCTTTAGCCAACAAGTGGTCATGACTCACACTACTCATTACTTAATCAAGGTGCATGAGCTCATCGAATCAAGCTTTGAGCGCACATTGGTTCCTGTTAGTGTAATTTCGAATCCCCATGAACGGTCGAGCTCTTTAAGTGCAATTGGTCAATTTTTAGATTTATGCAAAACTTACTAAAGTGGTTGAAACAAGGCTTTTTAGAAATTCCAAGTAAAATATGGGTTTAAGTGATGAAAATGGTGTGTCATGTAAATCAAGGATTGATCAAATTGTCAAAAACTTATGAATTTAGTGAACTCATTGATTAGGGTTTGAATCCCCAAAAGAATCTCTTCAAGATCTCAATCAATTCCTTCAAATATTTAGTGAAAATTTCAAGTTTGAGAGTAAAATGATGATGTTTTGGTGAAAATTTGTTTAAAAATTGATGATTTATTCAATGAGGTGGAGAAAAACCTTTAACTTGCATAAAAGCATTTGCTTGTATAACCTTGATGCTCAAAAAACAAAAATAAGGTCGAAAAATTCAATTAAAAGCTCATTTTTTTCAATTTTTTAAGCAAAAAACAAATTTTTCGAGAGAGTACTTTCGAGAGAGCTCTCCCATCAAAGTCATAGATAATCTCATTATCTAACTACTCCAATTTAATCCAATCAATTTGGAGTCTCCCACTGAAAATTATCTTAGTTTTACTCACTGTTTCGTATTCTAATTTTCTGCAGATTTTGCCGTTTCGTCCGTTTTCGCTCGTTTCCAAAACGATAAATCATGAAACTTTTTCACGATCATTCCTAGATACTCTCAATCAACTTTTGATCGATCTCTAGCGAATTCCACTTGTGATTTTAACGGAATTTGACTTTCTCTATATATAACATCATGCAAACGGGTACGAACTTTGATAACCCGTGCGTATATCTAATATACGACTATGATTCGACCCTCGAATCGATGGCGATCGCTCTGATACCACTGTAGGGAAATATCCTCGACCCCGGGCCCGCGCAGCGGAATGAAGGCCCGGTCCGATTCCCCGATTCCCGAGATCACGTCACGACTTTGAGGGTACGATGCAATTAGAAGGATAGATCTATACCAGTGCCAAATTGATGGCACACGAAGGGTTGATCGCCGCCTTCTATTTCCTGTCACGTTGGTGACAATCCGCGCGTCCCACACCACGCGTCCTTCACCAATCGTTTGCTACGCCGGTTCACTCGACTTCGTCCTCGTGCGTCCAAGCGTTTCACCGTCTTTCTTACTCGAGTCGATCACAATCGAAGAGTCACAAACGTCACTCCTCTACTTGTATCCACGGTGATTTGTAAGACGTCGGTCGCGGATGCACCTGCCTAGACGATGCACCGGCGAACTTGCTCGATCTAATCGATTCTCTATTACTCGAGAAACTCCTTTCTCGATTTCTCTCTCTTCGCACCTTTTCACTCACAAAAGATCAAATCTGAATTTGCTCTTTTTCTCTTGTGTCTTTTACAGAATAAAACTGATTGAATTGCTTAGTGAGGAGAGAGAAAGTATCCTATTTATATCTAATAGGATCAGGATTAGCCAAAAGGCATGTATATCCAATATACACCCTTTCACACAGAATACTGCATGAACCTTGTCAGTATTCTGTCCAGACGAAATTGATAAATTTCTCTGACAGAACATCACCCAACATGAAAGTTGTAGATAATCCAATTATCTACACAACCCAATTTGGCCCAGCCCAATTGGAGTTCGTATGCAAATGTTATGACTGTTTTACTAACGGTATGTCATACTGTTGCACCCTTTCGGTATTTTACATAAACGACACTTATACTTCGTTCATATGAAATATATTTCTTCATGAAGGTTGTAGATAATCTTATTATCTATCTAACCCAATTTGAACCATTCAAATCGAATTTTCCCACTGACAGTTATGGCCACGAATGTAAGACTACATTCGTTTATCCTTGTGTACACTTTTACGGTTGATCCTGAAACTGTATTTCCTTCACGGACAAGATAGGACACGGCAGGACAGGACATGACAAGACATGACAATACACGACATGACAAGCTATGACAGGACATGACAGGACAAAGACAATGACAAGACATGACATGACTGGACAGGACAAGACAAGACATGATAAAGGACATGAGTGGACTGCACAAGATCAGGACAGGACAAGAAATGATGTGATATTATATGATATGATATGATACAGGACTAGACAGGACAGGACATGACAGGTAATGACAAGACAGTACACGGCAGGACAGGACAGGACAAGACATGACACGGCAGGACAGGACAGGACAAGACATGACAATACACGACATGATAGGCCATGACAGGACATGACAGGACAAAGACAATGACAAGACATGACATGACATGACAGGACAAGACATGACAGGACAGGACAAAGACAATGACATGACGTGACATGACAGGACATGACAAAACATGACAGGGCAGGACATGACAGGACTGGACAGGACACTTGGCGGGATTTGCAAATCCTGCCAAAAAAACAATAGGCGGGATTTGCAAATTCCGCCAAAAACACAATAGGTGGGATTTGCAAATCCCGCCAAAAACACAATGGGCGGGAATTGCAAATCCCGCCAAAAAGACAATATGCGGGATTTGCAAATCCCGCCAAAAACACAATAGGCGGGATTTGCAAATCCCGCCAAAAACACAATTGGCGGGATTTGCAAATCCCGCCAAAAACCCGCCAAAAAGACAATAGGCGGGATTTGCAAATCCCGCAAAAAACACAATTGGCGGGATTTATAAATCCCGCCAAAAACACAATAGGCGGGATTTGCAAATCCCGCCAAAAACACAATAGGCGGGATTTATAAATCCCGCCAAAAACACAATAGGCGGGATTTGCAAATCCCGCCAAAACACAATTGGCGGGATTTGCAAATCGTACCAAAAAGACAATAGACGGGATTTCCAAATCCCGCCAAAAACACAATTGGCCGGATTTGCAAATCCCGCCAAAAACACGATAGGCGGGATTTGCAAATCCCGCCAAAAACACAATTGACATGACCTGACAGGACAAGACAGGACAGGGAACGACAGGGCATGACAAGACACGACAAGACAGGACATGACAGGACAGGACATGACAAGACATTACAGGAAAGGACAGGACAGGAGATGACAGGACATGACCCGACATGACAGGACATGACATGACAAGACAAGACAGGACAAGACACGACACGACACGACATGACCGGAAATGACATGAAACGATAGGACATGCCAGGATAGGACAGGAAAGGAAGGAAATGACAGGACATGACAAGACAAGACATGATAGGACGGGACAAATCATGACACGACAAAACATGACAGGACAGACAAGAACATGACATGAAAAGACAGCACAAGACAAGACTGGACATGACTGGACCGGACAAGACAGGACAGGACACGGCAGGACAGGACATGACAAGACATGACAATACACGACATGACAGGCTATGACAGGACAGGACAGGACAAAGACAACGACAACGACAAGACATGACATGACTGGACAGGACAAGACAAGACATGATAAAGGACATGAGTGGACAGCACAAGATCGGGACAGGACAAGAAATGATGTGATATTATATGATATGATATGATACAGGACTAGACAGGACATGACATGACAGGATATGACAAGACAGTACATGACAGGACAGGACCGGACAAGACACGACACGGCAGGACAGGACATGACAAGACATGACAATACACGACATGACAGGCCATGACAGGACATGACAGGACAAAGACAACGACAAGACATGACAGGACAGGACAGGACAGGACAAGACATGACAGGACAGGACAAAGACAATGACATGACGTGACTGTTGGTTAATTCTAACCTAGAGGGGGTGAATAGGTAACCTAGTGGGCAATTTTCAACTAGGTATACAAATTCTAATTTTAGTGCAGAATATAATTTTAAGCAATGTTAAGATAAAAAAGAAAATACCGAACACTTTGAACACACGATGTTTGTTACGGAGTTCGGTAGGTGGTTGCTATGTAGCTTTAACTCACCTTTTACTTGCTTAATCGACCGATTCGATTAGTTGCAAGTACCTACGTCTCCGGGAATGCCTTGTGCCTTTTGGGCATTCGATTGAATTCCAACTCACTCGTACAAGGTTTGCCTAGATCGATTTACACGTTTTCTATCGATCTATGGCGGGCGTTACAATTGTTGCACTAGCCTATTACAATTCTAAATACGAACTAGACGTGATCGGTCACGCAAGTTGGGAATCGTATTCGATGGAGGAATGGAAAGAAATAATCTCTAAGAATGTTTAGATGATTATAAGCTCAATTACTTTTGGCAAGTATTCTCTCTTTTTCTTGTTTGATATAGATAGATGAAGTGCCAAGAGAGAATGAGGGAGGGGTTCTATTTATAGAACACATAGACCCTTCCCTAACTTTGCTTTTTCTGCATAGTCCGTTACAACGGACATGAGGTCCGTTACAACGGACCCAAAGTCAAAATTAGCCGTTAAGCTGTCATATTCGAATTAACACACAGTCCGTTACAACGGAAACAATGTCCGTTACAACGGACGTCTGTGTATAGAAGTGCGTTGCAACGAACCGATGAGTCCGTTACAACGGACATCATACTGGGACTTCACTTCAGTTTGATTTTAATTCCCGTTACAACGGAGAATATTCCGTTACAACGTTGATAGTAAACTCCGTTGTAACGGATTGGTTAATCCGTTATAACGGAGATGGAGAGAAACTATTGTACTGAAGTGAGTTCAATGTCCGTTACCACGGACTTATGTGTCCGTTACGACGGACATAGATCTGTGACATCCTTCAAGTTTGGATTTAATTAGCGTTGTAACGGACATACTTCCGTTACAACGTTTTGGTGGTGTCCGTTGTAACGGATTGGTTGATCCGTTATAACGGACTATGCTGTGATTTCCAGACTTGACTAGGACGAGTATGTCCGTTACAACGGACAGTGAGGTCCGTTACAACGGACATCCTTTTTCCAGCCTTGTATATTAGTTCATCATTTTGGATGTATTTCGAATATGTTTATTTGACTTGAATTGAGCTTAATCATTTGTAAACAAGTTTAGGGATACCTATAATGTGTTTTGTTGATTAGATTGATATCCCAACTTGCGGAATCTTCGATGTTTTGATTCCGGAATCTTCTTCGTCTTGATCTACTTCGCAATTCTTCGACGTCTTGATCCTTTGCTATTCTTGATTGATCTTTTACTTGTTTGTCTCGATCTTCTTGTTGCATTTTGTACCTATATATCCTATACAATGTTCTCGATAGATATTGTTAGTATTATCGACATTGTATTTGAAATAATCAAACATCAAGAAATTTGAACCAACAAACTCCCCCTTTTGATTCATTTCAAAACAATGTCGATTTGGAGAGATACATCGTTTATCGATATCTTTCCAATACGATTATCCTTTCTCCCCCTTTTTGAATATGGATCAAAAGGGAGCGAATTTGGAAAAATCATGAAGGAAAGCTCCCCCTACATACAAGCTCCCCCTAAACAAGTGCATATCGCACGTGTATAGGCTTTTATGTAGGTGATTACTTCACAAGTTATGAGTGATTTTGACGAGAGAAATACAACATATATTTTTGATTTTTGTAAGTGTAATGTACGAGTTTTAGTAATAATGTTGAACAAACAAAAAAAACACATTTCATTTACTTCAACAAACATTCGTACATCATTCAAGACAAAACATGCGATGCATACAATTACTTCAAAACGAAAGCAAAATACAAGTTGAAAACATAGACATGATATGCAAATAGCTATTAAATATGAAAAATAGTTTTAGGTTCTAATGAGCTAGGTAGGAACACACTCCTCTCTAATCATCGCCGGGTGAGGTTTCGTCTTCGTCATCGGGATTATCTCGGGATTGGAAACGACGGTTCATGGTGTCGAACCGGCGATCGACATAGTCATATAGTTCGGCACGGAGTTGAACCGCATGGTTTCGGGTGAGAGCGTTATCGACCAAAATTTCGTCGCGGGTTGCAAGGATGGTATTGCGGGTCATTTGATTATCCGCGAGGATCTCATCGCGTATTGTTTCGTTGTGAGTGTGGTGTTCGAGGGTTTGTGCGGCGAGAAGTCTTTGCATGTCCTCAATAGTAACCGATTGTGGAGTGGATGAGCTAGAGCCATCGTTGAGAACACGTCGTTTGGTCCCACGTGATGATTCCGTAGGGTCATTGGCCTCTTGCTCCGGGGGGTTAAAGGGAGCCCATGCGGAAGGGATTTCCGGAAAGAAGTAACGACCGGCTCGGCGGCTCCGAAAATAGTGATCCGAGACTCCAATAGGGTCCTTTCGAGTTAGTCCGAAAAATTCGAGGCGATCCTGGGACACGAGATTTTCGGTTGTGGTTTTCCCGAATGGCCATTCCGATTCCGGTATAACAATACCGGATTTGAAACATGCGAGTGTAATGATGTGTCCATATGGAAGAGAGGAAGTGCCGATTCGCAACGAGTATTCCATATGCTTGATGATCAAGTTTGGAACATTGATGGAGGGGGTATCTTGGTACCAAAGATTGTAGATTACTACCTTGTTTCGGCCTTCGAGATTTGTTTTTAGTTTGACAACCGGGGTGAGAATGTTGTTCCCGATTTGCCAAGTGACCCGGAGATTGGGTTCGTATTTTGTGGCGTAAACATACTCTCGACCATTGGTGGTAACGTTTTCCACTTCCTCCGAGTCGTTTCCGTGATACGAATCACCACGACTAATATAGAATCGCTCACCATACGGGGACAAATTTAGCCATTCGATTAAATTGGTTTCGGAAATAGTTATTTCCTTACTGAGGAGATAGCTTCGAATGCATTTGTTATCATCGTCATGCGTGGCGTGAGCATAGAAGAGACGCACGATCTCTTTGTAGCACGGGTATTGAAGCCCGCATAAACCACCGAGGCTCCAATGTTGGATGCGAGGTAGTACGGTGTCATGAAGTGTGATTGCCTCGGGAGGAAAATCAACGTAAGAACACTTGGCCACAGGACGATCTTTGAACTCATCTTGATATTTTCGTGCTCTCGTAATCGATTCGTAGAGGTAGTGGTTATCCGTGTTTTGGAACTCGAATCGACGAGCACCGGTTGGCAATGGACGCTTGGTTCGACGAGCACCGGTAGCCATAGAAGGTTTTTAGAGAGAAGTTAGGGTATTCTAAATTTGAGAGATTTGTGAGGGGAAATATGGGTTTAAATAGGTTTGATTTTCGGTTTTTAGAAAAGGAGAGGTTTAGAGTTTAGGAATTTGAAGAGGTTTTTCGATTTTGGATAAGGTTTTTGGTTTTTGGAAGATGAAGAGTGTTTTCCGCGGTGGGGAGAAGTGGGAAAAGTGGAGAGAGAAATAGAACAGCCGAGGGTTATTACGCAGTTTTTCCGTATTCCGTTACAACGGAAGTGGAGTTCCGTTATAACGGACTTCTGCTAGGGTTTCAGGAAAATTGGTATTTGTCATAGTCCGTTGTAACGCTACATATTACGTTGCAACAGAACTCTGATTTGGGCATATTTTGACTGGTACTGCAGAAGTTTGTTACAACGCAAGTAGTCCGTTGTAACGTACATGTCCGTTATAACGGTCAGGTTCATTCGTTGTAACGCAAGTATGTGGTTGGAGAGATATCTCAGAGAGAGGTGTTCCGTTGTAACGCAGCTATTACCGTTATAACGGAAGTGGCATATCCGTTACAACGGATTGGTGAATCCGTTATAACGGAGATCTAGATTTAGCTAAGTTTAGCTCGTGGCTTGGAGGTCCGTTGTAACGCACATTGGTGCGTTATAACGGACTAGGTTTTGTGATGACTTCTCCAGATTTCGATTTTGAAGGAGATTTGTGTGTCAAAAATTCCAAAAAAATGTATATTCTATTTCAACTAGATTTTAAGTGCTTTGAAAATCATGTTTTTAGGGAAAATTTTGTGGTAGACAAATAATGCATATATGAGTATGAGAGTGTTCCAGATAAACGATGAACGATGTGTTGGGAATTCACCCATCCCCGGGCCCGCGCAGCGGATATGAAGGCCCGGTCCGGTTCCCCAAATCCAAGATCACGCCATGACTTCGAGGGTACGATGCAAAGTAGGATAGACGATTACCAGCGTGAAATTGATCACGCACGACGGGTTGATCGCTCGCATCCTTCTTTTCCTTCGGTGTCACGTTGGTGACTAGCCCGTACGTCCCATACCGCACGTCTCCCACCGTCTTGACACGCCTCGGGTTGTCTTCGTGCGTTCCATGACCGCATGCTTCCACAGCCCGTTACTCGATTCGCTCGTTTCCGTCTCCGGCAGATTTCGTTCCTCCGAATCGATCACAACCGAAAGAGCCCCAAGGGGGTAAAAATCTTCAAAGGGGGGGGGGGGGGTAGGGGGTAAAAATCTCGGATGGGGGGTAGGGAGTAAAAATCTCCCAATGGTGCGGGGGGGGGGGGGGGGGTAGGGGGTAAAAATATCCAAAGGGGGGGTAGGGGGTAAAAATCTCCCAAGGGGGGGGGGGGGTAGGGGGTAAAAATCTCCAAAGGGGGGGGGGGGGGTAGGGGGTAAAAATCTCCAAAGGGGGGGGGGGTAGGGGGTAAAAATATCCAAAGGGGGGGTAGGGGTTAAAAATCTCTAAAGGGGGGGGGGGGGGGTAGGGGGTAAAAAACTCCAAAGGGGGGGGGGTAGGGTTAAAAATCTCCAAAGGGGGGGGGGATAGGGGGTAAAAATCTCCAAAGGGGGGGTAGGGGGTAAAAATCTCCAAAGGGAGGGTAGGGGGTAAAAATCTCCAAAGGGGGGGTAGGGTGTAAAAATATCCAAAGGGGGGGGGTAGGGGTAAAAATTTCCAAAGGGGGGGTAGGGGTAAAAATCTCGGAAGGGGGGTAGGGAGTAAAAATCTCCGAAGGGGTGGTAGGGGGTAAAAATCTCCCAAGGGGGAGTAGGGGGTAAAGATTTCCAAAGGGGGGGTAGGGGTAAAAATCTCCAAAGGGGGGGGTAGGGGTAAAAATTTCCAAAGGGGGGGTAGGGGTAAAAATATCCAAAGGGGGGGTAGGGGGTAAAAATCTCTAAAGGGGGGGGGGGTAGGGGGTAAAAATCTCCAAAGTGGGGGTAGGGTTAAAAATCTCCAAAGGGGGGGGCAGGGGTAAAAATCTCCAAAAGGGGGGAAGGGGTTAAAAATCTCCAAAGGGGGGGTAGGGTTAAAAATCTCCAAAGGGGGGGTAGGGGGTAAAAATCTCCAAAGGGGGGGAAGGGGGTAAAAATCTCCAAAGGGGGGCGGGGGGGTAGGGGGTAAAAATCTCCAAAGGGGGGGGGGGGGGGGTAGGGGGTAAAAATCTCCAAAGGGGGGGTAGGGGGTAAAAATCTCCCAAGGGGGGGTAGGGGGTAAAAATATCCGAAGGAGTGGTAGGGGGTAAAAATGTCCCAAGGGGGGGGGGGGTAGGGGGTAAAAATCTCCAAAAGGGGGGAAGGGGTTAAAAATCTCCAAAGGGGGGGGGGGGTAGGGTTAAAAATCTCCAAAGGGGGGGTAGGGGGTAAAAATCTCCAAAGGGGGGGAAGGGGGTAAAAATCTCCAAAGGGGGGGGGGGGGGGTAGGGGGGTAAAAATCTCCAAAGGGGGGGTAGGGGGTAAAAATCTCCAAAGGGGGGGTAGGGGGTAAAAATCTCCCAAGGGGGGGTAGGGGGTAAAAATATCCGAAGGAGTGGTAGGGGGTAAAAATGTCCCAAGGGGGGGGGGGGGTAGGGGGTAAAAATCTCCAATGGGGGGGTAGGGGTAAAAATCTCCAATGGGGGGGTAGGGGGTAAAAATCTCCAAAGGGGGGGTAGGGGTAAAAATCTCCAAAGGGGGGGGGGGGGTAGGGGGTAAAAATCTCCAAAGGGGGGGTAGGGGGTAAAAATCTCCAAAGGGCGGGTAGGGGGTAAAAATATCCAAAGGGGAGTAGGGTGTAAAAATCTCTAAAGGGGGGGTAGGTGGTAAAAATCTCCAAAGGGGGGGTAGGGGGTAAAAATATCCAAAGGGGGGGTAGGGGGTAAAAATATCCAAAGGGGGGGGGGGGGGGTAGGGGGTAAAAATCTCCAAAGGGGGGGGGGGGGGTAGGGGGTAAAGATCTCCAAAGGGGGGGTAGGGGGTAAAGATCTCCAAAGGGGGGGGGGTAGGGGGTAAGAATATCCAAAGGGGGGGTAGGGGGTAAAAATCTCCCAAGGGGGGGGGGGGGGTAGGGGGTAAAAATCTCCAAAGGGGGGGGGGTAGGGGGTAAAAATATCCAAAGGGGGGGGGGGGGGGTAGGGTTAAAAATCTCTAAAGGGGGGGTAGGGGGTAAAAATCTCCAATGGGGGGTAGGGTTAAAAATCTCCAAAGGGGGGGTAGGGTGTAAAAATCTCCATAGGGGGGGTAGGGGGTAAAAATCTCCAAAGGGGGGGTAGGGGGTAAAAATCTCCAAAGGGGGGTAGGGTGTAAAAATATCCACAGGGGCGGTAGGGGTAAAAATATCCAAAGGGGGGGGGGTAGGGGGTAAAAATCTCGGAAGGGGGGGTAGGTAAAAATCTCCGAAGGGGTGGTACGTGGTAAAAATTTCCCAAGGGGGGGTAGGGGGTAAAGATCTCCCAAGGGGGGGGTAGGGGTAAAAATCTCCAAAGGGGGGGTAGGGGTAAAAATCTCCAAAGGGGGGGTAGGGGTAAAAATATCCAAAGGGGGGGGGGGGGGGTAGGGGGTAAAAATCTCTAAAGAGGAGGGTAGGGGGTAAAAATCTCCAAAGGGGGGGTAGGGTTAAAAATCTCCAAAGGGGGGGTAGGGGGTAAAAATCTCCAAAGGGGGGGAAGGGGGTAAAAATCTCCAAAGGGAGGGTAGGGGGTAAAAATCTCCAAAGGGGGGGTAGGGTGTAAAAATCTCCAAAGGGGGGGGTAGGGGGTAGAAATCTCCAAAGGGGGGGGGGGGGTAGGGGGTAGAAATATCCGAAGGGGTGGTAGGGGGTAAAAATCTCCCAAGGGGAGGTAGGGGGTAAAAATCTCCAAAGGGGGGGGTAGGAGTAAAAATCTCCAAAGGGGGGGGGGGGGGTAGGGGTAAAAATCTCCAAAGGGGGGGTAGGGGTAAAAATTACCAAAGGGGGGGGTAGGGGGTAAAAATCTCGAAAGGGGGGGTAGGGGGTAAAAATCTCCAAAGGGGGGGGTAGGGGTAAAAATCTCCAAAGGGGGGGTGGGGGGTAAAAATCTCCAAAGGGGGGGTAGGGGGTAAAAATCTTCAAAGGGGGTTAGGGGGTAAAAATCTCCAAAGGGGGGGTAGGGGGTAAAAATATCCAAAGGGGGGTAGGGGGTAAAAATCTCTAAAGGGGGTAGGGGGTAAAAATCTCCAAAGAGGGGGGGTAGGGGGTAAAAATATCCAAAGGGGGGGTAGGGGGTAAAAATCTCCAAAGGGGGGGGGGGGGTAGGGGGTAAAAATCTTCAAAGGGGGGGTAGGGGGTAAAAATCTCCAAAGGGGGGGGGTAGGGGGTAAAAATCTCCCAAGGGGGGGGGTAGGGGGTAAAAATATCCAAAGGGGGGGTAGGGGGTAAAAATCTTCCAAGGGGGGGGGGTAGGGGGTAAAAATCTCCAAAGGGGGGGTAGGGGGTAAAAATCTCCAAAGGGGGGTTAAGGGGTAAAAATATCCAAAGGGGGGGGGGGGGTAGGGGGTAAAAATCTTCAAAGGGGGGGTAGGGGGTAAAAATCTCCAAAGGGGTGTTAGGGGGTAAAAATATCCAAAGGGGGGTAGGGGGTAAAAATCTCTAAAGGGGGGTAGGGGGTAAAAATCTCCCAAGGGGGGGTAGGGGGTGAAAATCTCCAAAGGGGGGGTAGGGGGTAAAAATCTCCAAAGGGGGGGGGGGTAAGGGGTAAAAATATCCAAAGGGGGGGGTAGGGGTAAAAATCTCGAAAGGGGGGTAGGGGGTAAAAATCTCCAAAGGGGGGGTAGGGGTAAAAATCTCCAAAGGTGGGGTAGGGGAAAAAATCCCCAAAGGGGGGGTAGGGGGTAAAAATCTCCAAAGGGGGGTAGGGGGTAATAATATCCAAAGGGGGGTAGGGGTAATAATCTCTAAAGGGGGGGTAGGGGGTAAAAATCTCCAAAGGGGGGGTAGGGGGTAAAAATCTCCAAAGGGGGGGTAGGGGGTAAAAATCTCCAAAGGGGGGGTAGGGGGTAAAAATCTCGGAATGGGGGGGGGGGGGGTAGGGAGTAAAAATCTCCGAAGGGGGGGGGGGTAAGGGGTAAAAATCTCCAAAGGGGGGGTAGGGGGTAAAAATACACAAAGGGGGGGGGGGGTAGGGGTAAAAATCTCGGAAGGGGGGTAGGGGGTAAAAATATCCAAAGGGGGGTAGGGGGTAAAAATCACTAAAGGGGGTAGGGGGTAAAAATCTCCCAAGGGGGGGTAGGGGTAAAGATCTCCAAAGGGGGGGTAGGGGTAAAAATCTCCAAAGGGGGGGTAGGGGTAAAAATCTCCAAAGGGGGGGTAGGGGTAAAAATCTCCAAAGGGGGGGTAGGGCGTAAAAATCTCTAAGGAGGGGGGGGGGGGGTAAGGGGTAAAAATCTCCAAAGGGGGGGGGTAGGGGGTAAAAATCTTCAAAGGGGGGGTAGGGGGTAAAAATCTCCAAAGGGGGGGTAGAGGGTAAAAATCTCGGAAGGGGGGGTAGGGAGTAAAAATCTCCGAAGGGGTGGTAGGGGGTAAAAATCTCCCAAAGGGGGGTAGGGGGTAAAGATCTGCAAAGGGGGGGGGGGGGGGTAGGGGTAAAAATCTCCAAAGGGGGGGTAGGGGTAAAAATCTCCAAAGGGGGGGTAGGGGTAAAAATATCCAAAGGGGGGGGGGGGGGTAGGGGGTAAAAATCTCTAAAGGGGGGGTAGGGGGTAAAAATCTCCAAAGGGGGGGTAGTGTTAAAAATCTCCAAAGGGGGGGTAGGGGTAAAAATCTCCAAAGGGGGGGGTAGGGGTAAAAATATCCAAAGGGGGGGTAGGGGGTAAAAATCTCCAAAGGGGGGGGGGGGGGTAGGGGGTAAAAATCTCCAAAGGGGGGGTAGGGGGTAAAAATCTTCAAAGGGGTGGTAGGGGGTAAAAATCTCCAAAGGGAGGTAGGGGGTAAAAATATCCAAAGGGGGGTAGGGGGTAAAAATCTCTAAAGGGGGTAGGGGGTAAAAATCACCAAAGGGGGGGTAGGGGGTAAAAATATCCAAAGGGGGGGGGGTAGGGGGTAAAAATCTCCAAAGGGGGGTAGGGTGTAAAAATATCCAAAGGGGGGGTAGGTGTAAAAATATCCAAAGGGGGGTAGGGGGTAAAAATCTCGGAAGGGGGGGTAGGGAGTAAAAATCTCCGAAGGGGTGGTAGGGGGTAAAAATCTCCCAAGGGGGGGGGGGGGGTAGGGGGTAAAGATCTCCAAAGGGGGGGTAGGGGTAAAAATCTCCAAAGGGGGGGTAGGGGTAAAAATATCCAAAGGGGGGGTAGGGGGTAAAAATCTCCAAAGGGGGGGGGGGGGGTGGTAGTGTTAAAAATCTCCAAAGGGTGGGTAGGGGTAAAAATCTCCAAAGGGGGGGTAGGGGTAAAAATATCCGAAGGGGGGGTAGGGGGTAAAAATCTCCAAAGGGGGGGGGGGTAGGGGGTAAAAATCTCCAAAGGGGGGGTAGGGGGTAAAAATATCAGAAGGGGTGGTAGGGGGTTAAAATCTCCCAAGGGGGGGTAGGGGGTAAAAATCACCAAAGGGGGGGTTGGGGTAAAAATCTCCAAAGGGGGGGGGGGGGGGTAGGGGGTAAAAATCTCCAAAGGGGGGGTAGGGGTAAAAATCTCCAAAGGGGGTGTGGGGGGTAAAAATCTCCAAAGGGGGGGTAGGGGGTAAAAATCTTCAAAGGCGGGGTAGGGGGTAAAAATCTCCAAAGGGGGGTAGGGTGTAAAAATATCCAAAGGGGGGGTAGGTGTAAAAATATCCAAAGGGGGTAGGGGGTAAAAATCTCGGAAGGGGGGGTAGGGGGTAAAAATCTCCGAAGGGGTGGTAGGGGGTAAAAATCTCCCAAGGGGGGGTAGGGGGTAAAGATCTCCAAAGGGGGTGGGGGGTAGGGGTAAAAATCTCCAAAGGGGGGGTAGGGGTAAAAATATCCAAAGGGGGGGGGGGGGGGGGTAGGGGGTAAAAATCTCCAAAGGGGGGTAGTGTTAAAAATCTCCAAAGGGGGGGTAGGGGTAAAAATCTCCAAAGGGGGGGTAGGGGTAAAAATCTCCAAAGGGGGGGTAGGGGGTAAAAATCTCCAAAGGGGGGGTAGGGGGTAAAAATATCCGAAGGGGTGGTAGGGGGTAAAAATCTCCCAAGGGGGGGTAGGGGGTAAAAATCTCCAAAGGGGGGGTAGGGGTAGAAATCTCCAAAGGGGGGGTAGGGGTAAAAATCTCCAAAGGGGGGGTAGGGGGTAAAAATCTCTAAAGGGGGGGGGGGGTAGGGGGTAAAAATCTCCAAAGGGGGGGTAGGGGTAAAAATCTCCAAAGGGGGTGTGGGGGGTAAAAATCTCCAAAGGGGGGGTAGGGGGTAAAAATCTTCAAAGGGGTGGTAGGGGGTAAAAATCTCCAAAGGGAGGTAGGGGGTAAAAATATCCAAAGGGGGGTAGGGGGTAAAAATATCCAAAGGGGGGTAGGGTGTAAAAATATCCAAAGGGGGGGTAGGTGTAAAAATATCCAAAGGGGGGGGGGGGGTAGGGGGTAAAAATCTCGGAAGGGGGGGGGGGGGTAGGGAGTAAAAATCTCCGAAGGGGTGGTAGGGGGTAAAAATCTCCCAAGGGGGGGGGGGGGGGTAGGGGGTAAAGATCTCCAAAGGGGGGGTAGGTGTAAAAATCTCCAAAGGGGGGGTAGGGGTAAAAATCTCCAAAGGGGGGGTAGGGGTAAAAATATCCAAAGGGGGGGTAGGGGGTAAAAATCTCCAAAGGGGGGGTAGTGTTAAAAATCTCCAAAGGGTGGGTAGGGGTAAAAATCTCCAAAGGGGGGGGGTAGGGGTAAAAATATCCAAAGGGGGGGTAGGGGGTAAAAATCTCCAAAGGGGGGGGGTAGGGGGTAAAAATCTCCAAAGGGGGGGTAGGGGGTAAAAATATCCGAAGGGGTGGTAGGGGGTTAAAATCTCCCAAGGGGGGGTAGGGGGTAAAAATCACCAAAGGGGGGGTTGGGGTAAAAATCTCCAAAGGGGGGGGGGGGTAGGGGTAAAAATCACCAAAGGGGGGGTTGGGGTAAAAATCACCAAAGGGGGGGTAGGGGTAAAAATCTCCAAAGGGGGTGTGGGGGGTAAAAATCTCCAAAGGGGGGGTAGGGGGTAAAAATCTTCAAAGGGGGGGTAGGGGGTAAAAATCTCCAAAGGGGGGTAGGGGGTAAAAATATCCAAGGGGGGGTAGGGGGTAAAAATCTCTAAAGGGGGTAGGGGGTAAAAATCTCCAAAGGGGGGGTAGGGGGTAAAAATATCCAAAGTGGGGGTAGGGGGTAAAAATATCCAAAGGGGGGGGGGGGTAGGGTGTAAAAATCTCCAAAGGGGGGTAGGGTGTAAAAATATCCAAAGGGGGGGTAGGGGTAAAAATATCCAAAGGGGTGGTAGGGGGTAAAAATCTCGGAAGGGGGGGTAGGGAGTAAAAATCTCCGAAGGGGTGGTAGGGGGTAAAAATCTCCAAAGGGGGGGTAGGGTGTAAAGATCTCCAAAGGGGGGGTAGGGGTAAAAATTTCCAAAGGGGGGGGGGGTAGGGGTAAAAATCTCCAAGTAGGGGTAAAAATCTCCAAAGGGGGGGGTAGGGGGTAAAAATCTCTAAAGGGGGGGGGTAAGGGGTAAAAATCTCCAAAGGGGGGGGGGGGGTAGGGGGTAAAAATCTTCAAAGGGGGGGGGGGGGTAGGGGGTAAAAATCTCCAAAGGGGGGTAGGGGGTAAAAATCTCGGAAGGGGGGGTAGGGAGTAAAAATCTCGCAAGGGGGGGTAGGGGGTAAAAATATCCAAAGGGGGGTAGGGGGTAAAAATCTCCCAAGGGGGGGGGGTAGGAGGTAAAAATCTCCAAGGGGGGGGGGGGTAGGGGGTAAAAATCTCCAAAGGGGGGGGGGGTAGGGGGTAAAAATATCCAAAGGGGGGGGAGGGGTAAAAATCTCGAAAGGGGGGGTAGGGGGTAAAAATCTCCAAAGGGGGGGAAGGGGTAAAAATCTCCAAAGGTGGGGTAGGGGAAAAAAATCTCCAAAGGGGGGGTAGGGGGTAAAAATCTCCAAAGGGGGGGTAGGGGGTAATAATATCCAAAGGGGGGTAGGGGTAAAAATCTCTAAAGGGGGGGTAGGGGTAAAAATCTCTAAAGGGGGGGTAGGGGGTAAAAATCTCCAAAGGGGGGGGTAGGGGGTAAAAATCTCCAAAGGGGGGGGGGGGGGGGTAGGGGGTAAAAATCTCCAAAGGGGGGGTAGGGGGTAAAAATCTCGAAAGGGGGGGGGGGAGGGAGTAAAAATCTCCGAAGGGGGGGGGTAGGGGGTAAAAATCTCCAAAGGGGGGGGGGGGGGTAGGGGGTAAAAATATCCAAAGGGGGGGTAGGGGGTAAAAATCTCGGAAGAGGGGGTAGGGAGTAAAAATCTCCGAAGGGGTGGTAGGGGGTAAAAATCTCCCAAGGGGGGGTAGGAGGTAAAGATCTCCAAAGGGGGGGTTGGGGTAAAAATCTCCAAAGGGGGGGTAGGGGTAAAAATCTCCAAAGGGGGGGGTAGGGGGTAAAAATCTCCAAAGGGGGGGGGTAGGGGGTAAAAATCTCCAAAGGGGGTGTGGGGGGTAAAAATCTCCAAAGGGGGGGGGGGGTAGGGGGTAAAAATCTTCAAAGGGGGGGTAGGGGGTAAAAATCTCCAAAGGGGGGTAGGGGGTAAAAATATCCAAGGGGGGGTAGGGGGTAAAAATCTCTAAAGGGGGTAGGGGGTAAAAATCTCCAAAGGGGGGGTAGGGGGTAAAAATATCCAAAGGGGGGGTAGGGGGTAAAAATATCCAAAGGGGGGGGGTAGGGTGTAAAAATCTCCAAAGGGGGGTAGGGTGTAAAAATATCCAAAGGGGGGGGGGTAGGGGTAAAAATATCCAAAGGGGTGGTAGGGGGTAAAAATCTCGGAAGGGGGGGTAGGGAGTAAAAATCTCCGAAGGGGTGGTAGGGGGTAAAAATCTCCAAAGGGGGGGTAGGGTGTAAAGATCTCCAAAGGGGGGGTAGGGGTAAAAATTTCCAAAGGGGGGGGGGGGTAGGGGTAAAAATCTCCAAAGGGGGGGTAGGGGTAAAAATCTCCAAAGGGGGGGGTAGGGGGTAAAAATCTCTAAAGGGGGGGGGGGGTAAGGGGTAAAAATCTCCAAAGGGGGGGGGGGTAGGGGGTAAAAATCTTCAAAGGGGGGGGGGGGGTAGGGGGTAAAAATCTCCAAAGGGGGGTAGGGGGTAAAAATCTCGGAAGGGGGGGTAGGGAGTAAAAATCTCGCAAGGGGGGGTAGGGGGTAAAAATATCCAAAGGGGGGTAGGGGGTAAAAATCTCCCAAGGGGGGGGGGGGGGTAGGGGGTAAAAATCTCCAAGGGGGGGGGGGTAGGGGGTAAAAATCTCCAAAGGGGGGGGGGGGCGGGGGGGGGGGGTAGGGGGTAAAAATATCCAAAGGGGGGGGAGGGGTAAAAATCTCGAAAGGGGGGGTAGGGGGTAAAAATCTCCAAAGGGGGGGAAGGGGTAAAAATCTCCAAAGGTGGGGTAGGGGAAAAAAATCTCCAAAGGGGGGGGTAGGGGGTAAAAATCTCCAAAGGGGGGGTAGGGGGTAATAATATCCAAAGGGGGGTAGGGGTAAAAATCTCTAAAGGGGGGGTAGGGGTAAAAATCTCTAAAGGGGGGGTAGGGGGTAATAATCTCCAAAGGGGGGGGGGGGGGTAGGGGGTAAAAATCTCCAAAGGGGGGGGGGGGGTAGGGGGTAAAAATCTCCAAAGGGGGGGTAGGGGGTAAAAATCTCGAAAGGGGGGGGGGGGAGGGAGTAAAAATCTCCGAAGGGGGGGGTAGGGGGTAAAAATCTCCAAAGGGGGGGGGGGGTAGGGGTTAAAAATATCCAAAGGGGGGGTAGGGGGTAAAAATCTCGGAAGAGGGGGTAGGGAGTAAAAATCTCCGAAGGGGTGGTAGGGGGTAAAAATCTCCCAAGGGGGGGTAGGAGGTAAAGATCTCCAAAGGGGGGGTTGGGGTAAAAATCTCCAAAGGGGGGGTAGGGGTAAAAATCTCCAAAGGGGGGGGTAGGGGGTAAAAATCTCCAAAGGGGGGGTAGGGGTAAAAATCTCCAAAGGGGGTGTGGGGGGTAAAAATCTCCAAAGGGGGGGGGGTAGGGGGTAAAAATCTTCAAAGGGGGGGTAGGGGGTAAAAATCTCCAAAGGGGGGTAGGGGGTAAAAATATCCAAGGGGGGGTAGGGGGTAAAAATCTCTAAAGGGGGTAGGGGGTAAAAATCTCCAAAGGGGGGGTAGGGGGTAAAAATATCCAAAGGGGGGGTAGGGGGTAAAAATATCCAAAGGGGGGGGGGTAGGGTGTAAAAATCTCCAAAGGGGGGTAGGGTGTAAAAATATCCAAAGGGGGGGGGGTAGGGGTAAAAATATCCAAAGGGGTGGTAGGGGGTAAAAATCTCGGAAGGGGGGGTAGGGAGTAAAAATCTCCGAAGGGGTGGTAGGGGGTAAAAATCTCCAAAGGGGGGGTAGGGTGTAAAGATCTCCAAAGGGGGGGTAGGGGTAAAAATTTCCAAAGGGGGGGGGGGGGGTAGGGGTAAAAATCTCCAAAGGGGGGGTAGGGGTAAAAATCTCCAAAGGGGGGGGTAGGGGGTAAAAATCTCTAAAGGGGGGGGGGGGTAAGGGGTAAAAATCTCCAAAGGGGGGGGGGGGTAGGGGGTAAAAATCTTCAAAGGGGGGGGGGGGTAGGGGGTAAAAATCTCCAAAGGGGGGTAGGGGGTAAAAATCTCGGAAGGGGGGGTAGGGAGTAAAAATCTCGCAAGGGGGGGTAGGGGGTAAAAATATCCAAAGGGGGGTAGGGGGTAAAAATCTCCCAAGGGGGGGGGGTAGGGGGTAAAAATCTCCAAGGGGGGGGGGTAGGGGGTAAAAATCTCCAAAGGGGGGGGGGGGCGGGGGGGGGGGGGGTAGGGGGTAAAAATATCCAAAGGGGGGGGAGGGGTAAAAATCTCGAAAGGGGGGGTAGGGGGTAAAAATCTCCAAAGGGGGGGAAGGGGTAAAAATCTCCAAAGGTGGGGTAGGGGAAAAAAATCTCCAAAGGGGGGGTAGGGGGTAAAAATCTCCAAAGGGGGGGTAGGGGGTAATAATATCCAAAGGGGGGTAGGGGTAAAAATCTCTAAAGGGGGGGTAGGGGTAAAAATCTCTAAAGGGGGGGTAGGGGGTAATAATCTCCAAAGGGGGGGGGTAGGGGGTAAAAATCTCCAAAGGGGGGGGGGGGTAGGGGGTAAAAATCTCCAAAGGGGGGGTAGGGGGTAAAAATCTCGAAAGAGGGGGGGGGGGAGGGAGTAAAAATCTCCGAAGGGGGGGGGGTAGGGGGTAAAAATCTCCAAAGGGGGGGGGGGGTAGGGGGTAAAAATATCCAAAGGGGGGGGTAGGGGGTAAAAATCTCGGAAGAGGGGGTAGGGAGTAAAAATCTCCGAAGGGGTGGTAGGGGGTAAAAATCTCCCAAGGGGGGGTAGGAGGTAAAGATCTCCAAAGGGGGGGTTGGGGTAAAAATCTCCAAAGGGGGGGTAGGGGTAAAAATCTCCAAAGGGGGCGGTAGGGGGTAAAAATCTCCAAAGGGGGGGTAGGGGTAAAAATCTCCAAAGGGGGTGTGGGGGGTAAAAATCTCCAAAGGGGGGGGGGGGGGGTAGGGGGTAAAAATCTTCAAAGGGGGGGTAGGGGGTAAAAATCTCCAAAGGGGGGTAGGGGGTAAAAATATCCAAGGGGGGGTAGGGGGTAAAAATCTCTAAAGGGGGTAGGGGGTAAAAATCTCCAAAGGGGGGGTAGGGGGTAAAAATATCCAAAGGGGGGGTAGGGGGTAAAAATATCCAAAGGGGGGGGGGGGTAGGGTGTAAAAATCTCCAAAGGGGGGTAGGGTGTAAAAATATCCAAAGGGGGGGGGGGGGGTAGGGGTAAAAATATCCAAAGGGGTGGTAGGGGGTAAAAATCTCGGAAGGGGGGGTAGGGAGTAAAAATCTCCGAAGGGGTGGTAGGGGGTAAAAATCTCCAAAGGGGGGGTAGGGTGTAAAGATCTCCAAAGGGGGGCTAGGGGTAAAAATTTCCAAAGGGGGGGGGGGGGTAGGGGTAAAAATCTCCAAAGGGGGGGTAGGGGTAAAAATCTCCAAAGGGGGGGGTAGGGGGTAAAAATCTCTAAAGGGGGGGGGGGGGTAAGGGGTAAAAATCTCCAAAGGGGGGGGGGGGGGGGGGGTAGGGGGTAAAAATCTTCAAAGGGGGGGGGGGGGTAGGGGGTAAAAATCTCCAAAGGGGGGTAGGGGGTAAAAATCTCGGAAGGGGGGGTAGGGAGTAAAAATCTCGCAAGGGGGGTAGGGGGTAAAAATATCCAAAGGGGGGTAGGGGGTAAAAATCTCCCAAGGGGGGGGGGGGGGTAGGGGGTAAAAATCTCCAAGGGGGGGGGGGGGGGTAGGGGGTAAAAATCTCCAAAGGGGGGGGGGGGGGCGGGGGGGGGGGGGGTAGGGGGTAAAAATATCCAAAGGGGGGGGAGGGGTAAAAATCTCGAAAGGGGGGGTAGGGGGTAAAAATCTCCAAAGGGGGGGAAGGGGTAAAAATCTCCAAAGGTGGGGTAGGGGAAAAAAATCTCCAAAGGGGGGGTAGGGGGTAAAAATCTCCAAAGGGGGGGGTAGGGGGTAATAATATCCAAAGGGGGGTAGGGGTAAAAATCTCTAAAGGGGGGGTAGGGGTAAAAATCTCTAAAGGGGGGGTAGGGGGTAAAAATCTCCAAAGGGGGGGGGGGTAGGGGGTAAAAATCTCCAAAGGGGGGGGGTAGGGGGTAAAAATCTCCAAAGGGGGGGGTAGGGGGTAAAAATCTCGAAAGGGGGGGGGGGGAGGGAGTAAAAATCTCCGAAGGGGGGGGGGTAGGGGGTAAAAATCTCCAAAGGGGGGGGGGGTAGGGGGTAAAAATATCCAAAGGGGGGGTAGGGGGTAAAAATCTCGGAAGAGGGGGTAGGGAGTAAAAATCTCCGAAGGGGTGGTAGGGGGTAAAAATCTCCCAAGGGGGGGTAGGAGGTAAAGATCTCCAAAGGGGGGGTTGGGGTAAAAATCTCCAAAGGGGGGGTAGGGGTAAAAATCTCCAAAGGGGGGGGGTAGGGGGTAAAAATCTCCAAAGGGGGGGGGGGTAGGGGTAAAAATATCCAAAGGGGTGGTAGGGGGTAAAAATCTCGGAAGGGGGGGTAGGGAGTAAAAATCTCCGAAGGGGTGGTAGGGGGTAAAAATCTCCCAAGGGGGGGTAGGGTGTAAAGATCTCCAAAGGGGGGGGGGGGTAGGGGTAAAAATCTCCAAAGGGGGGGGGGTAGGGGTAAAAATCTCCAAAGGGGGGGTAGGGGGTAAAAATCTCTAAAGGGGGGGGGGGTAAGGGGTAAAAATCTCCAAAGGGGGGTTAAGGGGTAAAAATCTCCAAAGGGGGGGGGGGGTAGGGGGTAAAAATCTTCAAAGGGGGGGGGGGGGGTAGGGGGTAAAAATCTCCAAAGGGGGGGGGGGGGGGGTAGGGGGTAAAAATCTCGGAAGGGGGGGTAGGGAGTAAAAATCTCGCAAGGGGGGGTAGGGGGTAAAAATATCCAAAGGGGGGTAGGGGGTAAAAATCTCCCAAGGGGGGGGGGGGGGGTAGGGGGTAAAAATCTCCAAAGGGGGGGGGTAGGGGGTAAAAATCTCCGAAGGGGGGGGCGGGGGGGGGGGGGGGTAGGGGGTAAAAAATATCCAAAGGGGGGGGAGGGGTAAAAATCTCGAAAGGGGGGGTAGGGGGTAAAAATCTCCAAAGGGGGGGAAGGGGTAAAAATCTCCAAAGGTGGGGAGGGGAAAAAAATCTCCAAAGGGGGGGTAGGGGGTAAAAATCTCCAAAGGGGGGGTAGGGGATAATAATATCCAAAGGGGGGTAGGGGTAAAAATCTCTAAAGGGGGGGTAGGGGGTAAAAATCTTCAAAGGGGGGGTAGGGGGTAAAAATCTCCAAAGGGGGGGTAGGGGGTAAAAATCTAGGAAGAGGGGGTAGGGAGTAAAAATCTCCGAAGGGGTGGTAGGGGGTAAAAATCTCCCAAGGGGGGGTAGGGGGTAAAGATCTCCAAAGGGGGGGTAGGGGTAAAAATCTCCAAAGGGGGGGGGGGGGTAGGGGTAAAAATCTCCAAAGGGGGGGGTAGGGTTAAAAATCTCCAAAGGGGGGGGGGGGTAGGGAATAAAAATCTCTTAAGGGGGGGGGGGGGGGGGTAAGCGGTAAAAATCTCCAAAGGGGGGTTAAGGGGTAAAAATCTCCAAATGGGGGGTAGGGGGTAAAAATCTTCAAAGGGGGGGTAGGGTGTAAAAATCTCCAAAGGGGTGGTAGGGGGTAAAAATATCCAAAGGGGGGTAGAGGGTAAAAATCTCTAAAGGGGGGTAGGGGGTAAAAATCTCCCAACGGGGGGTAGGGGGTAAAAATCTCCAAAGGGGGGGTAGGGGGTAAAAATCACGGAAGGGGGGGTAGGGGGTAAAAATCTCCAAAGGGGGGGGGGGGTAGGGGGTAAAAATATCCAAAGGGGGGGTAGGGGGTAAAAATCTCGAAAGGGGGGGTAGGGGGTAAAAATCTCCAAAGGGGGGGTAGGGGTAAAAATCTCCAAAGGTGGGGTTGGGGGATAAAATCTCCAAAGGGGGGGTAGGGGGTAAAAATCTCCAAAGGGGGGGTAGGGGGTAATAATATCCAAAGGGGGGTAGGGGTAAAAATCTCTAAAGGGGGGTAGGCGGTAAAAATCTCCAAAGGGGGGGGTAGGGGGTAAAAATCTCCAAAGGGGGGGGGGCGTAGGGGGTAAAAATCTCCAAAGGGGGGGGGTAGGGGGTAAAAATCTCCAAAGGGGGTGTAGGGGGTAAAAATCACGGAAGGGGGGAGGGGGTAGGGAGTAAAAATCTCCGAAGGGGGGGGGGGGGGTAGGGGGTAAAAATCTCCAAAGGGGGGGTAGGGGTTAAAAATCTCCAAAGGGGGGGTAGGGGGTAAAAATATCCAAGGGGGGGTAGGGGGTAAAAATCTCCCAAGGGGGGGGGGGGGGTAGGGGGTAAAAATCTCCAAAGGGGGGGGGGGTAGGGTGTAAAAATCTCCAAAGGGGGGGTAGGGTGTAGAAATATCCAAAGGGGTGGTAGGGGTAAAAATATCCAAAGGGGGGTAGGGGGTAAAAATCTCGGAAGGGGGGGTAGGGAGTAAAAATCTCCGAAGGGGTGGTAGGGGGTAAAAATCTCCCAAGGGGGGGACGGGGTAAAGATCTCCAAAGGGGGGGTAGGGGTAAAAATCTCCAAAGGGGGGGGGGTAGGGGTGAAAATCTCCAAAGGGGGGGGGTAGGGGTAAAAATCTCCAAAGGGGGGGTAGGGGGTAAAAATCTCTAGAGGGGGGGTAAGGGGTAAAAATCTCATAAGGGGGGGGGGGTAGGGGTAAAAATCTCCAAGGGGGGGGGGGGGGTAGGGTGTAAAAATCTCCAAATGGGGGGGGGGGGGGTAGGGGGCAAAAATCTCCAAAGGGGGGTAGGGGGTAAAAATCTCCAAAGGGGGGGGGGGGTAGGGGGTAAAAATATCCAAAGGGGGGGTAGGGGGTAAAAATCTCGAAAGGGGGGGTAGGGGGTAAAAATCTCCAAAGGGGGGGTAGGGGTAAAAATCTCCAAAGGTTGGGTAGGGGGAAAAAATCTCCAAAGGGGGGGTAGGGGGTAAAAATCTCCAAAGGGGGGGTAGGGGGTAATAATATCCAAAGGGGGGTAGGGGTAAAAATCTCTAAAGGGGGGGTAGGGGGTAAAAATCTCCAAAGGGGGGTTAGGGGGTAAAAATCTCCAAAGGGGGGGTAGTGGGTAAAAATCTCCAAAGGGGGGGTAGGAGGTAAAAATCTCGGAAGGGGGGGGGGTGGGTAGGGGGTAAAAATCTCCCAAGGGGGGGGGGGGGTAGGGGGTAAAAATCTCCAAAGGGGGGGGGGGGGGGGTAGGGGGTAAAAATCTCCAAAGGGGGGTAGGGTGTAAAAATATTCAAAGGGGGGGTAGGGGTAAAAATATCCAAAGGGGTGGTAGGGGGTAAAAATCTCGGAAGGGGGGGTAGGGAGTAAAAATCTCCGAAGGGGGGGTAGGGGGTAAAAATATCCAAAGGGGGGGTAGGGGGTAAAAATCCCGGAAGGGGGGGTAGGGAGTAAAAATCTCCAAAGGGGGGGTAGGGGGTAAAAATCTCTAGTGGGGGGGTAAGGGGTAAAAAACTCATAAGGGGGGGGGGTAGGGGTAAAAATCTCCAAAGGGGGGGGGGGGTAGGGGGTAAAAATCTCCAAAGGGGGGGGGGGGGGTAGGGGGCAAAAATCTCCAAAGGGGGGTAGGGGGTAAAAATCTCCAAAGGGGGGGGGGGTAGGGGGTAAAAATATCCAAAGGGGGGGTAGGGGGTAAAAATCTCGAAAGGGGGGGTAGGGGTAAAAATCTCCAAAGGGGGGGTAGGGGTAAAAATCTCCAAAGGTTGGGTAGGGGGAAAAAATCTCCAAAGGGGGGGTAGGGGGTAAAAATCTCCAAAGGGGGGGTAGGGGGTAATAATATCCAAAGGGGGGTAGGGGTAAAAATCTCTAAAGGGGGGTAGGGGGTAAAAATCTCCAAAGGGGGGTTAGGGGGTAAAAATCTCCAAAGGGGGGGTAGTGGGTAAAAATCTCCAAAGGGGGGGTAGGAGGTAAAAATCTCGGAAGGGGGGGGGGGGGTGGGTAGGGGGTAAAAATCTCCCAAGGGGGGGGGGGGTAGGGGGTAAAAATCTCCAAAGGGGGGGGGGGTAGGGGGTAAAAATCTCCAAAGGGGGGGTAGGGGGTAAATATCTCCAAAGGGGGGGGGGGGTATGGGGTAAAAATCTCCAAAGGGGGGGTAGGGGGTAAAAATCTCCAAAAGGGGGGTAGGGGGTAATAATATCCAAAGGGGGGTAGGGGTAAAAATCTCTAAAGGGGGGTAGGCGGTAAAAATCTCCAAAGGGGGGGTAGGGGGTAAAAATCTCCAAAGGGGGGGGGGGCGTAGGGGGTAAAAATCTCCAAAGGGGGGGGGGGGGGTAGGGGGTAAAAATCTCCAAAGGGGGTGTAGGGGGTAAAAATCACGGAAGGGGGGAGGGGGTAGGGAGTAAAAATCTCCGAAGGGGGGGGGGTAGGGGGTAAAAATCTCCAAAGGGGGGGTAGGGGTTAAAAATCTCCAAAGGGGGGGTAGGGGGTAAAAATATCCAAGGGGGGGTAGGGGGTAAAAATCTCCCAAGGGGGGGGGGGGGGGTAGGGGGTAAAAATCTCCAAAGGGGGGGGGTAGGGTGTAAAAATCTCCAAAGGGGGGGTAGGGTGTAGAAATATCCAAAGGGGTGGTAGGGGTAAAAATATCCAAAGGGGGGTAGGGGGTAAAAATCTCGGAAGGGGGGGTAGGGAGTAAAAATCTCCGAAGGGGTGGTAGGGGGTAAAAATCTCCCAAGGGGGGGACGGGGTAAAGATCTCCAAAGGGGGGGTTGGGGTAAAAATCTCCAAAGGGGGGGGGTAGGGGTGAAAATCTCCAAAGGGGGGGGTAGGGGTAAAAATCTCCAAAGGGGGGGTAGGGGGTAAAAATCTCTAGAGGGGGGGTAAGGGGTAAAAATCTCATAAGGGGGGGGGGGGGGTAGGGGTAAAAATCTCCAAGGGGGGGGGGGGTAGGGGGTAAAAATCTCCAAAGGGGGGGGGGGTAGGGGGCAAAAATCTCCAAAGGGGGGTAGGGGGTAAAAATCTCCAAAGGGGGGGGGGTAGGGGGTAAAAATATCCAAAGGGTGGGTAGGGGGTAAAAATCTCGAAAGGGGGGGTAGGGGGTAAAAATCTCCAAAGGGGGGGTAGGGGTAAAAATCTCCAAAGGTTGGGTAGGGGGAAAAAATCTCCAAAGGGGGGGTAGGGGGTAAAAATCTCCAAAGGGGGGGTAGGGGGTAATAATATCCAAAGGGGGGTAGGGGTAAAAATCTCTAAAGGGGGGGTAGGGGGTAAAAATCTCCAAAGGGGGGTCAGGGGGTAAAAATCTCCAAAGGGGGGGTAGTGGGTAAAAATCTCTAAAGGGGGGGTAGGAGGTAAAAATCTCGGAAGGGGGGGGGGGGTGGGTAGGGGGTAAAAATCTCCCAAGGGGGGGGCGGGGGTAGGGGGTAAAAATCTCCAAAGGGGGGGGGTAGGGGGTAAAAATCTCCAAAGGGGGGGTAGGGGGTAAATATCTCCAAAGGGGGGGTGGGTATGGGGTAAAAATCTCCAAAGGGGGGTAGGGTGTAAAAATATTCAAAGGGGGGGTAGGGGTAAAAATATCCAAAGGGGGGGTAGGGGGTAAAAATCTCGGAAGGGGGGGTAGGGAGTAAAAATCTCCGAAGGGGGGTAGGGGGTAAAAATATCCAAAGGGGGGGTAGGGGGTAAAAATCCCGGAAGGGGGGGTAGGGAGTAAAAATCTCCAAAGGGGGGGTAGGGGGTAAAAATCTCTAGAGGGGGGGTAAGGGGTAAAAATCTCATAAGGGGGGGGGGTAGGGGTAAAAATCTCCAAAGGGGGGGGGGGGGGGGGGGTAGGGGGTCAAAATCTCCAAAGGGGGGTTGGGGGTAGGGGGCAAAAATCTCCAAAGGGGGGTAGGGGGTAAAAATCTCCAAAGGGGGGGGGGGGTAGGGGGTAAAAATATCCAAAGGGGGGGTAGGGGGTAAAAATCTCGAAAGGGGGGGTAGGGGGTAAAAATCTCCAAAGGGGGGGTAGGGGTAAAAATCTCCAAAGGTTGGGTAGGGGGAAAAAATCTCCAAAGGGGGGGTAGGGGGTAAAAATCTCCAAAGGGGGGGCAGGGGGTAATAATATTCAAAGGGGGGTAGGGGTAAAAATCTCCAAAGGGGGGGTAGGGGGTAAAAATCTCCAAAGGGGGGGTAGTGGGTAAAAATCTCCAAAGGGGGGGTAGGAGGTAAAAATCTCGGAAGGGGGGGGGGGGTGGGTAGGGGGTAAAAATCTCCCAAGGGGGGGGGGGGGGTAGGGGGTAAAAATCTCCAAAGGGGGGGTAGGGGTTAAAAATCTCCAAAGGGGGGGGGGGGTAAAAATATCCAAAGGGGGGGTAGGGGTTAAAAATCTCCAAAGGGGGGGTAGGGAGTAAAAATCTCCAAAGGGGGGGTAGGGGTAATAATATCCAAAGGGGGGTAGGGGTAAAAATCTCTAAAGGGGGGGTAGGGGGTAAAAATCTCCAAAGGGGGGGTAGGGGGTAAAAATCTCCAAAGGGCGGGTAGGGGGTAAAAATCTCCAAAGGGGGGGTAGGGGGTAAAAATCTCCAAAGGGGGGGGGGGGTAGGGGGTAAAAATCTCGGAAGGGGGGGGGGGTAGGGAGTAAAAATCTCCGAAGGGGGGGGGGGGGTAGGGGGTAAAAATCTCCAAATGGGGGGGGGGGTAGGGGGTAAAAATATCCAAGGGGGGGTAGGGGTTAAAAATCTCCCAAGGGGGGGGGGGTAGGGGGTAAAAATCTCCCAAGGGGGGGTAGGGGGTAAAAATCTCCAAAGGGCGGGTAGGGGGTAAAAATCTCCAAAGGGGGGGGTAGGGGGTAAAAATCTCCAAAGGGGGGGGGGGGGGGTAGGGTGTAGAAATATCCAAAGGGGTGGTAGGGGTAAAAATATCCAAAGGGGGGTAGGGGGTAAAAATCTCGGAAGGGGGGGTAGGGAGTAAAAATCTCCGAAGGGGTGGTAGGTGGTAAAAATCTCCCAAGGGGGGTAGGGGGTAAAGATCTCCAAAGGGGGGGTAGGGGTATAAATCTCCAAAGGGGGGGTAGGCGTGAAAATCTCCAAGGGGGGGGGGGGGGTAGGGGTAAAAATCTCCAAAGGGGGGGTAGGGGGTAAAAATCTATAAAGGGGGGGTAAGGGGTAAAAATCTCATAAGGGGGGGTGGGGTAGGGGTAAAATTCTCCAAAGGGGGGGGGGGGGGGTAGGGGGTAAAAATCTCCAAAGGGGGGGTAGGGGGTAAAAATCTCCAAAGGGGGGTAGGGGGTAAAAATCTCCAAAGGGGGGGGGTAGGGGGTAAAAATATCCAAAGGGGGGGGTAGGGGGTAAAAATCTCGAAAGGGGGGGCAGGGGGTAAAAATCTCCAAAGGGGGGGTAGGGGTAAAAATCTCCAAAGGTTGGGTAGGGGGAAAAAATCTCCAAAGGGGGGGGGGGGTAGGGGGTAAAAATCTCCAAAGGGGGGGTAGGGGGTAATAATATCCAAAGGGGGGTAGGGGTAAAAATCTCTAAAGGGGGGGTAGGGGGTAAAAATCTCCAAAGGGGGGGTTAGGGGGTAAAAATCTCCAAAGGGGGGGTAGGGGGTAAAAATCTCCAAAGGGGGGGTAGGGGATAAAAATATCCAAAGGGGGGGTAGGGGGTAAAAATATCCAAGGGGGGGGTAGGGGGTAAAAATCCCGGAAGGGGGGGTAGGGAGTAAAAATCTCCAAAGGGGGGGTAGGGGGTAAAAATCTCCGAAGGGGGGGTAGGCGGTAAAAATCCCGGAAGGGGGGGGGGGGTAGGGGGAAAAAATCTCCAAAAGGGGGGTAGGGAGTAAAAATCTCCAAAGGGGGGGTGGGGGGTAATAATATCCAAAGGTGGGTAGGGGTAAAAATCTCTAAAGGGGGGGTAGGGGTAAAAATCTCCAAAGGGGGGGTAGGGGGTAAAAATCTCCAAAGGGCGGGTAGGGGGTAAAAATCTCCAAAGGGGGGGTAGGGGGTAAAAATCTCCAAAGGGGGGGTAGGGGGTAAAAATCTCCAAAGGGGGGGGGGTAGGTGGTAAAAATCTCGGAAGGGGGGGGGGGGGTAGGGAGTAAAAATCTCCGAAGTGGGGGGGGGGGGGGTAGGGGGTAAAAATCTCCAAAGGGGGGGGGGGGGGGGGGTAGGGGGTAAAAATATCCAAGGGGGGGTAGGGGGTAAAATTCTCCCAAGGGGGGGGGGGGGTAGGGGGTAAAAATCTCCAAAGGGCGGGTAGGGGGTAAAAATCTCCAAAGGGGGGGTAGGGGGTAAAAATCTCCAAAGGGGGGTAGGGGTAAAAATCTCCAAAGGGGGGGGGGGGGGGTAGGGGGTAAAAATCTCTAAAGGGGGGTAGGGGGTAAAAATCTCCAAAGAGGGGTAGGGGTAAAAATCTCCAAAGGGGGGGGGGGGGGTAGGGGGTAAAAATCTCCAAAGGGGGGGGTAGTGGGTAAAAATCTCCAAAGGGGGGGTAGGGGTAAAAATCTCCAAAGGGGGGTTAGGGGGTAAAAATCTCCAAAGGGGGGGTAGGGGGTAAAAATCTTCAAAGGGGGGGGGGGGGGTAGGGGGGGGGCAAATCTCCAAAGGGGGGGGGGTAGGGGGTAAAAATCTCCAAAGGGGGGGGGGGTAAAAATATCCAAAGGGGGTTAGGGGGTAAAAATCTCCAAAGGGCGGGTAGGGGTAAAAATCTCCAAAGGGGGGGGGGGGGGGGTAGGGGTACAAATCTCCAAAGGGGGGGGGGGGTAGGGGGTAAAAATCTCCAAAGGGGGGGTAGGGGGTAAAAATCTCCAAAGGGGGGGGGGTAAAAATATCCAAAGGGGGGGTAGTGGGTAAAAATCTCCAAAGGGGGGGGGGGGTAGGGGGTAAAAATCTCCAAAGGGGGGGTAGGGGGTAAAAATCTTCAAAGGGGGGGGGGGGTAGGGGGGAAAAATCTCCAAAGGGGGGGTAGGGGGTAAAAATCTCCAAAGGGGGGGGGGGTAAAAATATCCAAAGGGGGGTAGGGGGTAAAAATCTCCAAAGTGGGGGTAGGGGTAAAAATCTCCAAAGGGGGGGGGGGGTAGGGGTACAAATCTCCAAAGGGGGGGGGGGGTAGGGGGTAAAAATCTCCAAAGGGGGGGTAGGGGGTAAAAATCTCCAAAGGGGGGGGGGGGTAAAAATATCCAAAGGGGGGGTAGTGGGTAAAAATCTCTAAAGGGGGGTAGGGGGTAAAAATCTCCAAAGGGGGTGTAGGGGTAAAAATCTCCAAAGGGGGGGGGGGGTAGGGGTACAAATCTCCAAAGGGGGGGGGGGGGGTAGGGGGTAAAAATCTCCAAAGGGGGGGTAGGGGGTAAAAATATCCAAAGGGGGGTAGGGGGTAAAAATATCCAAAGGGGGGTAGGGGGTAAAAATCTCCAAAGGGGGGGGGGGGGGTAAAAATATCCAAAGGGGGGGTAGTGGGTAAAAATCTCTAAAGGGGGGTAGGGGGTAAAAATCTCCAAAGGGGGGGTAGGGGTAAAAATCTCCAAAGGGGGGGGTAGGGGTACAAATCTCCAAAGGGGGGGGGGGGGTAGGGGGTAAAAATCTCCAAAGGGGGGGTAGGGGGTAAAAATATCCAAAGGGGGGTAGGGGGTAAAAATCTCCAAAGGGGGGTAGGGGGTAAAAATCTCCAAAGGGGGGGTAGGGGGTAAAAATCTCCCAAGGGGGGGGGGGTAGGGGGTAAAAATCTCCAAAGGGGGGGTAGGGGATAAAAATCTCCAAAGGGGGGGTAGGGGGTAAAAATATCCAAAGGGGGGGTAGGGTGTAAAAATGTCCAAAGGGGGGGGGGGGGTAGGGGGAAAAAATCTCCAAAGGGGGGGTAGGGGGTAAAAATCTTCAAAGGGGGGGTAGGGGGTAAAATTCTCCAAAGGAGGGGTAGGGGGTAAAAATATCCAAAGGGGGGGGGGGGTAGGGTGTAAAAATGTCCAAAGGGGGTGTAGGGGGTAAAAATTTCCAAAGGGGGGGTAGGGGGTAAAAATCTTCAAAGGGGGGGGGGGGGTAGGGGGTAAAATTCTCCAAAGGGGGGGTAGGGGGTAAAAATATCCAAAGGGGGGGTAGGGTGTAAAAATGTCCAAAGGGGGGGTAGGGGGTAAAAATCTCCAAAGGGGGGGTAGGGGGTAAAAATCTACAAAGGGTGTGTAGGGGGTAAAAATATCCAAAGGGGGGGGTAGGGGGTTAAAATATCCAAAGGGGGGGTAGGTGGTAAAAATCTCCAAAGGGGGGGTAGGGGGTTAAAATATCCAAAGGGGGGGTAGGGGGTAAAAATCTCCCAAGGGGGGGTAGGTGGTAAAAATATCCAAAGGGGGGGTAGGGGGTTAAAATATCCAAAGGGGGGGTAGGGGGTAAAAATCTTTAAAGGGGGGGGTAGGGGGTAAAAATCTGCAAAGGGGGGGTAGGGGGTAAAAATCTGCAAAGGGGGGGTAGGGGGTAAAAATCTCCAAAGGGGGGGTAGGGGGTAAAAATATCCAAAGGGGGGTAGGTGGTAAAAATCTCTAAAGGGGGGGGGGGGGGGTAGGGGGTAAAAATCTCCCAAGGGGGGGTAGGGGGTTAAAATATCCAAAGGGGGGGGGGGTAGGGGGTAAAAATCTCCAAAGGGGGGGGGATAGGGCGTAAAAATCTGCAAAGGGGGGGTAGGGGGTAAAAATCTCCAAAGGGGGGGTAGGGGGTAAAAATCTCCGAAGGGGTGGTAGGGGGTAAAAATCTCCCAAGGTGGGGTAGGGGGTAAAGTTCTCCAAAGGGGGGGTACGGGTAAAAATCTCCGAAGGGGGGGTGGGGGTAAAAATCTCCAAAGGGGGGGTCGGGGTAAAAATCTCCAAAGGGGGGGTAGGGTGTAAAAATCTCCAAAGGGGGGGTAGGGGGTAAAAATCTTCAAAGGGGGTGTAGGGGTAAAATTCTCCAAAGGGGGGGTAGGGGGTAAAAATATCCAAAGGGGGGGTAGGGTGTAAAAATGTCCAAAGGGGGGGTAGGGGGTAAAAATCTCCACAGGGGGGGTAGGGGGTAAAAATCTTCAAAGGGGGGGTAGGGGGTAAAATTCTCCAAAGGGGGGGTAGGGGGTAAAAATATCCAAAGGGGGGGTATGGTGTAAAAATGTCCAAAGGGGGGGGGGTAGGGGGTAAAAAACTCCAAAGGGGGGGTAGGGGGTAAAAATCTACAAAGGGGGTGTAGGGGGTAAAAATATCCCAAGGGGGGGTAGGGTGTAAAAATGTCCAAAGGGGGGGGTAGGGGGTAAAAATCTCCAAAGGGGGGGTAGGGTGTAAAAATCTTCAAAGGGGGGGTAGGGGGTAAATATCTTCAAAGGGGGGGTAGGGGTAAAAATCTCCAAAGGGGGGGTAGGGGGTAAAAATATCCAAAGGGGGGTAGGGGTAAAAATCTCTAAAGGGGGGGGGGTATGGGGTAAAAATCTCCCAAGGGGGGGTAGGGGGTAAAAATCTCCAAAGGGGGGGTAGGGGGTTAAAATATCCAAAGGGGGGGTAGGGGTTAAAAATCTTTAAAGGGGGGTAGGGGGTAAAAATCTCCAAAGGGGGGGTAGGGGGTAAAAATCTTCAAAGGGGGGGTAGGGAGTAAAAATCTCCAAAGGGGGGGTAGGGGGTAAAAATATCCAAAGGGGTGTAGGGGGTAAAAATCTCTAAAGGGGGGGGGGGGGGGTAGGGGGTAAAAATCTCCCAAGGGGGGGTAGGGGGTAAAAATCTCCAAAGGGGGGGTAGGGGGTTAAAATATCCAAAGGGGGGGGGGTAGGGGAAAAAATCTCCAAAGGGGGGGGTAGGGGGTAAAAATCTTCAAAGGGGGGGTAGGGGGTAAAAATCTCCAAAGGGGGGGTAGGGGGTAAAAATATCCAAATGGGGGTAGGGGGTAAAAATCTCTATAGGGGGGGGGGGGTAGGGGGTAAAAATCTCCCAAGGGGGGGTAGGGGGTAAAAATCTCCAAAGGGGGGGTAGGGGTAAAAATCTCCAAAGGGGGGGTAGGGGGTAAAAATCTCCAAAGGGGTGGTAGTGGGTAAAAATCTTCAAAGGGGGGGGGTAGGGGGTAAAAATATCCAAAGGGGTGGTAGGGGGTAAAAATCTTCAAAGGGGGGGTAGGGGGTAAAAATCTCCAAAGTGGGGGTAGGGAGTAAAAATCTCTAAAGGGGCGGGTAGGGGGTAAAAATCTCCCAAGGGGGGGTAGGGGTAAAAATCTCCAAAGGGGGGGTAGGGGGTAAAAATCTCTAAAGGGGGGGTACGGGGTAAAAATCTCCAAAGGGGGGGTAGGGGGTAAAAATCTCCAAAGGGGGGGTATGGGGTAAAAATCTTCAAAGGGTGGGGGGGGGGGGGGGGGTAGGGGGTAAAAATCTCCAAAGTGGGGGTAGGGGGTAAAGTTCCCCAAAGGGGGGGTAGGGGTAAAAATCTTCAAAGGGGGGGGGTAGGGGGTAAAAATCTCCAAAGGGGGGGTAGGGGGTAAAAATCTCCAAAGGGGTGGTAGTGGGTAAAAATCTTCCAAGGTGGGGTAGGGGGTAAAGTTCTCCAAAGGGGGGGTAGGGGTAAAAATCTCCAAAGGGGGGGTGGGGGTAAAAATCTCCAAAGGGGGGGGGGGGGGGTAGGGGTAAAAATCTCCAAAGGGGGGTAGGGAGTAAAAATCTCCAAAGGGGGGGGTAGGGGGTAAAAATCTCCAAAGGGGGGGTAGGGGTAAAAATCTCCAAAGGGGGGGGTAGGGGGTAAAAATCTCCAAAGGGGTGGTAGTGGGTAAAAATCTTCAAAGGGGTGGTAGGGGGTAAAAATCTTCAAAGGGGGGGTAGGGGGTAAAAATCTCCAAAGTGGGGGTAGGGGGTAAAAATCTCCAAAGGGGGGGTAGGGGGTAAAAATCTCCAAAGGGGTGGTAGTGGGTAAAAATCTTCAAAGGGGGGGGGGGTAGGGGGTAAAAATATCCAAAGGGGTGGTAGGGGGTAAAAATCTTCAAAGGGGGGGTAGGGGGTAAAAATCTCCAAAGTGGGCGTAGGGAGTAAAAATCTCTAAAGGGGCGGGTAGGGGGTAAAAATCTCCCAAGGGGGGGTAGGGGTAAAAATCTCCAAAGGGGGGGTAGGGGGTAAAAATCTCTAAAGGGGGGGTACGGGGTAAAAATCTCCAAAGGGGGGGTAGGGGGTAAAAATCTCCAAAGGGGGGGTATGGGGTAAAAATCTTCAAAGGGTGGGGGGGGGGGGGGGGGGGGGGTAGGGGGTAAAAATCTCCAAAGTGGGGGTAGGGGGTAAAGTTCCCCAAAGGGGGGGTAGGGGTAAAAATCTTCAAAGGGGGGGGTAGGGGGTAAAAATCTCCAAAGGGGGGGTAGGGGGTAAAAATCTCCAAAGGGGTGGTAGTGGGTAAAAATCTTCCAAGGTGGGGTAGGGGGTAAAGTTCTCCAAAGGGGGGGTAGGGGTAAAAATCTCCAAAGGGGGGGTGGGGGTAAAAATCTCCAAGGGGGGGGGGGGGGGGTAGGGGTAAAAATCTCCAAAGGGGGGTAGGGAGTAAAAATCTCGAAAGGGGGGGGGGGTAGGGGGTAAAAATCTCCAAAGGGGGGGGTAGGGGTAAAAATCTCCAAAGGGGGGGTAGGGGGTAAAAATCTCCAAAGGGGTGGTAGTGGGTAAAAATCTTCAAAGGGGTGGTAGGGGGTAAAAATCTTCAAAGGGGGGGTAGGGGGTAAAAATCTCCAAAGTGGGGGTAGGGAGTAAAAATCTCTAAAGGGGCGGGTAGGGGGTAAAAATCTCCCAAGGGGGGGTAGGGGTAAAAATCTCCAAAGGGGGGGTAGGGGGGTAAAAATCTCTAAAGGGGGGGTACGGGGTAAAAATCTCCAAAGGTGGGGTAGGGGGTAAAAATCTCCAAAGGGGGGGTATGGGGTAAAAATCTTCAAAGGGTGGGGGGGGGGGGGGGGGGGTAGGGGGGTAAAAATCTCCAAAGTGGGGGTAGGGGGTAAAGTTCCCCAAAGGGGGGGTAGGGGTAAAAATCTTCAAAGGGGGGGTAGGGGGTAAAAATCTCCAAAGGGGGGCTAGGGGGTAAAAATCTTCAAAGGGGGGGTAGGGGGTAAAAATCTCCAAAGGGGGGGTATGGGGTAAAAATCTTCAAAGGGTGGGGGGGGGGTAGGGGGTAAAAATCTCCAAAGTGGGGGTAGGGGGTAAAGTTCCCCAAAGGGGGGGTAGGGGTAAAAATCTTCAAAGGGGGGGGTAGGGGTAAAAATCTCCAAAGGGGGGGTAGGGGGTAAAAATCTCCAAAGGGGTGGTAGTGGGTAAAAATCTTCAAAGGGG